>VDFB02373365.1:352059236-352088572 GCA_007258455.2 Sequoia sempervirens
AAAAATGGTCCAAGAAATGGGGTCTCCAGGTGAATTTCTTTTCAAACAAGCCAATTTAGGATGCCAATTTCGCCCACTAGCTTGTCAATTCAGTGAAATTGGCAATATAGTGGCCTGTTTGAAAAAATGGGGTCTCTTGGTGATGTAAATCACCATGAGACCCCATTTCATGGACCCATTTTTTCAAACAAGCCAATTTATGATGCCAATTTCATCGACTAGCTTGCCAATTCAGTAAAATTGGTAATGAAAAAATGTGTCCAAGAAATGGGGTCTCTCGGTGATTTACATCACTGGGAGATCCCATTTCTTGGACCCATTTTTTCAAATAGGCTAATTTATGATACTAATTTCACTGACTAGCTTTCCAATTTGGTGAAATTTGCAATATAGTGGCCTATTTGAAAAAATGGGTCCAAGAAATGGGGTCTTCCAGTGATGTAAATCACCGCTAGACCCCATTTCTTGGACCCATTTTTTCAAACAAGGAAATTTAGGATGCCAATTTGACCCTCTAGCTTACCAATTCAATGAAATTGGCAATGTAGTGGCCTATTTGAAAAAATGGGTCCAAGAAATGGGGTCTCCCTGTGATTTTCAAAGATATGTTCTCTCTAAATCGGAACAACATATTCTAATCAATACCTAATAGCCCGAACTCCAACTACGATGGAGTTGATATTGACTAATCTGAGGTATTTTGATCTATTGAGAATAATTGATGTACCACAAAATAAGCATCAGAGCAAGTGAAAATAGTGTTACATCAATTTTATTAATAAAAGTGATCCAATCTAAATAGTTAGAATGTAACTATTGAAACAATCCATTTTTTTGTATCAAGTGAATACAAAAATGAATCAATTTTTTTTGTCAAATTATCGTTATCAAAAACTTATGGTAGCTTGCCAAGAAAAGGCTAATAAAAAAAAGAACAGAGGGATAATTGGCATTACATTAACAATTGGATCGAAAATCACATAAGCTTTGGGAAATTTGGCAAAAAAGGGGTTATTCAAATGAAAAGCAACATCGTCTAGAAAAATAGGGAGGTTGAGGATAACTAGCATTTTGATTCTCTGATGAATAAAAATGATTTAAAGACCCAAAAGCTTTTGGACAATCAATCGAATTTCTTCGCCAAGATTAGAATTTTAGCCTTTAAGTTGGAAGGGTTCATTTATTCATATAATATTTTAACCATTCTGATAGAGAATGACCAATCTATATATATTCTTGTTTCTTTTTAGGTTCCTCTATAGATAATATCTATTTTATTCACTCAAGAATCTATGCCCCTCTGGTTTTCCTATGCATAATTGCATAGCACCAGATAAAAATGAATCTCTAATGAATTACAATGAAGCATTGCTTCAATTTCTATTAATTTATTAAAATAAAACAACACCAATGGGGCATGGCCAAGTGGTAAGGTAGTAGGTTTTGGTCCTATTATTGCGAAGGTTTGAATCCTTCCATCCCAGGTGGAATAGTATTATTTCAAAAAATTAAAAAAAAAGAAGAAAAAATTTTTGATTTCATCCCTTCATAGGTCATACTTACAGAAACTTAAAACATGATTTCAATAAGATATAAATAGAGAAAGGGATATTTTTGTCGTGTAGGATGCCAATTTCACTGACTAGCTTGCCAATTTGGTGAAATTGGAAATGCAGTGGCTTGTTTGAAAACATGGGTCCAACAACATCACCGGGAGACCCCATTTCTTGGACCCATTTTTTCAAATAGGCCAATTTAGGATGCCAATTTCACTGAATTAGCAAGATAGAGGGTGAAATTGGCATCCTAAATTAGCTTGTTTGAAATAATTGGTCCAATAAATGGGGTCTCCTGGTGTAAATCATTGGGAGACCCCACTTCCTAGACCCATTTTTTCAAATAGGCCACTACATTGCCAATTTCATCGAATTTGCAAGCTAGCGGGTGAAATTGGAATCCTAAATTGGCCTATTTGAAAAAATGTGATGTAAATCACTAGGAGACTCCATTTCTTGGACCCATTTTTTCAAACAGGTCAATTTAGGATGCCAATTTCACCCGCTAGCTTGAAAATTCGGTGAAAGGGAGTGGGAGAGAGGGAGGGAGAGGGAGTGAGAGGGAGAGAGGGATAGATAGGGAGGGAGAGGGAGAAAGGGAGGGAGAGAGAGCAAGAGAGAGGGATAGGGAAAGAGTGGGAGAGAGAGAGAGAGGGAAAGAGGGAGAGAGGGAGGGAGGGGAGGGGAATATCCGCAGAGCGGGAGAGAGAGATGGAGATAGGGAGAGAGGGAACAGGGAGAGAGAGGGAAAGAGGAGAGAGGAGGAGGAGGAGGAGAGGGAGCCGGGAGGAGGTAGGAGAGGAGGGAGAGGGTTGGAGAGATGGGAGAGAGTCAGCGAGGAGAGGTGGGCAGAGTCAGGAGAGGACCTGTGAGAGTGGGAGAGAGAGGGTGGGAGAGAGCTCCCAAGAGGAGAGAGGGTGGTGTAGATGCAGGGAGAGAGTGGAGAGGGAGTGAGCTGGGAGAGAGGCACGAGAGAGTCAGAGCATGGGAGAGGGTGGGAGAGAGTTGGAGAGAGTGGGAGAGAGTGTGGGAGAGAGGGTGGGAGAGGGTAGGGAGAGTGTGAGAGAGAGTGGGAGAGGTGTGGGAGAGGGTTGGAGAGAGTGGGAGAGGGTGGAAGAGAGGGTGGCAGAGGGTGGAAAAGAGTAAGAGAGTGTGGGAGAGGGTGGGAGAGAGTTGGAGAGAGTGGGAGAGAGTTGGAAAGAGTGTCTGAGTGGGAGATAGGGTGGGAGAGAGTGGGAGAGGGTGGGAGAGGGTGGGAGAGAGGGTAGAGTGTGGGAGAGAGTCAGAGAGAGTTGGAGAGCATGGGAGAGGGTGGGAGAGATTTGGATCAAGTGGGAGAGTGGGAGAGAGGGTGGGAGAGAGTGGTAGAGTGGGATAGAGGGTGGGAGATGGTGGGAGAGATTAGGAGAGGGTGGGAGAGGGCAGGAGAAGGTTGGAGAGAGTGGGAGAGATTCAAAGAGTGCGGGAGAGGGTGGGAGAGAGTTGGAGAGAGTGGGAGAGAGTGTGGGAGAGTGGGTGAGTGGGAGATAGGGTGGGGGATGGTGTGAGAGGGAGGGATTGGGTTTGAGAGAGTGGGAGAGAGTTGGAGAGAGTGGGAGAGTGGGATAGAGGGTGGGAGATGGTGAGAGAGAGTGGGAGAGTGGGAGAGAGTTAGAGAGCTTGGGAGTGGGTGGGAGAGAGTTTAAGAGAGTGGGAGAGAGTTGGAGAGAGTGGGTGGGTGGGAGATAGGGTGGGAGAGAGTGGGAGAGGGTGGAAGAGGGTGCGAATGGGTTGGAGAGGGTGGGAGAGTGTGGGAGAGAGGGTGGGTGAGTGTGGGAGAGAGTGGGAGAGAGTGGGAGAGAGTGGGTTCAGGTGTCTCTCTCACTCACTCACTCCCTCTATCTCTCTCCCCTCTACCCTTAACCTTCTCTCCCTCTATCTCTCTTCCACTCGCTCCCTCTCTCTCTCAACCCTCTCCCTCTCTTAGGTCTCTCTCTCTCTCTTAGTCACTCCCTCTTTCTCTCTCCCCTTTGCCCTTAATAGTAAACCTTAAACTCTTAACCCTTAAACCCTAAACCCTTAAATCCTCTACCCTCTACCCTTGCCCCTTCCCCCCTCAATCTCTCTCCCACTCCCTCTCTCTCTCTCTCTCAAGTCTCTCCCTCTCTCAGGTATCTCTCTCTATCACTCACTCCCTCTATATCTCTCCCCTCTACCCTTAACCCTCTACCCTATAAATCTACCGTATAAATCTTTAAAAAAATCAACTTTATTATAACACGAGTGCATTATGAATAAGTAGAGACATGGCCATTTTAGCAAAAAATAACGTGCTCTCGTTATAACGTGAGCGCATTTTTTATTGCACCAAAAATGTTAAAAAAACACAATATAACCATGATGTCCGCCTACGTTCTACATATTCTCCTAGTTCTATGTGTTCTCCAACAAAAAAGTGGATTTATGGTGATTGAGTGGAGTGTGCATGCATGATTTTTATATTCCACCACGTTTTTCATGATATTTCCATCACCTTTGCATAAAATAGTAGAGTTTTCACATTGAAGGGAATATAATATCATTTCAAGTTTGAATTCTAGTGATAACTGATATAGAATTGAAGTTTGGAGGGGAACAACATTTTGAAAAAGTCAAATTTTTGAGGAGTTCAAGGAAATAAGAAGAAAAGGCTACATAATTGGGTAGAACTCCATTTGAAACTTTGGCTTTTTAGGTATGTGAAGTCTTTGTACATTTTCTTTCATTCTATTATGGCTTGCTTTCATTTTTGTTGTTTTGCTTATTCCATGTTGATCAAATTGTTTGTTTGTCATGTTACAACCTTAGATTGTCAATGTACATTTTAAATTACACAATTCTATACACTTTCCTATTAAATTTTTAAACCACATCTGTTTGAGGCATTTTGTTAAATTTAACAATTTACTTTCAGGTATGTGCAGGATCATCATGGAAAAAATAGGTCCTTAAGTGGCAAAAAATTCAGAAAAAATCAGAGTTAGACAACTTGACGTAAAAATTTGAATAAATTATCTATATTATTTCAAAAATATGTAAGAATAGAATTTGTAGAAAATTGAATGTAGTTTCTAAACTACTAGGTTTTTTTTTAAAAAAGAAAAAATCTATTTGGTGAAAATTTGAAATTTTAATGCAATGGTACTTAAATTTTGAGGGAAAAAATAGGAAGTAGGTGTCTGTCTGACCACCCTAAACACAATAAAATGATAATATTTTTTATAAAATTTTAGATATAAGTAGATGAATTCGCCTGATGTGATGCATTTTTTTTAATTTTTTCAAAGTAAATAATTAATTATTAATTTTTATTAAAAAATTTTAAAAATATAAAACTCAGTGATGTTTGACCACCTTAACTTGGTCAAAACTTCATGAAATTCAATTTTTCTTTTTAATCCTATAGTATACAAAGCATAGAATGTGACACATGTTTTGGATTCAAAAATTGATATTGTTTGAAAGCTATAGATGTTTTCAATCAGCCTATGTGATATTGTGTTACCAAATTTTCAAATTTTAAATGCTTAGGGGAAATAAAATAGAAAGTGTGATCTTTGAATTCCTAAGATGGGGAGAGTTTCACTTTCATGAAAATTCAAAGGTGGTGGAGAATGATGGGTGAGTTATTGGTGCAAAATAAAGAGGTGAAGTGAGGCTACAAAGGACAACTCTATTAGTACAGATTGTGGCTCTAGCTTCCAAAGTGTTATGATAAAGTTGCATCAATTTGTAGTGAGATAAGTCCATGTGATTGTATCATTTTAGTTTTCTATATTTTGTACTGCATTTCATTAAAGTAATAAAAAATTGTTTATATTCCTTCTTGACATTTTTGTGTGAATCTATTTTGTGTCTTATGTGAGTGTTGGGTGGAGTAGCCCATCATCAAATTTCTAGTATTATGAAACATTCTCCCCATTAAAATATTTAAATAAATAAATTTTTCAAAGGGATTAATAAATAATAAATTCAATAGAAGATAAGGCGGTGCAAAAAAAAAAGGAAATAATTATTTTTAAGTTTAAAAAATGATAGAGAACCTTATTAAATAAAAAAAAGTATTAGAGTGAATTCTTACTAGAAGATTATAACTAAAATATTGAAATGTGATTTACGATTTAGTAAATTAAATGGAACCACCCTTTAGGTTATTATTGAAACATATAAATGGAATGTAAAGGGATATATGAATTCTTAGATCAATAAAGGAAAGATTGTTGGTTTGAAAAATTGTAAAAATTGGAGAAGGGCCACATAGAGTATGAGGTATAAAGTACACTTTGGATTATTCTTGATAGATTTTTTTATAGGAAATGAGGCTAAACCATTAGTTTCATCCAAAAGTGAGAGAAAATATATCCATATTTTGAAAATTTAGATATGTTTCCTTCCCTAAGATTTTGTTTAAAGGAGTAATAGTATAATGTTATAGTGTCGTGATTTGATTTTCAAGACCATTTAACAATTTTTTTCATTTGAATTTTTATTTATAATTTATCTTATAAACATTGATTATTGGATTTGAAATTGTATTGTATTTATGGGAAAATTTTCCTCATATTTTAGTATTAGAACTTTTCTTAATATTATAATACTAAAAATTTTGTTTAAGAAGTGTTGGGATTGAATATAGGTTTTTTTATCTCTTACAAATCTAGGAGATATAATTTTGATAGGGTGATTCTTAGAGGAGATTTTTTTTTAAAAACAATGGAAGCATACATTCTTGTTGACTTGCTTCAATAGGATTATTTTCAAGCTCTATAATCTCATGCAAGACATTTTCATTAGAGATTTTATCTCATCTTATCACATTTGATTAAATCAACATGGAGGGTTGGTGGTAGGCTGATAGCATATATTTTTGTACATTTAACAACTTCAAGAGGCCCTTTTTTAGAGAAAATAAAGATTACATTGGAATGGGATACAATTTTCCTATAGTTATGAGGCTTGACTTGGACTTGATAACCATACCATTTGTTTCAAAAGAGCTTGACCACCAAGAATATGAATTATGATGGAAATTTTAGGGTTTAAATCCTTAGAAAAATATATAAATGCAAATGTTAGGTTTGGTCAAACGTTTACAAGGAACCTTTTCCAAGTCTTATCAAATCATGAAATGAAATAATGCATTCATTTAATTGGAGATTTTTTTTTTTTTGAAATATTAAAGGAGAGAATATCTATCTTTAAACTAAGTTTTAATTAATTGAAGAGAATATCTCCAATTTGGTCCCAAATTATAATTGATCTAGGTTGTGATATTATATACCATTCACATTCATTTGCTTTGAGAGACAAAATAAGCAATCAAGAAGCCACATTTTTATTTTTGATGAGGTGAATGTTGATTGATTTTGTAATATAATGAATATGATATAAGAGGGATATATATCCATATCCATAGAAATGGGGAAATACTTTTAATTTTTTTTCAAGAACTTGATACTCCTATTGTTTCAATTGAATTCTATTATACCTTGGTGGGAATGATAAATTTCTTGCTATAATATAATTTAGGTGTGTATGAATATTATAAGCCACAATGATGTATAAAATTGAGAACTTTAGATAAGATCATCAATGTGGTTACAAAGCAGAAGAGACATGCTCCTATGAACTAGTATATTTATAATTTTCCACTAAAAGCACATAGTATATAATAAAGATCATATAAGGCATAAATATAATTCAATGGTAATGTCTCATCATGCATGCCAAGAATTATTCATTTTAATTTTTTACTTTCATAAAAACTTGTATAAACATGGTAAATCACCTAAATATGTGTCTTCACTTCCTAAATAATGTGTAAATTTTATAATTCTTCTCTTCATATAGTTTTGAATAAATTTATTGATCTATGAAGGGAAAATAGGAAGTGATTTCTTAAAAATAAAACTAGAATATTAGGTGATTTTCTAGGAGAGTTATTAATATTATAATTTGCACATAGCTCATATATATTAAGCAAAACATTTCCATAAGAAAAGGGCATAATCATGAATGGTTCCAATGTTGAAAGCTATAAAATTAAATAAATGAATTAAGGTAGTAAGTTCATCAAACTAATTATATAATTATCAAATAAAAGTAGTGAATGATACAAACTAAACACAACCAAGATAATATATTCATACATACATATATCATTTTTCTATTACTAAAAGTGTGAAAGGAACATTATAATTATTTTTGGAGTAAATGGTTTTTAACCATTTCCAACTTAAGCTTACTTAGGGACATTGCATTTAGATTAATTCTACATTAGTTTCTCCTAGGTGGTTTTTACAGTGTGGGTAGTTTTCCCACCCAACACTTTTCTCATGGCTTTATAAGCCTGTACATTATGTAAATTTATTCATCTCATATTTTCATTTTCTCTTTGGTGAAGTATTAGAGTGCTCCTCTCTATCTCGTGAAGGTTATTTTGTAGTTGATTTTCCCTAGTTCTTTTCTCCAACATGGTATCAAAGCAACCCAACTACAACTCCTTCGTAAGAGTTTTCATTAGAGATTTGTGAGATCGTTTATTTTGGCATTTGAAATTTTGTAGATTTCAAAATTGCCTCATTCATTTCTTGATTTCTTCTTGTTTTGGATAAGACATTGGATGGAGCATTAAGTGGTAGTGTTTTTGGTGAAACATTTTTTTTTAGAGCCACAATTTTGGCTAAAGGAATCCAAGTCTAAGAGGGTGATTTCCTTTCAAAAGGTCGCATATTCCCTTTAGAGGGCTTGATATCTATTTTGTTGTCTCGGAGTTGGATGCCCCATAAAATATTCCACCAACTGTTACCCTAAAAAGGAGTGCCCCAAGTCACGCCTGTTGGCAAACCCACATGCAGGAGGGAGGAGGTGATTTTTTTTTCTAGAAAGCACCAGTCCTGTGCTAGGTGTGACCATTCATTTTTTGAAGACCCAATTCTTCTCTGCTTGGACATGTTTGTTTGGGTGCTTCTTTTTGCATTTGAAAGAGGAGACCAATTTTGTTTCATTGTTGTTAGTTGGCCATGATTTTTGGAGGGCCCAATTTTTGTCTTGAAGGCCTCTGATTGAAGAGGGGAAATTTTTTGTTTGGAAGACCCTGTATCTTGTTGAAGAGGATTGATTTACTTCTTTTTGGGGCACGTTTTTCCTTTCATCAATGTTTTTTTTGTTTGAAGGTGGTGGATTTGGTTGAGGAGGCATGATTAGTCCCCGAGACCAATCTTTTCTGAAGAGGTTGGGTGAAGCATTTGAGTTCAGTTCCAAACATTTGAATCTGATTTGTAGCTGTGTGTATTTCTGGGCATGATCATTTGAGTCCAACGTTTCTTCATTTTGAGGCATTTTTCTTTGGTGAAATATTTACCAAACTTTATATTTTATAAATTTTGCAACAAATTTAGTGTTTCCTTGATGTCGAGCGAAGTGAAGGTGGGCCCAATTTGAAGAGGATTTGAAGTTGTCTTTGGGATCTTTAATCCCACATTGGCTATGTAACAATGCTTTTGGCCCTTCAAATATCATTTTATTCTCCTTCTTAAATGTAAGACTCATGAGGTTGTTGAGAGACTATCTCTTGCATGAAGGAATTGTAGTGGTGCTTTGTGATTGTGGTTAGAGAAAACTTGGTTTGTTGGTGGCTTGGTGAGGCTTGATTGGTTGAGACCATTTATTTTTCTACCAAGGATGAACATGATCACATGGTGGGACTAGGTGCTTGATATGAAAGAGCATCTATAGGCCTTTTTTATTTTTTCATATCTTTTGCAAAAGGAGGCTAGTTTTTAGAAACCACATATCAACGAAAAGGTATTTTCATCACCTTTACAGTGGTTGAGGATTTTCTCTCATATTTTTCTATTTCATAGTGCTTTTAATTTGTTGAAGTTTGATATTGGTTTCACTTCATTTTTAGTATTCGAGAGTTTCAAATTGTTGTTGAAGGTTAATGTCCTTGTTTTTTTGGAGATTTGTCATAGTTAATTATGGGGTTTTCATTGCATCCTACTATGATTATGTTGAAAAGGAGTTCAAATTATAAAACATGGAGAGATGGTATCATAAAAAATCTTTGATGGATTCATTTGTTGCCACATTTATATAATCCTGTTCCCCTTCTTGGTATTGCTAGTAAGAAATTTATGTGGAATTGTAAAAGGGATCATGTCAGGTAGGAGTTATTACAATGCATATTGTTGATGCCACTTTGGATGCTATTGATCATTTTGAGTGTCCATATATTCTTTGGACTAAAATTTGGGAAATACATTGAGATCCTGATAGCCCACTATTTCGAGATGATCCTATTTCAGATTGTCTTGTGCCTCTTCATTTCTTAGACAGGAAACCCTATGATCATGCTACTATGCAGGATTTTGAAGTGTTAGAATACTTTGAGTCTTCAGATGAGGATGATGAGGGTTATTTAGATGGTCCTTCTACTCCATTAAGGATAGTTTATATACCTTCACCTTTTGTGATTCATTGTGCATAGTCATTGAGTGAGGCTCCTATCATTCTTGTTCAGCAGGACCATTCATTTTGTGTTGGTGATTCTTTAAGCATGTCCAATGATTCATCACAATAAGTATCTCATTGTCTTCCTAATTGGGATTATTATTTATCAGAAATTGGTTCATTATTCGTAGAATCTCACATTTCAGATTTGGAGGACACATTTGAGGGTATATCCCTCCTATTTGATGATAGTTGTGGTACAACTATTGTCACTCCATCTCAGCCTCTAGATATTGTTCAAGATCAGTTTCTAGTGGTACCTTGCTTGTCACCTTTTTTTATAATTGGGCATGTTCTTGATTGGTTCTTGGCATCATCTTCCAAGGTCATGGCAGCACATGAGCAGATTTTAGAGATATTTTCATCCTACATTTGGATTTCACTTGTTGATTCCTATCTAGAATGGGAAGCATACCTGCAATTGTATTTTGTTATGTTTCTTCTGTAAGGGAGACAAGTTTTTTTCTGACACTGGATCATGTTTTGTCTTCAAGCACTTACCATTTTTGCAGGTGATTACACATTGGGGGGCTATATAGTCTCTTTCTTTCCCTCTTATGGGGGGTCCATTGATTGTATATACATGAAGTATGCAGTTCTTGTGGGGTGTGATTGAGTCTTCCATCCATGCATCATTTTTGTTTTCTTTTCTCTCTTTTGGAGAGGGGGCTTTTCCCACAAAGTTTTTTTCCTTTTCTCTAGTCGTGAGAGATTTATTTTTGTAGTTATAAATGGGTACCTAACATGGTTGTGTAGCTGATACCCATACCACATCTTAATTTTTTGCATAATAATTTTCCATATGTTGCACTTAAGCGGGGGTTGTTGGAGTAAATGGTTTTTACCATTTCCCACTTAAGCTTACTTAGGGACATTACATTTAGATTAATTATGCATTAGTTTCTCCCAGGTGGTTTTTCTCGTGTGGGTAGTTTTCCCACCTGACATTTTTCTCATGGCTTTAAAATCATGTACATTATGTAAATTTATTCATCTCATATTTTCTTTTTTTCTTTGGTGAAGTATCATAGTGCTACTCTCTATCTCATGAAGGTTATTCTGCAGTTGATTTTCTTGGGTGCTTTGCTCTAGCAATGATCATAGATGAAACATATATATAAATAGGTTAAGGTGGGAAGGAATGTGTCGGGTTTCACCAAAATAATAGACATATTTTCCTTTATTTAATTAGGAGATGAGATCCACACAAAGAATTGACCTATAACCCTTAGGTGACTAAACCCAATGAGGGAATCTATTGATTTCCATATGATTGAGGATGGGGGTATCATCCTGAATAGCACTTTTGGGAGAAAAAATAAAAAATTGGAAATCAACTCAATCATGAAAATTCAAACTTGAAACATCAATTTAAATCTCAATACTAATAGAAACAATAACTTTTTTATAGATTTGAGAAGGGTTAATCATTATGAACTAGTCACCAAAATGAAATTTTGAGAAGCAAACTGGGACTCATTCACCCATGGGAAAATAGGCCTTTGTGTAGAGTTTTCAAACAACTTTCACGAGCCTTTGATGTCAATCTGTAGCTTCTATTTGATCTGATTTTCAATGTCAGAAAGTCAAAAATCATATATGTAGGTGAGATTCTGTGACTTGATGAAAACTTTGACAACTTTTCCAATCTTTCTCTGTAAGAGATCTTCAATCCTTCTTCAGCCTAAGATCTATATCACAAACATAATAGGTATTTTTTATTTTTTATTTTTGGTGAATGGGCGTTTGCCTTGGTCAAACCCTATTTGGCTTATTAAACCTTGAATAGAAATAATGAAATATGGAAGGGATGATGAATGCACAATGCTATGTTACAACTCACCAAACCCTTGAATCAACCTTTTAAAGTTTTGAATGTTGAGTGTGATCTTGCATGAAATGGATTTAATAGACATGGATCGTGATGCTTGAAATATGACTTGAATGCTTGGTTGAATCTTTGAAACTTACATCATGATGTTAGCTCCAAAAATATGCATGATTGAAAAGACTTTGACATGATGCTTCAGATCTTGATTGCTACAATAATCACTGATAAATATACTCTTGAATTCCTTTGATCATAATATTTTCTACAATTTTCATTCACTTCAAAATGCTAGATTTCTTAGGCTTCATTTGATAAAGTAACCTTGTATAATTTATAGGTATGTATCCTTCATTTCTTGAAAATTAAACATTACAAGCCGACATTGAAATTTGAATTTAGGGACATTAAAATACCACCAAAAAAATATTTTAATTTAGGTTCAAATGCCTAGGGAGGACCCATTCACCCATGGGTGAATGGGTCCTAGACATGTATTCCTGGAACATACATTGCTCAAGGTTTCCCCTTGGAAAAATGTAATTTATTAGGCTTGTAGATGCCAAAATAGGGATTGTTAAGGCCCAATGAAGTCCATTTTAATTGAGGGTCCCAAAAAAAGTGTGAAAATGTAAAGGAGTACATTTTCCTACACTACAATAGATAGTTTAATTTACTAAATCAAGAAAAAGATCATGTATTACTATGAATACCTAAAGATATTATTTTCTTCCACATACCACTCAAAAAATTCCTACCTCTCACCTTCTAACCAATTATAATTAGGAAAAAATTACCTTATATAGATATAACATACTCTAGTAATATCTAGCTTCTTAGACCAACCTTCATCAATAGAAAATATTAGGCTTGTAGCATCAATAGTTGTCACCCTTGAAATTTTCACATAAGGTTTAGCTCCTATTTATGAGCTTGGAAATAATTATGCATTAATTGCCAGTTTTATAAGCATCTTCAAAAAATAAAATATGGGAAATTGAAACATAAAAATGTGGGGATATCCTAATTTGAATATAGACAAGATCTAGCTTAGCGTAAATTGTTCCATCATTTCTATATAGTTTCATTAGGACACAAATCAAAAAGGTGCATAGATGGAATTTCTACCTCCAAGATGAGTCAATTGGACTTGGATATGTATCCTTTTGAGGATAGGAATGATTTGAGAATGATTTTGATTGATTTCCCTAATTAAACTATATGACCTAATGCAATAAATGTAATTATCCAAAAACTAATAAACAAAAACAATCAAGTTCCAATAGATCTGGAAGGTGCAAACTAATATGTACTTGCCCAAAAAAATTGTTTATGTTGTTCTCACAAGGATTGGGTCAACCAATGGCCATTGAGTCCTTGTAAGGGTGTGTCCTGGTCAACTTTCAAGGTCCTCTAGTGTCATATCTGAGCTTCTTTTTTATGCCTTTCCCATAGTTGGAGTGTTAAAAATTAATTTTGTAGGTGAGTTTTTGAGTCTTGACAAGGTTGATGAAAATAAATGCAACAATCCAAAATGGATCTTCAAGCTATCTTCAGTCCACTTCAAACCTATAACCTGCAAATTCAGAAAGAGGGAAAATGTTGTGCCTTATTAGGGCTTTCCTTAGTCAAACCCCATGTAAGTGCTCCCACTTCCACAATGAAAATGTTAATGATGAAGACCTTGAATTGAAATGAAGGAAATGATGAATGGACATAATATTGCAGCTCACCACCCTTCAATGGCTTCCTTGAATAACTGAAGACATACACATGTATCTCTTCAAGGATCTTGGGACTTTATTGCTTGATTTTCTTGAATGCTTGGAGACCTACAATATGTTATCCTTCACATAGCATGAACATGAACACACATAAACTTTGACATGATGTTGGATCTTGAATTGCTATGATTAAGCTATGATATGTTGCTCTTGAATTGATCTTAATAATATTTTTTGTTCTTGAATTCTATAAGGTGTTTTTTTAGCTCCTGTTAGATTTGAAATGATAAAATACTAGGTTTTTATATAGATGTTTTATCCAATTTCCTAAAAAATAGATTCCAAAATCTCACACTTCATATTTGAATTTTGTACATTAAAATACCACAAATAACATATTTGAATTTGGGTTTTGACTAAGGAGGGGGACCCATTCGGCCTTGGGTAAATGGGTCCTAGCCCAAATTTCTAGGACACACTTGATTTGGGGAAATTTAATGATTGAATACATTTGTTTAATATTGGTTCCCCTTTGTAAAATGGTAAAAATTATGCTTTGGAATGAATAATTTGGTATATTAAAAGTATAATTAAGTCCAATAAATTATGAGGCCAAATCATAGTGTGAAATTATAAAGGTATATAATTTTCTATGCTACATTTAGTCTCCACTTTGGTGAGAGTATGAACTTACACTCAAACTCACACTAAATTAGAGAAATATATGTCAAGAGGGGTCCATTTGTACAAATGTTGAAGCAATAGGATGACTAAGGATCAAGGAGGGTTATCAATCCCCCAAGATCTAAGATCCTATGGGAAACCAAAATAAGCACAAAGGAACGCATGTATAATATGATATGCATCAAGAAAAGATACACAAACATACAAATGCAAAAAAAGAAAAATATAGACTAGTAATTTGTATTATCCTATGTGCCCATCAAATACATTACTCACAAGGGCTAGTGAAGTTTGATATTCACTAGGTAACCCCCGAAGATGAAGTAAAATGTGAGACGTGCACACTAGGTCTATAAGATGTCCCCATAATAAGGTGGAAAAATGGGAATGACACACCAAATCTACAGGTGTGTATCCATTTATCAAATTATACCAAGAGTTATACTCCCCGGTAACTTTGATAAGGTACCACAAAAATGATCAAAATTTTATGCCAATGTTTACACTAGGTTCAACATCTGAATGAAGTGAAGTAGTAAATGTCAGACATGGTTGACAAGTTGTATTATGTCAGGTTCCATGAAATAAAAAAGGCTTAACATCTCAACAGATGGAATAAAAGGATAGTGCCACAAAACCTTGAGGGATGTTGTAATAGCATCACCACAAAATTCCATAATAAAAAACAATCAAAGGAGCCTTGCTTAATTCATGAAAGGTCACACCTTAGGGAACATCACACTTGATATCGCCACTAAGAGATGACTAATCAATGGATAGAAGATCATATCTTAAGGAACACTATCCATATCATTACCACCAAGGAGAAATTCATATGCTAGGAAAGGTCAAACTCTTACGGGACATCAAGTCTAGTATCACCACAAATGAGATACATCACATGGATTAAAAATACTACACTTTGATTAACAAGGTCACACTTCCTAGGAGATATATGCTATCATGACTAAGAAGATACCATTTCTTATATAATAATGAATGGGAGACTATATTCAACCCCTTAAAATTATGTCAGTGTACTTTCTACACTAAAATTTTAAGGAGGTACATAGTGATACCTTTCTAGAAAGAATGAACCTAGGAGAAGGCTACCTAACCCCTTTCCCCCATGTGTAGAGACAAGGATGAGCCCAAAATGGACAATATGTTACCCAAATCCTTTCAAAAAAAGATGATTTTCATAAAATCTAATGCATTTGGTAGTGATTTTAGGTGGATACTAAAACTAACACATGGGTATGTGCAGGATCATGATGGGTATGTGTAGGGTTTGTGGCTAATGATTTTTTTTTACCCAAAATTGATGAAACGAAAAAAGGTTTTTAAAGGATATTCTTATATTTCCACCAATATAAATTATGCTTTACTTTGAATTTAATAAATAATTATTATTCATTTTCTATTTGAATTACGACTAAATTCCTAATTGATAGGATAATTGAAAAACATCTATAGCTTTCAAACGGTATTAAATTTTTTGAATCCAAAACATGCATCACATTCTATGCTTCACATTCTATAGGATTAAAAAAAATGAATTTCATGAAGTTTTGACCATGTTAAGGTGGTCAGACATATGATTTTTATAGTTTTTAAAAGTTGTACTAAAAAATTCATAATTAATTATTTAATTGGAAAAAAATTACAAAAAAATATGCATCACATCGAGACATAATTTGTATACTTATATCTAAAATATTATAAGAAAATATTATCATTTTATTGTGGTTAGGGTGCTCAGATAGACACCTACTTCTTATTTTTTCCCCTAAATTTAAGTACTACTACATTGAAATTTCAAAATTTCACCAGAAAGATTTGTTTTTACATAAACCTAGTAGTTTAGAAACTACATTCAATTTGATACAGATTCTATTCTTACATATTTTTGAAATAATATAGATAACTTATTCAAAATTTTATGTCAAGTTGCCTAAATTTTATTTTTTTGAATTTTTCGCCACTTAAGGGCTTGTTTTTTCCATGATGATCCTACACATACCCACATTGCAAGGAGAAATAAAAAGAAATGCTTATTTATCACACACTCGTAGTGATTTGCATAAGAATCAAATCATTTGAGTAGGTACTTCTTTAAAGCATGGTATTAATCGGTGAGATGTCCAAGTGTTCTATGGTTCGCACAATAAGACATGTTTTTACTTTTTCCCTTTTTATCTTCTTGTTCATAGATAGGTGGTAATGTGACACGTCCTAGGTTTAGGATTTTTTGTAAGGCCTTTTCAGTTTTAGTTATAGCTTATGTAAAAATGGTAGCTTGCTAAGTTTATAAGGCTTGGGTTTCTTATTTGATTGAGAACTATTTGATGTGGAGATGGAGGATATTAGTAAACATAAATGAAATGCATACAAAACATATGAAAAACTTACATAATACATGACATGATACTTTGATGATGAAATGATGCAATAATATTAATAATTTTACTCTTGACCACTCTTGAATTATTTTAGAATCTTTAGTTTTCTCAATGAATATGTTTGTTCTTGTTAGGATTAAAACAATAAAAATACTTTCTACTTATATGCAATTCTTTTAATTTCCCAAAAAGAAAATATTGACAACCAACATTTGAAAATGGAAATTAAAATAATAAGTTTCCAACACTAACATATTTAAATTTAGGGCTAAATTAAGTGGTCTAGGGTGGAGTGTTCCCTAGACTAGATTCCTACTTTTTAGGAATCAAAAGTGTCGGGGGGAAAATATCAAATATACATATTTTTAATTCTCATAATAATTTTTATAATTTAGGATTTCCATCCAAGATCATAATAGCAAAAACCTTATGGTTCCACCAGAAACACTTGCACACAATGAGCCTAATTCACATTATCAAATATATTGATAAAAGAGTTGATAATAAATTACAATATGACAATGCATATATAGGAAAGGAAGAGGAAATCCACCTATCATTTAGATTGAAAAGTGTGCTATGATGTGGCACAAATAAGTATACAAGTTTCCTAAAGGTGTCAACCTTTGGATCACTTGGAATGTACAAACCAAAAACCTATTTGACCAAGTCATCAACCTTCGTGACAAATTTTGAATGAATAAAAAATTTACCTTTTAGGTGAGATAGAAAGTTTTCAAACCTCAAAATGTATGCACACAATGTTTACTAAACAACTAGGTAGCCTCTAGAGGCCTAAAAGGTTGCACATTCAATTAGACATGTTGTTCTCTAATGTCGTCAACCTAAGTACATTTATGCCATAGTGAATAGATAAATTATTCACTCTAACACCCCTCCCCCCTATGTGATACTTGGGGAAATCGCAAAAGTTCAATAGATAAAGAAATGGGTCTCAGCTCTAAGGTTTGGTGAGGTACCCATGTACAATGCAATCTCTCATAAATGGAGGAAAAGGATAAAACCATATGGGAACAAAAATCCTCTCTAAGAAAGAGAAAGGGAGGGATAAGACCTCTTGAAAGGATGTCCCATGATGATAGGAACATGATGATGAAGAAATATTGAAGCATTTTAAAGTTGTAAACTCTACCAAAGATGAACTAGTGTTTTCTAGAATCAATGAACCTCCAAGAAATGTAGATCAAGATAATAGATACAAAACACTGCATGAGTTAACATATGGAACACTACTCAACCATGAATAAATAAATGTATGTGAAATTGATAATATAGATAGTATTATGATTCTAGAGTATGATCAATAAATGAATGAGTGACATGTCTAAATTACTAAAATATGCATCATGGTGCTCTACATAAGTACTAGAATCTCACAAAATATGATCCACTGAAATAATCCCCCATACAAGAGATAACGATAGAAGGTCCCTCCATTGCTTCATTGAAAGAAGTTGCTCTATTGAAATAAGAATTAAAGCATAACACTATCGTAATCCCCCATTAATACAAAAAGGGTATAAGTAGACCAACTGAAATCAAGCACAAAAGTTTGCACGAAATTTAGACCCAAAATTAGGTCCAAAATATGTACAAGAATTTCAAAAAGGGTGTGCATCAAGGAACACATGCATGAGGCAAGAATCATGAGGATATATTGTTGTGATGGAAAATCAAGGCAACACATCCTTGATGTGAGAATCATGAGGATCCATTACTGTGATAGCTAATCAAGCCACTACACAACCCCCCATTACACTTTATAATTCAATGTAACTAAAAATCCCCTCCCTAAAGAACACATCCAATTTTTGTGGAACTTTATATGAGTGCATTTACAAACTTATTTTTTATTTTGAGTTCTTAAAAGTTTTTCATGAGTGAAAATATGGAACACTACACAACCATGAATACACAGATGCATGTGAAGTTGAGAATGACAATAAAATAAAATAAAATCCCCAATTATTCAAAAATGACCCCCCATACAACACTTTGTCGATTATAAAAAATTCTCCCCCCCTTACAAAACACTTGATTCAATATTCGAACCCCTTACTATTGAGATTATGGATGTATAGTCCTTGAACCTCTGAAATTTTCAATAAAGGACCTTTTCCATGAAAGATAATCAACCACAAAGGAAAGTGTTGCAACAATGGAATGTTGAATAAAGATTCTATATTGATATGATATGATATATTACAAATGAACAAAATTCCTATTTATATAGGCAAAAGAGAAAACTTAAGATGCAAAAGATGTTTCCATGTGTCATGATATAACAACATGTGACAACATGTGAACCCTATCTAGGAAATTATTAAATGTTGAGATAAGTTCTAGAAGGAATCTTATCCCTATAAACATGGAAGGGAACATTTCCCCATTATTAAATGATTTATTAAAATCTAACCTAGGAGTAAAGATGCATGACCTAAGTTAACTTATGCTAGTGTAATAATTAATTTAATTACACTAACACCCCCCCATAAGTTCAACTTAGGGAGGAAAATGCAATGATTATGTAGAGATGATGGTGATGGGTCCTGACTATGAGGTCATGTTAGGTACCCATTTACATGAAAAGATGCAAAAAATCTCCCACAACTGGAGAAAAGGGGAAAACCCAGTGGGAACAAAAACCCTCTCCAAAAAGGAGATATAAAAAAAATATGGAAGAGTGATGTTTGAAGGACTCAACATTATCCTCCCAAGGACTACAACCATCACATATAGACAAAGAGATAAAAAAAAGTATGTGTGGACTAGATAGCCCCCCCATAAAGGAGAGTAGTCCCCTCTACAATGTCTCCAAGACCAGTGTGGAGCTGAGTAGCCAAGTCAGATAGACCTAAAGAAAACCCATCCACGTACCTCAAGTCTAAAGAAGAGAATGTATCCATCCCTGCTAAAGAAAATCTCAACTGAGAGGAGTCTGAGGAAGAAGATTGTGCCATGCAGAGAGCCAATTCAATCCAGCCTCCACAACCTTGGTGAGGAGGCGAGATGAGGTGCTTTCTACTCCTGAGTCTAGAGAGTCAGGAGCAGGTTGATATCAATCCCAGAATTTGGCACACTTTTATACCTTGGAGTGATGATCTGCTTCTCCATAGGCAACAAGGACATCAAACCTATCCCTGATAATGGAAAGTTCTAAAGTGAACCCAATGCTCAAACCCTCCTGAGCAAGATGATAGAAAAACAACATATTATGAGCACTCTAAGGAATGTAGACAACATCTTCCAACTACTTTCCATCAAGAGAAACATCACAAATACCAGCAACAGAGACAATGTCTGCATTTGTGGTAAACATTTTGTCAAATTTAGAAGGCCTCAGAGTATCCCATAGAATATGTTGTTGAGAAGAAATGACATGGCGTGAAGAACCAGATTAAAGTACCCATCCTTCTCTACTATCAACCAAAGTAGTTATCAAAGCATTCCCCTTACCAAGATTTTCAACAGTGGCAATTCTGACAATACCTGATGATGACTCTTCATGAGAGGGGGAGTGAAGAGATTTGACTGTTGTGGGAAGGAAAGAGATGTTGTGATCTCTGATTATCTGCCTTAGCTCATGTATCTCCCTCTTGAAACATGTATCCTCAATGTGACCAAGCCCATTATAGAAGTTGCACTTGGGCCTCTCCCTCATATTTTCTTCCGTATGCTGTGATGATGATTCAGAAGGAGCTCCCGCCTTTGATTTTCCCTTGTGCTTTCCCTTTCCTTTGGATGGTGCTACCACCAATGCATGGGATTTTGTGGATGTATCAACCTGGTTGAGCTTGGGTTGCTCTCAAGTCAACCATTCACAAAATGTCTCAAATGATGGCATAACAAAACTATCACCAAGACCATCCATGGTGGAATAGAAGGAGATAGAAAAGTAGGAGAAGGAACCTCTTAACTTATATAGGATCATGAATATACACTCTTTGTCAAATTTATCTTTGTCAAACCTAGAGAGTTGAGTTTGTAAAGAATTGAACCTTACCAGGTAGTCTTCAATGGAAGGAAATTGATCAACGATGAGTGAAGGAAGTTCAGCCTCCAATTGCAAAGCTCGTACATCACTGACATAATTGAAGAGATCCTTGAGCTTGTCCCAAACCTCCTTGGGAGTCTTGCATGGGCCTCAATATGGAAGAATAAAGAGTTGGAGACATGTAGGGAAATGATCCCCATAGCCTCTTCACACTTAATCTAATGATGTAATTTTTCATATTCTCTGGTTAGATGAGGCTGATTCTCATTCAAAGTGGACCAAAGTCCCTTGTACTAGAGAAGTCTTTGCGTACTATGTGTGATAGTTATGAGGAGTGAGAATCTTGAATCCTGTGTCATCCATTAGAGGAGAACAACTATCCAAGACAAAATATTTCTGACAAAAAATACTAAAATTAGATAACTGATCAACAATCAACTGAAGAAACAAACTGAAAGACAAGAAATCACCTCTAAACCCAAGATTAGGGTTTCCACTTTAACTGAGAATTTTTTTTTTATAGAAGCAAAATCTAGAAAAACTAAGCATACCTCTGGAAAGTAGACTCAGGGAGCTTTCTAATGGTATATCATTTGCAGATTTTTGATACTGTATGTGAAAGTTATGCCCTCTAGAAGATTATTGCTTGATTAGAATTGTACTAGCTAACAAGGTGCAAGAATAAAGTGCATGGGGGCTAACAAAACTGGGCCCTCGGTCACTGATATGACCGCAGGCTACGCTAGGAAAAAAAATTTGTCCACCGAATGGACGGCATTAGAGTGGCGTTGTGGTGGTGAGACCTAGTGATGTGGCCAACTGGTAGTGGCACCCCTGGATGTAGTGAGGCCCTCAGTTTTGATGGGACTGGGGGTTGGATGTAGCAAGGGCTTCAGGCTTTGGTGAGAGCACGAACAGGTTCGAGAAACTTCGACAGACGATGGTCAAGCCGGGAACAAGGATCATTGAGACTGGTCACAGACGGGCACTGAGAGAAAAACACTGGTCGATGAAGTTAGAGGGGCCTTGGGTGACTAAAGGATGATGCTGGGAGGTCAAAAATTAATGTGACAAGTCTGCAGACCGACGACTCAAATTTTTTTTTTGAATATTGTAAAATACAATTTATTTATTTATTTTTAAATTTGATAGATATATTCTGCAAAAAATATTTTATATGTCGACCGATACAAAAATTAACCCCAATACTACAGCTATAGAGAAAAATAATATGTTGACTACTGATTTTAATTGTAGGTCAATCCCTGCAAATTTAATTTTTGCCGAGACTATATAAAAAGTGCCCAAAAATAGCTAGAATTTTTTTTTGATTTTTCTAAAAAAAAAAATTCCTTTGAAGAGGAATGAGAGCGGAGATTTTTTTTTTTGTAGATTTGTACGAATAGTACAAAAAATGCAAACACTAGATTGTACCTCAGAGGTTCTTGGATGATATAACTCATATTTTGGAAAATGGGCAGGCGATCATTGGGGTTTGAGGCCTTCTAGACACAATGGAGAGGTCAGAGTGAGCCTCATGTGCACTAGAAATTAGTTTGGCTCCCGGGTAGAACCAACTAGCCTAAAACATAAACTCCAAGCTTGCAAGAATCTTGCACTCCAACTTCCTTGATCGAGGGTTGATGTTTCACTGGAAAAGCTCTAATACCATGTTGAGATTATGGATGTACAATCCTTGAAGCTCCAAAATATTCAATAAAGGACCTTTTCCATGAATGATAATCAACCACAAAGGAAAGTGTTGCAACAATGGAATGTTGAATAAAGATTCTATATTGATATAATATGATATATTACAAATGAAAAAAATGCTTGTTTATATAGGCAAAAGAGAAAACCTAAGATGCAAGAGATGTTGCCATGTGTCATGATCTAACAACATGTGACAACATGTGAACCCTATCTAGGAAATTATTAAATGTTGAGATATGTTCTAGAGGGAATCATATCCCTACAAACATGGAAGGGGACATTACCCCATTATTAAATGATTTATTAAAATCTAACCTAGGAGTAAAGATGCATGACCTAAGTTAACTTATGCTAGTGTAATAATTAATTTAATTACACTAACACTTACAAGCATTTAATAAATCCAACAATTTACCCTAACCATTAGAAATTAGCATTAAATGATAGTTGGTACAATAGTTGTGTAGCATTTAATGTTAGTAGTTTGATAAACAATTCATGATTTTTAAGTGGGTTCTTATCATTACTTGCTATGTTTACAACATATATTACATTGAAAATAAGATCAAATGTCAAATATTTAGCAATAAAACATGTGTAACCATACAAAAAGTGGCCAATGATAATGGGGGTCTTTATGCCAAGTAGGATATTGACCATTCCACTCACCAAATGGAGTGAATTTATGCCAAATGTATGAGGTATTGATTGATTCAAAAGGGGGATTTTTCAACCCACATCAAATACCTTTTCTTGACCTATTTCAAAGAAGGCTCGACTCAAGAGGATATGGGTAGCTTGTGGCATGCCA
This sequence comes from Sequoia sempervirens, assembly GCA_007258455.2. Lineage (NCBI taxonomy): Eukaryota > Viridiplantae > Streptophyta > Pinopsida > Cupressales > Cupressaceae > Sequoia > Sequoia sempervirens. The sequence continues at coordinate 352,082,502 of VDFB02373365.1, forward strand.
AGTACAAAGAAAGGCTTGAGAAAGCTTCTTGTTGTGAGAATAAGGCTAATGAAGACATACAAAAAGTCTCCACTCCAAATAGAGTAGTCCACTAAGGTTTTGTAGGAACCTACAAATAATATGGAGATTTCCTAAAAAATAAAAAATTTAAAATGACCTCTATAAAAAAGTGAGGATTTGGAGTGCTCCCCTTATGCCTTATTGTCTTCACGGTTTGCAAAAAAAATGTATACTCTATTTCCACTCTCGAAAGAGTGTTGAATGAGCCCAAAAGAGACCATGATCTGAATAATGATTGGAGGCACCTATGAATGATGCTCCAATCTTCTCACGGTGCTTTCTTCGCCTTCCAAAGTAAAGGCGTAATATCCCTTTTTCTCAACAATACTACCCAAGATTGATAAAGTGGCATTAGAAAGAGGGTCAATGGGTTCTCTTGGTGCTAAGGGGTTGCATGGGACTTATGGAAGTGGTGTGTGAGGGCCACAAACTCTAGGAATATTGGACTCAATAGCTCATACAGAGATATGATTGCAATCTTGCAGCAAAGAAACATGCCATGCTAGTCCCCAGCTTAGGAAAACTATGCAAGATTCCTCAAACCACTATGTAGCCCTATCAATGTAATTTTACAATAACCACATATCCTTGCAATAAAACCAACAAACTACAAATTGCATGCACCAAAATAGAGATAATTTCACATGCAAATCAAATAGCATGGAACTCTGTACTAGACTTGATGAAAGCTTTTGGGAAGGGTTTTTCATGCATTTTTCTGATAACATGTGTGGACACGGAAAAATTAACCCTTCTACTTTTTCTTGTTTTGTCCCTTCTTGTGCTTAATTGGCTTTATTTTTCCTTGATTTAATGTAGCAATTTGACCCACACATTCACATTAGGGCTTGAATTCTATGAATTATTAAGACTTTATCATGTCTTGTAACATTGTTGTAAGGTGTTGTAATGCATTTTCACACTTTTCTAGACTCTTCTTATTATAATTCATCTAAATATCTCATTTTTATCCCTTACCAAGTCTTACTTTAAAGTGTTGTAGAGTCTTATAACAAACTGTCATGCTTTTCTAGGCTTGTCACCACTAATTATACCTTTCTTATGCTTTATTTGGCCCCTTTATGCACTTATACCTGTCTCAATTAAGTGTATTTTTCAATGTGAACCTAGCAAATATCATTTAATGCAATATAATTTCCGACACCCATTCACTTGCCTTGAGTGGAACCCATTCACCATGGGTGGAAAATGAGTCCCTCTTGGCACAAAACTCAAAATAATTTCAAATTAATGGAAGGTTTTTATTCATTAAGACCTAAGATTGGCTTGTTCTATTGTATTTTCAAGAAATTAGGGCATAAGTGGGTATAAATATATGTTATTATATTCATTTTAACCCCACCCATCAATTGATTAAAGCATTCAATCCATCATAGCATTCAAGCATTCTAGCATAATAGCATCAATCAATCAAGAAATCATCAAGCATCTTGAAGCATCCATTGACATATCTTTAGACTTCAACATCAAAGGTTTGGTGATTTTATTACATTTTCATGTTATTTGTTCATCATTCTCTCTCTTTATTTCATTTTATTATTAAGGGTTTTATTACAAAATTGGAGTTTGACCAAGGCAAACCCTTATACTCTAACCCTTAACCATTTTCTCCATCTTTTCATGTGTGTTTGCAAGCCTTGTAGGTAGATTTTTCAAAGAGATAGGTGTTGAAAAGTGGGAAACAATTCATCAAAGTCATCAAATTTAACAAAGACTTAATTGAAGCTTGGAGACATCATTCAACCCATTTTTGTAGATTTAGATCCGTCAACCCAACAAGCATAAAAGTACAATTCTGGACCCACAGAGTTGACTTTGGAATTAGCAAATTTTTGTAGGTGGACTAATTCACCATCTATGGCAAATCAGTCCCACTGCCAGGCTGGGAAAAGTGTTTTATGAGGTTTTTAGTTCTTGACACCCTGAAACTTGTTTCAATAGATTTTACCAGAAGCAAGACTATTTCGCCATCTATGGCGAATGAGTCCCAGTGGGCATCAACAATGAATTATTTAGCATTCAAGAACCTTCCCAGATCTTCTTTTAGCTTCAAAGTGCACCTCATTCAATTCCATTAAGTTATATTTTAGTGTTTTTATGTTTTTAGTTCATTTTTGCATATCATAGTGTCTTTTCAAACACTTCATATTTCTTAGTTTTGCATGCATAATCAATAGTATTTTCAGTTTTTTGCATATATATCATCTCGTCTAGGCATATTATATTCATTTTACCTCAATCTTGAGTGTGAACATAGTGGTTTGTACCTTATTCCTTCCTTTTAGGTGAAAAACCCTAGAAGTGGAAGAGAACTTTAGGGTAGCAAAACCCATGTTTACAACATGTTAGGATTTCAATCCAAGATCATAATAGCAAAAGCATTGTGCTTCCACAAAAAAACTTCTACATAATGATCCCAATTCACATTATCAAAGAGATTGATAAAATAGTTGATTAAAAAGTAAAATATGACCTTGGATATATATGCAAGGAAGAGACAATCCACCTATCGTGTGGATTGACAAGTTCCCCATGATGTGGTACAAATAAATAGACAAGTGTCCTACCAGTGTCAATCTTTGGATCACTTGGAGTGTGTAAAGCAACAACCTATTTGACCAAGTCATCAACCTTGATGAAAAGTGTTGAATGAATATAAAAGTGGCCTTTGAGGTGAGATGGAAAGTCTTCTAACCTCAAAAGCTATGCACATGAGGTTTACCAAATAACTATGTAACCTTTACAGGCGTAAAAGGTTGCACATTTAGTTAGAAAATATGTTCTAACCTCATCAACCCAAGTACACTTAAGCTATAGTGAATACATAAAGTATTAACTCTAACATATAAAAAGGGGAAATTAATGTATAATAGGTCTAAGCACATAGGGGTGAGAAAATCTAGTGTGAAATTGTCAAGGTTACAATTTTTGATGCTACACTAATTTAGGACCTAGCCGACATATGAATTATAGTAATAACTTCTTTAGTTCTTTAGAATAAGTGAAAGGTGCAAGGATATTTATTAGGGATGATAGTTCACATGAAATTGAAGGAATAGGTTCAATTAAAATGAAATGACTTGATGGTAAGAAGTTGGAAATATTAAATGTGATTATTGTACCTGACTTACAAAAAAATATCTCAAGAAGTTAAATAAATCAGCATGGTTATAAGGTGGAGTTCTATCTATATAAGTTTCTAAGTTAAAAGATTAATGATAGATTGAAATTTATCACTATAGGATTTGAGAGAGATGGCATCTACAAATTTTATAATTTTTTAATAAGATAAATTACATTACCACAGGTTCCTTCATAAGTGATTTGTGGCATCAAATATTTGGTCACATAAACTATAAAATTTTGATAACACTTTAAAAGATGAATATGGTTGATAGACTACCTTGGATAAGGTTAAACACAAATATTCGTACACGATGCATGGATATAAAAATATTAGAGACAAGTTTGAAAGGTCTACATGGAAGGAAATTAAATCTCTTGAACTTGTCTATAGTCATTTAAATGGATCCATTAATCCTCTATCAAAGGGGGCAGCTAGGTACATAGTAATATTCATTGATAAATTTTTAAGGGAGGTTTGGGTCTACTTCCTTGAGAAAAAAAGATGAAGTGTTTGAAATTTTTGAAATGTTTAAATATTTTTTGGAAAATAAAATTGGTACTAATATCAAGTGAATAAGAATAGATAATGGTCGAGAATATGTCAATAAAAACTTCAAATATATTTGTGAATATCATGAGATCAAGAGAGAAATTTTTGATAGATACACTCCTCAAAAAAAAAGTTGCTAAAAGGAAGAATAGGGCCTTATTATAAATGACACAATGCATGAACTACAATATAAGGATATTCCTTTATTTTCCTGGTCTAAGGCTATCAATGATGCATCTCATGTCTTGAATAGATCTCTTACAAGTTGTTTCAATTTTTTTTTTTGAAGAAGCACATAATGGTAGAAAACCAAATGTTAATTATTTTAGGGTATTTGGATATGAAGCATTTCCTCACATACCTAATGGGATTAGAGAAAATAAATTTGATAAAAAAAGTGTTAAGTAGACCCTTTTTTGCTATAATTTTCAAAGGAAAGGATATAGGTTGTATGATCCTAGTGTGGAGGATGTGTTCACAAGTAGGGGTGTAAAGTTTAATGATGGGTTTTAGGATATGGAAATACATTATCCTATTATACATTTCACATAGATAATTATGAATCCTATAGTTCCTTTGGGACCAACAAAACTTCTAAGGAAACCTCTAATATAGTCAAAGAATCAAGTCCTCCTCAAAATACAAACATTATTTAATAAATTTATTAGAAGAATAAAAAACTTAAATGTTCTTATTACCATAATAATGAGGATAAATTATCATCACACCAATTATGAATCTATGGTAAAACATGAATAGGAAAAAGTTGTGTAGAATGAATATGACTCTTTGATAAAGAATAAAACTTGGGAATTGGTGGAGTTTCCTAAGGGAAAGAATATGGTCAACAATAATTGGGTGTTTAAGACTAAGTTCAATTCTATTGTAAGCACTAAAAAATTGAAGGAATAGTAGCCCATAGGTACTCACAAAAATGAGGAACTGAATACACAAAAAACTTTTATTTGATAGAAAACATCAATATTTTTAAGACTATTATAACATTGGCAACTCATTTCAACTGGTCTCCTCACCAAATGGATATTAAGAATACATTTTTGAATGATGATATTGATGAAGATATATGTATGAATCAACCAAATAGATTTAAAATTTTAGGTTAAGAACACTTAGTAGGTTAAGTAATTCTCTCTATGGCTTGAAGCAACCTCCAAGAGCTTAGTATGATAATATCGTTGGATATTTTAAAACTCAAGGTTTACATAATAATCCTCATTATTTAAAATTATATGTCAAGGAATTTTATCAAGGTGAAACAATTATTATAATGATTTATGTTGATGATCTTATCATCATAGGAAATAACATGAACACAATTAGCGACATAAAGTTAAATTTGAAATCTAGATTTGAGATCTTATTTCTTACTTTTATAAAATATATGATGGAATTTATCTTTCTCAAATAAGGTATTCTTTATACTCATTGAGCAAGGTTAGGATAGAATATTGGAAGAGTATTTATCCTCCACTGACTCCATGATTGAAGTAAACTAAGGATATAAAAGGTGAGGATGTTGATCCCACCTTATAAAGGAAAATTATTAGTAGCCATGTGTACTTGACTCATAGACAACCAAGTAATTTTTGCAGTAGGTGTGGTTTCAAGGTGTTTGAGTTCTCCTAAGGTTCCACATTGGATGGTAGAAAAATAATATTAAGATATACAAGGTACTTTGATTATGGGTGTTATTATTCTTCTCTTGGAAACCTAACACTTGTGCAATATTCTAATTCAAATTGGGTAGGTTGTGCATATGACTAAAAATTGACTAGAAGTTATTTTCTCTCTTTTGGTTTTAACCTCCATTTCATGGTCTAGTAAGAAGTAATATACTATTTTTTTCTCATCTATAAAGGTTGAATATGTAATAGAAAATGAGGTAGCTAAAGAAAGAACTTGGCTATAGGCTATTCTTCAGTACTCAAGCAATATCAAATAGTGTCTTCTTTATTTCATTGTGAAAATCAATGTTCCATTTTGTTGTCTCAAAATCTAATGTTTCATGCTAGAATAAAAAATAGAGGTCTATCACCATTATCCTAGGAATTTCACCTAGTAATAGGTGATTCATCCTCAATATAATAGGACATGAGACCAAATAGCTAATCTTTATGTGAGACTAAGTTTGTATATGTTCAAATTATTTTAGGATAATAAGAAGTTAAATGAATATTTGATGGTTTTCATATAGGGGAAATTATTATGAATATCTACCATAGTATTAGTGAATAAATTATTGTAAATGGGTACCTAACAAGGCTTTGAGCTAGGATCCATCTGTTATGATTAA
>VDFB02373365.1:352088672-352150455 GCA_007258455.2 Sequoia sempervirens
ATCTTTTGGAAAATCTTGAAATTATCCTTGATACTAGGCTTTGTGGCAAAAAATCAAAATCATCCAAAAACATTGTGACCAAGTCCTTGAAAACATTTATCAAAACACCTTTGGCTAGGCATGTGTAGATGCATCCTTTTGCATATACTTAGTCAAATTTATCAAAATCATCTTGTCTAACTTAGTGTATGTGGACGAATCCTTCTTCATATACTTAGTGAAACTATCATTTTATTTGGATAGGTGTGGGTAGATGCATCCTTCTCACACATATTCAAAATCATCATCCTTTGAACAAAACTATCCCTTAGATCATTATCAAACATCTTAGGGTCCTTTTGTTCAAAATCAAAACAAGGTCAAAATCAAAGTCAAGGACAAAATCCCAAAATCCAAAACCCAATCAAATCCAAGTCCTAAAGCCTAGTGTCTCATTCAAGATTTATCAAAAGCCAAAATATTCATATCATTCATCATCATATCATCACCTTTGATCCCCAAAAAAAAAGCATCCTAAAACTTTCACTTTGGGACATAAAATAGAGATTAATCCAAAGAACCAAGAGATTCATCTCCCATATTCTCAAAGATTGATCCCCGTTTTATGGTTCTAACTAGATCTCAATACAAGAAGAGTATGGAAGCCAACAAAGAAACACCCGCTTCAAGTGATCTTAGCCAAACCAACGTAGAAATGAATCCAACAGAATCAAGCAATCCATTAATCCTCTCATCATCGCAAAATCCGCAAGAAGAAAACCAAGGAGAGGACCCTACTTTTGGAATGTCTCGTGAGGAAATGACAGAAATGCTCCAAAATCCGGATAATCATCGAATCATCAATGTCATGATGAGACTCAACCCTTCATTATACATGCTTGAATTAGAAAAACAAGGGGCCAAGTTGCCTTCAGATTTTGATGTGAGTACCATAGTGGAGACATCATTTCCACCAATCTCATCCACCCCTATCACACCCATCATATCTCAACCACCTGCCATCGCATCCAACACGATTCCAAATCTGCCACCACTACCACCAAAACCAAACTTAGTGAGACAATATGACATTGCGCTAAAGGCTCACCAAGCCTACCAAAAGGCTATCCGACAATATCTAGCCACACAACAAGCAAGAAAAGATCAACAAGCCTCTCAAGCTGCCCAAGCCTCTCGAGCTACCCAACAAACAACAACTGTTGAGAACAAGGATCAAGATCAATCCATCATTGAGCACCTTGAAGTTGTGTCTACTCCATCCAATGATCAAATGAACATATGCCAAGAGTCACTTCTCAATCATGATCAAAATCCACCAACAATACCCAACAATGATCCAATTCAACAAATGTCAACATCATTTGATCCTATGGTTGAAGACCTTAGAAATCTCTCTACCGCAATTGTTGAAAACAATGTTCAAGATCTATCCATCAATAAAGATATTTTCGCTTCATCCAATGAGGAATCGACCAGTGATCATGTTGAAAATGTATCTACATCACCTAATGAGGTAGAGGACATATCTCAAGAATTTATTTTAAAGTATGATCAATGTCTTTCACGAAAGTATAGCAATGGTCCTTTGAAAGACTTATTGACATCCTTCGACCTCATGATTGCCGATATTGAATGAATCTTCAACTCGACACCTGATCCAAGTCCACTCAAAGATCATGAAGATATTAAGCCACTTCCCATGCATAATGAAGATATCCAAGAGCCATTTGTATGAAGTCCATTTTTTGAAACTAACCCATGTCAAGAACTTGATCCAAAGCATGTCGAAAGCAACTTTGAAATCATTCAAGATCAAGAATTTGTATCTTCAAGATACTATAATGATCTAATGGACACTCTCCTATTTATGCAAGATGCACATACTCCTCCATCTACCCATGAGATGCTTTCTACAGATGGACATGTAGATGATCTTCATCTAGAACAAGATTTTTTCACACAAAAGAGCAGATTATTAACTCCTACAATAAAATGGAGTTGTCAACATTAGGATCATATATATTCCAAACTCAGATTGAGGAAATCATGAATAAAGATATCGAACATTATCCACTCAAGGAAGAAAATCAGACAAAATGGTATAATCTAGAGTTAGTAGAGCGGTGAATTGAAACAATGTCATCTATAGTGGTCATTTGTCAAAGCATGTTTATTGAACAAGATATCTCAAAACAAGCAGAATCGAGGAATGAAGATGATACTATCACCCTACTGGGGGCAACTTCGTCTCAAGCAAATGTCAACATAGGGAGCACGAAGAGTCCTTATGATGAAACTAGTGTCAATACTACAACCAACCACATCATAAATTTTCATCCACCCATCACTCCATCCATGGATTGGGACCAACTTCGAAAGAAAGATCTGAATCAAACTATGAAGAATTTTATCAAAGGAGAAACTAAAAAGCATAATGGACAAATCAAATACATATAGTTACCAAAGAAATACAAAGAAAGATTATCCCTACCAAACTCCATTAGTCAAAGAAATATGGGGCAAAAATAAAAAGGAAAGTATCCATCAAAGATGTTCGCGAAAGAAAAAGTAGGCTTTTCAAGTGACGTACAAAGTATATCAAGCAGTTGGTCCTAATTCCATGCACACCTTTGTATCCACCCATCATTGCTCATATTCCCAAGTTTGGAGAGTCAAAGGTTCCAAACTGTCAACCAATCCATCTCTTATCCCTAAACACACTCCATCCATGCCTCCATGCATGATATTCAATTCTCACATTGACCATGTATTGGCAATGACCAGCAATCATAAAAAGGATTCAAAGGGAACTCCTATCCGCGATCGCGCACAAAGACAAAGTTAACTTTGGTATCGATGAAGCAGATCAAGAATCCCAAAAGCTACATTCAAGTGCACGTGTCTTAGCAAAACAACTCCTTCAAGCAGGATATCGATGGCACATCATGATAGGGGCATCTACATCAGCAACACCTTGTGATTCAACGTGAGCTTAAAATCTTTCAGAAAAATACAAAAAAATTAAAAAATCATGAAAATCCAAAAAAATCAGAAAAAAGGATTGAAAACAGTAAAGAGAAAAAAATCGTCCTCTAGTGAAAACCGCATGGGTGGTGCTTTGGGAAAGACCATGATGAAGACCTGGAAAACAGGCATCATGTGTAGAATCGAGCATCTGTGTGCACCAGTTCAGTTGAAAGCATCTCATCCCATCTGTAATAAATTGAGCATTCCATCCATCTTATCCATAATAAATCCATCCATCCACGAGCCATTTACCCAATCCATTTTCATCCATCTGCATCCATGGTCCAAGTTATCTTGATCTTGACAAATTTTGGTGCACACTTTATGCTTGCTTATGGTAAAACATCTTGACATGGGCCATCTACATTGATCCTATCCTATGCAGCATTATTTGAGGCATGAAGCATTATCCAATGAAGCATTCTTTATCCAAACACCTTATCTTATCACAAGATAATCCATATCCATCCATCCATACACTTATCCGAGCATCCACCTGTGACATTCCATACATTGCTAGACATTGGGGGCAGATATGTACATCTTGCTTTGAGAATAAATCTTGGTCTATGTCCTCCAACTTATGTGGTGATCAAAACATTGAAAAACATGAAACCAAATTGGTCAAAACATTTGCGATCCAAAATCCGAGTCACTAACCCATGGCATATTTGACGAAGGCATTTCACAATGGTCTTCATCTTTCATCCAAATATCAATCCAGTAATCACTTGTTAATTAGCATCTAGGGTTGCATCACCGAACATCAAAGGAAAATCATTAGAACAACTTTTTGTTTCCCAAATCCAACTTCATCGTCATGATCCAATCCAAATCATCATAATTCATGTCATCTTAGGATATCTTTCCCAATCATTTGTCGTTTCATAACACTATCCTTGCATTAATTTAGCATCACTCAATACAATGTTATCATCATCAATCCTCATCAATTCAAATCTTGCATTGTTGTGCATCCTCAACAATGTTATTCGTCATCAGTACGATCAATCAAATCCTTGCATTGTTGTATATCCTCAACAATGTTATCATCATTAATCCATCGATTCGATCAATCAATATTAGCTTGGTTTTCAACAAAATCCCAAAACAAAGCACCGATATCATCACACATATCCATATCCAAATCATCAAAATCATGCAAAAATCCCGAAAAACATCAGAAAAGTGAAAATCAAAAACATCCGAAAACCTGAAAAATCCAAAACATTCAAAATCAAAATGTCAAAACATTGGAATCACGAAGACCGCGATAGATCTCTAAAGCTTAAATGTAGGTAAGGCTCATCTCAGTCAAACCCCAAGACATCAAAAATCAAAAATCAAAGATGCATCAAATCGAAACATCCAAAACATCAAAATCAAACATTGAGGAAAATCAAAAATCAAAACATTTGTAAAAATCCAAAAGAGCAAAAAATAGCCTCAAAACATTTCAAAACGCCGAAAAACATCCAAATATTTGAGAAAATCCATCCACCTAATCTCACTTGCACCCGTAATAAACACCATTCATAATAAATTGATCGTCATCCTCAACCTTTGGTGAAACAGTTAGAAACAAGTCTAGTAGGTTAAAGGTAAATCTCAAAAGCATCAAGTCTCAAGTCGGTCGGTGTATGAAGCAAGTTGGTCGTCTTTTGTGTGATGGTCCATCATCCAAATAGTGTATCAATCATCTAATAACATCATGTGCTTTAGGATGAATCGTACTTCCTACAAAGGGGGCATTATTTGCTCGAGAAGAACACTTTGGATAAGTAAATGATGTGCCGACATCCACTAACATGTCCTAGGATGTATCCTTCCTACAATGGGCATTATCTTTTGGCAATAGTTTCGGTCCGTATCCTTAAAAAACACATCCCTTTTTGGTTAGCGGTATTGAAGAACATCAGTTTGTTTGCAGTAGCTTTATCTTTTCTTTGACTTATCTTATTAGCGCTTCCCGGTCAAGGACCTCACCGATGATAATATCCGAATAAAGAAGGATTTAGAGATAGGAATGAGAACAGCGATCATTGATAACTTTTTTTTTAATGCGGTGGAAATTTGTGTGATTTGGACTTTCTTATGCATAACTTGGCAAATACTTTCTTTGTTAGATATGTATAGAGGATGTTTTGGATGGCTTGTTGACTATTGCATTGATTGGTTATACCTCTCCATGTTTTGGTCCGAGATGTTTAAAACTTTTAAAGTGTATCCTAGCAAGGTTTCCATATGTCAGGTGTGAACATGAATAATCCTATCTATTTGCCAAGTCATAGTCCATCACACTAAGTACAATGACATCTTGGTCCTTCATACCTTGATGCATCGTACTTAGGCGTGTTATCAAACATAAAGTAAGTGGCCCTTTGAAAACCCCAATCCTTGATAAGCAAATCATCCATCTATCATCATCATTTCTCATCATCATCTCTCACCATCATCTCTCGTAATGTTGGCTTGTTGGATCCTCTTGTCATCATCTAATTTCTTCATTTTCCCACACCTAACATCTAGCAAGAATAGTTAATCATCCATCACTATTACCTCGTAATGCATCCATCATACATCCATCGTACATCCATTATGCATTCATCCTTGCATCCATAAATCATCCAATATTCTGCATCATCCCTGCATATCATCATCATAATATATGAATTTTGTTAGTCCTAAGCATCTCATAAATCATTTTGTTTGCATAATCACAACATATCACATCATCCATGTCATTAATGCTGTCATATGGTCATTTAAGCTGTTTGGGATAATATGAATTTGTTATTCTAGCATCTTAAAGGCTTACATCTCATTTGCATCATCATCCATAACCACCCATTTTGAACCTCTTTATCGCAAGATCGACCCTCAAATCAAATATTTTCACTCAATCTCTCGAGGGGGCAATGTACCGGTGTACTTCTTTCCATTGGGGCATCTGCAAAAGCTTATAATTTTTTGATCATGGCAAGTTTATTCTTTGAACCAATGCAAAAGGTACATTGCTTCAAAGAGGGGCAAAATGTAGACATGCAAAATTAACATTCTACATTCAATTGAGATTATTCATTAACTAAACTATATTTTGCATTAGGTCCATTCATCAATTGATCATATTCACCTTCATTCATTTATCAGGTAATTTCATTAATTCCCATCTCCTAAGGTCATTCATTCAAAATTAAATAAAACATTATCATTAACCTTTTAATCAAATAAATCAAACATCATCCCTTTAATTAAATAAATCAAACATTTATTTAATTAAATCCAATCCATATTTCATCCTTTTCTGATTTAAATAAATCAAATATTTAAATCATGAAAGTCAAATCAGCCTAATCATCATTAATTTAATCTAATCATGATTAAAAGCTAATCTTACCCACTTGCATTCTCTAGATTTAGCCACTTGCACAAATAAATCAATTTATTGATTTATTAAAACCCTCATTTTCACTCAACATGACAAGTTGATTTGTCCCTCCAACATTGCATTTATTGCTCTTTTTCTTGTCTCCCTCTCAAAATTTATTGCAAAATTTGAATTCAAATTTTCCCTCTCATGGGCACTCTTCCCAAATTTTGCACATCCATTGGCCTATCACCACTTGACAAGTGGCCTATTCTCATTAGTGGATCTTTAGTCCCACATTCACCCTCTTGGCCAATATCTCATCAAGGAAATCTATAAAAGAAAGTCTTAATCCTCATTCATCCATCCACAACTTTTATGCAAGGTTACTCTCTTGGTTTGAGAAATAATCTTGTTCTTCATTTCCATTGCATCTCATCATCTTAAACTTTGATGAAGGATTGGGAAAGGGTCACTTGCACATGTGAGACCAATCCACTATGGAATAGGTAATTGTAGTTGTTTTCATAATGTTTTTGGTCTTCTCTTGTCATGTATTGTGTTTGGAAGCATCTACAAGGTATTTCATAGGAGTTATTTTCCATAGAGGACCAAATGCTATCTCCATTCAATAGTTTCCATTAGGTTTAAGGCATGCTCAAACCTGTCAATTCAGGTGGAGTCAATGCTTGGTACCTACAACTTGTGGAAAACCACACAATCTAGCATATACATAGTCATACAATTAGGCACACCATGAAAGGAAAGTTGTAGCTTCACAGGGCACTCACAAGTAAGTGGTGTGACACTATTCCCCTTCACTAAAGTACATCAACGCACAATAATTAGATGCTAATAGCAAGGTAAGAACAATCATCACATAATCACATGATACTCGTAGTAAGATTAATTGACATAATCAATTAAATTCATATACTAGTCATAGCATAAGCATGAAACATAGTGATAAAAGTAGCATCAAACTGTCATCATAATAGTGAATCCAACATCAAGCAAAGTATCATAATATCCCAGTCCAACACAAACAACTGTTAGTCTAATAGAGAACAAACTAAGGGGAACTACATCCTCCTCCCCTAGAACCAAGCCTACTTCGGGAAGCCTGCAAAAAAATAAGGGTATAACTCTCACATTTGGGGTGCATCCTCCCAAGTAGTTGAAGAATCATCACTAGGATCCCACTAGAGCCTCACCTGCTCCACGTCTTGACCCCTGAGAGCGAGTCTCCTATGTTGTAGAATTCCCATGGGCTATAGAGTCAACTGCCTACCCTCTACTAATAGTCTATACAACTGTACCCTGATGCACAACCTGGCAGTTCTCATTCACTACAAACACCCTATGAGACTTTCCTGCATTACCCAATGTCGGCTCTGAGGTCGTTGGCCTCTGAATAAATCCTTTTGTGTTATTCTGAGGACATAGTCTAGCTATGTGGCCTTACTGGCCACAAGAAAAATACCCTGTGCCTCTGCCATACCCCCAACCACCTAAGGGCGCATTGGACTGTGGGAAATTACCTCTACAAACTGCAGACTAAGAGCTATATGCTGGCTAATCAAAATGATCATGCTTGTTTCACTGCCAACTCTGATGTTTCTTTTTCTAAAAGGGTATGTGCAGGATCATGATGGGCCAAAAATGGCAATATGATGGGTATGTGACTGACGACTTTTTTTTACCAAAAATTGATGAAACGAAAGGGTTTTTAAAGGAGATTCTCAACTTTCCACTGATATAAATTATTCTTTATTTTGAATTTAATAAGTAATTATTATTCATTTTCTATTCAAATTACGACTAAAGTCTTGAGTGATAGGTTGATTGAAAAACATCTATAGCTTTCAAACAATATCACATTTTTTGAATCTAAAACATGCGTCAAATTCTATGTTTTGCATACTATAGGATTTAAAAAAGAAAAATTAAATTTCATGAAGTTTTGACTAAGTTAAGGTGGTCAAACATATGAGTTTTTATATTTTAAAAAAAGTTGTAATAAAAAATTCATAATTAATTATTTACTTGAAAAAAAATTACAAAAAATATGCATCACATTGGGGCATGAGTCTTCTACTTATATCTAAAATCTTATAAAAAAATATTATCATTTTATTTTGGTTAGGGTGGTTAGACAGACACCTACTTCTTATTTTTTCCCTGAAATTTAAGTGCCACTGCATTGAAATTTCAAATTTTCACTAGATAGATTTTTTTTTTAAACAAACTTGCTAGTTTAGAAACTACATTCAATTTGCTACAAATTCTATTCTTACATATTTTTGAAATAATATAGATAAATTATTGGAATTTTTATGTCAAGTTGCCTAACTCTGATTTTTCTAATTTTTTTGCCATTGAAGGGCCCATTTTTTCCATGATGATCCTACACATACCCAAAACCTAAGTTACCATGCTAAGATAGAAAGTTCTCAGGTTTCTACTGGGAGTGTTGCTACTATTGCTCACCCTTAACGGGTGCTTGATGGCCCTTAGAGGAACTTGCAGCCTAAGATTGACTACCCTGAGACTCGATACCAATTGGAGGTGTGCTACCAATCTCTACACCTATATGGCCTCCTAGCACCATAGCCACATTCTCCTCTACCAGTCGGGATCTATCTACTACCACCTCCATGGTATTCAACCCAAAGACATAGACTCCTCCACTGATACGGGCATTCAAGCCCCTAATAAAATTTTGTACCAACATATCCTCATCATCACCTATGCCTGCATACTGTTTAAGCTCATAAAATATATGCTCATACTACTCAACTGACATGGCTATCTACCTCAACTCATGGAACTCATCCACATGATGCTGCCTCCAATGATCAGACAAGAAACAAGCTTTAAACCTCTTCAAGAAGATCTCCCATGACACTGAACCAATGTCAAGGTGTAATTTATATTCCTCTAAACACCACCATGTAGAGGAAAAACCTCTTAGGTGCATGATGGCACACCTCACCCTGGTGTTGCTACCATATAGATGCATGGGAAAGAAACTATCCAGATCAATGAACCATATCTCTACCTCCAAACTACTACCAGTCCCATCAAAAGTAGGAGGACGTTCCCTCAAAAGATCTCTCATATGACTGGCTGCAATATCCTCCTGCTCAATTGTGACCTCTCTCCTCCTAGGAGACCGTTCTCTTTCCCTAATCACCTAATGATGACCCTCCTACCTAGGGCCTAGATGGGAAAGGACCTCATCAAGTAAATGGTGCAACTAAGCTCCCTCAATCTCTAACTAACCTCGGTTTTGACCTCCACATCCCTGATTATTCTGGGAACCTTGTTGTTCCTCACGTTCAAACTAGTGGGAGCTCTGAGGAGGGGTGTTTTGGCAATTGAACCCATGGCCACCACCATGACCTCAACCATGTCCCCAATCTTGACCTCAACCTCTAGAAATTTTCCTACTCAGACACTGGACCAAGGACAAATTTTAGGGTGTTAGGCGAGGATGACAAAAGAGAAACATAATATTCAAAGTCTATGCAACTAAGACAACATAATGGGCTCCTATATAACCCAGAGTACCCAGTGTTAGAACTTGGGCTCTAACACCATGTGTAACACCCTACCACAGAACCCTAGAGGACAACATGCTACAACACTTAAAAGTGAAACATTTTTTTTTGTGCAACATACTAGAGATTGTAGAACATATGCTAACATGTAATCTAAAACTAAGTCTTGTAAGATTCCATGACTATGCTACTAGAATACCAATAACCAAACTAACAACAATTATAAATCATATCATTAAACAAATTTCATCTAACAATATAAAGTTCAGTTACTTCGTCACATTAAATGATCAACTAATATGAATTATCAATATCATGTTATCAATGTAACAACATCCATCATCAATTAAATTAACTAACATATGCAATAAACATCATTTTAATTTTGCATTACAAGAGAGAGAGTTCAAAAATTCAATTACAATATTAGAACTTGTACAACAATGCTTCCCCAAGATCAGTAGGGAAGGATATACATCAGAGTTACAATACATGATACAACTGATTTCAGTTCAATACAAGTACATGAATAATAGTCCACTCGAACTGGAACAAGTGCAGGGGTGATCCCACAATAATGGTTTACAATTTTTGGCCAAATTCGACACTGAAATTATTTTTCTAAACTAAATCTTCACATTCAGGCACCTATAGCGGCTAAACCATGAAGAATTTGAAGATTATGAAAACTAGAGTCTCGTCACATTTAATTTGGAAATTCTAAAAATAATTTTTTCAAAATTTTTGAAATCAAATTGCACTTCTTTTTCCATCTCCCACAAAAATTGGTTTTTTTCAAAAAATAGCATTTTTAAAAAGTGATGCACATTGTATAACGCATAACTTTGATTCATGAAGGATAAAATTCTAATTCTTTTGAATTTAGATTTTTAGCTCTGATATCTAGTGCTTCCACTTGGTTAGACAATTTTTTATTGAATATTTTTATTTAATCAATTTTGAAGTCAAACCAATTACAATTTAGACATATGGCGTGACATTATAGCGCATAATTTTTTTTTTAGATATGGAAATTCAATTTTATTATTTTTGTTGGATCAAGGACTTCAATATCTGGTGCACTCATATTTTTCAAAATATTTTTGATAATCTGCTATTTTTCCACATGTGCAGAACAAAGACCTTCATTTTAATGAAAACCTATGTTTAATAAAACTAAAAAAAAATACATAATAAAGCCAAAACATATTAAATTATATTCATTGGATAGCTCGTTCTAAGGACTACCTAATTCAGTTGGGTTTGTGAATATTCCTCCATTTTCATCCTCAACCCGAGCTTTGAAGTGCCAAAATTTAGGTTTTTGTGTCTCGGGGGGATGAGGAATAAGGGGGTTCACCCCCTTCTATAAGGGGTTTTGATGAATTTTTTGGCAGGAAAGTATTAGGAGGGTTCACCCAAACCTAGGTTCTAGCAAACCCCTAATGGGTTCAGTCGAACCAATAGGTTCGTACGAACCCCTAAAATCATTTTTTTTTCCATGCATTAATTTTCTATGAGTTTTCCTTCCTCACTTCAATTGTAAACCACTATTGTGGCTTCACCTACAAAATTCCACATCACCATGAATAGTCACCACGCACATGAACAACATAAAAGGAAACCCAATGGAGGATAAAGCACAATCCACCTGACCATGTGGAACCCAAAGGTCCACCCCCCATGATGGGAGATAACACAAGGTCCCACAACCACAAACAAACAAGGTGAACACAAACTAACATAACAAGGCTAATCAGGACACCATTCTAACAATGTAACAACATTAACAACACATAATAACATGCATTTCTTCCAAAGGACATCACACACCGAAAGGAGAAATCACAACAAGGGAATACTAGTCTGCATAGGGGAGAGTGTCATCGCATAATCCTGACATGGGTTACCCTAATAGTATCTCACTAGACGTTGGCCCCATAATGTGACACATGCAGAATCAACCTTCCTTTCATGAGGACAAGGAAGTTGGTCTTGCCAACTAGGCCTTCTCAACCCATCCTTAGCCTAAACGATCACTACATGCATGGGCGAGGCATTCACTTATCTTGATTAATGTGTAGAATTCCTGACACCTAATTCATTTTAAGTTATCACTGAGTTGAGAAACTCCCACATGGGTTACCCTAGATGCCACTTTGGGCTCCGACCCCCATTGAGAGCCACTCCCCCTACTAGTAGCTAGAAGACCCAATAAAATCAATAGGGTAAAGCCATCATGCACAAAACAAAAACCACAAAATTACATATCCCAAGCAAGGCATGGACCATCTTGCTCTCAATACACAACCGCAATAACAAGTAAGGAGTGCATGGCTAAACACCCACCGCAACACATGGAAAGTATAATAAAAACCATTTCAAGTATTAAACACAACAATCAACCAATAACATATTTTTTCCAAGCCTCTGAAAGACTTCCAATACAATTTTGCATAATGACTCCAAACTTAACATTACTAAAACACCCCAATTTCAAAACCAAGCATAACATTCCACACAAAAGTCCAACAAAGTCCCATTTTAGAGAAATTATTTCCTTGATAATTAATACACTCTATATCCAAGTGCATGATAATTTACTATACCACTAATATATATTGCATAAGAACTCAACATTCAAAACAAAGCTACAAGACTAGTCTAGTTTACTTATATAATGTAGCTGCTCAATTATCCAATTATATTAACCAATTTTCTTAAATAATTTCTATACATATGACTAACATAAAGTTCCCAAACCCTAAAAGATATCCTACATTGCATACTGGTCTGATAAGATTAATTTTTGAACATTTCTAAAATATGTCGGCCCTTGGTAACCTGGATGCCTCTTTGGCTTTTGAGGATGATGACACTGAACCTAGTTGTTCGGGGAATAAACCTAATTTGAGTTCGGTAAGGACGCTCCTAGACCCTCCCATTGTCTAGAATGGTAAGAAAATCCAAGTCCATAATCCCCAGCCTGTTAAAGTCTGCCTTGCTTCTAAGCCTGGAAGTTCTACCCCCAAAGCTAAAGGCGCCAGAATGAATTTCCCTGTTAGAAACCTTGTTTCCTATTGTGAAGATTCTCCTGATTCTAAAGAACCTGGCAGAAATAACAATTCTCCCTCTTCTGTCATGTCAATGGATAGAGATGATAGAAATGGGTCCCCTGGAGCCTCTGACCCTGCTAAAAATCACCTCAATCTTGATAGGGAGCCTACTGCTGATTTTTTGGACATAGCTAGGAATAATGCCATGGACCACTTCAGAATGTCAAAATGGGTCTTTCATGAAATTAATGACCTGAAAATTAAAAAATGGCCCCCCTAGAGTAAATTGGAAGAAGTGGGAGCTAAGGTTTCTACATTATGGAAGAAGGATGAAGAGCGTAATGAGAACACTACTAGTAAGCAGGTCCAGGACAAATCGGGTAAGGAAAAAATGATAGAAATTGACTTTGAAAAAATAAAAAATGTTGTGAAGATAATTACTGAACAGAATAATAGAATGGCAAGACATAATGCTATCATTATCAATGCAATGACTAAAAAACTGGATAAAGCTCAATAGGGGTCCTTGGCTGTTGATTTGGAAGAGGTTAAAGATAAAAACTAGAAAGAGGACATAGGGATTTCAAAGAGAACAAGGGCTAATATGAAAAGGAAGGAACCCCCCATGCCATAGATGATTCAAACTTTCAAGAAGGGAGTCTTATGCAGGATCTGGAGGCTGAGAATGAGAAAGTTCTGAAGACTCTGGATTAGTTGCTATTGGTTTTTTGGTCTATGCCTCGGCTAGCTCTTTCGTGGTCCTTTCTGGCTTTTTTTGGTTGGCTGCTATTTTTTCAAGGTTTTTCTTTTTTTGTAGCCTGTTTAACTTGTTGGTGTTTTTTTTCCTTTCATATATTATGTTGTAAACTTTGTGGTTTCGGGTCCCTGTAAAACCCATTTTTTCCTTTATCAAAAACATAAAGTTCCCAAACCAAAATACACTTATCATATAATACATATATAAGTATATATACCTGTACATACAGACATACATACATATATATATACATACAAATATATATATATACATATGTATATATCAAGATATACATAGATATTGAATATCAATGCATCTTAAATATCAAACACAATGCATATACAATGTATTACATATTGATTTCCAATTAAAGTGAATTGAATTACTAATCATACATCACACATGATAAGAATAAAATGATTCGAAGCCATTTGGAACTCATCATCAATGAACCTATCCAGTCGGTATATTAAGATACAATGCATGTAAATCGAACCAATACCTTATTGTTTGTTCTCAGATTCAACCATAGCTTACAAACACACAGTGTAGGAATGGTTCAAATTAAATAGAGACAAGGATATAAAGGATAGAGCACTATCTCAAAATATTCATGATGTAAAAAATGATTAACCTTCACCATACTACAAGCACAAATCATAGGCGAAAGAATTGAGTTATACATAGTTATGAGGGCATAGAAAAGGTCTCACGATGTATAGGCAAGTTTGGTGGAAGAAAGAGGCATAGTATCTACATCTTACAGGACATTCTATAACATGCAATGTTTCATTTATTTGTTAACCACACAATAAAGATTTCCCAACAAACAACATAGTTGATAAGATAACCTCACAAGCCTGGGAAGGAAGACACAAGGATAAAAAGTCCCCTTCACACAGAGGTCACCTAAATAGGGACAATCAGAGAAATTTAATGGGAAGGAGGAATGCACTTTGCTAGTGAAAACTGGCTAGGTGTGCGTAAGGAAATTCATGGTTGACCATATAACATCCAATATATCAATGTATAGAAAAAAATAAGAAACTCACAAGAGAAGCTATGACTAGATTTGGTATGAAGCATGCCTAGCAATGAGAATATAAGAAAAAATTCAAAAGACACAATAAAAATAGTGAAAAGACAGAGGAATTCCACAGCTACATAATTCTACCGGATTGCACAATTTGATTTTCATGAAAGACCTTGAAATTTTCAAAAGAAAGAATTTCCTAATGCACAACACAAAAATTAGCAAGAAATTTATTTGCCTCAAATAGCCAGACACTCCATTTCCATTTCTACATAATTAGAATTGAGAATAATAACTTGATTTCTCTCACTTGCCAATTGAAGATTTGATGTTGAGCTTTTTACTCCCAACTTGCAGCTTCAACACACTTCAAAACCTTCAAAAACACTCCAGAAACCAAATTCTAAAACCTCCAAAACCAAAAGGAAACCTCCTAGAACAAGAAAGTATTCATGGAAAGAAGCAAGATTTGCTTTTCCATAAATGTGCAAAAGCCCCCTTTCTTTTAGCAAATTAACTAATTTATTTACTACTCCACAATTTCCATTACTGCATGCACTTTCTTTAATTTACTTAATTTATTTAATTTCACATCTATATTTCACCACTGCTCTTCCATTATGTTTATTTATAAACATATCCTTGTTTAATTTACACTTAATTAATCAACTTTAAAATATTTAATTTATTAATTTTAATCTTTCATTTTAATTTTGTTTGCACAACACTATAATTCATATATACTTATTTTTATATTTCTTTATTAAGACATAATCTTAATTTATTTAAACTTAATACATGCAATAATAATATTTTATTTAATCAATACCTCAATTACATTAAAGCATTTGTTTGAAATTATCAAAAATGCCCTTTTAACTTCAATAACTTTATTTTAATGTAATAATTAATCAGAACACTAATCAAACAAATTTGAATCAAATGGACAAAATACCAAACAATACCTAACTTCACAGCGAGTCAGAAAACAATAGAACAACAACACTGACAAACCAACCCAAATTGACCACATTGACGAGGTAGTACAATCTGACACAATCTTCTTCAAGGATGATGGCTGAAATAGGGGACCAAATGCTAGTCCATTCAACAGTTTACATTGGTTTTAAGGCATGCTCAAACCTATCAATTTAGGTGGAGTCAATGCTTGGTACCTAAAACCTATAGAAAAGCACACAGTCTAGCATATACATAGTCATATAGTTAGGCACACCATGAAAGGAAAGTCGCAGTGTCACAGGGCACTCACAAGAAAGTGATGCGACATTGGTCCCCTTCACCAAAATTCATCAACAAACAATAATCAAATGCTAAGAGCAAGGTAAGAACAGTCATCAAATAATCACATGATACTCATAGTAAGATTAATCCACATAATCAATTAAATTCATATACTAGTCATAACATAAGCATGAAACACAGTGATAAAAGTAGCATCAAACTATCATCATAACAATGAATCCAACATCAAGAAAATTATCATAATGTCCCATTCCAACACAAACAACTGTCAGTCTAATAGAGAACAAACTAAGGAGCATTACAAGAAGAATTTTTTCAACAAATTCAGGTGGAAATAACAATAATCAACATCAAGTCAAATCGGTCTCATAATCAAATATGATAAATTTCAATTTCAATGCCATTACTATCAAAAGTATCATCATTATACAAATGAGTGTAGGAAAAAAATAGTTTGATTTCAACAAAAAAAATGCAATTTTTTTTAGAGGAAATCATAATAAAGGTGCTATATTTTTGGCATGCAATGTTGCATAGAAGAGTCCAATAAATGTTTCATCTTTATATTCAATATGTGGCAATCAAATGACAAGAAAATTACAAAAAATTTCTAGTCTCAATAAGTTAGTAAAAGTATATGTTACTTTTAGCTAATGATAAAAGAGTGTCGATCATGGGAAAATAAATTTTAATATTCTAACTAAGAAAGGGAAGGGAAAAATTCTTTGAAACGTTTACTCCTAGTTTAAAGTGTAAGTTGATGAGCATTGGGTAGTTTGTTCATAAGGGGTATAGAATGTTTCTTTTATAATTTTAATCTAACTTTTAAGAAGTCGACTAATAGTCAAAGTTTAAATAATCAACAACATGTTTCCTTTGAAGTTGAAACCAAATTTGAGAGTGGAATTTTCTTGAGCTTACACCTCAACAAGGCCTCAAATAGGTCAAGAAAAATATGCAAAAGATCAGTGATTAAACCTCTTCAAGATATATCTAAGTTAGCAATCACTCGTTAAATCAATAAAGTATCACTCAAATAATACCTCCTCAAGTGTAATTTAAAAGAAAATTAAAAGAATCTACTTAATATTTTGCTAAAGCAACACCTTGAGCTAATTTTCAATCAAAATAAAAGATGATAACTAAATTTGGAATTTATGATTTGGAAACTTAAATTTTGGAGGTCTAAATTTTCTAGACACAAGAAAAATATAGAATAAAGTTTTGCATTAATAGAAAAGTTAGATAGGGTATGTGCGGAGTGCATTTTGGGAAAGAAACACAAAGAATCATTCTCAAATGGCAACTCAATTAGACCAAAGACACCACTGGAGATTGTTCACTTTGATTTGCATGGACTAATGTAGACACCATCTATTAGTGGATGATTTCATATTTTGACATTCATTTGTATTGAAATTATTGCAAGTATCTTACTCTAATATGTATGTATATTATTCTTTCCTATGGTGTGGGTAGGTGGGAATTTTTAAACCAAATTTATTACCTCTATTGAGATCATCCCATTGAGATACACACAACAAATATATATAATTATGAGTGAAATCATATGCAATTGTGTATCCATCGTTCTTATAGTGAGTTGTTGATATATTTTAATAAAACTTGCAAACCATCAAGTTTTAGATGGAAGCAACCACAAATGATAATTTCTAGGTATGGGTTCTTTATTGTATTTATTTTTTTATGTAATGGTCTAGTTGAGTTGCTTGATCAAAGAAAATTGATTGGGTGGGAGTTTTTACCTTGGTTCATGTTTGCATAGTTTTTGTTAAGATATTTTATTCTGACTAATTGTTCATGTTCAAAAGATTAGGAACCACTAATTTTTGAAATGTGGGAATTAAATGTAATTGTTTACCCCTTTTTTATCAAGCCTGCAGATTATAAATAAATTTTATGTTTCAATAGGGTATGTTTGTTTCAGTTTATTTTTAGATTTTAAATTTACATGAGAAAAATAAACTCTGGTTCATATTTCTATAGTTTTAAATGTTTAGATGTATAAGATCCCTAATGTTTGAATGTGGGTACTAAGTGTTTAGATTTGATCTTCCCCTTCACAATATTTTTTTATTAATGGATGTGTTTCTATCCACATCAATGTTTTCTCTACCATTGTCGTTAATCACCACCGAAATTTTAGATAAACACATGGTAGAATACCTATGGAATTAGGACATTTGCATTACAATTACAAACCATAACTCTATTTTTTAAACTTCAATTCCAAAGTGGATCTTCAATAAAATTTTATCTTTAATCTCCTATCGGTGTATCCCTCGAACCTTTTATGGGTGCAAGTGCTAGTTTTAAATTTCTAGGAAGAATAGAGTTTACAATTAGTTTTTTTTAGGTTGATAGATTTTTTTTTTTTAAATCAATTTTTTTTCAAAATATTGTTTTGAAAGAAAATAAAATTATATCATTAATATTAAATACATAACTTTTATTTCTTAATTTATATTTTAACGTGTTTTTTTGAAATTTTTCCTTCTTTACAATATTAAAATAATGTAGATTGTGATTGAACTGTAGATTTTTAGGCACTCTAGGTATCTCTAGCACTCTTAAGGTTTTCCACCCAAAAAGGAGAAATAAGGAGGCCAAAAACCTAGCAAGTTCACTCAAATATGTGATGAATTATGATGTAATGCCTAAATTTTCTTAACTAAATGAAATTGATTGAATGAAACTAATCTAAATGGATGCAAAGTTAAGATTTATGTAATGTTTGAAAACATAGTGTGATATGCAAACACCATGAAAATTGAATAAAACATGCAAAACAAAAAGTATAGGGTTAAATATGAGTGCACCTGGATTGAAACTAATGAAGTTGAGATGTTCGGAAGGCTGAATGAAGCCATTGAAAATTCACTATGGGACTCATTCGCCAAGGGTGGCGAATAAGTCCACCTACAGGTGAAAAACTGGCAAGAACAAATTTCTGACTGTCGGGATCCAAAATCTAACAAAAAATTGATTTCAGATCTTAGGTGGGAATCATTTACCAAGGGTGGTGAATCAGTCCACTCCTAGATTTCTGGAAAATTAGACAGCAACTCTGCAACACCAGATTTGGAAAAGTTTGAATGTCGAGTTGTCGAAGTCAACTCAAGATCCTTGAAGATGTAAGTCTGAATCAATGTCAATGGCTGCTCCAAGATGCTTCAATAGTTGCTTAATGATTTATTGCAAGATTCTTGAATGAATGCTTAAATGAAAATGACTTGTTGGATGAATGATATGAAATATGGATATTAAAATAAGGTGAAATTAGCTTATTTATACAAATCTTGTGCCTTAGTACCCATTCATATATCATCACAAGCTGACATCAAGCATAATTTTGAATAAGTCCTAAAATAAATTTAAAATATTTTGAATTTGGAGCCAAGGTGGACTCATTCGCCATCCATGGTGAATGGGTCCCACCTAGGACATGTTTTTAGGTCTCGAGAATTAAATGCGATTTAATGTTATGTGTCAGTGATATATTAAAAAATATACTTAAATAAAACTTAGGAGTGTATAAAGAGGTCCAATAAGACATGAGAAAGGTGTAAATAGGGGGAAAATGCCTAGAAAAATGTGAATCTTGATTACAAGACTTAACAACACTTAAAAATAGGACTTTTTGATGTGTAAGAAGGTGATTTTTAGGTGAATTATATTAAATAGAGTCTAGAATAATGTAGAAATGTCTTACAACACTTCACAACAAATTAACAAGGCTTCAATATTTAATTTTAATACTTAAAATAAGCATGTTCAAGCCATGTTGCAATATAAAATTAGAGGAAAATATGTAAAACATATTGAAGCAAGACCTAAAAGGCCATGAAACTGACAAGGGACCATTTTTCTATGACACATTTAAGCCCCAGTTTAATGAGAGGAAGAACTTGCTTCAAACTCACACTAAAGTAGCCATGAACATCGATAGGAGGGTTCAAATGCGCTTACGTTAGCAAGATGGAATAACAACAAACAGGAGGGATGATCAAGCCCCCAGGATGAAGATCCCATGGAAAAATAAGCATAAGAACAAAGGAACACACAAATGTTGAAGCTTCAATCATCAATCCAACTTGTTGTGAGTCGGATCTAGGAAAAATGAGAAAAATGTGTGTACTCACTCTAGGCCCACAGAACTTCAGCTCGTCCGTGGGGTGAGAAGGGAAAAAATGAGATACATACACTAGTTGGCATGCACTCAAAAACAAAAAGTGACTACAGAGAAAGTCATGCCACTAGTTGGGCTTCCCACTCAACCATGCCAAATTTATACCTCCTGATAACTTTAAAAGGGAACCACAAAAAGGAAATGGTTGTTTGCTCAAGCTTCATGAGACAAGAAAAACTTTGTATGCTTAGAAATCATGAACAAAATAGGATGGCACCATAGGCATGCAAGTTGTGTTATGCAAGGTGGTCAAACAAATAAGATGGCTCCATAGGTATGCAAGTTGTATTATGCAAGGTGGCCGAATGAAAATGCTAAACAAAAATGTAAAAACATAATGTGAAATATTGTTCAAAGGAGTCTTATTCAGTCTATGTAAGGTCAATCACTTATGGAACATTGTGTCTAGTGCCTCCAAGAGAGGACCAATCAAAGGACAGTAAATTCATAACTTAGGGGATGTTGTGCGTCACATCAAACCACCAAGAGGAATGTAATATTCCAAGAAAGATCACACTTATGAAGGAAATCACACCCAATGTCATCCACAAAGTAATGAAAACGTCATATAAATGATAAGGCTATAATAGTAACAAAGAATGCAAATGATTTATGGTATTGTATGCCCCCCACTTTATAGTAATTGCTACACCTCATTCGTGATCAATAGCTTTAAAGTAGAAGAAGAAAAAGAATAAAAAAGAAAAACAAGACATGAGAGCTAACTAGGAAAGCCTTATGCCAAGTCATATGTTTCAAAGTTAGGCACGTCATGTCAAGGAAAATGAAAAGAAAAAGAAAGGAAAGGGAGTTTCCCCCCAAAAAAGAAAGCACACCAAACACATAAGATATATTTTGGGGTTAGTATGTTCTTTGCTGCAATGTTTTTATGAAAGGGAGTGAAACTGTCATCATTCCCTGAATACATAGAAGAAGAAGAATGCACAAAGAGAAAAAAAAAAAAAAAAATTCATTTTGGGTCAACATGGAAGAGACATTGTGTTCTCGACACCTTGCATCCCCAAAAGGAAAACACAAGTGAAGAAAAATGAAAAAAAAAAGGATTTTGGGTCAACATGAAGGAGACATTTCGGTCCAATGCCTTCCATCATCCCCAAAAGGAAAAACACAAGAAAAGACAAAGGAAAAGAAAATAAAAGAGACCTTGTGGGTCAACATGGAAGAGACTTAGGGTGTCTCTACGCTTTGCATCATCCACAAAGGAAAAATACAAAAAAAAGAAAAAGACAAGGACTATTTGGGTCAACATGGAAGAGACTGAGGGCATCTCTACGCTTTGCATCATCTTCAAAGGAAAAACACAAAACAAGAACAAAGGTGAAAGCAATGTATGACATATAGAAGAATAGAGATACGAATAGAAGAAGTGTACAAAGAGAGATATAACATCAAACACAAAATACAGGGGAACACAATACACACATTTAAAAGAAAAGGAAAAAGGAAATAAAAAGGCTAGCAAGGCAAAGGAAAATCAACCATCTAATAGGTCATCTGCCTCCCAATCATGAACATCGAACTATAAGGGTGGTTGACTATCGAATGGAGGAATTGCAAGTACCAAGCTAGGAGAATCACCAATTTGTGCACTTGGTATAAGAGATTTATCATCTAAGCTCACAAAAGAGGAGAATAAAGAATTTAAATTATTGTTCACTTCTTCATCAATTTTAGCTATCTCTTCATCATCATCCTCATCAAGATTAATGACTACAAGAGGACGAAGAGTGATTTCCAAAGAGGGATGTATTAATAATGGTGGTTTTTGGGATGGCGGGGATGGAATTTCTTGTGGTATGTTAGGAGGATTATTAGAAACTATTTATGTTAAGGGAGGAGGGTGATTTTCTTTATTTGTTTCAGTTTTTAGTTGTCTAGCAAGAAAACAATGACGCCGTTGACGCTCTCTAGCAACTTGATTTTGTCTAATTCTATTCTGAATCTATTGAGGTGTTAAAGTAGATTGATCAACTTGAGGATCCTTTGTCTCAGACGGAGGTGGATCAATATCTTTCTCCTTAGCTTTGTAAACTTGTTTAATTTGGGGTGGCAAGGTTGGACTACTCTCAACCTCTCTAGGTCTTTTAGACAAAGAGGTTGAGGGATCACATTGTGACGAAGTGGGTTGAGTGTCATTAGAGGGAGTGTCAAGCATGGTTTCATCTATAATAGGAGATTCAGAAGTAGTTGGGGAAACACCACAAAGAGACAATTAAATAATCCTTTTGGCTTTAAATTTTTGGTATACTATGAAAATGAAGTCCTTTCTAGGTGTAATAGGTTCCATTAGTTCGGGCCAAAAAGCTTCTAGGGAGAAGTTACCTTTGGAGGAGAGAGGATTAAATTTACTAGGGTGGATGGTAAAGACTTCATTTCCATGTGGAAAATTTAAACACTTATGGATGACTGATGCGGTCGCTTTCATTGAGAGAAACCAAGGGTGACCTAGCCGCAAACAAAATTGGTTAGATTGTGCAATAATAGAAAATATCACATCTAGTGTTTTTGGTCCTATTTGTAAAGGTAACAAGATTGATTCGGTCGTAGGGTAAGAAAAACCATTGTGTTTTTTTATCCATGCAATTGCTTTATCATAATCATCTTGATATAAATCATGAAATACCAAGAACTCCTTTGTGATCACATTTTCACCACAAGCGAGATTTATTAATATCCCATTTTTGGGCTGATCATAGATTCTTCCATCAATGTAGAGAGGACCATCAGGAAGTTTTGGTAATATGTCTTTATCAGAAAAATTAATATCAAGAGATTTTGTGTTTTGGCCCTTATGAGGGATAACATCTATCATAGCTACGAGATCATCTATAGGACTACATTCAGCAACCATTGGAGATATTTCATGTTGCTCATTATGTGTATCAATAGTCATTACATCAGTTTTAGAAGGTTCACTAGCCTTGACAAATGAAGTTGTATGTTTAGGCATAGGGTTGGTGAAAATTTGTAAATTTTGGTTAGGTGGCACAATAGATTTATTACTTCTATCCATAATAGACAATTCTCCTGAATTAATGAGGTCTTGAACTAGATGTTTTAGATGCTTGCAATGTTCAATATCATGTCCATTCTAGCAATGGAAGTGACAATAAGCATTAGGCCTGAAGGTGGGTGGTAATGGTTGGTTTGGATCAAGTAGGTGGATGGATGGCAAAGTGAGCATACATTTCTGGAGTAATTGGTTCATGGTATTATGGAGGGAATCAGGTAAAGGAGTGAATTTTCTATTAGGGTCCCCATAATGATAAGGAACAAAAGACTTAACAATGGCCATGGAATTTTGAACTGGTGTGGTGGGTTGCGGTTGCGAAGGCAGATTAAACTGTAAAAAGCCTCTATTCGATCGACTGAAGTTTTAATTATTATTATTGTTATTGTTGTTGTTGTTGTTGTTTTTAGGTTTGTCGGTTCAGCTAAAAGTGGATGTTGAATCACAACTTGAAACCGAGTTATCATATTCAGACAAGGTCATACATAAATGCATGAATGAAGGGAATTTCATCATTGTTAACTTATCTTGAAGGTGTCTATGCAAATTCTCAATAAACATCTTTTGTAGATGTGGATCAAGAATATTAACATCTATTTGGGAATACACAAATTGATATCTTGAGATAAAATTAGTACTCTTTTCATCTATGTTTTGTCTACATCGCATGAGGTTAGCCATAGTTTTCTTTGGTGTCATGTGAACTTGAAAATTACTTATGAAGGCATCCACCAACTCATTGAAAGAGCGGATGGAATGATTAGGAAAATTAGAAAACCACTCTAAGGCACTGTCTTTCAAGGTCCTAGGAATTTTTTTGGGTAATAATCTCTCATTGGGGACAAAGTCACTACATAAAGCTGTGAAAGCATTAACATGGTTCACAGGATCTCCTTTTCCTCCATATTTCTCAAAATGAGGCATTTCTATCCCTTGTGGCATTAGGGTACACAAGATCTCTAAGGATAATGGGCTACTATAGACATTATAGGTGATGGGAGCGGGTTGACCTTGGCTAATGGAAAAAAATTGACGTTGCATAGATGAAACTATGTTAAGGAGTTGTGTAATGGCAGGATCATGATATGTAGGTTGTGGTGGAAGGGAGAATGGTGATGGAGTATAAGGGTAAGTGAAAGGGATGCTTTGAAGTGTTAAGGTGGTGGAAGGGATTTGCAATGCCACAAGTGAAGTAGGAATGTTAGGTGGAATAGTGAAAGAAGGATCCACATAACTAACCTGTTGCAAAGTAGTAGTGACTTGTGGTGGGGTATAGGTTGGAATAGATGTAATAGTGGAAGGGAGAGGAACATGAGGTCCTCCTTGACTAACAAGATGGATTTTGGATTGGGTATTAGGAGGAGCATGTTTATTAAAAATCTCAGCAATATTCTTTAGGACAATCAAACCATCATCATGTTCAAGCAACCAATGAAGGTTATCAATGGAGGGTATAGCAGTTTTGGATACATTCTCAAGAGTCAAGTCATGTTATAAGTGTGCAAATTCATCATGAATATTAATCCTATCTTGAAAGTTATTTTGGGTGTCCTCATTCATTGGTTGAAAGGGTGAAGGCATAGTAGTATCGCCAGTTCCTAATAAACCATTCTCCATACCAGGAGTAGAAGCTCTTGAAATCCCAAGGTCCATAGTGAAAGTGCTATCGTGGGATGGCACGAGTCTAGAACTTCTTCTCACCAATGTATTATCAATGGAATACCAAACACTCATACAAATACTACAAAGGAGAAAGGTGACTGAAATGCAATGTAGGCTAAGGTATGTAAGTTCTAATAATATAATTACTGCTAACTGTAACCAACCTCAAAGTATAGAAAATAGAATGCAAAAAAAATGCCAGAAAATGCTTAAAATAAATGCTGAAAAACTATAGGACCAATTTGCCCTAGGTGGCGAATGAGTCCTAGTATGCAATTTTTTTATGATTTTCAAAAAAATTAAATGTATGCAATGCAAAAACATAATGCTATCAAAGGGATAGAATGCATATTTTTCAATTTTTTAATTATATGAGATGCAAGAATGAAATTTAAGCTATTTTTCACTAATGCAAGATAAAAAGGATACCTAAAATGCAAGAACAAAATAGTATCCTAATTTAATTGTAATGAAAAATTTAATCTAAGATTCAATATGCTAATGGAATCAAAAGATGCAAAATTATCAAGAGTCGGGTTCACCAAAATGAACTGTAGATTTTTAGGCACTCTAGGTATCTCTAGCACTCTTAAGGTTTTTCAACCAAAAAGGAGAGATAAGGAGGCCAAAAACCTAGCAAGTTCACTCAAATATGTAATGAATGATGATTTAATGCCTACATGTACTTAAATAAATGCAATTGATTGAATGAAACGAATCTAAATGGATGCAAAGTTAAGATTTATGTAATGTTTGAAAACACAGTGTGATATTGAAAACAACATGAAAATTGAATAAAACATGCAAACAGAAAGTACAAGGTCAAATTTGCATGCACCTAGATTGAAAATGATAAAGTTGAGATGTCTGGAAGGCTGAATGAAGTCACTAAAAATTCACTGTGGGACTCATTCGCCAAGGGTGGTGAATCAATCCACCTATAGGTAAAAAACTAGTAGGAACAAATTTCTGACTGTTGGGATCCAAAATTTGACAAAACACTAATTTATAATCTTAGGTGGGATTCATTTTCCAAGGGTGGCGAATCATTCCACTCCTATATTTCTTGAAAATCAGACAATAGCTTTGCAACACCAGATTTGGAAAAGTCTACATGTCGGGTTGCCAAAGTCATTTCAAGATCCTTGAAGATGCAAGTCTGAATCAATGTCAATGGTTGCTCCAAGATGCTTCAATAGTTTCTTAATGGTGTATTGCAATATTCTTGAATGAATGATTAAATGAAAATGACTTGTTGGATGAATGATATGAAATAAGGATATTAAAATGAGGTTAAATTAGCTTATTTATACTAATCTTGTGCATTAGTACCTGTTCATACATCATCACAGGCGGACATCAAGCATAATTTTGAATAAATCCTAAAATAAATTTAAAATATTTTGAATTTGGATCCAAGGTGGACTCATTCGCCACCCAGGCGAATGGGTCCCACCCAGGACATGTTTTTAGGTGTCAGGAATTAAATGCTATTTAATCTTATGTGTCAGGGATATATTAAAAAATATACTTAAATAAAGCTTAGGAGTGTATAAAGAGGTCCAATAAGACATGAGAAAGGTGTAAATAGGGGGAAAATTCCTAGAAAATGTGAATCTTTGTTACAAGACTTAACAACACCTAAAAATAGGACTTGTTGATGTGTAAGAAGGTGATTTTTAGGTGAATTATACTAAATAGAGTCTAGAATAATGTAGAAATGTCTTACAACACTTCACAACACATTCACAAGACTTCAATATTTAATTTTAATACTTAAAATAAGCATGTTCAAGGCATTTTGCAATATAAAATTGGAGAAAAATATGCAAAACATATTGAAACAAGACCTAAAAGGCCATGAAATGACAAGGGGCCATTTTTCTACGACATAGTGATATATAAATTATAATAAATAATCCTAAATTTTTATTAAAATTAAAAATCTATATTTAATAGTTTATTTTTATAAGATAATTAAATTTTCATAAATAGTATATTATTTTAAAAATTATAAAATTTTAACAACTCTTATTGTAAAGGTCAAAGTGTTTAAAAGTAATAGAGAGTTTGTCTAGTTATGAAAATAAATAAAATATGTTTTATCTTATTAACCCTTCCTTTACATTCAAATATACAGTCATGAGATATTGTAATTGTAGAATCAAATATATACAAAAAAAATTGCATAAAAATTTAATTGGTTACATTATTTACTAGAATTTATAAAAGGCCTTCACCTTTTAACTTCTACAACCACCTTTACCTTAAGAACTTAACTATAATTACCTAGCATATTGAGAAGAAAAATAATATAGAGAGAAAAAAATAGATTTCATGAGTACTAATTAGAGTGAAGATTACTTGTTCATTCTATTCATATTATAGATAAAACACAATATAGTCACGTACATGATGTGGACACGAAAAAGGTATCCCTTTTTCATTGCTTTATTTGGGAATAATTCATGATAAATCAGACTTAATAAGGCCTAGATTTAGTGTTGTGAGACATTTTATGCATCCACATTAGGTCTTGGGTCCTTACAAATTGAATCAAATACATTTATTGATATCTTGAAAGAGTGTTGTAAGGTGTTGTAACACATATTCACACTTTTCTAGGACCATAATGTTATAATTCACCTAAATAACCTTACCAAGACCTATTTCAAAGTGTTTTAAAGTCTTGTAACAAACTCTCACACTTTCCTAGGCTTTTCATGAATATTTACACCTTTATTATGCTTTAAATGGCCACTTTATGCACTTAGAGACCTTAATGAAGTGTCTTGTTGAAGAAGAACTCAATAAAGAACATTTAATACATCTTATTCCTGACATACAATCAACATTTCCTAGGCGAAATAAGTTGCCACCTTGGGCGACTTAGTCCCATGTGGCACAAAAATTAAAATTAATTTAAATTTCTTTAGAGTTTTTATTCTTTCAGACCTAAGGTCGGCCTGTGATGAGGTATTATTGGGTAATTAGGGCATAAGTGTGTATAAATAAGTTTTTTTCCATCCATTTTAACCCCCATTCATCTCTTAACTCATTCAAAACTCATTAATCGTCTATCTTCATCATTCTTCTCAAGCAAGCTAGGGTTCTTTCATTCCAAGTCATCAAGCTAGCTTCCAAAGACATTCAAGGGTAGATTATTGAACTTTGTTGCAAAAATTAAACATAAAGCATCATGGAAAGGTAATAATTCTATTGTTTCATGCTTCATTACATTATTGTCTTCATTTGGTTTAATTACCTAAAAAGGGGTTTGACCAAGGCAAACCCCCATGCCCTAACATCCAACATTTCTTCTTCTTTTCTTGTGGTTTTTTGCAAATTTAGGCATCTTGAAGACATTATAATCATTAAAGATCAAGTTGTAAAGTTTTTGAAGACTTCTCTTTGTTTACCAAGCTAAAATATCAAATAAAAGTCACTTTTAGACCAGAAAATCAGAGTTTCAGAAGCAGACACGTGTAGGAAGCCAGAGTGTAGACCTAGGGCATATGTTTCCACTTTCAAAATTTCAAAGATTTAGAAGTGTACTAAGTCACCACCTTGGGTGAATTAGTCCCACTAGACCTATATTTCAGATATTTCTACATTTTTAGACACCCATTTGGCTAAAACAACTCTCTGGGTAGTTTCCCCGAACTGGGACTAAAACACCTAGCCTAGTGACTTAGTCCCATTAGGCCTAAAAATCAGCATCAAAAATATTTCAAATGTCATTTATAGTCTCCTTCAATATATCAGGTGCAAATTTTTAGTTTTATCTATTTTTGTTACAATTTACATTCATTTCTAAGAGTTTTTACATTACACAATGTGTTTTACAACAAGTTACATTTCATTAGTTTTCACTTAATGATCAATATATTTCTTTAGCTTTCTACATTTAGATTAGTTTATTCAAGCATTTTTCACCCACACTACATCAATCTTGAGTGTAGACACATGCATTTTGGCCCATCTCTCTCCTTTTAGGTGAAAAACCTTAGAAGTGCGAGAGACCCTTAGGGTGCCAAAATATTTGTTTACATTTTGGTGAACCAGTATTTTGAATACCTTCTTGTCTTATTTGGAGTCCTTCATAATCCTATATCTAACTCATATTAGCCTTGTATTAGGATTTTCATTGCTTAATTTACATCTAGGGTTTCAAATTTTTCCATTAGTGAAAGTGCATATAGGCTGCATTTTTGCATCTCCAATCATTGTACATCATTGAAAAACTATATTTTCATGTTATTCCTACATCATATAGTACATAAATCATCAAAATCTATTGGAAATTCCTCAAAATTCTACCAAAATCCCTTACTAGGACTAAGTTGCTAGTTTAGGCGATTTAGTCCCTGTGCTAATATTTCATTGTTAGTTATAGCATCAAAAGCCTCATTTCTATGCTTCTAGGGCCTCCTTGTATCATATAATATAAGTCTAGAAAGTTTCAAGAACATTTTTTTAATGCATTTAGCTCAAAAACATTAATTTAACAGTCATTTTTCAAATCATTTCAATAACAAGCATCCTTAGATTTGAAAATCTTTACATTTCTTAAATTTTGCATAACATGCATAAAAGCACTATTCACTTTTGCATATACAATGTGTCTATTCATAAAACTTTGCATAATTTTGTTAAAAGTTTTTTTTCTTGCATATTCATTATGTACATTATTCAAATCTTGCATATATTAGATAAGAATGTCTTGCATCATTGCATATGCATTGTTTATATTGCTCCAACATTGCATTAAATGGTTACATGTGTTTTTCATTTTTGTTCAAACAATGTTAATATCTTACATCTTTAGACATGTTAAGAAACATTTCCTATCCCCTCCCTATGAGAGTGTTTTTGTGAAAGAGAATACAACTTGGGAAATTCCTAATGATTATACTTTTATTTCTCCTAATATATCTCCTTTTGGTGAAGAAGATATTTTGGTAGAAAACTAAATTCATGAGAGTTTTGAGAATCCTAGTTGCTTCTCTCCTTTTACTTGGGTGATCCCACAATACTGGTTTACAATTTTTGGCCAAACTAGACACTGAAATTATTTTTTCTAACTAAATCTTCATTTTCGGGCACCTATAGCGGCTAAACCATGAGGAATTTGAAGATCATACAAGCTAGTGATTTGTGACATTTTTTCTGTAGATTCTAAATAAATTTTTTTCAAATTTTTTGGAATCATATTGCACTTCTTTCTCCATCTCCTTCAAAAACTAGTTTTTTTAGTAAATAACATTTTTAAGGAGTGACGCTCACCATATAACGCATAAATTTTTTTCCATGAATGATAAAATTTTTTTTTTGAATTTAGATTTTTAACTATGAGATCTAGTCAATTGGTTTCATAGTGTTTTAATGAATATTTTTTCCTTAATCAAGTTTTAATTCAAACCAATTACAATTCAAACATAGGTGGACTGTATAATGCAAAATTTTTTGTATATATGGAATTCAATTTTTTTTTGGATCAAGGACTTCAATATCTGGTGCACTCATATTTTTTAAATTTTTTTTTTATTTCCACATGTATAGAACAAAGAGCTTGATTTTCAATGAAAAACCTACATTCACAAGAAATAAAAAATAAATATAATAATAAAATTAAATTTATTTAAAATTATACTTTTGCAAAGCTTATAATAAGGACTACATATTTACAAAAAATAAATTTTAAATGAATTCATTTGATCCCCCAAAAGGTAAATCAAAAGTGATTTTTTATCAACATTTTGATAGGTGTAAAGGAGACTCCATTATAGGTATGGTTTAAAACTAGCGAGGTTCTATCCAAGGGGGTTTTATCTAAGGTGGTTCGATCAAAACCTCTTCAATTGGAATCCTTTAAATGGAACTTTTCAAGGCTTAAATCATTATATTTTCTTAAAATATGTGATTTCAACAATTTAAATCAGGATCTCCCAGAAATTGTAAACCTATATTGTGAGATCACCCACCTCTCTTAGTGGGAAAGGAATTCACAACCAACCTAACACAACCATAGGTAATCATGACAATAACATTTGTTCTTCTCCTAGTATCTCTCCTAGTTGTGAAGAAGATGCTTTGTTTTTAGAAAATGCAATTGATGAAGGTCATGAATATCTTAGTTGTCCCCCTTCACCTAGTGACACCTTTCTTGAGCTATACCATTCAACCATTGATCATTCCCTTAATTTTTATGAAGTCCTTTTACATGAATCAAACCTTCAATGCCATGAACATTTGATTTTCAGTCCTTCTAGGGAGACTATCATGGTGCAAGAGAATGAAAACAATCGTAATGTGTCTTCCTTATATCAAAAGGTGACTCTATATGCCCCTTCATTAGGGATACATCAAACCAAAATTTTAGAGGTTATGAATGTGCAAGTGTCCATTAGATACCCCTTGCTCAATGGACCTCATACATACCCCATGGCACATCCTAACAACCCTCTAATTCTCTAACCACCTTCACCCAAACAACAAGCTCATAATAAACCTGAACTTGTCCTTTCCCCCCCTTCACACAAATCCCAACCTCAAACAAACCCTGAACTTATCCTTCACTCACCTAACTAAAATATATTGCATCAACTGACTCATCATACCATTGCTCACACGTATAACACTAGAAATAACCCACAACTAGAACAATCAACCACCACAACTTTACCTTTTCCTAATCCCATCTTACCAATCCCTCCTTGTTTATCTCCACAAAGTAGGAAGGAGTACAATCTTGTTGAACAACTAAAGAATATTCCTACTAAGATATCCTTATGGGATCTTATTCAAGCATCCCCTCACTACCACAATATGATCCAAGAAGCTTTGTAAAAAGTTCTTGTCCCTTCTAATATGCAACCAAATGACATAACATCTATAATCCATGGACTAAATGTTGACAATGTTTTCCACCAAAGTGAACTCCACCCTTTGGATGTACAAAAATAAAATGAAGCTTTCATGTTCATTTCTCAATACAAAAGGATAGGGATAAATTGAACCCTTATTGACAACAGCTCAGCCCTTAATGTGTGTAGCATAAACCTTTTGGATAGGCTTCATGTGGATCACTAAAACATTAAAATTGATTCTTTATCTATTAAGGGATTTGATAATGTCAAAAAACAACCGCTCGGTGGGATCACTCTACCTATTACAGTTGGGAAGGCCACATTGGACACTCTGATCCATATTATGCCTTATGACCTTTCATAAAATCTTCTCTTAGGTAGACTGTGGATTCATGCAATCAATGGTGTGCCTTCTACTCTTCATCGAAAACTAAAATACGTCTACAACAACATAGTCTACACACTTGACGCTGATCATGAACCTTACAGTATCTTACAACTTGAGAAAAAAAAAAGAGAATCCCTTGAACACATTAAAACCAACCACACAAGTGGAACCTGTTCAACAGACACACAAACAAGAACATATTCGCCAAGTCACAAAGATCTTAGACGATGATTGGGGTTCCTTATATTTCACACCAAAATTCACGAGTGAATAAAAAATCATAAACAAAGATTCAAATAGGGGAAACGAACAAGTAGATGACCCTTCAAAAGTATCCACCTCAACCACTTTAGCCAAAGAAGCACATTACACAACCTTTGACAAACACAACAACGAACAACCACCTAATTTAAAAGCCATGAGAAAGCTTGATGGAAAGGGTTATGAGCTCATGAAACAACTTGAATATAGTGGAAAAGGATGTGGTGCTAAAGAACAAGGTATCTGCAACCCTATATAACCTCTCACACAACAAACAACACATGGTCTTGGTTATTGTCCTCTAATAGAAATATCCAAACCTTCACTCAACATCAATAATATTACAAACAGTTCCTCTAAACCAACTTTAAGTGTAAAGCATCTTGAACTCATTGACACTAGTGGTCTTGATCATTCTCCTTTACACAAAATTAAACAAACCAATACATCCTCACTTAATGCAAATGTTATCTCGCAAAACACTAATGATTGGAGTTCATTAGATTTTACACCCTCCTGTCAAGGAGTGAATAAAATCTCACAATCTACGGAGTCTTGTGTAGGTATGGCATCTAATACTAAGCAAGATATTTATTTGACACAAACCACAAGACCAACTTCTACCATTGATCAAGAAGGTATCTTGTTGAGACTCCTTAAAGATCACTTGATCACCCTCCCTCCAAGAACTCGTAAGAAATGCTATTACAAAGCTTCATTTTGTGCATATCATAGAGTTCATGGTAATTCCACTAATACATGTAAGGTTTTGAGTTGTAAAATCCAACATCTTAAGGAATTTGGTGTTCTTCCTTTTGTGGGAGCACCTAATTCCTCTCATTGATACTGATTTTTCACTCTTGCATACATTTCATTAATCATTTCGGCTCATCCTTGTCTTGCACTAAGTGGGGGAAAGGGGTTAAGTAGCCTTGTCCTCGTATGTCACTTTTCATTGTCTCTTTTGACTAATCATTAACTTTTCATGAACATATAGGAACAAGCTTGGGATGTGGACGGCATGTCTTAAGTTAACTCACATGTGACATACTACCTTTCTTCATGGCGCAGTTTATCAGAAACATATGACTTGGCATAGGGCTTTCTGAGTAAGCTCTCATGTCTCCTTCTTCTACTTTAAAGAAATTTATCATAGTAATGGTGTTAGTAACCACTTTAAAGTGGGGGAATACATCGCCACTCAAATTTAATTGTGTGAATTTCTTTTTCTTGCAATTTCCTCTCTTGGAAACATTAGGTACAATGTTGCCTAGGATGAGACATTGCATTTTTCCTCTCTTGGAAACAAGATGAGACCATCTACACCTTTCCTCCCTTGGATACATTAAGCATGATGTTCCCTAAGATGATACCTTGCATGAACAAAGAAAAATCCCTTTAAACATTCCTTACACCACTTTGAATTTACAATGTCTATGGGTGTCAAGCATACCAAGTTTTTCTTACGTCATAGAGATCAAAAATCATTTTCCTTTATGGTTTCTTATTAAAGTTATCAGGAGGTATAACTTTGGTTTGATTGAGTGGGAAGCCAATTCTAAGGCATGAATTTCCCCATAGCCACCTATGTGCATACCAACTAGTGTATGTTTTATCCTTTTTGGATCTCTCACCCTGTAGACAACCTGAAGTATCATGGCCCTAGAGTGAGTGTATTGTGGATTACTCACCCTACAGATGACCTTATGTTCTATGGTCCCAGAGTGAGCACGTCTTTCCCCCTCTATTTTCTTTCTTTTCATTATGTGATTTGATCCTGGGAGCTTGAATTCCTTCTTGACCTCTGCATCTATACACTTAGATCTCTCTTGAATGTCTACTTTAGTGTGAGTTTGAAGCAAGTTCATCCTCTCACTAAAGTGGGGGCTAAATGTGGACACAAAAAAAGTATCCCTTTTTGCTTGCTTGATTTGGGAATAATTCATGATAAATCAGACTTAATTAGGCCTTGATTTAGTGTTGTGAGGAATTTCAAGCATCCACATTAGGTCTTGGGTCCTTACAAATTGAATAAAATACATGTATTAATATCTTGTAAGAGTGTTGTAAGGTGTTGTAACACATCTTCACACATTTCTAGGACCTTAATGTTATAATTCACCTAAATAACCTTAACAAGACCTATTCCAAAGTGTTGTAAAGTCTTGTAACAAGCTTTCACACTTTCCTAGTCTTGTCATCAATATTTACACCTTTCTTATGCTTTAAATGGCCCCTTTATGCACTTACAAGACTTAATTAAGTGTCTTGTTGAAGAAGAACACAATAAAAAATAATTAATACATCTTAATCCATGAAAACTAATCAACATTTCCTAGGTGGACTAATTCACCACCTTGGGCGACTTAGTCCCATGTGGCACAAAAATCAAAATTAATTTAAATTTCTTTCAGTTTTTCATTCTTTAAGACCTAAGGTCAGCTTGTGATGAGGTATTATTGGGTAATTAGGGAATAAATATGTATAAATAAGTATTTTTCCATCCATTTTAACTCCCATTCATCTCTTAACTCATTCACAACTCATTCATCATATATCTTCATCATTCTTCTCAAGAAAGCTAGGGTTTTGTCATTCCAAGTCATCAAGCTAGCTTCCAAAGACATTCAAGGGTAGATTATTCAATTATTGCTGCATAAATTCAAGAAAAAACATCATGGAAAGAAAATAATTCTATTGTTGCATGCTTCATTACATTCTTGTCTTCATTTGGTTTAATTAGCTAAAAAGGGGTTTGACCAAGGCAAACCCCCATGCCCTAACATCCAACATTTCTTCTTCTCTTCTTGTGTGTTTATAGATTTAGGCATATTGAAGACTTTCAAATCATTTAAGATCAATTTGTAAAGTTTTTGAAGAATTCTCTTTGTTGAATAAGCCACAATATCAACTAAAAGTCACTTTCAAACCCCTAAAATCAGAGTTTCAAAAGCAAACACCTGTAGTAAGCTAGAGTGCAAACCTAGGGCATCTGTTTCCACTTCTGAATTTTTAGAGATTCAGAAGTGGACTAAGTCACCACCTTGGGCGACTTAGTCCCACTAGACCTATATTTTGGAGATTTCTACATTTCTAGACACCCATTTGGCTGAAGCAACTTTCTGGGCAGTTTCCCCAAACTAGGACTAAAACACCCAGCCTGGCGACTTAGTCCCATTAGGCCTAAAACTCAATATCAGTAGCATTTCAAATGTCATTTCTAGCCTCCTTCAATATCTCAGGTGCACACTTTTAGCTTTCTCTATTTCTGTTACAATTGCATTCATTTTTAGGAGTTTTTGCATTACCTAATGTGTTTTCCAACAAGTTGCATTTCATTAGTTTTCACTTAATGATTGATATATTTATTTATCTTTCTTTATTTGGACATTTTTCACCCACACTACATCAATCTTGAGTGTAGACATGTGCATTTTGGCCCATCTCTCTCCTTTTAGGTGAAAAGCCCTAGAAGTGCAAGAGAGAGCCTTAGGGTGCCAAAATCTTTGTTTACACATAATAATTATTTATAATATTTATTATATATGGTGAGGTGAGCAGCGGTGAGAGGTGATGGACATTAGGTGGCTATAGGTAGTTGTGTCTACAATGGTCTCTACCAACAATTCAACACTTTTATTCTAACACCCTCCAATAAATTAATTATATTAATGACTTATAAATATCCCCCTTTAATCATAACAGATGGATCCTAGCTCAAAGCCTTGTTAGGTACCCATTTACAATAATTTATTCACTAATACTATGGTAGATATTCATAATAATTTCCCCTATATGAAAACCATCAAATATTCATTTAACTTCTTATTATCCTAAAATAATTTGAACATATACAAACTTAGTCTCACATAAAGATTAGCTATTTGGTCTCATGTCCTATTATATTGAGGATGAATCACCTATTACTAGGTGAAATTCCTAGGATAATGGTGATAGACCTCTATTTTTTATTCTAGCATGAAACATTAGATTTTGAGACAACAAAATGGAACATTGATTTTCACAATGAAATAAAGAAGACACTATTTGATATTGCTTGAGTACTGAAGAATAGCCTATAGCCAAGTTCTTTCTTTAGCTACCTCATTTTCTATTACATATTCAACCTTTATAGATGAGAAAAAAATAGTATATTACTTCTTACTAGACCATGAAATGGAGGTTAAAACCAAAAGAGAGAAAATAACTTCTAGTCAATTTTTAGTCATATGCACAACCTACCCAATTTGAATTAGAATATTGCACAAGTGTTAGGTTTCCAAGAGAAGAATAATAACACCCATAATCAAAGTACCTTGTATATCTTAATATTATTTTTCTACCATCCAATGTGGAACCTTAGGAGAACTCAAACACCTTGAAACCACACCTACTGCAAAAATTACTTGGTTGTCTATGAGTCAAGTACACATGGCTACTAATAATTTTCCTTTATAAGGTGGGATCAACATCCTCACCTTTTATATCCTTAGTTTACTTCAATCATGGAGTCAGTGGAGGATAAATACTCTTCCAATATTCTATCCTAACCTTGCTCAATGAGTATAAAGAATACCTTATTTGAGAAAGATAAATTCCATCATATATTTTATAAAAGTAAGAAATAAGATCTCAAATCTAGATTTCAAATTTAACTTTATGTCGCTAATTGTGTTCATGTTATTTCCTATGATGATAAGATCATCAACATAAATCATTATAATAATTGTTTCACCTTGATAAAATTCCTTGACATATAATTTTAAATAATGAGGATTATTATGTAAACCTTGAGTTTTAAAATATCCAACGATATTATCATACTAAGCTCTTGGAGGTTGCTTCAAGCCATAGAGAGAATTACTTAACCTACTAAGTGTTCTTAACCTAAAATTTTAAATCTATTTGGTTGATTCATACATATATCTTCATCAATATCATCATTCAAAAATGTATTCTTAATATCCATTTGGTGAGGAGACCAGTTGAAATGAGTTGCCAATGTTATAATAGTCTTAAAAATATTGATGTTTTCTATCAAATAAAAGTTTTTTGTGTATTCAGTTCCTCATTTTTGTGAGTACCTATGGGCTACTATTCCTTCAATTTTTTAGTGCTTACAATAGAATTGAACTTAGTCTTAAACACCCAATTATTGTTGACCATATTCTTTCCCTTAGGAAACTCCACCAATTCCCAAGTTTTATTCTTTATCAAAGAGTCATATTCATTCTACACAACTTTTTCCTATTCATGTTTTACCATAGATTCATAATTGGTGTGATGATAATTTATCCTCATTATTATGGTAATAAGAACATTTAAGTTTTTTATTCTTCTAATAAATTTATTAAATAATGTTTGTATTTTGAGGAGGACTTGATTCTTTGACTATATTAGAGGTTTCCTTAGAAGTTTTGTTGGTCCCAAAGGAACTATAGGATTCATAATTATCTATGTGAAATGTATAATAGGATAATGTATTTCCATATCCTAAAACCCATCATTAAACTTTACACCCCTACTTGTGAACACATCCTCCACACTAGGATCATACAACCTATATCCTTTCCTTTGAAAATTATAGCAAAAAAGGGTCTACTTAACACTTTTTTTATCAAATTTATTTTCTCTAATCCCATTAGGTATGTGAGGAAATGCTTCATATCCAAATACCCTAAAATAATTAACATTTGGTTTTCTACCATTATGTGCTTCTTCAAAAAAAAAAATTGAAACAACTTGTAAGAGATCTATTCAAGACATGAGATGCATCATTGATAGCCTTAGACCAGGAAAATAAAGGAATATCCTTATATTGTAGTTCA
The DNA here is from genome assembly GCA_007258455.2 of Sequoia sempervirens. Lineage (NCBI taxonomy): Eukaryota > Viridiplantae > Streptophyta > Pinopsida > Cupressales > Cupressaceae > Sequoia > Sequoia sempervirens. The sequence continues at coordinate 352,126,988 of VDFB02373365.1, forward strand.
TGCATTGTGTCATTTATAATAAGGCCCTATTCTTCCTTTTAGCAACTTTTTTTTTGAGGAGTGTATCTATCAAAAATTTCTCTCTTGATCTCATGATATTCACAAATATATTTGAAGTTTTTATTGACATATTCTCGACCATTATCTATTCTTATTCACTTGATATTAGTACCAATTTTATTTTCCAAAAAATATTTAAACATTTCAAAAATTTCAAACACTTCATCTTTTTTTCTCAAGGAAGTAGACCCAAACCTCCCTTAAAAATTTATCAATGAATATTACTATGTACCTAGCTGCCCCCTTTGATAGAGGATTAATGGATCCATTTAAATGACTATAGACAAGTTCAAGAGATTTAATTTCCTTCCATGTAGACCTTTCAAACTTGTCTCTAATATTTTTATATCCATGCATCGTGTACGAATATTTGTGTTTAACCTTATCCAAGGTAGTCTATCAACCATATTCATCTTTTAAAGTGTTATCAAAATTTTATAGTTTATGTGACCAAATATTTGATGCCACAAATCACTTATGAAGGAACCTGTGGTAATGTAATTTATCTTATTAAAAAATTATAAAATTTGTAGATGCCATCTCTCTCAAATCCTATAGTGATAAATTTCAATCTATCATTAATCTTTTAACTTAGAAACTTATATAGATAGAACTCCACCTTATAACCATGCTGATTTATTTAACTTCTTGAGATATTTTTTTGTAAGTCAGGTACAATAATCACATTTAATATTTCCAACTTCTTACCATCAAGTCATTTCATTTTAATTGAACCTATTCCTTCAATTTCATGTGAACTATCATCCCTAATAAATATCCTTGCACCTTTCACTTATTCTAAAGAACTAAAGAAGTTATTACTATAATTCATATGTCGGCTAGGTCCTAAATTAGTGTAGCATCAAAAATTGTAACCTTGACAATTTCACACTAGATTTTCTCACCCCTATGTGCTTAGACCTATTATACATTAATTTCCCATTTTTATATGTTAGAGTTAATAATTTATGTATTCACTATAGCTTAAGTGTACTTGGGTTGATGAGGTTAGAACAACATATTTTCTAACTAAATGTGCAACCCTTTATGCCTGTAAAGGTTACCTAGTTATTTGGTAAACCTCATTTGCATAGCTTTTGAGGTTGGAAGAATTTCCATCTCACCTCAAAGGTCACTTTCATATTCATTCAACACTTTTCATCAAGGTTGATGACTTGGTCAAATAGGCTGTTGCTTTGCACACTCCAAGTGATCCAAAGATTGACACTGATAGGACACTTGTCTATTTATTTGTGCCACATCATGGGGCACTTGTCAATCCACATGATAGGTGGGTTGTCTCTTCCTTGCATATATATACAAGGTCATATTGTACTTTTTAATCAACTATTTTATCAATCTATTTGATAATGTGAATTGGGATCATTATGTAGAAGTTTTTTTGTGGAAGCACAATGTTTTTTCTATTATGATCTTGGATTGAAATCTTAACATGTTGTAAACATGGATTTTGCTACCCTAAAGTTCTCTTCCACTTATAGGGTTTTTCACCTAAAAGGAAGGAATAAGGTACAAACCACTATGTTCACACTCAAGATTGAGGTAAAATGAATGTAATATGCCTAGACAAGATGATATATATGCAAAAAACTAAAAATACTATTGATTATGCATGCAAAACTAAGAAATATGAAGTGTTTGAAAAGACACTATGATATGCAAAAATGAACTAAAAACATAAAAAAACTAAAATATAACTTAATGGAATTGAATGAGGTGCACTTTGAAGCTGAAAGCAGATCTAGGAAGGTTCTTGAATGCTACATAATTCATTGTTGATGCCCACTGGGACTCATTCGCCATAGATGGCAAAATAGTCCTGCTTCTAGTAAAATCTGTTGAAACAAGTTTTAGGGTGTCAAGAATTAAAAACCTCATAAAAAAAATTTCCCAGCCTGGCAATGGGACTAATTTTCCATAGATGGTGAATTAGTCCACCTACAAAAATCTACGAATTCCAAAGTCAATTCTGTGGGTCCAGAATTGTACTTTTATGCTTGTTGGGTTGACGGATCTAAATCTACAAAAATGGGTTGAATGATGTCTCCAACCTTCAATTAAGTTTTTGTTAAATTTGATGACTTTGATGAATTGTTTCCCACTTTTCAACACCTATCTCTTTGACAAATCTACCTACAAGGCTTGCAAACACACATGCAAAGATGGGAAAAATGGTTAAGGGTTAGAGTATAAGGGTTTGCCTTGGTCAAACTCCAATTTTGTAATCAAACCCTTGATAATAAAATGAAACAAAGAGAGAGAATGATGAAAAAATAACATGAAAATGTAATAAACTTACCAAACCTTTGATGTTAAAGTCTAAAGATATGTCAATGGATGCTTCAAGATGCTTGATAATTTCTTGATTGATTGATGCTATGATGCTAGAATGCTTGAATGCTATGATGGATTGAATGCTTTAATCAATTGATGGGTGGGCTTAAAATGAATATAATAACATATATTTATACACACTTATGCCCTAATTTCTTGAAAATACAATAGCACAGGCCGATCTTAGGTCTTAATGAATAAAAACCCACCATTAATTTGAATTTATTTTGAATTTTGTGCCAAGAGGGACTCATTTTCCACCCATGGTGAATGGGTTCCACTCAAGGAAAGTGAATGGGTGTTAGTAGTTATATTGCATTAAATGATATTTGTTAGGTTCACATTCAAAAATACACTTAATTAAGACCTATAAGTGCATAAAGGGGCCAAATAAAGCATAAGAAAGGTGTAATTAGTGGTGACAAGCCTATAAAAGCATGACAGTTTGTTACAAGACTCTACAACACTTTAAAGTAAGACTTGGTAAGGGATAAAAAGGAGATATTTAGATGAATTATAATAATAAGAGTCTAGAAAAGTGTGAAAATGTATTACAACACCTTACAACAATGTTACAAGACATGATAAAGTCTTAATAATTCATAGAATTCAAGCCCTAATGTGAATGTGTGGGTCAAATTGCTACATTAAATCAAGGAAAAATAAAGCCAATTAAGCACAAGAAGGGACAAAACAAGAAAAAGTAGAAGGGTTAATTTTTCCATGTCCACACATGTTATCAGAAAAATGCATGAAAAACCCTTCCCAAAAGCTTTCATCAAGTCTAGTATAGAGTTCCATGCTATTTGATTTGCATGTAAAATTATCTCTATTTTAGTGCATGCAATTTGTAGTTTGTTGGTTTTATTGCAAGGATATGTGGTTATTGCAAAATTACATTGATAGGGCTACACAGTGGTTTGAGGAATCTTGCATAGTTTTCCTAAGATGAGGACTAGCATGGCATGTTTCTTTGCTGCAAGATTGCAATCATATCTCTATATGAGCTATTGAGTCCAATATTCCTAGAGTTTTTGGCCCTCACACACCACTTCCATAAGTCCCATGCAACCCCTTAGCACCAAGAGAACCCATTGACACTCTTTCTAATGCCACTTTATCAATCTTGGGTAGTATTGTTGAGAAAAATGGATATTATGCCTTTACTTTAGAAGGCGAAGAAAGCACCATGAGAAGATTGGAGCATCATTCATAGGTGCCTCCAATCATTATTCAGATCATGGTCTCTTTTGGGCTCATTCAACACTCTTTCGAGAGTGGAAATAGAGTATACATTTTTTTTGCAAACCGTGAAGACAATAAGGCATAAGGGGAGCACTCCAAATCCTCACTTTTTTATAGAGGTCATTTTAAATTTTTTATTTTTTAGGAAATCTCCATATTATTTGTAGGTTCCTACAAAACCTTAGTGGACTACTCTATTTGGAGTGGAGACTTTTTGTATGTCTTCATTAGCCTTATTCTCACAACAAGAAGCTTTCTCAAGCCTTTCTTTGTACTTGGCATGCCACAAGCTACCCATATCCTCTTGAGTCGAGCCTTCTTTGAAATAGGTCAAGAAAAGGTATTTGATGTGGGTTGAAAAATCCCCCTTTTGAATCAATCAATACCTCATACATTTGGCATAAATTCACTCCATTTGGTGAGTGGAATGGTCAATATCCTACTTGGCATAAAGACCCCCATTATCATTGGCCACTTTTTGTATGGTTACACATGTTTTATTGCTAAATATTTGACATTTGATCTTATTTTCAATGTAATATATGTTGTAAACATAGCAAGTAATGATAAGAACCCACTTAAAAATCATGAATTGTTTATCAAACTACTAACATTAAATGCTACACAACTATTGTACCAACTATCATTTAATGCTAATTTCTAATGGTTAGGGTAAATTGTTGGATTTATTAAATGCTTGTAAGTGTTAGTGTAATTAAATTAATTATTACACTAGCATAAGTTAACTTAGGTCATGCATCTTTACTCCTAGGTTAGATTTTAATAAATCATTTAATAATGGGGTAATGTCCCCTTCCATGTTTGTAGGGATATGATTCCCTCTAGAACATATCTCAACATTTAATAATTTCCTAGATAGGGTTCACATGTTGTCACATGTTGTTAGATCATGACACATGGCAACATCTCTTGCATCTTAGGTTTTCTCTTTTGCCTATATAAACAAGCATTTTTTTCATTTGTAATATATCATATTATATCAATATAGAATCTTTATTCAACATTCCATTGTTGCAACACTTTCCTTTGTGGTTGATTATCATTCATGGAAAAGGTCCTTTATTGAATATTTTGGAGCTTCAAGGATTGTACATCCATAATCTCAACATGGTATTAGAGCTTTTCCAGTGAAACATCAACCCTCGATCAAGGAAGTTGGAGTGCAAGATTCTTGCAAGCTTGGAGTTTATGTTTTAGGCTAGTTGGTTCTACCCGGGAGCCAAACTAATTTCTAGTGCACATGAGGCTCACTCTGACCTCTCCATTGTGTCTAGAAGGCCTCAAACCCCAATGATCGCCTGCCCATTTTCCAAAATATGAGTTATATCATCCAAGAACCTCTGAGGTACAATCTAGTGTTTGCATTTTTTGTACTATTCGTACAAATCTACAAAAAAAAAAATCTCCGCTCTCATTCCTCTTCAAAGGAATTTTTTTTTTTAGAAAAATCAAAAAAAAATTCTAGCTATTTTTGGGCACTTTTTATATAGTCTCGGCAAAAATTAAATTTGCAGGGATTGACCTACAATTAAAATCAGTAGTCAACATATTATTTTTCTCTATAGCTGTAGTATTGGGGTTAATTTTTGTATCGGTCGACATATAAAATATTTTTTGCAGAATATATCTATCAAATTTAAAAATAAATAAATAAATTGTATTTTACAATATTCAAAAAAAAAATTTGAGTCGTCGGTCTGCAGACTTGTCACATTAATTTTTGACCTCCCAGCATCATCCTTTAGTCACCCAAGGCCCCTCTAACTTCATCGACCAGTGTTTTTCTCTCAGTGCCCGTCTGTGACCAGTCTCAATGATCCTTGTTCCCGGCTTGACCATCGTCTGTCGAAGTTTCTCGAACCTGTTCGTGCTCTCACCAAAGCCTGAAGCCCTTGCTACATCCAACCCCCAGTCCCATCAAAACTGAGGGCCTCACTACATCCAGGGGTGCCACTACCAGTTGGCCACATCACTAGGTCTCACCACCACAACGCCACTCTAATGCCGTCCATTCGGTGGACAAATTTTTTTTCCTAGCGTAGCCTGCGGTCATATCAGTGACCGAGGGCCCAGTTTTGTTAGCCCCCATGCACTTTATTCTTGCACCTTGTTAGCTAGTACAATTCTAATCAAGCAATAATCTTCTAGAGGGCATAACTTTCACATACAGTATCAAAAATCTGCAAATGATATACCATTAGAAAGCTCCCTGAGTCTACTTTCCAGAGGTATGCTTAGTTTTTCTAGATTTTGCTTCTATAAAAAAAAAATTCTCAGTTAAAGTGGAAACCCTAATCTTGGGTTTAGAGGTGATTTCTTGTCTTTCAGTTTGTTTCTTCAGTTGATTGTTGATCAGTTATCTAATTTTAGTATTTTTTGTCAGAAATATTTTGTCTTGGATAGTTGTTCTCCTCTAATGGATGACACAGGATTCAAGATTCTCACTCCTCATAACTATCACACATAGTACGCAAAGACTTCTCTAGTACAAGGGACTTTGGTCCACTTTGAATGAGAATCAGCCTCATCTAACCAGAGAATATGAAAAATTACATCATTAGATTAAGTGTGAAGAGGCTATGGGGATCATTTCCCTACATGTCTCCAACTCTTTATTCTTCCATATTGAGGCCCATGCAAGACTCCCAAGGAGGTTTGGGACAAGCTCAAGGATCTCTTCAATTATGTCAGTGATGTACGAGCTTTGCAATTGGAGGCTGAACTTCCTTCACTCATCGTTGATCAATTTCCTTCCATTGAAGACTACCTGGTAAGGTTCAATTCTTTACAAACTCAACTCTCTAGGTTTGACAAAGATAAATTTGACAAAGAGTGTATATTCATGATCCTATATAAGTTAAGAGGTTCCTTCTCCTACTTTTCTATCTCCTTCTATTCCACCATGGATGGTCTTGGTGATAGTTTTGTTATGCCATCATTTGAGACATTTTGTGAATGGTTGACTTGAGAGCAACCCAAGCTCAACCAGGTTGATACATCCACAAAATCCCATGCATTGGTGGTAGCACCATCCAAAGGAAAGGGAAAGCACAAGGGAAAATCAAAGGCGGGAGCTCCTTCTGAATCATCATCACAGCATACGGAAGAAAATATGAGGGAGAGGCCCAAGTGCAACTTCTATAATGGGCTTGGTCACATTGAGGATACATGTTTCAAGAGGGAGATACATGAGCTAAGGCAGATAATCAGAGATCACAACATCTCTTTCCTTCCCACAACAGTCAAATCTCTTCACTCCCCCTCTCATGAAGAGTCATCATCAGGTATTGTCAGAATTGCCACTGTTGAAAATCTTGGTAAGGGGAATGCTTTGATAACTACTTTGGTTGATAGTAGAGAAGGATGGGTACTTTAATCTGGTTCTTCACGCCATGTCATTTCTTCTCAACAACATATTCTATGGGATACTCTGAGGCCTTCTAAATTTGACAAAATGTTTACCACAAATGCAGACATTGTCTCTGTTGCTGGTATTTGTGATGTTTCTCTTGATGGAAAGTAGTTGGAAGATGTTGTCTACATTCCTTAGAGTGCTCATAATATGTTGTTTTTCTATCATCTTGCTCAGGAGGGTTTGAGCATTGGGTTCACTTTAGAACTTTCCATTATCAGGGATAGGTTTGATGTCCTTGTTGCCTATGGAGAAGCAGATCATCACTCCAAGGTATAAAAGTGTGCCAAATTCTGGGATTGATATCAACCTGCTCCTGACTCTCTAGACTCAGGAGTAGAAAGCACCTCATCTCGCCTCCTCACCAAGGTTGTGGAGGCTGGATTGAATTGGCTCTCTGCATGGCACAATCTTCTTCCTCAGACTCCTCTCAGTTGAGATTTTCTTTAGCAGGGATGGATACATTCTCTTCTTTAGACTTGAGGTACGTGGATGGGTTTTCTTTAGGTCTATCTGACTTGGCTACTCAGCTCCACACTGGTCTTGGAGACATTGTAGAGGGGACTACTCTCCTTTATGGGGGGGCTATCTAGTCCACACATACTTTTTTTTATCTCTTTGTCTATATGTGATGGTTGTAGTCCTTGGGAGGATAATGTTGAGTCCTTCAAACATCACTCTTCCATATTTTTTTTATATCTCCTTTTTGGAGAGGGTTTTTGTTCCCACTGGGTTTTCCCCTTTTCTCCAGTTGTGGGAGATTTTTTGCATCTTTTCATGTAAATGGGTACCTAACATGACCTCATAGTCAGGACCCATCACCATCATCTCTACATAATCATTGCATTTTCCTCCCTAAGTTGAACTTATGGGGGGGTGTTAGTGTAATTAAATTAATTATTACACTAGCATAAGTTAACTTAGGTCATGCATCTTTACTCCTAGGTTAGATTTTAATAAATCATTTAATAATGGGGAAATGTTCCCTTCCATGTTTATAGGGATAAGATTCCTTCTAGAACTTATCTCAACATTTAATAATTTCCTAGATAGGGTTCACATGTTGTCACATGTTGTTATATCATGACACATGGAAACATCTTTTGCATCTTAAGTTTTCTCTTTTGCCTATATAAATAGGAATTTTGTTCATTTGTAATATATCATATCATATCAATATAGAATCTTTATTCAACATTCCATTGTTGCAACACTTTCCTTTGTGGTTGATTATCTTTCATGGAAAAGGTCCTTTATTGAAAATTTCAGAGGTTCAAGGACTATACATCCATAATCTCAATAGTAAGGGGTTCGAATATTGAATCAAGTGTTTTGTAAGGGGGGGAGAATTTTTTATAATCGACAAAGTGTTGTATGGGGGGTCATTTTTGAATAATTGGGGATTTTATTTTATTTTATTGTCATTCTCAACTTCACATGCATCTGTGTATTCATGGTTGTGTAGTGTTCCATATTTTCACTCATGAAAAACTTTTAAGAACTCAAAATAAAAAATAAGTTTGTAAATGCACTCATATAAAGTTCCACAAAAATTGGATGTGTTCTTTAGGGAGGGGATTTTTAGTTACATTGAATTATAAAGTGTAATGGGGGGTTGTGTAGTGGCTTGATTAGCTATCACAGTAATGGATCCTCATGATTCTCACATCAAGGATGTGTTGCCTTGATTTTCCATCACAACAATATATCCTCATGATTCTTGCCTCATGCATGTGTTCCTTGATGCACACCCTTTTTGAAATTCTTGTACATATTTTGGACCTAATTTTGGGTCTAAATTTCGTGCAAACTTTTGTGCTTGATTTCAGTTGGTCTACTTATACCCTTTTTGTATTAATGGGGGATTACGATAGTGTTATGCTTTAATTCTTATTTCAATAGAGCAACTTCTTTCAATGAAGCAATGGAGGGACCTTCTATCGTTATCTCTTGTATGGGGGATTATTTCAGTGGATCATATTTTGTGAGATTCTAGTACTTATGTAGAGCACCATGATGCATATTTTAGTAATTTAGACATGTCACTCATGCATTTATTGATCATACTCTAGAATCATAATACTATCTATATTATCAATTTCACATACATTTATTTATTCATGGTTGAGTAGTGTTCCATATGTTAACTCATGCAGTGTTTTGTATCTATTATCTTGATCTACATTTCTTGGAGGTTCATTGATTCTAGAAAACACTAGTTCATCTTTGGTAGAGTTTACAACTTTAAAATGCTTCAATATTTCTTCATCATCATGTTCCTATCATCATGGGACATCCTTTCAAGAGGTCTTATCCCTCCCTTTCTCTTTCTTAGAGAGGATTTTTGTTCCCATATGGTTTTATCCTTTTCCTCCATTTATGAGAGATTGCATTGTACATGGGTACCTCACCAAACCTTAGAGCTGAGACCCATTTCTTTATCTATTGAACTTTTGCGATTTCCCCAAGTATCACATAGGGGGGAGGGGTGTTAGAGTGAATAATTTATCTATTCACTATGGCATAAATGTACTTAGGTTGACGACATTAGAGAACAACATGTCTAATTGAATGTGCAACCTTTTAGGCCTCTAGAGGCTACCTAGTTGTTTAGTAAACATTGTGTGCATACATTTTGAGGTTTGAAAACTTTCTATCTCACCTAAAAGGTAAATTTTTTATTCATTCAAAATTTGTCACGAAGGTTGATGACTTGGTCAAATAGGTTTTTGGTTTGTACATTCCAAGTGATCCAAAGGTTGACACCTTTAGGAAACTTGTATACTTATTTGTGCCACATCATAGCACACTTTTCAATCTAAATGATAGGTGGATTTCCTCTTCCTTTCCTATATATGCATTGTCATATTGTAATTTATTATCAACTCTTTTATCAATATATTTGATAATGTGAATTAGGCTCATTGTGTGCAAGTGTTTCTGGTGGAACCATAAGGTTTTTGCTATTATGATCTTGGATGGAAATCCTAAATTATAAAAATTATTATGAGAATTAAAAATATGTATATTTGATATTTTCCCCCCGACACTTTTGATTCCTAAAAAGTAGGAATCTAGTCTAGGGAACACTCCACCCTAGACCACTTAATTTAGCCCTAAATTTAAATATGTTAGTGTTGGAAACTTATTATTTTAATTTCCATTTTCAAATGTTGGTTGTCAATATTTTCTTTTTGGGAAATTAAAAGAATTGCATATAAGTAGAAAGTATTTTTATTGTTTTAATCCTAACAAGAACAAACATATTCATTGAGAAAACTAAAGATTCTAAAATAATTCAAGAGTGGTCAAGAGTAAAATTATTAATATTATTGCATCATTTCATCATCAAAGTATCATGTCATGTATTATGTAAGTTTTTCATATGTTTTGTATGCATTTCATTTATGTTTACTAATATCCTCCATCTCCACATCAAATAGTTCTCAATCAAATAAGAAACCCAAGCCTTATAAACTTAGCAAGCTACCATTTTTACATAAGCTATAACTAAAACTGAAAAGGCCTTACAAAAAATCCTAAACCTAGGACGTGTCACATTACCACCTATCTATGAACAAGAAGATAAAAAGGGAAAAAGTAAAAACATGTCTTATTGTGCGAACCATAGAACACTTGGACATCTCACCGATTAATACCATGCTTTAAAGAAGTACCTACTCAAATGATTTGATTCTTATGCAAATCACTACGAGTGTGTGATAAATAAGCATTTCTTTTTATTTCTCCTTGCAATGTGGGTATGTGTAGGATCATCATGGAAAAAACAAGCCCTTAAGTGGCGAAAAATTCAAAAAAATAAAATTTAGGCAACTTGACATAAAATTTTGAATAAGTTATCTATATTATTTCAAAAATATGTAAGAATAGAATCTGTATCAAATTGAATGTAGTTTCTAAACTACTAGGTTTATGTAAAAACAAATCTTTCTGGTGAAATTTTGAAATTTCAATGTAGTAGTACTTAAATTTAGGGGAAAAAATAAGAAGTAGGTGTCTATCTGAGCACCCTAACCACAATAAAATGATAATATTTTCTTATAATATTTTAGATATAAGTATACAAATTATGTCTCGATGTGATGCATATTTTTTTGTAATTTTTTTCCAATTAAATAATTAATTATGAATTTTTTAGTACAACTTTTAAAAACTATAAAAATCATATGTCTGACCACCTTAACATGGTCAAAACTTCATGAAATTCATTTTTTTTAATCCTATAGAATGTGAAGCATAGAATGTGATGCATGTTTTGGATTCAAAAAATTTAATACCGTTTGAAAGCTATAGATGTTTTTCAATTATCCTATCAATTAGGAATTTAGTCGTAATTCAAATAGAAAATGAATAATAATTATTTATTAAATTCAAAGTAAAGCATAATTTATATTGGTGGAAATATAAGAATATCCTTTAAAAACCTTTTTTCGTTTCATCAATTTTGGGTAAAAAAAAATCATTAGCCACAAACCCTACACATACCCATCATGATCCTGCACATACCCATGTGTTAGTTTTAGTATCCACCTAAAATCACTACCAAATGCATTAGATTTTATGAAAATCATCTTTTTTTGAAAGGATTTGGGTAACATATTGTCCATTTTGGGCTCATCCTTGTCTCTACACATGGGGGAAAGGGGTTAGGTAGCCTTCTCCTAGGTTCATTCTTTCTAGAAAGGTATCACTATGTACCTCCTTAAAATTTTAGTGTAGAAAGTACACTGACATAATTTTAAGGGGTTGAATATAGTCTCCCATTCATTATTATATAAGAAATGGTATCTTCTTAGTCATGATAGCATATATCTCCTAGGAAGTGTGACCTTGTTAATCAAAGTGTAGTATTTTTAATCCATGTGATGTATCTCATTTGTGGTGATACTAGACTTGATGTCCCGTAAGAGTTTGACCTTTCCTAGCATATGAATTTCTCCTTGGTGGTAATGATATGGATAGTGTTCCTTAAGATATGATCTTCTATCCATTGATTAGTCATCTCTTAGTGGCGATATCAAGTGTGATGTTCCCTAAGGTGTGACCTTTCATGAATTAAGCAAGGCTCCTTTGATTGTTTTTTATTATGGAATTTTGTGGTGATGCTATTACAACATCCCTCAAGGTTTTGTGGCACTATCCTTTTATTCCATCTGTTGAGATGTTAAGCCTTTTTTATTTCATGGAACCTGACATAATACAACTTGTCAACCATGTCTGACATTTACTACTTCACTTCATTCAGATGTTGAACCTAGTGTAAACATTGGCATAAAATTTTGATCATTTTTGTGGTACCTTATCAAAGTTACCGGGGAGTATAACTCTTGGTATAATTTGATAAATGGATACACACCTGTAGATTTGGTGTGTCATTCCCATTTTTCCACCTTATTATGGGGACATCTTATAGACCTAGTGTGCACGTCTCACATTTTACTTCATCTTCGGGGGTTACCTAGTGAATATCAAACTTCACTAGCCCTTGTGAGTAATGTATTTGATGGGCACATAGGATAATACAAATTACTAGTCTATATTTTTCTTTTTTTGCATTTGTATGTTTGTGTATCTTTTCTTGATGCATATCATATTATACATGCGTTCCTTTGTGCTTATTTTGGTTTCCCATAGGATCTTAGATCTTGGGGGATTGATAACCCTCCTTGATCCTTAGTCATCCTATTGCTTCAACATTTGTACAAATGGACCCCTCTTGACATATATTTCTCTAATTTAGTGTGAGTTTGAGTGTAAGTTCATACTCTCACCAAAGTGGAGACTAAATGTAGCATAGAAAATTATATACCTTTATAATTTCACACTATGATTTGGCCTCATAATTTATTGGACTTAATTATACTTTTAATATACCAAATTATTCATTCCAAAGCATAATTTTTACCATTTTACAAAGGGGAACCAATATTAAACAAATGTATTCAATCATTAAATTTCCCCAAATCAAGTGTGTCCTAGAAATTTGGGCTAGGACCCATTTACCCAAGGCCGAATGGGTCCCCCTCCTTAGTCAAAACCCAAATTCAAATATGTTAAGTGTGAGATTTTAGAATCTATTTTTTAGGAAATTGGATAAAACATCTATAAAAACCTAGTATTTTATCATTTCAAATCTAACAGGAGCTAAAAAACACCTTATAGCATTCAAGAACAAAAATATTATTAAGATCAATTCAAGAGCAACATATCATAGCTTAATCATAGCAATTCAAGATCCAACATCATGTCAAAGTTTATGTGTGTTCATGTTCATGCTATGTGAAGGTTAACATTATTGTAGGTCTCCAAGCATTCAAGAAAATCAAGCAAGAAAGTTCCAAGATCCTTGAAGAGATACATGTGTATGTCTTGAGTTATTCAAGGAATTCATTGAAGGGTGGTGAGCTGCAATATTATGTCCATTCATCATTTCCTTCATTTCAATTCAAGGTCTTCATCATTAACACTTTCATTGTGGAAGTGGGAGCACTTACATGGGGTTTGACTAAGGCAAGCCCTGATATGGCACAACATTTTCCCTCTTTGTGAATTTGCAGGTTATAGGTTTGAAGTGGATTGAAGATAGCTTGAAGATCCATTTTGGATTGTTGCATTTATTTTCATCAACCTTGTCAAGACACAAAAACTCACCTACAAAATTAATTTTTAACACTCCAACTATGGGACAAGAATAAAAAAGAAGCTTAGATATGACATTAGAGGACCTTGAAAGTTGACCAGGATACACCCTTACAAGGACTCAGTGGCCATTGGTTGACCCAATCCTTGTGAGAACAACATAAACAATTTTTTTGGGCAAGTACATATTAGTCTGCACCTTCCAGATCTATTGGAACTTGATTTTTTTTGTTTATTAGTTTTTGGATAATTACATTTATTGCATTAGGTCATATAGTTTAATTAGGGAAATCAATCAAAATCATTCTCAAATCATTCCTATCCTCAAAAGGATACATATCCAGGTCCAATTGACTCATCTTGGAGGTAGAAATTCCATCTATGCACCTTTTTGATTTGTGTCCCAATGAAACTATATAGAAATGATGGAACAATTTACCCTAAGCTAGATCTTATCGATATTCAAATTAGGGTATCCCCACATTTTTATGTTTCAATTTCCCATATTTTATTTTTTGAAGATGCTTATAAAACTGGCAATTAATGCATAATTATTTCCAACCTCATAAACATGAGCTAAACCTTATGTGAAATTTTCAAGGGTGACAACTATTGATGCTACAGGCCTAATATTTTCTATTGATGAAGGTTGGTCTAAGAAGCTAGATATTACTAGAGTATGTTCTATCTATATAAGGTAATTTATTCCTAATTATAATTGGTTAGAAGGTGAGAGGTAGGAATTTTTTGAGTGGTATGTGGAAGAAAATAATATCTTTAGGTATTCATAGTAATACATGATATTTTTCTTGATTTAGTAAATTAAAATATCTATTGTAGTGTAGGAAAATGTACTCCTTTACATTTTCACACTTTTTTTGGGACCCTCAATTAAAATGGACTTCATTGGGCCTTAACAATCCCTATTTTTGCATCTTCAAGCCTAATAAATTACATTTTTCCAAGGGGAAACCTTGAGCAATGTATGTTCCAGGAATACATGTCTAGGACCCATTCACCCATGGGTGAATGGGTCCTCCCTAGGCATTTGAGCCTAAATTTAAAATATTTTTTTGGTGGTATTTTAATGTCCCTAAATTCAAATTTCAATGTCAGCTTGTAATGTTTAATTTTCAAGAAATGAAGGATACATACCTATAAATTATACAAGGTTACTTTATCAAATGAAGCCTAAGAAATCTATCATTTTGAAGTGAATGAAAATTATAGAAATATTATGATCAAAGGCATTCAAGAGTATATTTATTAGTGATTATTGTAGCAATCAAGATCTGAAGCATCATGTCAAAAGTCTTTTGAATCATGCATATTTTTGGAGCTAACATCGTGATGTAAGTTTTAAAGATTCAACCAAGCATTCAAGCCATATTTCAAGCATCACGATCCACGTCTGTTAAATCCATTTCATCCAAGATCACACTCAACATTCAAAACTTTAAAAGGTTTATTCAAGGGTTTGGTGAGTTGTAACATAGCATTGTACATTCATCATTCCTTCCATATTTCATTATTTTTATTCAAGGTTTAATAAGCCAAACAGGGTTTGACCAAGGCAAACGCCCATTCACCAAAAATAAAAAATCAAAAATCCCTATTATGTTTGTGATATAGATCTTAGGTTGAAGAAGGATTGAAGATCTCTTACAAAGCAAGATTGGAAAAGTTGTCAAAGTTGAAAAAGTTGTCGAAGTTTTCATCAAGTCATAGAATCTCACCTACATATATGATTTTTGACTTTCTGACACCGAAAATCAGATCAAATAGAAGCTACAGACTGACATCAAAGGCTCCTGAAAGTTGTTTGAAAACTCTACACAAAGGCCTATTTTCCCATGGGTGAATGAGTCATAGTTTCCTCTTAAAATTTCATTTTGGTGACTAGTACACAATGCTTAACCCTTCTCAAATCTATAAAAAAGTTATTGTTTCTATTAGTATTGAGCTTTAAATTGATGTTTCAAGTTTTAATTTTCATGATTGAGTTGATTTCCTATTTTTTATTTTTTCTCCCAAAAGTGTTATTCAGGATGATACCCCCATCCTCAATCATATGGAAATCAATAGATTCCCTCATTGGGTTCAGTCACCTAAGGGTTGTAGGTCAATTCTTTGTGTGGATCTCATCTCCTAATTAAATAAAGGAAAATATGTCTATTATTTTGGTGAACCCCCACACATTCCTTCCCACCTTAACCTATTTATATAGATGTTTCATCTATGATCATTGCTAGAGAAAAGAACCCAAGAAAATAAACTACAGAATAACCTTCATGAGATAGAGAGTAGCACTATGCTACTTCACCAAAGAAAAAAAGAAAATGTGAGATGAATAAATTTACATAATGTACATGATTTTAAAGCCATGAGAAAAGTGTCAGTGGGAAAACTACCGACATGTGAAAAACCACCTGGGAGAAACTAATGCATAATTAATCTAAATGTAATGTCCCTAAGTAAGCTTAAGTGGGAAATGGTAAAAACCATTTACTCCAACACCCCCCACTTAAGTGCAACATAGGGAGAATTATTATGCAAAATATTAAGATGTGGTATGGGTATCAGCTACACAACCATGTTAGGTACCCATTTATAACTACAAAAATAAATCTCTCATAACTAGAGAAAAGGAGAAAAACCCTGTGGGAAAAACCCCCTCTCCAAAAGAGAGAAAAGAAAACAAAAATGATGCATGGATGGAGGACTCAATCACACCCCACAAGAACTACATACTTCATGTATATACAATCAATGGACCCCCCATAAGAGGGAAAGAGAGAGACTATATAGCCCCCCAATGTGTAATCACCTGCAAAAATGGTAAGTGCTTGAAGAAAAAACATGATCTAGTGTCAGAAAAAAACTTGTCTCCCTTACAGAAGAAACATAACCAAATACAATTGCAGGTATGCTTCCCACTCTAGATAGGAATCAACAAGTGAAATCCAAATATAGGATGAAAATATCTCTAAAATCTACTCATGTGTTGCCATGACCTTGGACGATGATGCCAAGAACCAATCAAGAACATGCCCAATCATAACAAATGGTGACAAGAAAGGTACCACTAGAAACTGATCTTGAACAATATTTAGAGATTGAGATGGAGTGACAATAGTTGTACCACAACTATAATCAAATAGGAGGGATATACCCTCAAATGTGTCCTCCAAATCTAAAATGTGAGATTCTACGAACAATGAACCAATTTCTGATAAATAATAATCCCAATTAGGAAGACAATGAGATAGTTATTGTGATGAATCATTGGACATGCTTAAAGAATGACCAACACAAAATGAATGGTCCTACTGAACAAGAATGATAGGAGCCTCACTCAATGACTATGCACAATGAATCACAAAAGGTGAAGGTATATAAACTATCCCTAATGGAGTAGAAGCAGCATCTAAATAACCTTCATCATCCTCATCTGAAGACTCAAAGTATTCTAACACTTCAAACTCCTGCATAGTAGCATGATCATAGGGTATCCTATCTAAGAAATGAAGAGACACAAGAAAATCTGAAATAGGATCATCTTGGAATAGCGGGCTATCAGGATCTCAACATATTTCCCAAATTTTAGTCCAAAGAATATATGGACACTCAAAATGATCAATAGCATCCAAAGTGGCATCATCAATATGCATTGTAATAACTCCTACCTAACATGATCCCTTTTACAATTCCACATAAATTTCTTAATATCAGTACCAAGAAGGGGAACAGGATTATATAAATGTGGCAACAAATGAAGCCATCAGGGATGTTTTATGATACCATCTCTCCATTGTTTATAATTTGAACCCCTTTTCAACATAATCATAGTAGGATGCAATGAAAACCCCATAATTAACGATGACAAATCTCCAAAAAATCAAGGACATTAACCTTCAACAGCAATTTGAAACTCCCAAATACTAAAAATGAAGTGAAACCAATATCAAACTTCAACAAATTAAAATCACTATGAAATAGAAAATATGAGAGAAAATCCTCAACCATTGTAAAGGTGATGAAAATACCTTTTTGTTGATATGTGGTTTCTAAAAACTGGCTTCCGTTTGCAAAAGATATGAAAAAATAAAAAAGGCCTATAGAGGCTCTTTCGTATCAAGCACCTAGTCCCACCATGTGATCACGTTCATCCTTGGTAGAAAAATAAATGGTTCCAACCAATCAAGCTTCACCAAGCCACCAACAAACCATGTTTTCTCTAACCACAATCACAAAGCACCACTACAATTCCTTCATGCAAGAGATAGTCTCTCAACAACCTCATGAGTCTTACATTTAAGAAGGAGAATAAAATGATATTTGAAGGGCCAAAAGAATCGTTACGTAGCCAATGTGGGATTAAAGATCCCAAAGACAACTTCAAATCCTCTTCAAATTGGGCCCACCTTCACTTCGCTCGACATCAAGGAAACACTAAATTTGTTGCAAAATTTATAAAATATAAAGTTAGGTAAATATTTCACCAAAGAAAAATGCCTCAAAATGAAGAAACGTTGGACTCAAATGATCGTGCCCAGAAGTACACTCGGCTACAAATCAGATTCAAATGTTTGGAACTGAACTCAAATGCTTCACCCAACCTCTTCAGAAAAGATCGGTCTTGGGGACTAATCATGCCTCCTCAGCCAAATCCACCACCTTCAAACAAAAAAAAACATTGATGAAAGGAAAAACGTGCCTCAAAAAGAAGTAAATCAAGCCTCTTCAACAAGATACAGGGTCTTCCAAACAAAAAATTTCCCCTCTTCAATCGGAGGCCTTCAAGACAAAAATTGGTCCCTCCAAAAATCTTAGCCAACTAACAACAATGAAACAAAATTGGTCTCCTCTTTCAAATGCAAAAAGAAGCACCCAAACAAACATGTCTAGGCAGAGAAGAATCAGGTCTTCAAAAAATTAATGGTCACGCCTAGCACAGGACCAGTGCTTTCTAGAAAAAAAATCACCTCCTCCCTCCTGCATGTGGGTTTTCCAACAAGCGTGACTTGGGGCACTCCTTTTTAGGGTAACAGTTGGTGGACTATTTTCTGGGGCATCCAACTCTAAGACAACAAAATAGAGATCAATCCCTCTAAAGGGAATATGTGACCTTTTGAAAGGAAATCACCCTCTTAGACTTGGATTCCTTCAGCCAAAATTGTGGCTCTTAAAAAAAAATTCACCAAAAACACTACTACTTAATGCTCCATCCAATGTCTTCTCCAACACAAGAAGAAATCGAGAAATGAATGAGGCAATTTTGAAATCTAAAAAATTTCAAATTCCAAAATAAACAATCTCACAAATCTCCAGTGAAAACTCTTAGGAAGGAGTTGTAGTTGGGTTGCTTTGATACCATGTTGGAGAAAAGCACCAGGGAAAATCAACTATAGAATAACCTTCACGAGATAGAGAGGAGCATTCTAATACTTCACCAAAGAGAAAATGAAAATATGAGATGAATAAATTTACATAATTTACAGGCTTATAAAGCCATGAGAAAAGTGTTGGGTGGGAAAACTACCCACACTGTAAAAACCACCTGGGGGAAACTAATGTAGAATTAATCTAAATGCAATATCCCTAAGTAAGCTTAAGTGGGAAATGGTTGAAAACCATTTACTCCAAAAATAATTATAATGTTTCTTTCACACTTTTAGTAATAGAAAAATGATATATGTATGTATGAATATATTCTCTTGGTTGTGTTTAGTTTGTATCATTCACTACTTTTATTTGATAATTATATAATTAGTTTGATGAACTTACTACCTCAATTCATTTATTTAATTTTATAGCTTTCAACATTGGAACCATTCATGATTATGCCCTTTTCTTATGGAAATGTTTTGCTTAATATATATGAGCTATGTGCAAATTATAATATTAATATAACTCTCCTAGAAAATCACCTAATATTCTAGTTTTGTTTTTAAGAAATCACCTCCTATTTTCCCTTCATAGATCAATAAATTTATTCAAAACTATATGAAGAGAAGAATTCTAAAATTTACACATTATTTAGGAAGTGAAGTCACATATTTAGGTGATTTACCATGTTTATACAAGTTTTTATGAAAGTAAAAAATTAAAATGAATAATTCTTGGCATGCATGATGAGACATTACCATTGAATTATATTTATGCCTTATCTGATCTTTATTATATACTATGTGATTTTAGTGGAAAATTAGAAATATACTAGTTCATAAGAGCATGGCTCTTCTGCTTTGTAACCACATTGATGATCTTATCTAAAGTTCTCAATTTTATACATCATTGTGGCTTGTAATATTCATGCACACCTAAATTATATTATAGCAAGAAACTTATCATTCCCACCAAGGTATACTAGAATTCAATTGCAACAATAGGAGTATCAAGTTCTTGAAAAAATATTAAAAGTATTTCCCCATTTCTATGGATATGGATATATATCCCTCTTATATCATATTCATTATATTACAAAATCAAGCAACATTCACCTCATCAAAAATAAAAATGTGGCTTCTTGATTGTTTATTTTGTCTCTCAAAGGAAAGGAATGTGAATGGTATATAATATCACAACCTAGATCAATTATAATTTGGGACCAAATTGGAGATATTCTCTTCAATTAATTAAAACTTAGTTTAAAGATAGATATTCTCTCCTTTAATATTTCATAAAAAAAAAATCTCCAATTAAACGAATGCATTATTTCATTGTATGATTTGATAAGACTTGGAAAAGGTTCCTTGTAAATGTTTGACCAAACCTAACATTTGCATTTATATATTTTTCTAAGGATTTAAACCCTAAAATTTCCATCATAATTCATATTCTTGGTGGTCAAACTCTTTTGAATCAAATGGTATGGTTATCAAGTCCAAGTCAAGCCTCATAGCCATAGGAAAATTGTATCCCATTCTAATGTAATCTTTATTTTCTCTAAAAAATGGCCTCTTGAAGTTGTTAAATGTACATAAATATATGCTATCAGCCTACCACCAACCCTCCATGTTGATTTAATCAAATGTGATAAGATGAGATAAAATGTCTAATGAAAATGTCTCGCATGAGATTATAGAGCTTGAAAATCATCCTATTGAAGCAAGTCAACAAGAATGTACGCTTCCATTGTTTAAAAAAAAAATATCCTCTAAGAATCACCCTATCAAAATTATATCTCCTAGATTATACAAAAGATTAAAACACCTATATATTCAATCCCAACACTTCTTAAACAAAAAATTTAGTATTATAATATTAAGAAAAGTTCTAATACTAAAATATTAGGAAAATTTTCCCATAAATACAATACAATTTCAAATCCAATAATCAATGTCTATAAGATAAATTATAAATAAAAATTCAAATGAAAAAAATTGTTAAATGGTCTTGAAAATCAAATCACCACACTATAACATTATACTATTAGTCCTTTAAACAAAATCTTATGGAAGGAAACATAACTAAATTTTCAATATATGGATATATTTTCTCTCACTTTTGGATGAAACTAATGGTTTAGCCTCATTTCCTATAAAAAAATCTATCAAGAATAATCCAAAGTGTACTTTATACCTCATACTCTATGTGGCCCTTCTCCAATTTTTACAATTTTTCAAACCAAAAATCTTTCCTTTATTGATCTAAGAATTCATATATCCCTTTACATTCCATTTATATGTTTCAATAATAACCTAAAGGGTGGTTCCATTTATCACACCAAATCATAAATCACATTTCAATATTTTAGTTATAATCTTCTAGTAAGAATTCACTCTAATACTTTTTTTTATTTAATAAGGTTCTCTAACATTTTTTAAACTTAAAAATAATTATTTCCTTTTTTTGCACCACCTTATCTTCTATTGAATTTATTATTTATTAATCCCTTTGAAAAAATTATTTATTTAAATATTTTAATGGGGAGAATGTTTCATAATACTAGAAATTTGATGATGGGCTACTCCACCCAACACTCACATAAGACACAACAACATAGATTCACACAAAAATGTCAAGAACGAATATAAACAACTTTTTATTACTTTATGAAATGGAGTACAAAATATAGAAAACTAAAATGATACAATCACATGGACTTATCTCACTACAAATTGATCCAACTTTATCATAACAGTTTGGAAGCTAGAGCCACAATCTGCACTAATAGAGTTGTCCTTTGTAGCCTCACTTCACCTCTTTATTTTGCACCAATAACTCACCCATCATTCTCCACCACCTTTGAATTTTCATGAAAGTGAAACTCTCCTCATCTTAGGAATTCAAAGATCCCACTTTCTATTTTATTGCCCCTAAGCATTTAAAATTTAAGAATTTGGTAACACAATATCACATAGGCTGATTGAAAACATCTATAGCTTTCAAACAATATCACATTTTTTGAATCCAAAACATGTGTCACATTCTATGCTTTGTATACTATAGGATTAAAAAACGAAAAATTGAATTTCATGAAGTTTTGACCAAGTTAAGGTGGTCAAACATACGAGTTTTTATATTTTTTAAAATTTTTAATAAAAAATTAATAATTAATTATTTACTTGGAAAAATTATAAAAAATATACATCACATTGGGCATGATTCCTCTACTTATATCTAAAATTTTATAAAAAATATCATCATTTTATTGTGTTTAGGGTGGTCAGACAGACACCTACTTCCTATTTTTCCCTCAAAATTTAAGTACCATTGCATTAAAATTTCAAATTTTCACCAAATAGATTTTTTCTTTTTTAAAAAAAAACCTAGTAGTTTAGAAACTACATTCAATTTTCTACAAATTCTATTCTTACATATTTTTGAAATAATATAGATAATTATTCAAATTTTTACGTCAAGTTGTCTAACTCTGAATTTTTCTGAATTTTTGCCACTTAAGGACCTATTTTTTCCATGATGATCTTGCACATACCCAAAATTAAATTGTTAAATTTACAAAATGCCTCAAAAATGTGGTTTAAAAATTTAATAGGAAAGTGTATAGAATTGTGTAATTTAAAATGTACATTGACAATCTAAGGTTGTAACATGACAAACAAACAATTTGATCAACATGGAATAAGCAAAACAACAAAAATGAAAGCAAGCCATAATAGAATGAAAGAAAATGTACAAAGACTTCACATACCTAAAAAGCCAAAGTTTCAAATGGAGTTCTACCCAATTATGTAGCATTTTCTTCTTATTTCCTTGAACTCCTCAAAAATTTGACTTTTTCAAAATGTTGTTCCCCTCCAAACTTCAATTCTATATCAGTTATCACTAGAATTCAAACTTGAAATGATATTATATTCCCTTCAATGTGAAAACTCTACTATTTTATGCAAAGGTGATGGAAATATCATGAAAAACGTGGTGGAATATAAAAATCATGCATGCACACTCCACTCAATCACCATAAATCCACTTTTTTGTTGGAGAACACATAGAACTAGGAGAATATGTAGAACGTAGGCGGACATCATGGTTATATTGTGTTTTTTTAACATTTTTGGTGCAATAAAAAATGCGCTCACGTTATAACGAGAGCACGTTATTTTTTGCTAAAATGGCCATGTCTCTACTTATTCATAATGCACTCGTGTTATAATAAAGTTGATTTTTTTAAAGATTTATACGGTAGATTTATAGGGTAGAGGGTTAAGGGTAGAGGGGAGAGATATAGAGGGAGTGAGTGATAGAGAGA
>VDFB02373365.1:352150555-352254827 GCA_007258455.2 Sequoia sempervirens
CCTACTCTCTCCCACACTCTCCCCTCACTCTCCCACTCCTCTCTCCAACATTCTCCCACCCTTCCTACACTCCCTCCTAATTCCCTCTCCAACCTCTCTCTCCCTAATTCTCTCCAACACTCTCCCACCCTCTCCTAGCCTCTCCCACTTCCTCCAACCCTCTCCAACCCTCTCCCAACCTCTCCCATCCTCTCCCAGCCTCTCCCACACTCTCCCAACCTCTCCCAGCCTCTCCAACCCTCTCCCACCATCTCTCACCATCTCCCACCATCTCTCACCATCTCCCACCATCTCCAACCCTCTCCCACTGTCTCTCACCATCCCCCACCCTCTCCCACCCTCTCCAACTCTCCAACTCTCTCCCACTCTCTCCCTCACTCGCACTCTCCCTCTCTCCCTAAACCCTAAACAAAATATCTGAAAGGGATATGGAGGCTTTAAAGGGATACGATGTATTGAATATATTATATAATATATTTAATATATATACAATACATCTAGAATATAAATAATATATATTATATATAATATATACTATAAGATATTTTATATATAATTTATACTATAATATATACTATAATATATTTTATATATAAAATATACTATAATATATTTAATATATAATATATAGTATATTTATATGTAATAAATTTATAATTTAAATAACGAATATCCATTCCAAACAAATTTTTGTTATTAACTCCTTTGGATATTGATGCGCCTTGTAAAATCAATATGTTGTTGCATAACGAATATCTGATATTAATAGATATTTGTTTTGTTCTCTCATTTTCAAACAAAGACAATGTATTCATAATGTATTCATAATATATAATATATATTATAATATATAATATATATGATAATATATATTATATAATATATATATATTATAATATATAATATATAACATAATATATAATATGTATATTATAATATTTATTATGTATTATAATATATAATATATATTATAATATATATTATATATGATAATATATATTTATACATTATAATAAATTTATGATATAATAAATAGATATCCGTTATTAACGGATATCCTTTTTTTTAGGACTTTATATCGCAAATTCTTTCCCATTTTCATTAATTAGTCCTCATTTTGGCAATACAATGACCTCCAATGACCTCCAGGTATGTTTTTTTGCATTTTTTTAATATGTTTTGCTAATTAGTGACAAATTTTAAGATTTTTTTTGCATTCTTTGTAGATTTTTTTAATTTTTTCATTTCTATCTAGAGTTACAACAAAATTTGAAACCCTAGTTAGTGAAAAAAAAAAAAAAATAGATCAAACAAAAAAGTGGAACCTTTATTACTAGAAAAAAGCCATAAAATTCAACCTAGCATACTAAACAAACATAAAATAGAACTTTCATTACCTCCTTTCTCCATTTTTTTAAACCATTTTACTTTCTTGTCTATTTTTCATTATTCTTTATCACTTATTTTCATGTTAACATAATTCTTTCTTTGTTTATTATTTTTAAATTAGTATTTCTTTGCTAAACAATTTTTTTTTTAATTTTTTAATTGTTTTGACTCTCTTTAGCTCTCAAAATAGAAAGAATCCTTGTTGGAAGTGCTCTAAATTTCCAATTCTTGGTGAATCTCGATCCATTGTTAGTATTGACCAGACAAAACTTGTCCCTGCATCCATAGAGAAATGGGTGAAGTGAATGGGTAATAATTGATGTGCTATGTAGGAGGCTATTATTTTGAATCATATAAAAATGATAGCCTCTCACACAGGCCATCGATTATTACCCATTAATTCCCATTTTCCTATGGCTGAAGGGACAAGTTTTTATTTTTCTATGTATACAAATTCACTAAGTATTGGAAATTTAAGGCAAAAAACTTCCACCTTTGTTGAATCAATTTGGAGCTTAACACTTCCACATTGCAGTGAGGTAAAAATTTAATGTATTTTTAAACGAGATTTCACATCACTTCAAATATTATTTGTTTTCTATTTACACGCCTTCAACAAAAATGAGCTTTACACATTTTTTTATTTGTATTCAATTAATTCATTTATATTGAATGGTTTAAGGGGATTTTAAACATGCACCTTACGTTTTTCAATTACAAATTTAATGCAGGTTCACTTATATCTAAATCATGGATCCACGCCCTCCAACTCCAACCACTCCACCTCCACCCACTCCACCTTGAAACCCCCCACCTCCACCACTTGCACCCGATGGTGCTCACTTTTTAGAACAATTCGATGTGAATGTTAGAATCATTTAGGATCAAGTTAACGCTATTCAAAACGAATAATGTGTTCACCCATTATTGAGGTATTTTGCATTAAAAATGCAAACTGTTGTTGATGTGTGTGGGTCCATGGAAGTGGAATTAGATGAGCATCAATGATGGCTAGAGGAAAGGAGACAGTCCCAATCTAAAGAGGAAAACACAAAGAAATGAATAGATGCAACTAAGAGCAGCAAAACTTTATTAAGACAATGATCTTATATTTATAAAAAGATTGATCTTCGATGGATATTTTATAAAGAATTTTGTTGGATGCATATTTTATAAAGAATTTGGTTGGATGGATATTTTTAGTGTTGAACTCATGAATATTTAATAGTATAATGATGAGACAAAAATTTAGTAATACATATTAAATAATCTATTAATTTAGTGTTTGTTAATGTATATAGTGTGTATATATAGTGTTTATTCATGCATCATGGTTGACTAGTGACTTAGTTCTTGATCATAATCATTGTATAGATTTCACATGAACAATCTAATTAACATGTATCTTGATGTCTTCTAAGGATTTTGTTTGAAAGTTTCACAATGTTCTTGTTTATGTACCATGATTAGAAAATAGTGATTCTTATTCATGATAATTTAATGGTCTTTTACATGAATGATCTAATGACATGTTATTAAACTTGATGGTTTTAATGGCATGAATGTTCAATTGAGTTATAATTGTTGTGTTTGATGGTTGTATCACTTCTTATTCTAGAGCCCATCCCAACACGGGAAAACACTCTTCCTCTCAACTCTCTCTCAGGTCTCTCCCTCTTCCTCTCTCCCCCTCTCTCCCTCACTCTATCTCTTCATCCCTCTTCATCTCAAATATTTGTCTATATCTCCCTCTCTCTCAGGTTCCTCCTATCCCCTCTCTCTCTCTCAAGTCTCTCAGAGCTTCCTCTCTCCCTCCCTTTCTCCCTCTCAATTCTCTATCTCTCCCTAGATCAAGTATCTCCCTCTCACTCTCAGGCCCCCCTCTATCTCTCTCAAGTCTCTCTCTTGGAATCTCTCACTTCCTTTATCTCTCTCAAGTCTCTCTCTCTCTCTCTCTCTCTCTCTCTCTCTCTCTCTCAAGACTCTCTCTTCCTCTATCCCTCCCTCTCTCCATCTCCCTATCAAGACTCTCTCCCTCTCTCCCTCTCAAGTCTTTCTCTTTCACTCTCTCTCTCTCCCTTGCTCCCTCTCTCCCTCCAAACTATATATCTCTCTCCTTTCCTCTATACCTCCCTCTTAGCCCCCCCCTCTCTCTCTTCATCTTAGCTCTCTCTCCCCATCCCTCTTAGGTCTTTCACTCCCACTTCTAAAGTCTTTTTCTATCCCTCTCTCTCAAGTCCCTCCCACTCTCTCTCTCTCTCTTGTGAATTGGTTGCACATCAATAATATTGTTAGCAGTGGTACATTTTCCTTGGTGTTATTAATATTTAGCTACTTTTAAGTTTTATGTAAGCATTTATAAGGCCATACATGTTATATTTCAAATCTTGCCATTATTGCAAATGATGGGAAATCTATCTAATAATAGTGTTACTTGATACAGGATATGATTGATGTGAGAACCTTATTCTAATTCTACTTAGAAAAAGCCTGCCTCGTTTTAAAAGGGAGACAATGTATTCAATATATTATATTGTATATTATAATACCTTCGTCTCTCCCCCTATTCTCTCTCTCTTTTTCTTGTGAATTGGATGTACATCAATAAATATATAATATATAATATTATGTATTATTATATAATATATATTACATAATATTAATATAATATATAACATTATATATATACTATATATAATACATAGTATACTATAATAATATAATATATATTAATATATATAACATAATATTATATATTTTAATAATATATATTAATATATAATATATAATATATAATATATATTATAATATTATATATATTAATATATTATATAATAATACATAATATTATATAATACTATGTATTATAAATAATATAAAAAATTATAATTAACGGATATCCATTCAGGATTTCGTTTGGGCTGGAAAGGCAACCCAAAAAATGTGTTTTTCAAAATTTGTTTAGTTTTTTGAAGTTTTCCCTTATGGCTGACGACTTTTTTGACCCGATTTTCATCAAATGAAAAGGGTTTATAGAAAAAAATGTCAGCTTTCCACCAATATAACTTTTGCCTTATTTTGAATTAAATAAATTATTGTTATTGATTTTCTACCTACATTACTTTTAAAGTCTTGATTGATAGGCTGATTGAAAAACTTCTATAACTTTCAAACTACATAAAATTTTTTGAATCTACAAGATGCACCACAATCTATGCTTCACCTACTATAGGATAAAAAAAAATGAATTTCATAATTTTTTGACCAAGTTATGGTGGTAAGACACAAACTTTTTAATAATTTTGAAAAGTTCTAGTAAAAAACTCATAACTAATTATTTATGTGAAAAAAAAATTATAAATTTTTTTTTTTTGCACATTCAGACATGAGTCCTCTACTTATATTTAAAAATTTAGAAAAAAATATTATGTTTTTCTTCTGCTTAGGATGGTCAGACACACACCTGCTTCTTATATTTTTTCTGAAAATTTAGTACTCCATTGAAATTTCAAATTTTCTCAAAACAAATTTACTTTTTTCCAAAAAAGGACTAGTAGCCTAGAAACTACATTCAATTTTCTACAACTTTTGTTCTTACATATTTTTCAAATTATGTTAATAACCTATTCAATTTTTTATGTTAAGTTGACTAACTCTATTTTTTTGATTTTTATCACCACTTAGATGCCTAGTTTGGACCCCCATGATCCAAAACATACTTGAATCATTCACCACCTTGGGCGAATTAGTCCTAGTGCACCTTTTACTTTTGTGTTTTCAAAATTTAGTTTCTTAAATTTGTAGTTTTCTATAGGTTTTAGTTATTTCTCTATTATTGTTCAGTTCTTTTCTCTTTCCTTTGTATAGGCATCATTTTATGTCATGGCATTTACGGATAGTACTAGATTTCTGCAAGTTCCATTTTTTAGTAATATTTTGTAGTCCTTCTAGATCCACTTACATTGAGGAAACATTAGCACATATAAACAATCAACAACAAACATCAATGTAACCTTTCAAAAAAATTATTGAATATAGAAATAGTATATCATCCAAGCCTCTTAGTAGTGATGATGTTGATAAGTAAGATGAAGCCCTCACTTCATCATCTAATGCTTGTCATGAGAAATCTAAAACAACTAATGATACCTTACCTCTCAAACCTTCTAGTTGTGATGACTTTGCTTCATTAGATGAAACTCTTAAGGATTCCATCTCACCTATGTCATCCACTAAGGTTTGTTGTGATCAACCCTCACCTATAAACATTAACATTGATGAGACACAACCATTTAACAATGATGACTTTGATATGTTAGATGAAGCCAGGTTCAGAATTTTATCTCATCTAAGTCTCCTAATAAAGTTGATTGTCACCCATCTAAAACTAAGGATGTTAACGTGATTCAACTATTGGTGTAATTAATTATTTAATTACACTTTCATAAGTTTAATTAGGCTTTATTTTATGTACTAGATTGCATTTAGTTATCCTTATCTAGTTGAACTATCTTTTTTCTCAAGTTAGGTTTAGGGTTGAGCATGCTTTGCCTTTTTAAAGGCTTTTGTATCATTTGTAAAACATCTCATTCTAGTTTATTCATGTTAATGCATTCTCACTTAAGGCTTGCAGAAAATCTTTGTGGTTTTGAATATCTTTTGAACATGATAGGTTATTGCATGCAAGCGATTCTTGGTGTCTGTGAAGTTGGCTTTCTCAACTTCTCACATGGTATCAAAGCCCGTCCTGCAAAAACCTTTCCCTAATATGAGGTTCGAGCTATGGTTGTAAGATCTTTTTGAGGTTGTCTCTTTATCAAGGTTTTCTTGCATGGTCACTTTTGGTGCACATTGGAGGAAATATGAGCTCATTTTCGAGTCCAGGGCTATCAAAATAGTCATAATCAACATTTTTTTACCTAAATCTGACATTTTATGCCAAAGTTATGAGGGTTTGAAGATTTTCCAGATCTAGGAGTTGTGAAGCTTTTGGTGCTTTTTGAGGAAAATTGGACCTCACCATTAGATCTAGAGCATTTAAGAGACAAAAATCGACATATAACATGCCTATATTCGGTGTCAGCTATTCGTGAGGCAAAAAAAATTACCCAATAGGTCGTACAGACTACCAAGTATAGGGTACGATTGTGCAGAATAATTTTTTTTTTTAATTTTTTATGATCTGCATCTTTTTTTCTATCAGCTTTATTAAAAATTTGGGCATTTTGTAAAGAATTCAAATTGGGCCTTAGTCATATTTTATTTGGGCATTTTATTTTATAAAATTGGCGTATTAGGGGGCTGATTTTTTAAATTCTGCTAGAGTACCACATTTGTACTAGGGTCTGCAACTATATTGTCACATCTGACATCTTGTGTCAATCCTACTCAAATCTTCAGTCATTCTTCTGCTGGCATATTCCCTACCGCCAGCCTTATCCTACCGTTCTAGCCACCATATTCTCCTCCACCCACTGTTTCCCCCCTACCGGTTCTTCTCTTCTTGTTGGCATTTTCTTGCTGGCCCCCGTGGATTCCTCCTTGCTAGCCAATGGTTTGTCATTGGTGGCATGTTTTGTGTTGCCTCCTCTCTTCCATGGGAAGTAGTTCCTTCACCGCGGCACCCTCATTTCACTGCCTAGCTGCCCCACCAACCTCCTAGTGGTGGGCCCATTTTTTTGCCCTGTAGCACCCCTGGTCATATGGCAGACCAGCGGCTAGCTCAAAAGGTGCCTAATTTTTGCACCCAGTTAGCCTTTGTTTACCCCGATTTCCTCCCCAATAGCCCTTTTTTTCATTTTCACATAACTTTTGACCCCGGAGGCAAACTTTTTGAAGCAAGATATCACTAGAAAGCTACCGATCCCAATTTTCTAATGGAGCAATTAATTTTTAGAGATTTTGCTATTTGGTGGGATTTTTTGCTCGTTGAAGTCAGAGATGCTATTTCGAATCTCGAGCTCATAACTTTTGCATCGTTCCTCCATTTTTCATGATCTTTGCAGCATTGGAAAGGTCTGTCTAAGTTCTTCAGAGTTACTCATACAATTTTTATAGATTTGGCCTCAAGTATAATTAATTCAATTTTTTGCATTTTGGTACTCTGTTTAATTACTTGGACATGTTGGCACCTCAAAACTTTTTGTTTAAATGGGATGGCTTCATTTGGGTTTCTTTATATGTTTTTTTACTATTTTTTCCTTTATGGGCATTTTGAGCATCATTTGTAAGCAATTTCTTGTATGTAAACATACTAAGATAAAGTGCCACACTAATGTACATGTATTTTGGAGGATTTTCCACATAAGGTTGTGCCATATTCTATACTTGTAGTGTATTATAAAGTACCATGGGGGGGTTGTGTAGTTCCTTTGTTTTTTCCATCACACCTTTTCTTGGTGAGTGTCCCTCCACGACAATAGTGGATCCATATGATTCCAGCTTCATGCATGTGTGATTTGTTTTGCACACCACTTTTTTAGTTATAGGTGCTTTCTTGTGCACCTTCAGATGTTGTTTCTTCTCCTTCATGCACTATAGGGTGTTACACAACATTTCAATGGATTTTTTAGGGTCTCCTAGATAGCATTATGGGGGGTATTATACTGTTCGTGCTAATGCTTCCTTGGTTTCCCCTTTGGAAGGAATATTCCATCCTCAATTGATCAATGTTCTTCAAACTATTGGCACCTATATTTTCAACCTTCATTGGTTGAGTAGTGTCGTTGGGATCACTCATACAGATTCATGTGCCATCTATATTTGTGATCATTATTTGAGTAGTGTCGTTGGGGGAACTCATGCAAATTGTTGTCTTCTTGATCCTGATCATCCTATCTTCATAGGAGGTTCTTTGGCACCGTATCAATCATCTTTCAACAGTTGTTTGCAACTTCTTTTGCTTCAATTATGTTCTTCATGTCTTTTGTTTCCCTCTTTTTGAGAGGAGTTTTTCCCACAAGGTTTTCTTCTTTTCTCCTATTGTGAGAGATCTTTTACTTTTGTAAATGGGTTCCTATCAAGACTTATTGTCGGGACCCATCTTTTGCATATTTGCATCATTTTTATAATAATCTGCTTCTCCCTAAGTTGCACTTATGGGGGGGTGTTGGTGTAATTAATTATTTAATTACACTTTCACAAGTTTACTTAGGCTTTATTTTATGTCCTAGGTTGCATTTAGTTATCCTTATCTATTTGACCTATCTTTTTGCTCAAGTTAGGTTTAGGGTTTTGCATTCTTTTCCTTTTTAAAGGCTTTCGTATCATTTGTAAAACATCTCATTTTGGTTTATTACCGTTAATTCATTCTCACATAAGGCTTGCAAAACATCTTTTTGGTTTTGAATATCTTTTGCATGTGATAGGTTATTACATGCAGGTGATTCTTGGGGTCTGTGAAGTTGGATTTCTCAACTTCTACATCAACCTCAACTCATTCTTTATCCACCCTCGCATAAGCTTCATCCTTCTAATAAATCTAAAGTTACTCTTTACCCACCTAGACCCAATGTGTTACAACAATCTAGTAATATTACTATTGCTCATACATATAATACTTGTAATAATGCATAACCACCACATCCCACTCTATCTTCTTTACCTTCGCCTAATTCACATAATTCGCCTAGTACTCCTCATTTTCCCTTACACACAAAGGAGTGTGATCTTTTGAAACAACTTAAGAATACTCCTGCTAAAATCTCTCTTTGGGATTTGCTTCAAAATTCACCAAATTATCATACCATTCTTCAGACTGCATTACAACAAATAGCAGTTCCTCTTGGTACTACTCCTAATGATGTGGTAGCTTTAGTATAAGAAGTAAATAAAATCAATTTGGACATCACTTTTCATCATTATGAGCTTCCTCCTTTAGAGTTGCATAAGCAAAATGAATCTTTTATGATAATTGCTCAATTCAAAAACATTGGTATTAAAAGAACTCTCAATTATAATGGTTATACTCTTAATGTGTGTAGTGTGAATCTCCTTGATCAATTAAATGTTGATAAATCACAAATCAAACTTGATTCATTATCCATTCGAGGATTTGATAATTCAACAAAGCAACTGCTTGATATAATTACTTTACCTATTGTAGTTGGGGTGGCTATTATGCAAACTCTTATCCATGTTATGCCTTATGATCTTTCATATAATCTTCTTTTAGGTTGAATATGGATTCATGAGATGAATGTAGTGCCTTTGACCCTTCACCATATCATGAAATATATCTAGAACAACAAGGTTTATCAAGTTGAAATAGACCATAAGCCTAAAAGTTGCTTACACCTTGAAATAGGAACTATAAGTCCTCTAAACACATTAATTCAAACATATAATATAGAACATCTTAAGATTGAACAAAAAGATGAGGAATTGATATCTAAGTTACTTGGTGATGATTGGGGATCTTTAGAATTCAAACCTTCATTCATGGGAAAATACTTAATCACACAAAAGAAAGATGAGCACCAAGAACAACCCATTGTTGTAACAACTCAGAGTCTGGAAACCTCTATCTCTTCTACTTTGGAAGAAAACACAACATATACAAAAAAATTTCATGAGATATATTATCAACATCTTCCTAACTCGAAATAAATGGAACAAATTTATGGGAAAGGTTATGCGTTAGTGAAACAATTGGGGTATTCTGGAAAAGGATGTGGAAAACATGAACAAGGCATTGATGTACCTATAGAACCTAATATGAAAGAGACAAAAAATTGGGTTGGGATATTCTTTTTCTAAAATGACAAAAGCTACTCAACGACCATCTTTAAATATCAACACCATTTCATGTCAACCAAAACATAAACTCACAATCATACATCCTGAATTGCTTGATACAGATTCACCATTAACATGGCAAACTGTTGATAGTGATGAAACTCTACAGAAAATGCTAGGAGTTTATGAACATTCCACTCCTACTTCTCCTCTAAAATAGGTCACTTGTGCTATGATAATTACTCAACAACATGATAGTGATACTCCTGAAGCACCATATGCTCCTAAAATTCTTTAGCCTAATGCACTTCCCTTAGGAGATACCATTGATGTACCAATGGATATAAATGATCAAGACAAGATTATTAAGATTTGGAAATGTCTTACTGATGAAGAGCAAGAGGATACTATTGCTTTACTTCATAAATTTCCTGAAATATTTTCTTGGAAGTACTCAGATATTTTAGTAATTGACCCAAAAATTGTGACACATAATATTGGTCTTCATAAAAATGCTAAACCCATTCAACAAAAGATACGAAAAATGCATCCTAATATAGCCTTGCTTGTTAAAGTAGAGTTGTAAAATCTCCTTGATGTTGACTTAATCATTAGAGCTATTGATTATTCTCCTTGGATCTCAAACATTGTTGTCATTGCTAAACTTGATAATCGTATTAGGATATGTATAGAATTTCATGACTTGAATAAAGCTTCCTTAAAAGATGACTTTCCACTTCCTAATATTGACATGATTGTGGATTCAACTGCTAGCCATGCTTTGTTGTCATTCATGAATGGATTTTTTGGTTATAATCAACTTCTCATCAACCCACAAGATCAATACAAAACTATGTTTACAAGTGTCTGGGGAACATTTTGCTGGGTTGTCATGCCCTTTGGTTTAAAAAATGACAAAGCAACTTATTAACAAGCTATGAAATTAATATTTCATAATTACATACATAAAATATTGGAAGCTTATGTTGATATCTTGGATAAATATTTAACACAACAAGACAATGTGAATGTTCTTCAAAAGATTTTTGAATGCATATGACAATATAACATGTGATTGAATCTAAAAAAGTGTGTCTTTGGTGTAGATAGTGGAAAAATCTAAGGGTTTGTCATATCTCATAGAGGCATTGAGGTGGATACAAAGAAAATAGATGCCATTGTTAACATGCCACCTCCTAGATATTTTTTTCAATTATGCATGTTATAAGGACGAATTAAAGCTATCCATCATTTTTTTTCCTCTTTAGCTAATCAAAAAATAACCTTCACCCATCTTCTAAAAAAGGATGTATCTTTTGATTGGAATGATAATTGTAAGCAGACCTTTGAAAGTTTAAAAGAATACCTAGCAATTCCACCTATTTTACAACTTGCTATGCCAAAAAAACTTTTCATCCTTTACATAGCATTGTCTACACATTCTCTTGCAACCTTATTAGCCCAACATGATGATCATAGAAAAGAGAATCCTATTTACTATATCAGTCACACTCTAATCGATTATGAAACTTGATATTCACTAATTGAAAAAAAATGTTTAGCTCTTGTATTCGCTACTAGTAAGTTGCAAAATTATTTACTAAATACTAAAATAAAAATCATCAAAAAATTTGATCATCTTAAGCATCTCTTTAATAAAACTAATCTCTTTGGCTGCTTAGCTAAGTGGGTGATGTTGTTAATCAAATTTGACCTTAAATTTTTTTCACAAAAAGCAATGAAAGGACATGCCTTAACCGATCACTTAGCTGACACCCCTTCTCCTTTTGCTTTACCTAATCATGACTCCTTTCCTAATGATACTATCTTAACCATAGATGTTACCACATGGGAATTATACTTTGATGGATGTAAGTGTGGAACATCTTCTGGCACCGGAGTGGTATTAATTCCACCTGATGGTAAACATGTTCCCTTATCCTATGGATTAAATTTTCTATGTACAAATAACACTGCTAAGTATGAGGAACTAATCGTAGGATTGTGTGTTGCTTTAGCTATGGGTGCCAAAGACATCAAGATCATTGGTGACTTGCAATTAGTCATCAAAAAAATCAATGGTACATATCCAACTAAACATGACAAACTATTCAAATATAGGCATCTCACAATGAAATTATTAGAAAAGTTTGAATCATTTACCATTGATAACATCCCACAAAAAGAAAATCGAGATGTAGATGTGATGGCAGGTGCAACTTCTCTTATATCTCCACATGATCCTTCAACTAATTTCACAATTGTAGTTCATCCCATTATGAAATCCTCAATTCATGCTCACTTAGAAGATCTTGTCACAACGCAACTTGCCTCACCTGAATGGTATGATACTCTATATAATTATTTAAAAAATGGCACCATTCCTGAACCTAACACAACTGACACTCAAAATCGTTTATGAAAACTTCCAACCAAATATGTCATTCTTGTTGATGTGTTGTACCGATGATCCTTCCATGGTATCTTATTGAGGTATCTTAGGGACTTTGAAATTCCTATTGCTCTTGAATAGGCTCATGCTGGTGCCTATGGAGGTCATTTTGGAGGACAATATTTAGTGTAAAAACTTATCTGTATAAGTTACTATTAGAGACATATGAAGAAAGATTGTTTTGAGTATGTTAAACGATGTCACAAATGTCAAGAACATAGTAATTTGATTCATGCTCCTGCTTCTAAACTCTATGCTCAAATTCCTATTTGGCCATTTTTCAGTATGGGGATTGGATCTTATTGGAAAAATTTCACCACCTTCTTCTACTGGACATACATTCATCATAACCACAATTGACTATTTTAGAAAATGGGTCAAAGCTATCCCTCTCTGATCAACTAATGCTGAAGTAATTTGTTGTTTCATATTGGAACACAAAATTGCTCGCTTTAGTCTTCCTTCTGTAATCATTTATAATAATGGAACTTCATTTAAGAATAACAAAGTAAATAAATTTCTTGAAACATTGAACACTCAACATCAATTTTCTACACCTTATTATTTGCAATCTAATGGACAAACTGAAAGCACTCATAAGATTTTGGAACGAATCCTAAGGAAAACTGTTAACAAGCATCATAAGGATTGGCATACACAATTGCATTAATGCATTGTGGGCATTTCAAACAAGTGTTAGATTGTCTACAGGAACTACACCTTATAACCTAGTTTATGGAACTGATGCAATCATGCCCTTGGAGTTAGAAATTCCTACATCGTGAATTTCTCTTCAAGATCTTATTGATGATACCACTTATAAAGATCGATGATTACACCAGCTTGACATGCTTGATGAAAAGTGTATTAACGCTTTTGAGAACCTCCAAGCTTATATTAAACACATTCAATGAAAGCATAGTATTCATGTCATTCCTCACACATTTCACAAAGGTGATTTTCTTCTCTATGAGAATCAACTTAATACTAGTGTCGATAGTGAAGATAAGGATAAATTCAGTCCTAATTGGTTAGGACCTTATGTCTTCAACACTAGTTATGGATCCAATGCTTATGTCCTAACAAAACTCAATGGAACCCCTCTTAAAGAACCAGTTAATGTCGTGCATTTGTACCGGTATTATTTCTAATCTTCTCGAGTAGTATAATTTCAAAGTAGTGTTGTTTAAAGTTATTTGGTTTTAATACTAAATAATTGCACATTGCTTCATTCTTGAAAAAGTGCTCATGTGTTTGTCTTGAATGCTACATTACTTATTTAAGTCACTTTAATAATTGCTTTAGGTATTCATACTATTCTCTTTTTCATTTTGTGTTAAATTTGATCCTTATAAGTCTTATAGGTGTATTTAATTTAATATGCTTTTTTTTCAATAATCATGTTGTATCTAAGATAAAATTGCAAAATGTTTTACACTTAGATTGCATTCATCATGTAAACATTAATTAAATAATTAATCACATTGCTATTTCAACATATTACAAAACATCAAATATCAAAGGTTTTTTGTACATCTCAATATCATATTCAACACCCCTAGGGTCTATGAGAACTTGTTCCCTCTAACTCTGATGTTTGTGCCTCGGTCCCTAGCTATCATGAGATGGTTGTGTGAGATCATGACTATGAACTACTAAATATGAGTGCATACTCTAGACACTGTACTCATCCAAGAGCCACAAGATGCTCCTCTGCCATATGATCTCTCTTTTCTTGTAGTTGCGGTAGCTCTACATGCAACCTCTCCACCTCTGTCAGAGTCTGGGAAGACTATCCTACACTCTCAGCTTGATGAAGTTGCCTAATCATTCTCTCATATGCTTCCCATAGCCTCGCGAATGGTCTGAGTGACTCTAGCTCCTCCTCGACAATCGATGGGGGCACATACTTTGAGTCCATCTCCTCCTCGTCAATGGCTTCTAGCACTATCTTTGTAGAGACTTAACGATAGAACTCTCACCAATCTCTCATTTCTCCTACAAGATAGAAACAATACATAATTAGTAACATCATCATGATATATATATATTTATAACATCAATTCTAAAATACACATGTAAAATCAAATATCATCACCTATATCTCCAGCATGATATGGGATATCAACCTTATCCTCTCTAGGGGGCATGGAGGATGCACTAGCCTTTCTCTTACTGTGGACACCGATGTCTATTATAGTTGCTATGTGTGATCTGGTCACACAGGTGTGTGAGGACTTTCCTCACTCATATAAATCCTCAACTGCTACCTCATCACCCTCACTCTAGGGTGGCTCCTCCTCATACTGCTCCTCCTCATACTCATCCTCCTCCTCCTCTTCTCTATCTAGGTCCTCATAGTCAGGATCGGCCTCTGAAACATACTCATCATCAATCACATAAATGAAAATATCTCATGGCTTGTACTTCCTATCCTCGACCCTCTCCTTTGGTCCATCTCCTCCATCTACTACTGCTCTTGGATCACCTATTAGAATGTCTAGTGGATATATAGGAGTTGGTCATGATGCTATTTTCCACTCCTCATGATCATCTGGGTTTCCCACATCATCTATGTTAGAGACCGGTGGCTAGTCCTCATTTGATGTATCTGAGTCACTCTAAACAACATGGTCTATATTGAGTTGAATTGTATCACCTCGCCTTAGGGCACTCCATATAGATCTCCTAATGAAGGGCATGACCTCAATGGTATCTGTACCTATCTAGAAAGTCACATGACTCAACCATAATAGAAAGCACGTACAACATAGTCATGCCACCTAGCTAATAACCTATCCCTTTGCATCCTCCTCAACTGTCGTGTGGGATCTGGCCACTGTAGTGTTAATAGATAAGGTTTCCATAAGACCTCATCTACCTATAATTGGTCAAATCTTACTCTCCAAAATAATAAATCACCATACTACCATAGTGTTGTAGTGGATAGTTAAAAGCTCAAGGATATCCTGTCACTATCATACAAGGGAACCCAATAGGCCTGGTACATTTGATATGCTCAAGGCACCACACCTACAACATCGTACAATGTACCATACTGTCTATCTCCTGATAAAAAAATTGACCAAGATCATAGTACAGATGTGCTAGGATGCAGCATCCCCAAGCATACATTGTCCTCTCCTCATACATCCCTCGAATCAAGTGAACCAATCCTCC
Source organism: Sequoia sempervirens (assembly GCA_007258455.2). Classification (NCBI taxonomy): domain Eukaryota; kingdom Viridiplantae; phylum Streptophyta; class Pinopsida; order Cupressales; family Cupressaceae; genus Sequoia; species Sequoia sempervirens. Next base: position 352,166,313 of record VDFB02373365.1, read on the forward strand.
ATCAAGGCGTTTTGCTCACCCATCAGGATTGAGAACTAGAGGCACTATGTGCATCATGATCTGCCTCACTATGGGAGCACATGAATATAGTAGCATGGGAAGCTTGATTCGTGCTCTCATGCACTCATCATGAACAAGTCCACATAGGCAATACTAAATGTCCCTCTTCATCTCATAGAATGAACGATCACCTCAGAAATATACCCACTCTCCTTGAATAGTCATGCACAAAATGTGGTGTATGTTCTTGAGGGTGATGGTCATCTCCCCAGTAGGTAGATGAAATTTGCATGTATCAACATCCAAATGCTCACATAAGGCGATCAACATAGCATCATGGTATCTCATAGGTGGCATCAAGTATGCCCAATAGATGCCTATTTCTTGTAGATTCTCTATCTCCTCTGTTGATAGTGCTGGCATGTGATATCTTAGAAAACTAAGTTTCCTCCCCCCTAATCGCTAATGCAATCAGGCAGGTACCTATTCAAAATCATCATAATAAACTCTATAATTCATTTAATCACTTTAATTTTCACATTACTCATCATGCAAGTGTGTTAAAGATCATCTAGTGTGCTTTCCTAAAGGCCCTAGAGACTTTACAACTCTTTTGGGACACTTCATGAAGAAACAAGACACTTTGCGAACTAATGGGACACTTTGTGAAAAAAGTGGATGCCTTATGAAATTTTCTTCCAAAATCCTAAATTCACCTATCTATGTATTACAAATAATTAAATCATTACAAAAATATCTCTATCAAAGCTGCAAATTCCACTCACCTCATTTGCTAGCTTGTCGTGTGCTACTTGCTCATGTAGGTCCTCCAATTGCAAAGGTGTGTAATCCCGTCTACTCGACATCTTCTCATCTTAATCTTCACTCGCAAGCTACAAGAATGTAAAATGCAATAGTAAGTGACAAATTACTTTCTTCTATTCCTTTTAACTTATTTTCCTCACTTTTACTCTTATGCATTAAAATAGCATATTATCAGCTCTTTTCTTCAAATCAACATAATGAGAGCTAGGAAAATCTAATTTTGACACCATTTGATGCGTTTGAATCATGCTTCTGCACTTCTCCTCATCGCTCATCTATCGCTACATGGCATGGTACTTGGAAATTCCCTACGATATTATTGTTCTTATTCGACGTGGCTAGATTGCTACCTTGATTCCACCTTTTTAAAGAAAGTAGAATCAAGGGGGGGCATACATCTACCCTCAAATTAGATTTCTGGAAAGTTATACATAAGAATTTTCTTGGACCTTTAATGAATGTGTGTTGCAAGGTGTGGTTCCTAACGTTGTGGTTTTATAGATAACTACACTTCCCAGGGCTTCATTCTCCTATCTTTTGAATGAATATCCTTTTAAAACAAAGTGTATTATTTAGAGTCATTTAGCTTACATATGCATGTAGAATCATATGGGCGCTAAAGTGGGGGCTAAATGTTTCATAGAAAATTGGACACTCTTGAGAAAAGAGACAATTTCATGCTTAATTTGGACCCACTTTTGAGTACCCTTGCATTAATCATTCTTCAAATAACATTTATAGGCCCCTAAGACCCATTATTTTTTTATCTAGAGGCATGTTTCCCTTTGAGAAATTGTCTAAAATCCGACAAACAACACTTAATTCATTAACATCCTGAAAACCCACCTCCAAAAATTATTAGTGGAACCCATTCATCACCTTGGATGAATGAGTCCCGTTTGGTGGGACCCATTCACCATGGGTGGCGAATGAGTCCCCTTTGAGGGGAAATTCAAATTTAAGCGGGAATTCAATTAATTCAATTTTATTTTTTAGAGAATGTCAGCCTCTTAGGTCTGAATAATAGGAAAATTAGGTATTGTTGCCTATAAATACATTATTTAAGTCATTTTTCATAATCTTAAGTCATTTCACACAAACAAAATTAGAAGTCAAGAATAAAGAATCTGCACAACAAATTTTATTAGTATTTTCTATAGCAAAGTAGAAGCTTTTGGACAACAAGCAAGGGTTTTGCGTGTCTTCAAGCTCACTTTCTATTCAAGATCTATCATTGCAAATTGTTTGTAGTGGATACCTATGGTGAATCATGGAGAAATATAGGTTGAGGAGATGTAACTAGCCATCAAATCACACAATTAAGGGCTTGTTTTCAAAGTGATTCCATCTTCCATTGCATTCTATCTTCAGATTTAAGGTTTGCATTGTATTTGCATGTCATTTATTTCTATTTGATATGTTGTAGGATTTCCTGGGTTGAAGTCTTACATCATTCAAATCACTCTTATTCATCTTAGTCTAACACAATAGGATAGGATCTTGTCTTACTTCAGATTTTCCTAGTCTTTAATAAACTTAAGGCTAGGGTTTTATGTAGATTTTATCTATTCAAGGTTTAAATACCCAATTATGGGTTTGACTGAGGAAAACCCCCCATTAGACAAAATAATTTTAGGTTGTTTTGTAGAGATTTTTAGAGATACAATTTTAGGTCTCCATTAGAAATTCCAGTATAGGTGTTAAGCTTCAAATATGAAGTTTCAATTTATAGAAATCAGGGAAAGGATTGATTCACCATGGAGGGTAAATGAGTCCTCCTAAGGGTATATTTCATAGCTTTTTGGAGATTCCTGTTTGTAGAGTGCATAAATCAATTTTTGGACATAAAACACTAATTTGGGACTAATTCGCCCTACATGGTGAATGAGTCACAGTCAGGTAAAAGGTCATATTTTCTAGGTTTCTAGATTGATTTCCAATCTTCATCAAATATCCAGGTGCACACATTTCTTAGTTTTAGCTTTTTGTTTGATCTTAGTTGCATTTACATTCATCTTTTCAAGTCTTTTGCATAGATCATTGTGCTTTCAAACATTTCATTTTTCATTTATAGTTAGTCTCTTGCATCATTTATAGCATTTCATTTAGCTTAGTGTGTATGTGCAGGATCATGATGGGCCAAAAAGTGGCAATATGATGGGTATGTGGCTGATGACTTTTTTTTACCCAAAATTGATGAAACAGAAAGGGTTTTTAAAAGAGATTCTCAAATTTTCACCGATATAAATTATGTTTTACTTTGAATTTAATAAGTAATTATTATTCATTTTCTATTCAAATTACGACTAAATTCCTGATTGATAGGCTAATTGAAAAGCATCTATAGCTTTCAAACAATATCACATTTTTTAAATCCAAAACATGCATCACATTCTATGCTTCGCATACTATAGGATTAAAAAAAAAAAAATTGAATTTCATGAAGTCTTGACTATGTTAGGGTGGTTAGACATATGGGTTTTTATATTTTTTAAAAATTTGTAATAAAAAAATCATAATTAATTTTTACTCAAAAAAATTAGAAAAAAAAAATGCATCCCCTCGGGGCATGAGTCCTCTACTTATATCTAAAATCTTATAAAAAATATTATCATTTTATTGTGGTTAGGGTGGTCAGATAGATAGGTCCACTTCTTATTTTTTCCTAAAACTTAAGTACCACTACATTGAAATTTCAGATTTTCACCAATAGAATAAAAAAAAAAAAAACTAGTAGTTTAGAAACTATATTCAATTTTCTATAGATTCTATTCTTACATATTTTGGAAATAATATAGATAACTTATTCAAATTTTTACGTGAAGTTGCCTAACTCTAATTTTTTTGAATTTTTTGCCACTTAAGGGCCTATTTTTTCCATGATGATCCTGCACATACCCTAGTTGATCTATTTTTGAGTGAACCCTTCAATTTTGGCCTTGTTGTAGTGTGGCCTAGAGGATTCTATCTCTCTTATTTTAGGTGAAAGATCCTAAATGTGTAAGAGGACATAGAACCTTCCTCTCCCATTACACCCCCAAAATTGTTCGTTCAAAAAGATCCACCCCTCCTCTTCTAATGGAAACAAGTTTATCCTTGTCACTACTGAGTACTTCATGAAATGGATTGAAGTCATCCCGTTGACTTACATTACTAGAAAGTAGTAGCCAAATTCATCCTAAACTCTATCATTTGTTGCTATGGTATTCCACAGTCCATTGTCACTAATAATGGCCTCCCTTTCAAAAAACATGATGTTCATGAGATTTGTGACAAATTCCATATCCAACATCAATTTTCCACTTCATATTACCCCCAAGTAAATTTCCAAGCTAAGGCATCTAATAAAACAATCGTAAAAATCCTAAAGAAAACTATCAATGACACTGGCCAAGACTGGCACCTACAACTCAATCCTGCTTTATGGGCCTACCGTACTAGTATCCGCACTCTAAATAGAGCTACTCCATATTCCATTGTATATGGGTTTGAATCAATAATTTGTATAAAGGTCAAGTTACCCTCTTTGCAAGTATCCCTGCAAGGCTTGATTGATCAAGAAGAATATCATGTATCTCATTTACATGAGCTAGAGTTACTGGATGAAAAGAGACAAAATTCTCTAACACATCTACAAGCATATAAAAATCACCTTCAATGTAGCTATAATAAAAAGGTATGACCCAGAAGCTTTGAAATTGGTGACTTAGTTTTGAGAGAAAATTCAAAGAATCAAGCAAAACAAGAAAAAAGTTTCAACCTTTGGTTGGGCCCTTATATCATTACAGCATCATATGGATCAGGAGCTTATCAACTTTCTACTCTTGAAGGAGAGCCATTGTCTGAACCTATAAAGAACAAGCACCTTCGCAAGTATTACACTTGATTCTCAAAGTATCCCCTTAGAATGTCAAAAGTACAAAAAAATAAAAAAAATCGTCACCCTGATGAAAACCTGACAAACAGGTGTCTTGGTGACAACAAAAAAATCAATAAAATAAAAAGATCAAAAGGAAAAATTAAAGAGAAATATTTTTTCCAAAAGTGAAAACCACTTTAGTGGCACTTTGGATAAGTACCAATGTGAAAACATGGCAAACAGGTGCCATGTGTAGCCAGTCCCTGCTCCTTTGCCAACTGTCACTACATCTGGTCTTTCACCCCTTTTCATTTTTCCATTCACAGATGTTGCTTCATCATAATACACTCTATTATCATTCCATGGCATGGGAACCACCAACATTTGGGTATCTTGATCATCCTTTGCATTCACTACTTCCCCTTTGCGCATAATAAATTGGTCTCCCACTGGACTAGGGGAAATTCCTTGACTTACATCTTCATGGGGAAATAATACATGGTATCAACATCATAAAAATTCAAAAATTAAAAAAAATCAGAAAACTTCAAAATCCAAAAAAATCATAAAACATCAAAATCCAAAAAAAAAAAACTTCAAAATCCAAAAAGAAAAAGAAGAAAATGTCAAAAATCCCAAAAATAGAGTCTGATTCTGAGTTTGAGTCAAATTAAAAGTCAGAGTCGGTTGATATTAGAGTGGTCAAACTATGTTGCCTTTGCGTGTTTTCTACATAGGCAAGGATCATCTTAAATGAGACCCTGAGGCATTAGGTTAGTCCTTTTAGGTTGTCCAAATAAAATCATGACTCAATATTTTTTCGAATAAGACAAAGTCAAGTCATGTCAAACTACGGGGTCTCTGCACATTGCTACATAGGAAACACCATCTATCGATGAGCCCCCGAGGCCCCCTAGGTCAAGTCCCTTAGGGTTCTTTGGGTCTAGTCATGTCCTTGGTCTGAAAACAATCATCATTCAAACCAAATCGTGAATCAACAAATGAATGAAACCACCAAAATATTTCATCTGTAGATCATTTTATCATCAATCAATCAACTTGGTCATTTGATCAAAATAGGCCATTACATCATTTTTCTCCTTTGGTCTTATCTTTTGTCTTTTATTAGGATGTGTCCTTCCTGAGATTATACTTTGTCAATTTGGTCATTCACCTTAAGCAGGATAATTCTTTCTTGTAGTCAGGTTCCTTGTCAACACTTACCATTCGGTCAACTCTATCAGATGTGTCCCTTTCCCCAAAACAGGATGTCATTCCTGTAACTGGGCATCATCACATCTCTTGGTCATATTCATCAATCTTTCAAAAAAACAATCAATCTTTGTCAAACGATCAATATTTTTCACAATCAATCTTGTCAACTTTGTCAATCAATTTTACTCTGATCAAGATGTGTCCTTCCTAAAACTAGGTTCAATCAATCAAATTGTCAACTCTTGTCAACTTTTCGATAAATATTTGTCAACCTATCGACCAAATCAATTTGTCATCTTTATCAATCAAATTTGTCAAATCAATCAATCTTCTCAACTTGGTCAATAAATTTTTCCTCCATCAGGATGTGTCCTTCTTGAGGCTCGGCATGGTCAATCAAATCACTTTGACAATCCTTGTCAACCTACAAATCCACTTGGTCATCTTGGCCATTTTAATTAATCAATCAATCAAACAATCTTATCATTATTGTTGGCAAGCACTATCTTTGCAAACACTTTATTGCTCTAGGATTGTCTTCTTGATTGATTTTGGGTCATGTTACTAGTCTCCTCATGGATGTACTATCAATAGATTTAGAGGGACGATGATGGATCATGGCCTCTTTTCTTTCTTTGATGTTTGCAGTTTGTCTTAGCAAAAAGACCGAGACAATTGGGTCCTTAGTACGAGTTGGAACATTCCTTGTCTATTGAATTTTTATTTTGACTACTTGTCTCTCCCAAATGGTCACCTTGCACACCTTGGTCTATGTCATACCATGGTGTTTGTGGAAAATTTGTGACATCTTTTATGCACAATGATGATAAAAAAAATGTAAGCATGAAAGTTGGATTCCTTGTCTTTTTCATGCTAATGTTCATCCCCTCCACCTTCTCCGCACTAACATTTACTTTGTCTGCATCTTGAAAAGGTCTTGTGACACACAAAAACATCTCCATAATCATGTCAGATTACATCATACAAAAATCCATTATCATAAACATCATTTTCATATTTGGTCACAAATATTTGCATAAGAAAATAAAAAAACACAAATCGCATTCATATCTCATTATCATGATAGTATCATTTGCATCATACATTTTTTTATAGCATTATATCCCATATCACATAGTATTACATTCCATAACACATTTCATTTCAACCCATTTACTTTGCATTTCATATAATATCACATTTTTCATGTCATCATATTACATATAATATATATATATATATTACATTAAGTGTCTCATTTTTCATTTTACATCATATTTTCCATCAAACATTTTATAGTATCATACAACATTACATTACAATAATGTGTTCCATTTCAAATTGCATTAAGACATTTCCATTACACATGACATAATCAAAACATCCATAACCATAAATGCATTACATTGAACTCATCACATAATCATATAAATCATCAGCATCTCATACCGCATTTCGTAAACATTAAGCCATACATATTGCATATCATAAAAGCATACACATTCATCACATATTCATAAGAAAATAATAAAAAATCATATCAAAACCATCTCATCATCATATAGAATGTGTCAATAAACATCATAATCATACATGCATAATCATCCATAACTTCGTAAATTAGTACATGAACATGCATAAATGAACACATAGAAATCCATCACATAGTATGCATAAACACATCATAATGCACAACATTAAATGGCCCCAAAATAATATCATATATATAACTCAAAATCATGTGTCATAGGTAGAATGTCATGGTGCATAAATAAAATGGAGCTTGCAGGTTCAACAATCAAGTATATTAATGTCTATATAATGACATGAAAAATACTAAAAGACAATCTATCCCGAACTTCCCTCGTCTTCGTCCATTGTCATCTTGTGCCCTATGGTCTCTCATATGGGGTAGCCCGCCTGGCATCTAAAGTCTCACCCTCTGACTTGTCGTGTGACTACCGGTTGTGTGATTGTCCTTGTGATCTACTAGTCTCCACATGTGAAAAGCTAGGTTCCCTCCTCTCTGATGGCACAACCCTCTCATATAGGCCTGTATAATACTGGGTGGTTGCACCTTGCCTCGCTAGCTCCTATGCAAAATCAACCATTGATACACTACATGTGGCTCCAAAATCAATGATCTGCTACTCTTCCCTCTATTTCCCAATGACTTCCAGGTCCCTCTCTACCTGAAAAGCATCTCTCTATGCCTTAAGGCCATCCCTCTCAACAGTGACTTTCCTCAATTGTGCCTCTAGGGCATGCACCTAAACCTGTAGAGCAACTATCCTCTGCTCCACTGACCCCTCTCCCTCCCTAGTCTCCACCTTCTCTAGCACCTCCTCCTCACCCATGATGATCCTCTCATAGAGAATCCACTCGGCGTCATCAATAACTGCCTCCTACTCTCCTCCTACCTATCCTCTATCCCCACCTCTCTCGACCTCCATAGCCTCTAGCTGTGCAACCTCAACTACAAGAACCTCTGCATGCTGCTCTTTGGCTTGTACCAATACCTCTAGAAAATCCTCCTCTCTTTGTACCTCCTATTAGATGGGTGGCAGTTTCCTACCCTCCTATTTCCCTCTATCCCTCCTCCTTATCCATCACCCCCATCATCCCCTCATCCTCCTCTTCTTCCTCACCCTTTGTCTCCTCTGCCCCCATCGACCCCTCACCCCACTTTGTGCTCTACAAGCACTGGATGTTGTGGATTTGTCATTGGAATGGGCCTATGAATCCACCACCAGCCATCATACTTTGGTGTGGTTCTTGCATCTGCATCTCCTCCGCACCACTCCCATGGGAACTCCCTTTCTCTCAACAAACTACCAACAAACCCTCTCTATTAGATACATCTCCACAATGTGTGGGCTCTAAACTGTATGCCCAATCTGATATCTAGGCTGCCTGCACCAAGGTAGGTGGTCACCCTCAATTATCCATCAAGGGCATACTATGTATGGTCTCTAGACGAAGCTGACCAAGGTGTCAATGATATGTCTCCAATATCCTACATCCCTGACATGTGTCTGAGTCAAAGCCGCCTTATATAAATAGGAGTATGGTACTATTCCCACTGCCTGATGAATCACTGGTGGCCAAAACATTGCTATGTGCTCCCATGCCCATACTATACAAGCAATTTCAAACCATAGCTCAATCTTTGTCCCTCTCTATAGAAAATGTTGTGCAACTAAAAATACATGCCCAACAGACATGGCCCCCATGCATACACTATCCTATGTCAAATCATTGAACCCAACATCTTCCCCCAACCAACTAGGAAGCCATGGCCTCTACGATTGGGAATCATGACTCTCACTATCAGTGCACACAAGACGTAGTCAAACTAATCATATCTCTCTGCCAACACCTCCCATCGAATCTCGTATCCCTCGATCCTGAGCTCCATATCCTCCTTAGTCTCATAATAGTCATATAGGGCCTAAATTCCTCAAGTCAGATCATAATGAACACTCTCACAACAAATGGGAAGGCTCAAGATCATGTACACATCCTCTAGGGTGACTGTCACCTACCCTATGGGAAAATGGAATCTTAATCATCTTCGAGTGCCACCACTCTGCTAATGTTGTTAGCATACCCCTGTTTGCGTTGATCACAGGCATATATGTCACATAAAATAGACCTAGCTCTAATAGCACACCCCTCTCCTCATCGCCCAACTAGTCCCACAACCAAAACATGTCTGGCCTTGAATCTCGTGTATAAATGGGGGAAAGCAACACCTAAAAATATCAAACAACAAATAACATTAATCCAAAACCTTCATTTGACCTATTGAATATAAATTGACTAAGTCAAAACTTCCTAGTCTGGGGAAAATTTATAAGATCAGGCACTTGCATCACACTTTCTATCTAATGCATCACATAAATTATAACCAGCCCGCAATTGCAAATGTGTCACACACCCAACACATGCATCGCTAGGACCTGTGTATGCATCACACTAAGACATTTGTGTCATTCTTGATCACAATTGTGACCCAAAATTCCACTTGTGTCACATCAATTTATGCATCACATCGCAAACCTTCCTACCCTATACCTAGGCATTTGTGTTGTGGCAGGTTAATTACAGTGAACCACTTTGTAATTGTGTCACATGTGACATCAAATGCATCACATGCCAAGTGACTCATTCATTTTCTAAGCTATTTCCTAGCCTAAATGCATGTGAAATGAAAAAATTAAAACATGGGTTTATTGAACATATCAGGTTGGGCACTCCCTTAGAGAGGTGGTAGGTGTGGATGTTGTATGCAGAGTGGGAAGCCTCTAGAACAAGTGACATCTTTGTTACATAATCACTCTGTGCTCTCAAAATTTCTAAATATGGAATGTGACAATGACCCTTTTTCAAATTCAAATTGCCTTTTATAGGTCCAACTGTAGGGTTTTTGACCTGCCTTGTCTTTTGGATGCACTCTTTGACACCTTGGATTTCAAATTTGACCTTGTCTTTGAACTTGATCATCAACTCTATCCTGACTGTCACAATCCTAGTCATCCTTTTGTTTTTTTAGGAAATTTTTCCAAATTTTTGAATTTTTTTGAAAATTTGTCAAATTTTCCTGAGGGGGCATATTTGTACCCTAACTTCACTGGGGCATCCTAGAGTATCTTTTGATTGAATTTATTTGACACAATGCAATAAACTACATTATGTCAAAGAGGGGCAAAATGTAGACACTGAAAAATGTCCTAAGTCTGCGAGTGCCAATTTTCTTGGTCGTCGTCCTTCGATAATTGAATAATTTTAATTATTCAATTATGTTTGATCATATTCCTCTATTAATTAAATAATTTTTAATTCTATAGTTAATTCACCTTCTCATTTCTATTCCATCTTGATCAATTAAAATTATTTAATTGAATCACTAATATCCCCCTTTATTCTATAGTTAAATAAATCATCATTTATTTAATTATTTTTCTATAGTCAGATAACACTTATTATTGTTTGATCTTTTATTCTTCCATAGTTAAATAATTCTCGAAATTATTTAATTTCTCTCCAATTCCTATCCTCCCATTTAATTCAATTGAATTAATTTAATTAAATGCTCCATCTTTTATTTCCTCCAAATAAATAATTTAAACTAACTTTTTATTTGCCACTTGTCCCTTTTCTTCTATTTTTCTCCATTTTCAAATAAATAATTTGAAATAAATGATTTATGTGCCCCTCTCCTGGTCAAAGATGTCCTATCATTCATTTATGTCATAGCCATCAGGCGTCATAGCTGTCGGGCATAATGCCTATCATGATTATGTTAGGGAAATTTGTTGCATCTCAGAGAAATCTCCCAGAACAGTGGTGCCTTTGGTAACTTCAATTTTGATTATTACCTCAAAGACACAAAAAAACTATGTCCTAAAGTGGAAACAGACACAGTTCATTTCCCACATTAATCCTTCTGAGAGAAGCACATGTAAATTCAACAACATGCAATAACAGATTCTAGAAGCATAACCAACACAGATGAAAGATAAGACAAAAAACTAGAACATACAGACTTACATGGGGAAAACCTTTTCGGGTAAAAAACCCCACACTCCAAAGATCGAGCCATTGTATTATTCAACAACTAAAGCTTACAATACAACTCAAGCTCATAGACTTTTCAGAGATTACAACTTGTTCATTCTGGATACAATCTGGTAACCAACTCTCCCTCTGTACATTTCCTGATCAACCTCTCAAACCAAAAAATCTTTGTACTGTTGCAATACCCTCACACAATATACAATATAGATCAACATGAGAGATCAACCATGGAATTTATTCACTGATCAAGAGAGAATTCAGTAGCATAACCCTGCCTCTCACTTCCTCTATTTTGGCCTCATGGCCTCGGCCTTCCAACCAGCCACTCGGCCCTCACTCTATCGCTCACCTGTATCGAACAATCCAACCGAGCATCATCTTCTATTCCAAGCTATATTCATTTCATTTATGTCTATTTAGCTTCCTGTCAGAACTGCCACAATGAACTTGTCTTCCAACGGTTCCCATTTGGCTCTTCTGATTGGTCGACAACAAGCCACATAGGATGGTCTTCACTTAGTCAAAAGGCTTCAATCTGTGTTGGCATATCAGTGAGACACTAACCGTGTCTCCCCGATGCCACACAACTTAGCATCTGATATCACCAAGAGTTTCCTCATCGGCAAGACTTAGATCGCTAATCACAAGTCACACTGATCTCAACATTGCTATCCGCAAGACTTTACCACTTCGCCAAGAGGTTACAATGAGACTTCTTAAGTTACACTGAAGCATCCAACAGTCGGCAAGACATACTACTATCGCCAAGGCATCATAGTGAATACTTCATGTTATTCTGAAACCACCATTGACCAAGATTTATACCAAAGACCTAGCATCGGCCAGACATTCCACATTTTCCAGGAGATCATACCAAGGTATTAAGAGTTATACCGAAACATTCAACATTCGGCAAGACATACCACTTTCACTAAGACATTACTTTGAATACTCACAAGTCATACTGAGCACCAAACACCAGTCAGAAAGAATTTTTTCCATCACTAAGACCTCACACCATGACCTTTGTGCTACTCTGAGTGTATACCATTGGTGAGACACACCAACTATCACCAAGAGTCACACTAAAGACCTCTGATAATTGGCAAGGCTTTTCGCTATCGATGAAACATCACACCGAAGCAAGTCTTTTGGCCAAGGGTCTCCCCGATGTCTTCGAGGGTTACATTGTTGCCAAGACAAACCTTCATTTCTAAGATTTCTTCCCGAGTGTTCAAGTCACCCTGATGTCTCCAAGATAAAGCTTTCGACAAGACATCCATATCGGTAAGACTTCTTACCGAACATCCAAGACTCTCCCCGAAGACTTCAATAGAAAACATTGTCGGCAAGACAATAGCTATCACTAGGACCTCACACCGAAGTAACCCGATATACGATATGAATGGCATGTTGGCCAGAGATCTCCACGGGCAGTGAGAGGTTATACCGAACAAAATTTCACAGTGATAGGCTCCTTTGGTGAGACAGACACAAGGTCACAGCGACCTGAATAATTTCAACAAGGTTTCAACTGCTAGTTGGCCAGACAACAGGAATGTCACAGTGACCATGCTTACTCAGAGGTTTCAGCCTATGAGAGTGAGCCAATAATTCCAACAGATTCCTCCAAGAATAGCACATTTGTGGTGCATCAATTCTAGACCATTGATCTTGACATATTTTCTGAGACTCAATCTCAACCATCCATTTTGTAACCTCCCTCTCATGCATTCTCATCCATTGATCATGGAATCCTTCTAGAGGATTAATCTCAACCATCCATTCAAAAGGTTATCTATAAAAGAAACCTTCCTCCTCCATTTTCAACTTAACAGCTAATTTTCTTCAACTTTTTTGCTTACTATTTGCAGGTTTTACACAAGTCTACTTTAAAATTTGAGGGAAAAGTTGCATAAGAAGAAGAAGGAGAGCAAGGGAAGTGAATCAACTAATAAATGGGAGTATTTTTTTTTATGTTTTCCATTTCTAATTCTCTCCATTTTTTTGTATTCTCTTGTTTATGTAGTTTATTCATCTAAGGGTGTTAGTTGTGACTATTCTAGGCTAGAAACTAAGAAACCCCATCGTACAACATTAAGTGTCATACATACACAAGACTAATTAGATTGCAAGGTTTTGTGCTCTCCTTTGTAGGAGGGTGTAAAATCTATTGAATTCAAATCATTAGTGTTTTGTGAGATGACATTGACATTAAGTGAAAATTTCTTTGTTTCTTTCATTTCTTTCAAAGGGTAGCAATCAAGACCACTAGTGTCTATCAGTTCACAATGCACTAATGTTAAAGTTGGCTTAGAGGAAACTTTTGTAATAGTGTTGATACTAAGTGAAGACTTGTTTGTTTCTTTCAAGGGACAATAACCAAGACCACTAGTCTTTTCTTGTATGTGAGGCTCTATACGGACATGGATACCTTATTCTCTAGCACCACATCCTTTTCCACTATATCCAAATTGTTTCATAAGTTCATAACCATTTCCATAAATAATTTTCATTTCTTTTGGATTAGCCAGTTGTTCATAATTAAGTTCAGCAAAGTTTGTTGTGTAATTTTTTTTTCTTTTTTTCTAAAGTAGTTGAGGTGGATGCTTCTGCATTTTGTGTTGAAATTATTGCTTCTTTTTTTCCCTTGTCTAAATATTTGTTTATGATCTTGCATTCTCACGTGAATGTTGTGAAATCTAAGGAACCCCAAACGTCTTCTAATAGTTTTGACACTTTTTTTATCTCTTTTTTCTCTTTGTTTATAGGTTTTATGTTTGAAGTTGGAATTAGTGTGTTTAGAGGATTTTTCCTTCCTTTTTCAACTTGTAAGCAACTTTTAGGCTTGGGGTCTATTTCAACTTGGTATGCTTTATGGTTATAGATGTATTTCATGATACAATGAAGAGTTGAAGGCACTGCATGCAACTCATGGATCCAAGGTCTTCCTAAAAGAAGGTTGTATGAAATATCATGAGGAATAACATGAATAGGAGTTTGTAAGGTAGCCTTTCCAACTGTAATAGGAAAAGTAATCACACCAAGTATTTTATTTCCTATTTTTTCAAATCCTTGAATTGATAAAGAATCAGGTTTGATTCTTGATTTATCCACACCAAGTCTATCCAAAATTTTCACACTACACACATTCAAAGATGAACCATTATCAATAAGGGTTCTCTTTATTCCTGTCCTATTGAATCTTACTATTATCATGAAGGAATCACTTTTCTTTCTCATTTCCAAAGGGGTTAGCTCATGTTGATGAAATGTAATGTCTACATTGTTTGAATTTATGGCTTGAATTTGTGCTTCCACATCATTTTGGTGCACATTAGGATGGGTAGGAACTTGCTTTAAAGCACTTTGAATCATGTTGTGATAATGAAGGGAGGCTTGAATAAGGTCCCATAATGATATCTTAGTAGGAGTATTCTTTATTTGTTCAAAAATATCATACTCCATTCCACTTTGTGGAGGAAAATGAGGGGGACTTGGTAAGATAGGGTTAGGAAATGTGAGAGATGTTGAAGGGGTTTGTCTTGGTTATGGATTGTTTCTAGTGTTATATGCATGAGCAACGGTATTATGACTTGGTCGTTGCAAAATATTATCAGTCATGAAGGCCAACAGAAACTAATGAGGAAATTAGTTTCTCCCATGTGACTGCCTTTGTGAACATATCTATAGGATTCTAACTTGTGTGAATTTTCTCTAGCTTCAACTACCCATCCTCCAAAACTAATTGGATGAAGTGGTATCTAAGCTATATGTGCCTAGTTTTTGAATGTAGAGATGAGTTCTTAGCAAGATGAATGACACTCTGGCTATCAATGTACAAAGGGCTATCTTCTTGTTGTTTTCCCAATTACTCTAGAAAAAGTTATAGCCAAATCATCTTCGTGTTGCCTTCTATAGTAGCAACATACCCAACTTCAATGGTTGAAAGTACAACAACCTTTTGTAGTCATGAAATCCAAGTGACTACAATACCTCCTACAGTAAAAACATACCCTATAGTACTCCTCCTACTATAAATATCACCCCCCAGAGCAGAGTCAACATATCATTTTAGAGTAGAATTTGTTCCTCCAAATCAAATTTTCTTTGAAGTAGTACCTCTCAAATATCAAAGAATCCATTTTACTGTATTCCAATTTTTGATTCCTAGATTTATCATATACTTGATCACAACTCCCATTGCATGTGCAATAAATAGCCTTGTGCATACCATTTCATACATCAAGCTACCAATTCTTGATAAATATGGTATCTTAGACATTTTGTCTTCTTCCTATGGTTTCTTTGGACACATCTCCTTGGTCAACTTAAAATGACTAGCAAAAGGTGTACTAATTGCTTTTGCATCTTACATGTTAAACCTTTTCAACACCTTCTCTACATACTCACTTTGAGACAAAATAATTTTTTGTTTGTCCTATCTCGTGTGATACTCATACCAAGAATTTTTTTTGTTGCACCCAAATCCTTCATAACAAATGAATTTGCTAATTTTTGCTTAATTTTATTAATATTTTGCATGTCAGACCTAACAAAAAGCATGCCATCAACATAAAGCAATAGGATAATATAACTATCACTATCCAATTTCTTAAAATAAACACAATAATTATAATAACATCTTTTACAACCTTGTTCAACCAGAAAAATATCAAATTTCAAATACCATTGTTGGGGTTCTTGTTTCAGGCCATACAAACTCTTGTTTAACCTACACACAAATTCCTCCTTACACTTGACCTCATATCCCTGTGGTTGCTACATGTATATTTCCTCTTCCAAATCCCCATGGAGAAATGTTGTTTTCACATCTAGTTGTTCAAGATACAAGTCTTATTCAGCCACAAGACTTAGAATAGTTCTAATAGAAGTCATCTTTTCAATTGGAGAAAATATTTCATCCAAATATATACCTTTTTTGTACAAAACCTTTTCCCATGAGTCTAGCCTTATATCTTAACTTTCCTCCATCTTCTTCCTTCAACCTGTAAGCCCATTTATTTGGAAATTTTGTTTTACCTGTAGGCAATTGGACTAAGTCCTAAGTCTGATTATGTAGTAAGGAGTCCATTTCCTCTTTCATTCCTAGCTCCCACTGCTTTATGGTATCTACCTGCATTACTTCTTCATAACCTTCAGGTTAACCATAATCAGTTAATAATATAGAATATAGTGATGGAGAAAATATTTCTAAAGGTCTAGTTATCCTTGTAGAATGTCTAACACTTGCAAGAGACTATGAGATAACTTGTTGTTGCTGAGCATCAGGTACCACTGGCATTTTATTTTCTAGAATCTCATCCAACACCCCATATTCCTTTCGGGCCTGTTCATGCTTCTTTTCCTACAACTGATCCTTATACATGACCCTTTCATTGAATATAACATCTTTTCTCCTAATTATTTTATGATTTTCATAATCCCATAACCAATAACCAAATTCATCTACTCCATATCCAATGAAGGTACATTTTTAGACTTAGCCTCAAGCTTGGTTTTGTTTTCAATATCAACATGGACAAAATATTCACAACCAAAGGTTTTCAAGAATGAATAGTTTACCTTTTTACTCATCCATGCCTCCTCTAGAATGCCACCATCCAAAGGATTTGAAGGTACCCTATTTATTAAATAAAAAATGGTATGTACAACATCTACCCAAAATTGTAAGGGTAGTCCAGCATGCAATCTCATGCTTCTTGCACACTCCATAATGGTCCTATTGTAGCATAGAAAAAAGTGCACCTTGCTAGATTAAAGAATAATTAATGATAAATTAGACTTAACATCACTTTGATTTAGTATTGTGAGGTGTTTCACACATCCACATTAGGTCTTCAGCCCTTGCAAATTGAATAAAATGCATGTCTTGTAAATGTGTTTTAAAGTCTTATAAATCACTTTCACAATTTTCTAGACTTTTATTAAGTGTTTAAGTCTAATGGACCTATTTTTCCCTTAATTCAATGTTATAAAATTTATTAAATTGTATTTTCACATTAATCTAGAAGGCTTGTAAATTAACTTAGTCTTAATCTAGTGTTGTAATGTGTTTTACACATTCACATTGGATTTTGTGCCTTTCTAGGCTATGTGGACCTCATTTTAATGTTGTAAAGTGTATTTAATCATACTTTCACATTGAAATTTGAGCCCCTAGCCCTAATTACCCTTTACATAATCATTAATAGGCCTCTACGACCCCATATTATGTATCTCAAGGCTTATTTCTATCAAAGACCTCATGAAATCAACATATAAACATGATTTATTCACTCCCCAACATCCTAGTTGAAAAAAGAGCCCTGTGGGACCCATTTGTCACTTTGGGTGAATGAGTCCCATCTAGGTGGAACCCATTCACCCAGGATGGTGAATAAGTCCCATTTGGGCTATTTTAAGGGTTTGAGTGGGAAAAAATAGGTTTTAAGTTTAAGTTTCTTCAATGTTGGCCTTGGGGAAGAAATTAATGGGAATTTGAGTGGATTTCCTATATAAACAAACTTCTAATCATTATTTTAGTCATTCATTATCCATCTCAAGTCAAGCAAGCTAGGGTTTAGCATTTTAAGTCTTCACAAGGGAATCAAGATACCAATCAAGATTAATTATGAGGGATTCAAGGATAGTTTCTTCATCCATTGTTGTAGAAATTCAAGATCCGTCATCATGGCAAGGTTCTAATTTCATTATTTTATGTTCATGCTTCATCTTATTTCATCATTTTGTTTAATTACCTAAATGGGGTTTGACCAAGACAAACCCCCATTCCCTAACAATCAACATTCTCTCTCTCTCTCTCTCTCCTTGTATGATTGCGGATCTAGGTCATTTAAAGGCTTGGAAATCATTGAAGAATAGGTTAAAATTTTTTTGGAGTCATCTCCCTATTGGAAAGGCCAAAATCTTCATAAAAAGTACTTACAATATCAAAAATTAGGGTTTTAGATCCAAACACCTAGAGGTATAAATTAAGCAAACCAAGAGCTATAGATTCCACTTCTGAGTTTTTAGAAAAGTAAAAGTGGACTCATTCACCATTAGTGGAAAAAGAGTCCCATTGTAGCTATTTTTCCAAATTTTTTATGGATTTGGATACCTATTTGGCTAAAACAGGCTCTGATATAGTTTTCTACATCTATGACTGATTCACCCAGAATGGTGAATGAGTCGCAGTAGGTCAAAATTTTAGGATCACTAGCATTTCTAGTCTCCATTCTAGCCTCTACAAGTTTCCAAGTGCACATTTTCTATTTCACTTTCTTTTTTGTTTTACTTGCATTTTTATTCATCTTTTTAGGTCATTTTGCATTTTCCAAGTTTACACTTGGTTGTGAACCCCTCATTACACATTATTCACACCATAGAACCTTCCCTTCATTAGATTTCATTCTCCTTTGCATTGAAATATCAAGGGTGTTTTTTTAAGTGAAGTGTTGATCTTTGTCTCTCTCCTTCTATGTGCAAAACCCTAGAGGTGTAAGAGGTGACAAAAATCTTCATTTCATTTTGTTGAACCTGCTTTTTGAATACCTTCTTTCTAGATTTGGAGTCCATAATCATCCTATATCTAGCTTACATTAACTTTGCATTAGGATTTTCATTGGTTAATTTGCATCTAGGGTTTCTAAATGTTGGCATTAGTGAAAGTGCATATACGTTACATTTTTTCATCTCAAATCATTGAAAAAGATCAAAAAATTGCATTTACATTTAGGATACATATCATACAACATAAAAAGCATTAAAATTCATTGACAATTTCTAATTTTTTTGAAAAAATCCATACTATGACTCATTTTCCATCTTGGACGAATCAGTCCTAGAACAGATCTAAAATTGCCTTTTATAGCACTAAAAACCTTATTTCTAAACTTATATTTGTTGCCATTAACTATCTATATCAGTTAGATGAGTTTCTATTACATGCATTTCATTAGATCTAGCTTAAATTAGCTCATTTCATGCATTGCTCAATTTCAAATTTGTATTTACAACATTTCATCTTTCAGACTATTGCATAATGTATTCAATAAATTACCTTGTTTCACATCTAAAAATTGCATTTAAACATCTTACTTTAGGTCATTGCATTACACTTTCTTTACTCTTTCATGATAGCATGTTTTCTTTCAAGAGATGTGGATTTGATATGGTTAAAAATGGATTGCATAAGTACAACATCCCCTCCTATGAGTTCAATTTTGATAACAACAATGAGGTCATTAAGAAACTTGTTAGTCATGGTTATGATCAAACCATTGACACAATCCTTAATATTACATTAACCATTGGTGAGGATGGTAGTGTTGACAATCATAACAATTATACTTGTTCTTCTCTCAATACCTCTCCTATTAGTGATGAAGGTATCTGGGTGAAAGAAGATACAAGCATTGAGGGTCTTCATTGTCTCTCTCCTCATCCCCCTTTGGAAGATATTAGAAAACAAGAAGATGTGATCATAGAAACATTTCTAAGCATCACCTTGCCTAGTATCCATAGCCATGACACACAAAAAAATCTTTCTCCTAGTGTTCCTCCTCGATGCAAAGAGGATAGGTCGGTGTTAGAAGATATACCTATTAAGAGTCATGAGAATCCTATCCCTCCCTTCCCTAATGATCCTACCATTTGGGAAGATCTATTTGGTAAGCATGAAAATCATAGTTGTCCTTCTCTTGATGCCTCTCCTACTTGTAATGAAGCTACTTTACAAAATCTAAACCTGGAATGTTATGAACATCTTACAAGCTCTCCTACTAGGGTAGATAATATGGCACAAGAGAATTCAATTTTAGAGATAAATGGAAATCAAATAGATCCTTCTCCTAATATCCCCACTATTGATAATCAAGAAAATCCAACCATTTATTATTCACCTACATGCGATGAGGTCATTTTGGAAGAATCAATCCTTGAATGTCAAGAACATTTGGTTTATAGTTCTAAAAACTCTCCTCCTAGGGAGGATTTCATGGTGCAAGAAAAGGATAACATTGAAAATAGGGTATGTGCAGGATCATGATGGGCAATAAAGTGGCAATATGATGGGTATGTGGCTGACGACTTTTTTTTACCCAAAATTAATGAAATGAAAAGGGTTTTTAAAGGAGATTCTCAACTTTCCAACAATATAAATTATTCCTTATTTTTAATTTAATTAAAAATTACTATTCATTTTCTATTCAAATTATGAGTAAAGTCCTTATTGATAGGCTGATTGAAAAACATCTATAGCTTTCAAACGGTATCACATTTTTTGAATCCAAAATATGAATGTAAGGACCCAAAATATTTTTAACCGAAATACCACTCTATTTAATAATTTTTTTTATTTTTTTCAAGTATTCATTCACAAGTATACTCGGGAACTTCTATCCATACGGGATAGATATATCATCTGTTCATATGGAACAGGAATTCACTTCATCTATTCATATGGAATAGGAATACATCTATTCATATAATCAGAATAGGCATCCACCTAAACGAGGCAGGCATCTATCATATGATAGGTACGTGCTCTGGCCAGAGTCTTGGACTCGTCGGGATCATCCGGATCCTGAGTCGCTTCCCTGATGACCACACTTTCTACTAAAAGTGCACCGAGGTCGTCGTCCTCAGGGGTATGTAAAATTGTAATTCTAAACTTGAAACCCGCCTCGGAATTTGGCCTAAGGGCCTCGGGGAATCAAGCAATCCATGCGGGATTCTTCCGAGTATAGTTGCATGTATTTTGGTTGATTATCTTATATAACTAGTTATGTGATCTCTCCAACCCTAAACCCCATTCCCGAACGCCTGAGTACTGGGAGCATCCTTCGTTTCCCAGACTGCCTACATACCCTGCTTCCAAACGGGATCAAGGCGTAAAATATGTAGTTCTGTTTTCTAGGCTATGTTTATGTGAACTGTTATAAAGCGGGTACGCAACCCTTTCTAGGGTTTTTATTTCCCCTAGACAGTTCCTCTGCGGCTGCTACCCACGATGGTAAGCATGGATAATAAACGATCGCCTTGACCATTCATTGTTTACCTATTAACATTCATCTAACCTTACTCCCTAATGAAGTTCGTCTCCCTTGACCCGTTTAAATGATTCCCTAATGATTTATCCACATGATTTTATCTTTGAGTTAGAATTACATTTGCACCACTGAAAAATTCCTAAGTTACAATTTTCTAGGTTGTCACTAGCGGATTTGATTCATTTTTGTTTTATCTTTTTAGATTATCGATCCAAAGGGGATTTCCCTCCCTTTGGATTTTAAACAACTCATGTCCCTTATTTCTCCTCGGCGATTTATAGGGACGATGCCACAGACGCCGTTATTGCAGCTGTGTTAGGCTATAGATGCAGTAGCTCAAGCGCGACGGCTTTACCCGTAAACGTGAGCCAGAGGCATCGTTAATACCGAATGCTGCTGGTTTTGTTTTTCCTTCTTTGATTAGTTTCCAAATCTATATCTAACATACTTAATATTGATTAGGAAAAGAAGTTCATAAGACACGGTAAAATTTAACAATATTCATAAAAGGAAACCCATGATGATTAAATAAATCAACAAGCATTGGTCAAGAATTCATAGTAAGTCCTAATCTTAGTAACTTAAATACCCTAGATTTTAAAAGAATCATTTAACCATTTATTACTCATAAAAGAAATTCCCATGCAACGTAATTAAGTGAGTACTTAAATTAAAGACATGCGTTATTTTTGAGAAATTTCATAACATATGTTGTTTCCCTACTTTCGTTATCAAAAGTATACAAGAAATCACTTTTACCTAGAGTTAAAATATCTTCAAGAATCATTTCAAGGATTAGAGTCCTATTATTCCACTTATATTTCTATCTTCTAGATGGTTTATTTAGCATTAGGATGTGAAAATTCCAATGACTATATTATGGAATGTAATAAGGTAATTATTCAACACTAACTAGGGTAATGGAGTACTTATGTTGTCTATTTCTTATAGAAGATTATTTCTAGGTAAAAAAAAGAGGCTTCACATTCTCTGTATTTACAATTGAAGAGCCTAGACCAAATATGTGTTGATAGATGATTTACTATTCGTATGCTTCGACGAAGGGGCAATATTAATTAATTAATAAATTTTATTTTATTTGATAAGTCCTAAAGTCAAAGGTTTTTATCAACGGTATTGGATTAATGATATTATGGATTTATTATATGGAAAATTTTCAAGCCTAACTATACTAAATATCAATTACTTATTTCTAAATATTATAAATAAAGGCAAGTATCTTCACATAAATATTTGAGCTTATAAATATTCACTTAAAAAGAGTATTTGTAAAAGTTCATCTTAAAAGATTAATATATTAACTAACCTTCTTTTTCTAACTATCTTTACATAAAATAAATATTTAAACTTATAAATATTCACCCTTAAAAGAGTATTAATTTGAAAAATTTATCTTAAAAGGTTAAAATACCACTAATCTTTCTTTCTTATTAAAATTAACATGTACTCTTCTTTCTTTCTATTTTTAAGGGAAGATTCATGAGATTTACTTTACCCCCCAAAATTTTAGGCTTTAAGAAAAATGTGCATTTTTTTTTGCCTTAAGTTTAGGACATCGTGGGGATGATTTTTACTTTGAATTTTCATTACTTACCAATATAAATAGGTTATTCTGTAACATAAGAAATTTTAATATAAGAGTGTACATATGAACCGAGACACTCCAACATGCCTAATAATAAGGAGAGGTATAAGGAGTGAAGGGATAAAAACCTATTTACCATCCTCCTAAGTAACCATTGCATGTGTTGCATAAATGTCTATATTTTGAACAGGAATCACAATATCCTGCTATATTTAAAATCAATCAATTAAATCTTTCCAAAATAATGTATATATCCAGAATCTATGAGCCCCAAATATTATAATTTATTCACTTATATTAGCTTAGCTGCATCAAGATAATTTTTAAATCTCATAACTCCTTTAATAGGTAAATTCATAATTACCGCAATAATTAAATCCTACTCCAATTCCAAGAATAATTTCATTATCCTTATTAATACTTGATGACTCACGGTAAAAAAAGTAGAGGACATAGGAGTAACATGCGCCTGAATTTACTGTCAAAAGAAATTTTATTTAAAACTGAGATGCAAGGAGGTAAAAGAAAAATACTGATTATTTCTGTTTTCAAATCCTTAGTCAATTATTTAAGGTATTTGTTCCCAGACGTATGACTTAAAATTCTGATTAGATATGTTGGTTTATTCTTATCAAGAACTTGGCTACTGGTTTTTACACATGGATCAACCCAGAATTTACAAATTTATGTTTAAAAATATTGTTTTATCTACATAACATCAACTACTATGGATTCGGTTATCTAAATGGCTGCATTCTCCTGATTTAGCATAAACTTATTACCAAGTCTGAAACTACACATCTAAAGCAGTATGAGTTCACAACCTAATTTCTTTTCATGGAATGATTAATGTAATGAACTGCCAACAAAACCATATATATAATCCCAATCATTTTAAGAAGGTGTGAATCTACCTGTTGCACTAATTCTTGGAGGAACTCTAAGATATTTGATGGCAAAGGGAGTACCCAAGTCACCACGATGGCCTTTCGCACAGATCTACAAAACAAACTCTTCTGGAGCTCTGCCAAGCAATTCCACGTAAAATGAAACCTTCAAATGCTAAATGCCTGCTCATCGATCTGTTTCGAGGGCATAGAAAGAAAAAAACAAAAAAACAAACAATCTAAAATGCATAACATAGAATTGGAGAGTTGCCTCAAACGAATGCCTGCATGTTCAATTTATAGAAAGAAATGTATTAAATTCTTTTCCACTGTAGTTCTCAAATTAGCTCTGCTATTTATTGAGGGTAGTTGGAACAATCCATGTGAAAAATATGGGTGGCGTGACAAGTCGGCGTTGGGCGGAAGAATGGTGTTCTTGGTCGGCAGGTACACACATGCTATATCCAACGCCTTCAATTTATTTGACTTTAATTCCCTTATCTCAAATTCTGTTAGGTTTTAAATTTAATGAATACTAACTCACAATCTGATAGCCAACAATGTAGCGAAGTAAAAAAAAATTTACAACTTTTTCCATGAGTATCACATGCGTTCATGCACTAATATTTAAAGTCTATCAACGTTTGCAGTAAGAGTTGGGTAAGAAAAGGAGTTGTGACAATGGATCACATTATATGCTTCACATACTATACAATTAAAAAAAGAAAAAATGAATTTAATAAATTTTTGAGCAAGTTAAGGTGGTCAGACATACAAGTTTTTATATTTTTTAAAAGTTGTAATAAAAAAATCATAATTAATTATTTGCTTAGAAAAAAATTACAAACAAATATGCATCACATTGGGACATGAGTACTCTACTTATATCTAAAATCTTATAAAAAATAATTATCATTTTATTGTGGTTAGGGTGGTCAGATAGACACATACTTCTTATTTTTTCCCTAAAATTTAAGTACTAATGCATTGAAACTTCAAATTTTCACCAAATAGATTTTTTTGTTTTTTAAAAAACCTAGTAGTTTAGAAACTACATTCAATTTTCTACAGATTCTATTCTTACATATTTTTGAAATAATATAGATAACTTATTCAAATTTTTACGTCAAGTTGTCTAACTTTGATTTTTCTGCATTTTTTGCCACTTAAAGGCCTTTTTTTCCATTATGATCCTGGACATACCCAATAACATAGTATCCTTAGAAGAAGATGAAGAGGCAAAATTAGACTCTCATTCACTAAGGGATGTTAATATTATTCAACCTCAACTCATCCTTTACCCACTGTCACACAAACCTCAAACTCAAAACAAACCCAAATTCATCCTCTACTCACCTAAGAATAATGTGTCACAACAGTTGAGTCATAATACCATTGCTCATACATATAACACTAGAAATAATCCACAACCACAACAACCAACCCCAACACCCTTACCTTTTCCTAATCCCATATTGCCTAGTGCTCCTTGTTTTCCTTTGCATAGTGGTAAAGTGTATGATCTTGTTGAAAAACTTAAGAATACTCCTGCAAAGATATCTCTATGGGACCTAATTCAAAATTCACCTAATTATCACACTATGCTTCAAACTACCTTGCAACAAGTTCCTATCCCTTCTAATGTGCAACCGAATGACATAGTAGCCATGATTCAAGGACTAAATGTTGACATTGTTTTCCACCAAAGTGAACTCCCCCCTTTGGAAGTGCAAAAAAAAAATGAATCTTTCATAATAATATCTCAATACAAAAGAAAAGGGATAAAGTGAACCCTTGTTGACAATGGCTCAACCCTTAATTTGTGTAGTGTGACCCTTTTGGATAGGCTTGGCATTAATAAATTAAACATTCAACCTATTTCTTTATCTATCAATGGATTTGACAGTATAGCAAAGAAATTGCATAGTGTGATTACTTTACCTATTATAGTTGGGAAGGCCACATTGGAAACACAGATCCATGTTATGCCTTATGAACTTTCATATAATCTTCTTTTAGGAAGACTGTGGATTCATCTAATGAATTGGGTGCCTTCTACTCTTCATTGTAAAATGAAATACATCTACAATGACAAAATGTACACACTTGACACTGATCCTAAGCTTATAGTGTCTTACAACTTGAGAAAAATAAAGAGAACCCCTTGAAAACATTAACACCAACCACACAAGTAGATCTTGTGCAACAAAAAGACAAAGAAAAATGCATTGAAGAAGTCATAAAGGTATTAGAAGATGATTGGGGTTTCTCATATTTCAAACATACATTCATGGGCGAGCACAAGATCATAAACAAATATTCAAATAAGGGACATGCAAAATTAGTAATGTCAACACAAAACTCGAAAGACCCTTCAAAAGCATCCACCTCAACCACTTTAGAAGGAAAATAAAATTACACTACAAATTCGACAAACTTAATCACAAACAACCACCAAATCCAGAAGAGATGAAAAAGCTTTATGGAAAAGTTTATGAACTTATGAGACAACTTAGATATAGTGGAAAAGGATGTGGTGCTAGAGAACAAGGTATTTGTGTCCCGATCAAGCCTAACATGTAAGAAACAACTCATGGCATTGGTTATTTTCCTTTGATAGAAATAGACAAGCCTTCACTTAACATCAACACTCTCACAAAAGATTCTTCTAAGATGACTTTAATAGTAGTGCATCCTAAACCGATAGAAACTAGTGGTCTTGATTGTTCCCCTTTTCCTAAAATGAAACTAAAAAAGACATCTTCACTTAATGTCAATTTCATCTCGCAAAATGCTAATGATTTGAGTTTGTTATATTTTACACCCTGGGTATGTGTAGGATCATCATGGAAAAAACAAGCCCTTAAGTGGCAAAAAAATCAAAAAAATCAGAGTTCTCGGAAACTTGACATAAAAATTTGAATAAGTTATCTATATTATTTCAAAAATATATAAGAACATAATCTATAGCAAATTGAATGTAGTTTCTAAACTACTAGGTTTATTTATTTATTTTTAAAACTATTTGGTGAAAATTTGAAATTTCAATGCAGTAGTACTTAAATTTTAGGGAAAAAATAAGTAGGTGTCTGACTGACCACCCTAACCACAATAAAATGATAATATTTTTTGATAATATTTTAGACATAAGTAGAGGAATCATGCCTGGATGTGATGCATATTTTTTCGTAATTTTTTTCCAAGTAAATAATTAATTATGAATTTTTTATTACAACTTTTAAAAAATATAAAAACTCGTATGTCGACCACCTTAACTTGGTCAAAACTTCATAAATTCAATTTTTCTTTCTTTAATCCTATATTATGTGAATCATAGAATGTGATGCATGTTTTGGATTCAAAAATGTGATACCATTTGAAAGCTATAGATGTTTTTCAATCAGCCTATCAATCAACACTTTAGTCGTAATTCAAATAGAAAATGAATAATAATTATTTATTAAATTCAAAGTAAAGCATAATTTCTATTGGTGGAAAGCTGAGAATCTCCTTTAAAAACCCTTTTCATTTCATCAATTTTGGGTTAAAAAAAAGTCATCAACCACATACCCTACAAATACCCATCATATTGCCACTTTTTGGCCCATCATGATCCCGCACATAGCCCCCTCCTATAAAGGAGAGAACAAAATCTTGAAATCTAAGCAATCTTGTGTAGGTATGAAAACTAACCCTAAGCAAGAAATATCTTTTCCGCAAACTACAGGAACACATTCTACCATTGATCAAGACAGTATCTTATCGACACTCCTCTAAGATCACTTTATATCTCTCCCTCCAAGAAAATGAAAGAAATTCAACTACAAGAATTCATTTTTCTCATATCATAGAGTTCATGGTCATGGTACTAATGAATGTTAGGCTTTGAGTAGTAAAATACATCTTAAGGATTTTGGTGCTTTGCCTTATATGTGAGGGGCACCTCCTTCCTCTAATTGATACTTATTTTCACTCTAGCATGTTTCTCATCAATAATTTTGGCTCACCCTTGTTCTACAATCAGTGGGGGCAAGGGGCTAGGTCACCTCTTCCTTGTATGTCACTTGTCATTTCGTCTTGTGGCTAGCCGTTAAATTTTCATGTACATATAAGAGAAAGATTGGGATGTGGACGACATGCCTTAAGTTGGCTCACATGTCAGATACTACCTTTTCATGACATAGCTTATTAGAAACATATGACTTGGCATAGAACTTTGTGAATAAGCTCTCATGTCTTCTTCTACTTTAAAGCACTTTTTCACAACAATGGTGTTAGCAACCACTTTAAAGTGGGGGCATACATCGACACTCATATTTCAATGTGTGATTTATTTCTTTTTGTGATGTGTCATTTTCTTGGTGGTGTCACTAGGCTTGATTTCCTCCAAGAGCATGATATTTCTTTGACTTGTCCTCTCTTGGAAACATTAGGTACAATGTTCCCTAGGATGATAACTTGCAATTTTCCTCTCTTGGAAATAAGATGAGACCTTTTGCACTTGTCCTCTCTTGGATAAATTAAGCACAATTTTCCCTAAGATGAGACCTTGCACAAACTAAGTAAAATCCCTTTGAACATTCCTTTCTCTATTTTTCATTTACAATGTCTATGAGTTTCAAGCATACAAGTTTTTTCTTGCCTCATAGATCTTGAAGATCATTTTGTGTGGTGCCTTATTGAAGTTATTAGGAGGTATAACTTTGGTATGGTTGAGTGGGAAGCCCATTCCAAGGCATGACTTTCCCCATACCCACTTCTGTGTGTGAGTGCATACCAACCATGAGTGTATGTTTCTCACCTTTAAGGACATCTCACCTGATGGACAGCTAGGAGTTATGTTGCCTCAGAGTGAGTGTACATTTTTTGAAAAAGAACCTAGATCTGATCCACAATGTGTTGGAAGAATATTTGAAGCTTGATCCATTTTTTTATCTTTTCTTATTTGTACTTCTCTTCCTTCTAGTTATTTACATCACATGATTGAATATCTCATTTTGTTGCAAACCATTCATCTTGCACATGTCATTTTGTGCTTATGTCGGTGTGACTTAGGATCTTGGACCCTAGGGGCTTGACTCCTTCCTTCATATTTGTTATCCTAGACCATACACATTGGTACAATTTGACCCCTCTTGAATGCCTACTTTAGTGTGAGTTTGAAGTAAGTTAATCCTCTCACTAAAGTGGGGACTAAATGTACCATAGAAAAAAGTGCACCTTGCTTGATTCACTAATAATTAATGATAAATTGGAATTAACATCACTTTGATTTAGTGTTGTGAGGTGTTTCACACATTCACATTAGGTCTTGGGCCCTTGCAAATTGAATAAAATGCATATCTTGTAAAGGTGTTGTAAAGTGTTATAAATCACTTTCACATTTTTCTAGACTTCTATTAAGTATTTAAGTCTAATGGACCTATTTTTCCCTTAATTCAATATTGTAAAATGTATTTAATTTTATTTTTACATTAATCTAGAAATCTTGTAAATTAAACTTAATTTTAATCTAGTGTTGTAATGTGTTTTACACATTCACATTGGATCGTGTGCCTTTCTAGGCTATGTGGACCTCATTTTAATGTTGTAAAGTGTATTCAATCATAATTTCACATTGAACTTTGTGCCCCTAGCCCTAATTACCCTTTACATAATCATTAATAGGCCCCTACAACCCCATATTATGTATCTTAAGGCTTTTTTTTATCAAAGACCTCATGAAATCAACATATAAGCCTAAATTCTTCACTCCTAGACATCCCAACTAGCAAAAGAGCCCCTAAGGGACCTGTTCACCACTTTGCATGAATGAGTCCCATCCAGGTGGTACCCATCACCTAGGATGGAAAATGAGTCCCATTTGGGCTATTTTTAGGGTTTGAGCGGGACAAATTAGGTTTTAAGTTTAATTTTCTTCAATGCCAGCCTTAGGGATCAAATTAATGGGAATTTGAGTGGATTTCCTATATAAAAAAACTTCTAATAATTATTTCATTCATTCATTATCCATCTCAACTCAAGCAAGCTAGGGTTTAGCATTTTCAGTCTTCACAAGAGCATCAAGATAGCAATCAAGATCAATTATGAGGCATTCAAGGGAAAATTCTTCATCCATTGTTGCAACAGTTCAAGATCCATCATCATGGAAAGGTTTTAATTTCATTATTTCATGTTCATGCTTCATCTTATTTCATCATTTGGTTTAATTACGTAAACGAGGTTTGACCAAGGCAAACCCCCATTCCCTAACAATCATCATTTTCTCTCTCTCTCCTTATGTGATTGTAGATCTAGGTGATTTGAATGCTTGGAGATCATTTGAGAATAGGTTTCAAACTTGTTGGATTCATCTCCCTATTGGAAAGGTCAAAATCTTCACAAAAATTACTTACAATGCCAAAAATCAAGGTTTTGGATTAGGACACCTAGAGGTACAAATTTAGCAGATCGAGAGCTATAGATTCTACTTCTGAGTTTTTAGAAAAGTCAAAGTGGAATCATTCACCATTAGTGGTGAATGAGTCCCACTATACCTATTTTTTCAAAGATTTTTATGGATTTGGATACCCATTTGGCTAAAATAGGCTCTAATATAGTTTTCTAGATCTGGGATTGATTCACCCAGAATGGCGAATGAGTCCCAGTAGGTCAAAATTTTAGGATCAGTAGCATTTCCAATCTCCGTTCCAGCCTCTACAAGTTTCCAGGTACACATTTTCTATTTCGCTTTCCTATTCTGTTTTACTTGTACTTCTATTCATCTTTTTTAGGTCTTTTGCATTTCACATTGTGTTTTCAAACATTTTGCATTTTCCAAGTTTACACTTGGTAGTGAACCCCTTATTACACATTATTATTCCATAGAACCTTCCCTTCATTAGATTTCAATATCCTTTGCATTGAAATCTCAAGGGTTTGTTCTTGAGTGAAGCATTGGTCTTTGTCTCTCTCCTTCTAGGTGCAAAACCCTAGAGGTGTAAGAGGTGACAAAAATATTTGTTTCACCTATTCATCCTCTCAGACACACCCTTTTATTATGGGGTTCTAGGAATCATTTTTTTCCTATAGATTCCATTATACAAATAGTATTTTTCAAATGATTTGTTGCAATATTTGCCTCCATTATCAGATCCGAGACACTTCAACCCTTTTCCTATCTCATTCTCAACCAAAGCTTTCCACTTTTTAAAAGTTTCAAATGCTTCTAATTTTTGTTTTAGAAAATACACCCATTTTTTCCTAGTTGCATCATCAATAAAAGTAGCATAATAACAAGAGCCACCAAGAGAAGATACCTAAGTAGGTCCCCATACATCTTAATGCAAAAACTCTAATTTCTCACTCTTTTTCTTTTGGACCATAAACACAATTTCCATAGAAATCCAAGTTAATCTACTTCAGACCTGGTATTAAATTTCTAGAGTGAAGTATCTTCATCCCTTTCTCAGTCATGTACCCAAGTCTATGGTGCCACAATTTTGTTTCTCTTTTTGCAACAAGTGCTCTAACTATCTCAGTAACAATTATTTCTATAGAAGCTAAGGTAGAATAATTATTACCATTACACAAATATAATGTGCCTACCCTTTCACCTTTATCTACTACTAATGCACCTTTACTGACCTTCTCGAATTTGACTGTAAAGGTAACTATGCAACCTTCACTACCCAATTGTCCTACATAAATTAAATTCCTTCTCAAATTTTGTAACATCCCTTACCTCTTATAGCAACCATTCATTTCCATTCTAAAACATGATTTTTATCTTTCCTTTTCCAACAATCTGGCAGGGTTCATCATCACCCAAATATACCTGTCCAAAATCACCTTGAACATAATTGAAAAAATATTTCCTATGGGGTGTGGCATGAAATAAAGTCCCTGAATCTATTACCTAGGAATCATTAACATTATCTAAACATAGAATTAAACACACTTTAATTTATTACTTGAAACATTAGCTTCCTTACTGCTATCATGTTTTCTGTCTTGTTGCTTTCCTTTTTGAGACCAACAATTCTTCTTCAAGTGTTCTGGCTTTCCATAGTACCAGTAATCCATTTTTTCTGTGGATTTAGATCTACCTTTCTTTGAATTCCCTAGTGACTTCCCATAATTTGTTGGGAATTTTCCTCTCTCCTTTGTTCTTCCCCTATTCTCTATATTCTACTCAATACCTAATGTTGAAGTCTCACCTATGCTTTTCCATCACATTTCCTTACTAATGATAACACCAACAACATCATCCAATTTTAATCTATTTGAACCAAAATAGAGTTACAACCATTACCAAGCTATTCTAGCTTTCTAGAAAAGAACATACAACCAAGGGATCCCTCACCTCTTCATCAAAATTCACTTTTATAGAAGTTAATTGATTTGTAATCATACTAAACTCATTTAAATGATCTATCAAAGATAAACCTTCAATCTTTTTTATATTAAACAAACACTTCATGAGAAATACCTTATTTGAGGCTGAAGGTTTTTTATATAAGGGTATGTGCAGGATCATCATGGAAAAACCAGGCCCTTAAGTGGCAAAAAATTCAGAAAAATCAAAGTTAGGAAACTTGATGTAAAAATTTAAATAAGTTATCTATATTATTTCAAAAATATGTAACAATAGAATCTATAGCAAATTGAATGTAGTTTCTAAACTACTAGGTTTATTTAGAAAATTAAAAAATCTATTTGGTGAAAATTTGAAATTTCAATGCAAGAGTACTTAAATTTCAAAGGAAAAATAAGAAGTAGGTGTCTTTCTGACCACCCTAACCACAATAAAATGATAATATTTTTTATAATATTTTAGACATAAGTAGAGGACTCATGTCTGGATGTGATGCATATTTTTTGTAATTTTTTCCAAGTAAATAATTAATTATGAATTTTTATTACAACTTTTAAAAATATAAAACTATGTCGACCTTAACTTGCTCAAAACTTCATGAAATTCATTTTTTTTAATCCTATAGTATGTGAAGCATAGAATGTGACGCATGTTTTGGATTCAAAAATGTGATATTGTTTGAAAGCTATATATGTTTTTCAATCATCCTATCAATCGGACTTTAGTCGTAATTCAAATAGAAAATGAATAATAATTATTTATTAAATTTAAAGTGAAGCATAATTTATATTGGTGGAAAGCTTGAGAATCTCCTTTAAAAACCCTTTTCATTTCATCAATTTTGGGTAAAAAAAAATTCATCAACCACATACCCCTACAAATACCCATCATATTGCCACTTTTTGGCCCATCATGATCCTGCACATACCCATAATTTAGAAAAATGTTCCATTAGATCTAGTATTGTCTTTTCTTATATTATATTGAACACCATAGATGGTGTTAGGCACAACCGAATGGTTCCTAGTGCCTTCCTATCTAGAATCTCCCATTCTTCATCAGACATCATTGCATCTTTCTTTGCTTTTCCTTGGAATGGCTGCCATATATTATTTTGGTACAAATAATCTTCCATTTGCATCTTCCCTAATTCATAATTTTGGTCATTGAACTTCTCAACCTTGAATTTTCCTTCTTCCATTGCTTCCACTCAAATTTGGAGGTTTCCTGCCAGTCAACTGAAATACACTCAACTCTGATACCAATTTTTAGGATTCAGGAAGATCAGAGCAATAAAAATTAACAATTATATGTAGATTAAATAACCTAGAAAAAATAATGAAGAATAACACAAAAGAGATCAACACAGAAATTTAATGTGGTTTACCCAATACAGGTTGCATCCACAGAAACTTAGCCACCCAATGATTTTATTATCTAGTACAAAACATATTACAATCTTGTAAATTAAACACACCACGAATTACATCCTAGATTCTTATAACAAACTTTTTGGAAGCTTTAAAAATCAGGGTTTTACAAAGTCATTTTTTCATTTGGTGTGTCAACATGAAAACCTTGACGTGTTAAGGGGAAAACCCCAACAAGGATACGTTACGAGTGTACAGTATTTGCATTATCAGTCACCACCTATCAACAAGATTAGGGTTTTTGGTTAAGGGTCGAGGTATTAAGGGTATATGGTTGAGGGATTAGGGTTTAAGGCATAGTTTCCAAGGTTGAGGGTTTAGGGTTAAGTGAGAGACCTAGATGGCTAAGGAGGGATGGATGGATAAGGAGAGAGAGAGAGAGGAAACCGTTAGAAAATCAATTTTTTATAATGCAAGCATATTTTGAAGAAGTTGAGATGTATTTGTTTTGTATAGCAAGAGAAAACAAACTCATGTGTGTTATAACACGAGCATGTTTTTTGATTGCTCTAAATATTTGTTAAAAACTCAACACACTCGTGATATAGGCCAACATACTCTGTTATTTTCTTGGTTATATGTGTGTTCTAACAAAAAGAAGTTTTTTCATGATGTTGGGAAGTGCACATGCAAAGTTTTCACATTCTACCACCTTTGCATGAACTTTCCACCAAATTTTTATGGTTTTCTGACTTTGGAAGGAGGAAATAACTAAGTTTTCACATCGAATTTGATATATTAATTCAAGTCTCAATTTTTATAGTGTTGCAATGCTAATTGTAATTGAATTGTTGGAATTTAACATTATACATTGGTTTTTTTTATTGTTGTTAGTAATTATATTCAAGAGTGATATACAATTGAACATTCAAAAGGAAACAATCTTGTGAAAAAATCAAACTATTTAGTAGTTTTATGCAAGAAGAAACAAAGACTACATAACTGGGTAGAAATCCTCCATTCAAATCTTTGTTTATTAGGTATGTGAAGTCTTTACACATTTTCTTTACATTTTCCTTAATTATATTATGTTTCTTTATCATCCCTTATCATGCATTCTTAATACAATGCTTTGATTATTTATTATGTATATTCCATTTTCATCATTGTTTGTTTTCCATTATAACCTTATCCCCTATTGGCACATTTTAAACTACACAATTCTTTACACTTTCCAATTAAATTTTAAACCACATCTCTTTGAGGAATTTTGTTAAACCAATTGACCTAACTTGTGTATGCTTGCACATTTTGCATACACATATATATGAGAGTAGTTTTAAGTATGTAATTTTGATTAGGTGAAAATTCTTTTACTAAGTGTGAAAAAAAAATAGAAATGCAATGAAAGAGAAGAACACCTAAAACCTCAAGATTGGGAAAAAATGTTAAACTTGAACAAAGAAAGATACAAAAGTGATATACCTTGTGCAAGATGCTCCTTGGTTGGCCGTTGATGTTGTTGAATATGTGTGCTCCTTGGATGGTTGTATGATGGATATGAATACAAGATGATGCAAATTAAAGATGGTGGATGCAAGATAATGAGGCTATAATAAAGGACTTAGATTCAAAAATGCTTGATGAAGTGCTTGAAAATGGCTAAAAAATTCAAGAGCATAAGGGTGCTAAAGTTCCTAAGTTTTTGTGAATGAATGAAGAGTGTGGGTATTTATAGAGAAATGGATGGCTAGGATTGAGCCACCATGGCCAAGATGTAGGGCTATGGTGAGTTGAGCACTCACAAGCCCTCACATCTTGCCATGTGGAGGATGAAGTGTCCAAAGGACATGATGAGATGGAAGGAGGGTACATGATGTGGAAGAAGGACAAGTAATTTAAAAGTACATTGGGAGAGGAGAAGATTGCCTTAAAAGGAAATTTCTTCTTCCCAAATGGTTGGGGAGTGACATGAGAGAAATTTTAGTATTCCTAAAAAATCTCCATGGGGAAGAGGAAAGTAGTTGGGAACATGAGTGTGAATAAAAAATCCAAATGCTTGGAAGAATCCCATGGACAAGACAAAGTTCCAAAAAGTGAAGGACTTGTCCACATGTGACTTGATGTGACAAGTTAAAGATTCTAGAAGATGCATGGGAAAATGAGATTCTAGAAGGAATAAATGTGAATTTTAAATTCACATGGGGAAGAGGGTTGTTGATAAAAAAAGAAAATGAAAAGGTTGAATGAAAAGTTATGCTAAATGTGGCTAATGACTTTGATTAAGGTTGTGCAAACACATGATTAGGAGGATGAATGAAAGATTAGAAGAAAGTGGGAGATTATGGAGGATGTGACATTAATCCCTGATTAAGTGCATGCACATCTTAATCATGAATTAATTAAATTAATCCAGATTAAAAGAGGATTATGGAGGATGTGACAAGGAGAGAAAAGGGAAGAATTTAAAATTGATTTAATTCAAAAAGGTCAAATGACTAAATTAAATAAATTAATATATTTATTTAATTTAGAGAGGAAAAGGTGTAAGATAAAGTATTTGATTATTGAACTAAATACTTTAGGGACTTTAGGAAGAAGGTACAATATTAAATTAAATAAATTAATATTGATGAAATAGATGAATACATAGGTGAATTTGATTATATGGGAGTGATCAAATTTACATGTCTACATTTTTCCCCTCTTCAAAATATTGTTAGAATAAGCATGTTTCGAAGAAAAATAAAATGATTTGATGAAGGAAGTGACATGATTTAATGCCCCAACATGTAAGAGGTTGAATGAAATGCCCAAGTGGAGGGGAAAAAAATGGAGGGAGATGCCCTAGTGACCATGAAAAAGGAACAAAGAAAAGTGTGAGGGTATGCCCCCTCGAGAGGGTGGTTGGGGAAGAAAAAGGGGCCCCGAGAAACTTATCGAGAGGAAGAAATCGAAGGTACTATTGGATAAAGTTAAAAAAATTAAGCAACTTTGGTTTTTGAACGGAGGTGATTGGAAGCACAGTGTGCAAATGGCAGCCCACAAAAGATTGGAATTAGTTAGGGCCCCAAAAAGTTAAATAAAGAGGAAAAATAACCCTAACTTAAAGGTAATTTAAAATTGAGGGGGAAATTACTTATAGTAATTTGAGAGTTACTTTTCCTCATTTTCACACCTGGCAGTGAAGGAAAGAGAGAGAGAGGAGTTGAGGAGATGAGGAGGTGAAGATGTTAGATGATTATGATGATGACATTATCCACCAGGAAAATAAGGTGTAGGACTTCTACCACAAGTACGTGGTGCCATGCCAGGTTAGTGTCCAAAACCCCCTTTGTGATTTAAGCATGTTTTTATTATGTTTTTAAATTTTAATTCTTTTTGGGGACATGGGTTTTGGGTATGGGGTAGGTTAGGAAAATAGGTTGGGGGAGAAATGTGGATTTTTCCAACGAGGTAGATAAAATTGTTAGTGAGAGGCCATGGGGGAGGGGGAAATCTTTTTTTTTTATGAGAGGGAAAAAATTAGTCGGGGAAACTAGAAAAAAGTTCTAGGGGGAAAAAGGAGGAAGGTGGGCTGGCCCTGGGATGAATTCGGGAAGAGACCACCCAAGAAAGGACATGGGATAACCCGTAGAGGGGTGATCTAGCCTGGTGATAGGTGACTAAACCTCAGGATGGGTGGCCCCACCCCGGGAAGGGTGGAACTACCCTGAGGCAGGGGGCCCTACCCAAGGGAGAGTGGCCTTGCCCACGGGCAAGCGACTGCACTGAAGGGTAGGCCACTCCGCCTGAGGGTAGGCGGCCCTACCCAAGGGCTGGCGGTCATGCCCGTCGAAGGGAAGCCCCACCCATGAATGGGAAACTACACCCTCTAGAGGGCAACCCCACCTGGGGTTAGGTGGCCCCACCCGGCAGGGGGGAGCCCACCCCGCAGCTAGTGTCCACGCCTGACAGGGGGCAATCCCGCCCTGTCAGGAAGCAAGAAGGGGAGAGGGAGTTGGGGCCCCAATCCTAAGAGGGTTAAGGGGCCTAGAAAATGTAAAATTAAATGATAAGGTAGGGAAATTGGGAAAACTTGGTTGGGGAGGAAAAATTTAGTGAGAAGATAACCCAGATTCGGGAAGGGGGAGTTGAAAAGAAGGGACTAACATGATGTTGTGTTTATGGATGCAACAATTTGGGACACTACGGATGTGGGAGAGGCAGTTTGAGTTATTGCAGGTGACACTGAGGGCTATGACTGGAGTGGATTTATATATGTTGGAGTGGGCAAGATTGTCACACTTGCGTGGATATCCTACCATAAAGGCTCATCAAGCGATGTTGACAACATTGATAGAGCAATGGGATTCATCTATGTCGACATTCCAACTCCCTATAGGGGAGATGAAAGTTACACTAGAGGATGTTTGGCATATACTAGACTTCCTATAACAGGGTTCTTAGTGGGTGATATGATATTGATAAGGGGGTAGTTGGATGAGATGATGTTCATGCGTTTTGGACAAGATGAGTTTGCAATATAGAAATCAGGGCTAGACGTGGATCGGTGTTTGATAGTGGGAGTGCCACCACTACACCTATATTTATGAGGATTGATCAGCGGGATACTAATACTAGATAGGAGTTTTCATTTCTACAACTTGGTTCATATGGAGGTTATTTGACATATAGTCGAGGGAAAAGAGGGATAGTTTGTGTGGGAGAAATGTATGTTAGCGCAACTATATAGGGACATGCATTTCATGTGCTATCACTGGGGTCTCAGCATGACATAGGTGACTTTGTTGTAGATATGGGCCTGGGAGCACATTGTTATGACTAGACCAAGAGTGGTGAGGGCAGGGAGACGGGATGAGCGAGATCCACTAGCACGGTGGTATGGATCAGAGTATGGGTGGAAATTGCATTATGAGGGTATGGGGCATATGTATAGATGGAGGAGGATTATAGATGAGTTATAGGATGGTGATATAGATTGGAATCCATACATGTATCAATGATTCCTAGGGTGGAGGGAGGAAGAGGCTAGACATAGTGGTTATTTCAACACATGGTACTATATCATGGGGAGGGAGCCTTACATACTAGAGGTCCACAGACCTAACAAGGTGAGGAGGTAGTTTGGGATAGAGCAGGATATTCCACTGGCTCTAGAGATGTTTAGGTGGTACTCACGAGAATGACCATGGGGAGAGCCACTTGATCCTAAGTTTGTGAGGAAATAGTGGAGGACACAACCATTGGTGTCATGCCTAGGGAGGTGTGGAGGAGAGAATGCACCAGGGGTGATATTGTGATATGAGGGATGGTTTTGCAATGTGCGATGGCATAGGATTACACTTACAAATCCCATTACAGAGGCATTGGGCTTCAGCTCAGAGGATGAGTAGAGGCTGCAGGAAGAGGGGAGATGGAGGGGGATGTGAGGGTGGCAGGTCAATAGGACAGAGGACTTAAGGGGGTAGGAGAGCATGAGAGGAGATAGGGGGAGGCAGGGGTTGCAGGTCAGCTAGTGAGAGCACCAAGGAGGGGGAGACAATGCCGGAGGGAGAGAGTTCTGTTGGAGCAACGACGTGATGCAAAGGTGATGGAGGAGACCGAGGGGGAGGAAGAGATGAGGGAGGATATGGAGTCAGAGGCAGAGATGATGGATTAGTCAATGATGGAGGTGGGATTTTGGATGGCTATGTACCATCATTGAGTTCCAGATCTGGCATAGCGGACATTTTAGTATGTTTGGAAGACATCTCAGATGCCAGCGCCATCTCAGTCTCTGGGGATGTGGACCTAAGGTTTTAGTGAGTCACAGGGGGCTTCTCCAGGTAGGAGGTTAGTTCCTAACTCTCCACAGAGGTTAGACATAGGTATATCAATTGGCAAGTGACAAGCTACCAATTTTTTGATAGGTGCAGGGTGGATGGATAGTAAAAAGTTGCGGTTATTATATGAAGAGCCTTGTACTTGTATTTTATCTTATGATTTATGATGGACATGGACATTATTATGTGATGGATTTTTATATATTCATATGATATATGACAGCCCTTATTGACACCATGTTCATGTGTATGGTGTATTATTTCATTTATGCATGTGGATGTTTATGGTTGGATATATGATGATCATGATGACATAATATATGTATATGTTTATGATATATTATGTTGATGCTTATATGGATGAGATGGATGTTATGTATGACAACTAACATATGTAATGCAGGTTGTGATGTATGTGTTATGACTTTATTTATGATGGACCTAACACTTTGTGATGCAGGTGGCAATGCATGTAAATTGTATGGATATTAAAATGAATCTAAGATGATTAGAATAATCAAACATGATTAATCTAATATGGATATGGAAACTTAATCAAAATGTAATGAACCTATAATATGTGATGCAATACAACATTATAATAAATGTCAATAAGGACTTACACGGGAATGTGGGTAGATGATAAGCATAGTGAGGATGAGTGTAATTTTTCACTTGTTAAGAACCCTTAGTATCCTAAGAAGAATGGGAGATAGAGGGTAAAGTATTTGCAAAACCAAAATCATAGGGTGAATGTAATGAAATAGTAATGATCATGAAATGCAATCTTAATATGATATACCATCTTTGGAGGACTGATTTTTATTGTAGCATTAGACACCAAGTGTTAGGGTATAAGAAACCAAGGCAAGTTAGCGTCGAATGCATGAAACAAAAACATAGACAAGAAGGCTATCCCAACACCCCAAAGTGATGAAGACTTTGGTCGGGCTAGGCACTGGGATAACCACAAGCACAAAGGGATGCCCTGGCATAACACAAGATCACATGGGTCTTGGTGGATACGACGTGGGACAACCCAATAGACAATAACAATAAAAGATCAAGATATGCCCCTATGTGAATTAGTCAAAAAATAGCATAATATGATAGATCATGGCAACCTTAACTAATTGTAATAGGGAGCTCAAATGATAAAAAAAAAGCCAAAAGCTTCAAAAGATCACAATCACTGTCAAACATCCTTTGCCATAGGATAAAGAGGATGGATGGGGTTGATGAGGTCTATTAGGAAGGATTCATCCTGTTGAGACCAAGGATGGATACTAAAGTAAAATGACCTAGATGAGGCAAAATATTTGATACTAACCAGATCTCTCAATACTAGAGAATCTTGCTTGCTAAGAAATAGCCTGATAGGGACATACTTGATGAGACGACATGAGATACTAACATACCCTACAGACCTAGGGGCTTAGGGGTTGATCATAGATTAGCCTTTCCTACATGAAAGCGCAGAGCCCTCGTAGTTCTAGAAAAGACCATGGATAAAGTGGAAAGAGGACAATGGTGACTAATGATGAATGAAACAAGACATGACAAAAAAATGCCCTAAGGGAGGATCAAATGATCAACCTTTCCTATGTGAAAGCATAGGGGTAATGTAGTTCAGAAAAGACAAACGATATTTGACAACGGATAAAAGCGAAAAGGGACTAATGGAGACAAATGATGGAGGACCAAAGCAAGTTGGTCCAAAATGCCTCAGGGGTAGATCAAATGATCAGCCTTGCCTATGTGAAAGCGTAGGGGAAATTTAGTTTGACAAAAGACCAAAAGGACTGATGGGAACTAGATGAAACCAACACGATGAAGGATCTAAGATGATGACGTGAAATTGACATAAACTCATATTTGGAAAGAAGCTCAAGATTTTAGATAGTAGATGATCGTCGAATGCCCAATCAAATTATACCAAGCGGCCAAGGATGGGATGGGAGAGGATATTAGGATAATATGGATGAAGTCATAAAGTAACTAGGATGCAAGGTAGATAATGATTAATCTCGTTACAAATGATGCCTTTGTTCAGGTTTTCACCAAATGTACTTATCCAAGGTGCCACCAAGGGTGGTTTTCACCATAAGATGAATTATTTCTCTTTACTATTTTTATTTTTTGGAGTTTTGTGTTTTTTTAGATTTTTTTGTGTAGATAGGACCACCAAGCGGACTTAGGTATAAAACCTTTTCAGATGCATGATATTAATAGGTTCTTCCAGGGGCTCTCTGTCAAGGTTAGTGACTCTGTATGCCCTAGATCCATACTTTGTAGTGATGATATAGGGACCCAACCAATTTGCTTCAAACTTTCCTTTCTTATCTTGATCCTACTGGGTGTGTTGGTTCTCTTTAAGGACAAGGTCCCTAATATTGAATTGATGAGGGTGAACCTTCTTGTGGTAATTGTGTTTGGGATGGTTTTGATATGCTTGAAGATGATCATAGGCTCTAATCTATCTTTCATCAAGTAATTTTAGCTGGGAAAGCCTTGCAACATGGGTGTCTTCCTCGCTGATAAGGTTCTTTAGAGAAATTCTCCATGATGGGATCTCAACTTCGATCAAAAAAATGACTTTGGCAACATATACGAGGGAATATGGGGTGGCTTCAGTAGGGAAATAGATGGAAGTGTGATACGCCTAGGGGGTAGGATGAATGTGGAGGTGCCAATCTCGACCAATTTTTTTGACAACCTTTTTGAGGATTCAGATCAGAGTCTTGTTGGTAGCTTCTACTTGACCATTACCTTGGGGGTATTAAGGAATTGACCAATGATGTTGTATATTAAAGGTGTCACAAATTTTTTTCATGGCCTAGTTTTTGAAAGGCTTTCCATTATCTAAGAGGGTAGTGGATGGGATACCATATCTACATAGAATATGGTAGAGGATGAATTTTGAAATATGAGTACCAGTGATTTGTGAGAGTGGCATTACTTCCACCCACTTGGTAAAGTACTCAATGGCAGTAATAAAGAAGGTGTGGCCATCAGAGGATGGCAGGTATATCTTGTCAATCAAGTCAAAATCCCACTGAGAGAAGGTCCACAGTGCGAGAAGGGGTTGAAAGTCTCGTGTCAAAGCGTGAATTAGATCTACATATTGTTGATATGGCAAGAATTTCTTCACAAACACACAAGTTTCATGTTCCAGTGTAGGCCAGTAATTTCCAGCTCGAAGAATCCTTTTAAGCAAGGCCATACCATTTGAATGGGCCCCAAAAACACCACTATGTACTTCCATTAGTGCAGTATGGGCTTTGGTCTCATTTAGACACCTGAGGAGGGTTCCATCATACCCATGACAATAAAGTGTATCACAAAAAATGATATATCGAGATGAATGTTGGATAAAGTATTTGCATTGGTTTTGTGTAAGGTCAACGGGTAAGGTGTTATCATGAAGGTAGGCATGAATGTCATGGTACCATGGGGATTTGGGACATTCAAAATTTCACATACCATTTTGGTCTTAGGGATGTCATATGTTGGGATTAAGAGTTGTTGAACGAGGAATTCACATTATGTTTGATCGTTAGGCATGTCAATCAAGGAACCAATTGTGGCCATTGCATCAACAACTTTGTTTTGAATCCTAGGAATCTGATCAAATTGGATGGAGGTGAAGGACTTCTTAAATTCATCAACCATGCATTTTTAGGGTAGAAGCTTCTCATATTTTGTTAGAAATTCATCATTGACTTGCTTGATAACTAGTTGCGAATCACCAAAAACTCTCAGTTGGGTGATATTCCATTTAATTGCAATTCTTAGACTAGTAAGGAGAACTTCATTTTTGGCTATGTTGTTAGTGCATGGGAAAGCTAGTCTAAATGACTTTGGAATGTAATCACCTTGAGTTAACAAACAAGATGCTTGCCCCTGATCCATTATGCGTGTATGACCCATCAAAGTATAATGTCCACATGGTTTATTTGGCTACTGAAAGGACTTCCTCATCAGGAAACTCTGTGACTAATGGGTGTGCATCAATTAAGGGAGCATTAGCTAGGTAATCTACTATTATCTATCCTTTGATAGTTTTTTGATCCACATACTCTATGTCAAACTCACTTAGCAACATGACCCATTCAACCATTTGCCTAGTCAGGATTGTTCTAGATAGAAGGTACTTGAGTGGGTCCACTTTTGATATTAACTTCACAGGGTGGCTGAGCATATAATGTCTGAGTTTCTAAGAGCAGAAAATGATGGCTAGGCAAGTTTTCTCTATCAAAGAATAATTAAGCTCATAACCAACTAGGGTTTGAATGATGTAGTTGATTGCTCATTCTCTAGATGATTCATCGTGTTGCGCCAATAACTCCTCTAGTGCCGCTGATGCAGTGGATATTTATAAGAAGAGTGGTTTCCTAGGGATCAAAGGCATGAGGATAGGAGGATGATCCAAATATTCCTTGATTTTTTCAAACTCTTGCTGACATGTAGGATCCCACTTGAAAGATATATTATTCTTTAGAAGGTGTGTAAACAGTTGGAATTTATCAGCTAGCTGAGCTATAAACCTTCTAATGGACTATAAATTTCCCTAAAGACTTCTTAATTGTTTCAGATTATGGGGTGGAGGCATATCCATGATTGCTTTTAATTTTGTTGGATCTACTTTGATACCTCTTCTGGAGACAATGAACCCCAACAATTTTCTGGATGTTACCTCGAACACACACTTTTTTGGATTTCAGTGCAATCTATAGTGTTCTAATCACTCAAAGATCTTCTATAGAACTGCAGGGTGTTCAGCTCTAGTTCTAGATTTCCCTAGCAAATCATCCACATAGTCTTTCATAATAATGTGGATGAGGTCATGGAATATGACAGTCATTCCACATTGGTAAGTTGCCCCTACATTCTAAAGACCAAAGGGCATGACATTGAAACAAAAAATGCCCCAGGGTGTGATGAAATTTGTTTTATGTTAGTCTTCGGGTGCAATTCTGATCTAATTATATCCTAAAAAAATCCATCCATAAGGGATAACATAATTTCATGTCCTACTATTAAATCTACCAACATGTCAATGTTTGGTAAAGGGAAATCATCCTTTGGAAACACTTTGTTGAGATCTCTAAGTTCGATACATACTTTGACATTCCCATTAGGTTTTTCTACTAGGACAACATTGGAAATCCATTCAAAATAATCAATGGATCTTTTGAATTGGACCTCCAATAGCTTCTCTAATTCTTTCTTGACCAAAAGGGCAACTTGTGGATGCATCTTGCAGAGTTTTTGTTTGACTAAATTGGCATCAGGATGGAAATTTAAGTGAAGTACT
This sequence comes from Sequoia sempervirens, assembly GCA_007258455.2. Lineage (NCBI taxonomy): Eukaryota > Viridiplantae > Streptophyta > Pinopsida > Cupressales > Cupressaceae > Sequoia > Sequoia sempervirens. Next base: position 352,211,208 of record VDFB02373365.1, read on the forward strand.
ACCAAGGCTAGATCTAACCTTGACATGTCAGAATATGTCCATGCAAAGTTGATCTTTTTGTCCTTAAGAAGTATAACAATTTTTGCATATTCTTCTTCTGATAGTGACTTGGCCACATATGTTATTTTAGGATCTTCTTTAGTTCCCAAGTTCACTTCTTTTGTTTCTTCTATTAGGATAGATGATCGTTTAGATAGCTACATTCCTATAAGAGGAAGATGAACACCCCCATCTTCAGGTGCCTCATCGAGGTTTTCACCATCAGATACACCCTTTGTTTTACTTTTTTGTGGTCAAGAAGTACCTCAAGGAGGTTTTCGCCAAGTGAACCTTTTTGATTTTTCTTATTTTTAATTTTGCGACTAGAGAATTCATCTTCCCCCAATCCCATAAAGTTAACATATTCATCTAGAGAGACATTGATAGGTGTGTTATCATGTAGGTCCTAGTCAATAAGTTTAGGATGTTTAAGGGAAAGGCTTATGGTAAAGACGGATAGGAAATCAAACATGGATGAAAGGTTCATGTGATCCACATCATCATACACATGTATGATGGTCTCTTCCTCAGATATGTTTTCTAAGGGACTATTGTCCATCCTAGCACTGTTGGAAGTATTAGATGATGTTGCAGGGCATTTTTGCTTTTTGTCATATTCTAAGCCTATATTCCGTAGAAGCTTCGGTACTTCAATAGGTTGTAGCTTCCCTTGTTCTTATTTTCCTAGACCCCCACCTTGATAGTTATGCTTCTTTGTGAACTTAGCAGACTAGGGGTATGGCTCTTGAAAATATTCCTTAATAGGAGGATCTGGTTAGGGCTCTTCATGATATATCCACTGACTGATATCATCTTCTGCTACATCTGTCCTTAAACCAAGGGATTGGAAAGTGCTAGTGGGGATATTCTTGGAACTAAAGGTAATGGTCTTGTCTTCTTTCTTTTGTTCAAACTGTAAAGGTTGACCATATGTGTGTGGTGATGGTGGCATGGTTGCCACATTCAAAGTTGTATGCATTTCATATTCACCACATCCCTTGTCGATGATCTAGACTTTAGTGAAGGTGGAATCAGTGGTGGATGATGGATTGGAGGGTGATGATTGAGGTGCCCCCATTTTGACTCTAGGAAAATAATGAAAATGGGGAAATGAAGCTTCTAAGGCACAACAGTTTCAAATGGTTGAGGGTCAATGTAAATGGTGATCTCCTATCCATTAACTAGGAATTTTAAACATTGATGATATGTGGAGGGGACAGCTTGCATGGCGTGGAGCCATGGGTAGCCGAGGAGGAGGTTGTATGGTAAGTCTAGATCAAGGACATGGCATGTAGTGTACTGAGTCACAGGTCCAACCTAGATGGGGAGGCTGATAATTCATTCAAAATCTCTTTCTACATTATCATAAGCCTTGATTGTAGTGATTTGATTACTCAGGTTTGCTTGAGTGTACCCTAACTATTTTATGAACTTTAGAGTGCATAGATTGAGGGTAGAGCCATTATCTACTAGGACCCTTTTTACTTTATGATGGGCAACCAATACTACAATGTGTAGATGACGATTATGGTTGGCATCAATGTTAGGCATGTCATTTTGGGTGACATGTAGTTGGTAGGATAGAGCCAGATGTCCCACTAAGGCTTGGAATTGTGTAGGATCAATGCTATTAGGCACTCGAGTTTCCTATAAAGCTCGGTTCAAGATCTCTTGATGCACGAGAGAAGATTTAAGCAGATCCAAAATTGAGATATGAGTAGGAATCTTTCCTAAATGATCAAGAATGTTATATGAGAATTTATAGGATTTTGCTGAGTGGATGTAGAGGCTATAGGGATAATAATGTGGGTTCTTTTGGTAGCAAAAACACATTGGGGATCTTTAGCTTTGACATGTATCATGGATATGCGGGGTTCCACCTGCTCGATGTAATGGAAAATGCCATCATAATTGAGGGGCACATTCTTATAGCTAATGTTATTTGTACTATTGATTTGGGGATTGCTATTGGACGTGCTTGTGCCTTGATTATGGTTAGGAAAAGCATTTTGGTAAATCTATAATTGACCATTAGCTGATGAGGCTTGATTAGCATTGACTTGGATATCTCCTCGATCGATAAGATCTTGGACATACATTTTGAGACCTTGACACTTATTGGTGGAGTGCCCTTTGATTTTGTGAAAGTTGCAATATTCATTGTCTTTATACCAATTTGGTTTTTGTTTGGATTCATCAAAGGGTTTGGTCACAAGGTAGACAATTGAATAGTTCACCTATAGGAGTTTGTTGAAGATGGTACTCAAAGACTCACCTAGTTGAGTAAACTGGCACTTGTTGTTCCCTTGACTATTCTGGTTTGACTGTTTAGGGGGATAGGGTGCCCCCTATGGTACTGATAACATGTTTTGGGTAAATAGTTGATTAGAGGCAGGCTATTACCTCTAAGACGTACTAGCTACTTGGACATGTTTGGTGTCGGTGACACCATTTTTTAAAATATTCTTGTTCTTGTTCTAGTAGTGTGACTTATCTCCAGATGGTCGTTCTTTGTCATGGTTGTGTATCTTGATATGCCCTTTAGTGATAAGGGCTTGTTCAAGGATGGGTCCTTTCTCCACTACCTCAGTGAAGGTGGTAACATAATGGAGCCTAAAGTTATGGGCCATGTCGGCTTGTGATTTCTCAACAAAGAGAGTGACCATGTCTTTCTCTTTGAGAGGGGTTTTCATTCACCTTGCCAATGCACTCCAACTTTGGACGTAGCTAGCAAAGTTTTTTCATTCACATTGCTTCTCCTTGAGGAGATCCAAGGTATCAATGTCCTTCTCTAGATTGAAGGAGAAGTAAGAAACACATTTCTTTGAAAGATCTACAAAGGATTTGATGGACCCTCGCTCTAGATCCATGAACCACTTTAGGGCATTCCCTGTCAGGATATGCAAGAACAAACACAAGAGTAGTTGTCATTGTGCATAACCTCCTAAAACTAGGAGTATAACTCTTCTAGGTAGGCTTTAGGATCCTTGTTTCCCTTGTATCTATCAAATTTTGATATCTCAAAGTGTTTTAGGAAGGGAATCAATGAGATGGAGGGGTTGAATGGATAGGGACATATATCTTCAAATTTGAAGGATTGCTTACTAGTCTTAACTTGGAGATATTTCAAAGCAATTTTGATTTCCAATAAATCCGCATTGACCAGAAGTGTAGGAATCGAGGTAGATGGGTTGGATGGGTATGGATGATAGGATGATAGAGGATCTTGTTGTGATACTATTTGAATTCTAATATATGGATTTTGATAGTGAGATGATGATGTCCCTTGATGGTGTGTCAAGTGTGTTTGCTTGTACGGGGGTTGCTGTTGTGACGTAGAGTATGGATTGGTCTAATAGGGATATGCGACATAATGATGAGGATCATGAATGGGGTGTTGTGGATTGGTCTGCTAGTACTAGGGGTACTGATGTGACTATTGGGAGGCCATATAGGGTGGTTTTTTTTGGAACTCTTGTTGGTTATGATTGAAGTAGTGATGGGAAGGTTGTTGATGTGATATCAACTATTGCATGGGCCAAGAGGGAATGTTGTGTTGTGGTTGCATTTATGGACGTAAAATAGATGCGAGGAATGGGGATATGGTTAGGGTGATAGGTCAAGATGGATTTCCTTGCAATTGGTGTGAGGGTTGTTGTGATAGAATCAAAGGATTATGTGGGGGTTGTTACTGATGAGGTGGTTGAGATGAAATGGAGATGTTCTGCAAAGGAGGTTGTTGGGTGACAATGGGAATATTTGGTTGAGATGTACCTTGTGGAGGTAATTGAGATGGTATGTTAGATTGAGGAGGCTGTTGGGATATGAATGGAGGCGGTGGAGGAAAGGGGGTGAAAGGGTTGCTCCCAGTGTTTACTGGAGGTTGATTTGAAGTGGGTGGTGCAGTCAGCATTAATGGTGGACGTTGTGAAACATTTTGTAGCATACCATAGGTGAAAGGGTTATTAGAATTGGATACTTGGGAAGCCCCCATGACTGAGATTGGGGCATGCAGGGGATTGTTGTCTAGGTAAAGGATGGTGTTACCAAGTTCAAGTTGATACCAACCCTCAACTTGAGGAATATTGGGGATGTATGAATCATCTGGTGTGTTTTGTGAACATTGGCGTACATTGGATGTGGAATTGCTATGTTTGGATAAGTCAATGCCTGATGGGGGTTTGAAACCTTTTTCAATTAGGTTGGCCAAAATTGCTTCCCCATGTTCTTCGAGCAGATGATCTCTCATTTACGAATTGGTGGAGTTGCTAAAATGTTCTTCGAGTGTGAGTTTGGGTTGGTTGACCACACTCTCTTCACAGTGCGGTGAGTTGTTCTGATCTTCGGTGTGAAATTGTGATGATCCCCCATTGATAGGAGGATTTTCTTGTGGTATGTTAGGTTGGGATCTAGAGTTCTGTTGCTTGGCCATATTCCTTTCCTATGGCCAAGTTTGAATGGGCATGCAAGGATGGTCAAAATGATGATTGGAGGATCGATTTGAGTGATTTGGTGATTGGATAAAGATTGATTGGTTGAATAGGATTAATTAGATGATTGGATTGGACTGATTAGATGATTAGATTGGACTGAGTGGATGATTGGATTGGATTGATTGATGAGGATTGGTCAAACGATAGGATTGATTGATGAAGATTGGTCAAAGTTGATTGAATGATTGGATAAGATTGACTGACGAAGATTGGTCAAAGTTGATTGGATGATTGGATAGGATTGATTTGATGATTGAAGATTAGATGATGGAGGATGCAAGGGATTCTAAACCCAGCTCATAAATCACCCTAGGTGACTTAAGCCATTGATCAATCAGATTTATGGATTGATAAATGATCATGACACCAAATCCACCTCAAGATGGAAATGGATTGATTTGGGCCAAGGATGATAACTTAAAAAACCAAATTCACTTCAAGATGGGAGTGAATTGATTTGGGTCAAAGTTGATGATTTATGTGAAGGATAACGATTGAGTTCAAATGCCTAGGTCAATTCATATAACAACCTTTAAAACAAGGTTTAGGGGATTTGATGATGAGTGACGCAACCTAGAGGTGTTCTAAAGATGCATTTATGATACAAATGATGAATGAATGATCTTTGTGAAGTTGTAAAATGGACTAAAGTGTGGATTAGGTGAGGCAAATTATAAGGTTTTAGGTCCCTAATGATGAAACAAATTCACTAGGTGATGGAATGGGTTAACGAAACAATAAAATGGGTTAACGAAATGGGAAAATGACCTAACGGAATGACAAAACAGATGCCAAGAATCGACTAGAATGAGATATGGGATTGACTATTTAGGATGCATAAAAAACTATTTTAGGTTAGGTTCACCCCTCTGCACAAGTCAAGTTCTCCCCTCTGGCCAGGTCGAGTTCTCCCCTCTGCTCAGGTCAAGTTCGCCCCTCTACTCAAGTCGAGTTTTCCCCTCTAGACTTAACCTAGGAAAGAACAACTATGGAAAAGGACTAAAAAAAGTTCAAACAATAAGCAGAAGGTAAGGATGACTTGACTCAAAGAAAAAATTCACTAGTTTAGCATAGAAAGACAGTTCAAGCAACACAAACCTAAGATTAGTGTTAAGGGTATGGCCAACACAATCCTCTAACTAGGATGAACAAGGAAACTAGGGAGTCATTGAGATACACTTGGTATGTGAGGCCTAAATTGTGAACACTAGCCCATCACAAGTGTGAGTTAGGAACCTCAACGAGATACTGAAGGCTCAAACCAACTCTTCACATCTATCTAGGTATCAACTTATCTTCGACGCTCCAATTATGACATGACTGGATTGAGATACAACTTTTGCTCTCCCCCCTTTATATACCCCGGCAGTACGCGTGGTTGGAATCATCCCTTGGGGTGATGAAATCCCTAAGAAAGTCCCACTAAAAAAGAATTCCAACCACTTTCAACTACTCCCTAGGCTCACATGAAGTGCAAGGGGAAAGCTTAGACGATATGACACCCCTTTAGGTAACACAAAAGGACTTGATAGGATATGATTTCTCTTCACCCAGGATCACCTAAAGGCACAAGGGGATTGGATACATCAATAGCCTATCAAAAACACACCAAGCAATGTTTATTAACTCCCCTAATTAGATTATGTGCCTAGATTAATTAAAAAGGAAAAGAGATAGCTAGCTAACTATTATAACTTTAAGACCTACAACAAATATGTCAGTAGTTTTAGCCTCCTTTCTTCTACAACTGTATGATAGCTACATAAAATTTTTAGCTAAAATCCCTTCACAATCACAAACAGTACAAGTTAGGGGGTTAGCAAAAAGTAAAATAATAGAAATCAGTGAAAAAAAACTATAAGAATGACTTAAAAGATGTTCTTTTAGCTTTCAAAAACTAATGTTTAGGTCAGGTTCTCCCCTCTGCATAGGTTGGGTTCTCCCCTCTACTCAATTGGGGTTCTCCCCTAGGTCAGGTTCGCCCCTCTGCTCAGGTCAGGTTCACTCCTAGGTTGGGTTCGCCCCTCTACATGGTCGAGTTCACCCCCAAGGTCGAGTTTGCACCTTGAGGTCAGGTTCGCCCCTCTATGTCACTTGAGCCTGCAAAATACTAAACAACAACAAATGTGAAATGCAAAGGACCTTCATGTGGGTCCCACCAGTCATGCTAGAAATGTGATCAGTTGAAAATCCTTTTCCTAAGTGAGCAAAAACAACAAAAATGTAATGGAAGAGAAGAACACCTAACACCTCAAGATTGGGAAGAAATGTTAAACTTGAACATAGAAAGATATAAAAGTGATATACCTTGTGCAAGTTGCTCCTTGGTTAGCCCTTGATGTTGTTGAAGATGTGTGCTCCTTGGATGGCTATATGATGGAGATGAATACAAGATGATGTAAATGCAAGATTGTGCATGCAAGATAATGAGGCTATAATAAAGGACTTAGATGAAAAAATGATTGATGAAGTGCTTGAAAATGCTAAAAATTCAAGAGCATAAGGGTGCTAAAATTCCTAAGTTGTTGTGAATGAATGAAGAGGGGGGGTATTTATAGAGAAATTCGAATTATCTAGAGAAATGGATGGCTAGGATTGAACCACCATGGCCAAGATGTAGGGCTATGGTGAGTTGAGGACTCACAAGCCCTCACATCTTGCCATGTGGAGGATGAAGTGTCCAAAGGACATGATGAGATGGAAGGAGGGTACATGATGTGGAAGAAGGAAATGTACTTTAAAAGTACATTGGGAGAGGAGAAGATTGCCTTAAAAGGCAAGTTCTTGTTCCCAAATGGTTGGAGAGTGACATAAGAAGAATTTTAATATTCCTCAAAAATCTCCATGGGGAAGAGGAAAGTAGTTGGGAACATAAATGTGAATTAAAAATTCACATGATTGGAAAAATCACATGGACAAGACAAGGTTCCAAAAAGGGAAGCACTTGTCCACATGTGACTTGATGTGACAAGTCAAAGATTCTAGAAAATGCATGGGAAAAGGAGATTCTAGAAGGAATAAATGTGAATTTTAAGTTCACATGGGGAAGAGGGTTAATGCTAAGAAATCCAAATGAAAAGGTTAACTAAAACGGTATGCTAAATGTGGGTAATGACTTTGATTAAGGTTGTGAAAGCACATGATTAGGAGTATTAGTGAAAGATTAGAAGCAAGTGGGAGATTATGGAGGATGTGACATTAATCCCTGATTAAGTGCATGCAAATCTTAATCATGATTAATTAAATTAATCCAGATTAAAAGAGGATTATGGAGGATGTGACAAGGATAGAGAAAAAGGAAGAATTTAAAATTGATTTAATTCAAAAAGGTCAAATGATTAAATTAAATAAATTGATATATTTATTTAATTTAGAGATGAAAAGGTGTAAAATAAATCATTTAATTATTGAACTAAATACTTTAGGGACTTTAGGAAAAAGGTGCAATATTAATTTAAATAAATTAATATTGATGAAATAGATGAATAAAGAGGTGAATTTGATCATATGGGAGTGATAAAATTTAGATGTCTATAGTAATATAATACATCATTTCTGAATCATTTTCTATGGATGTTCATACCCCATTCCAAAGCTTCCATTTTGTTATAGGCATGGGGGATTTTGGAAAACATAGTGGAATTTGGTTTTACACCTAGAAATTGCATTTTCTTGAAATTTTATAAATCCTTTTCAACAAATCCAGTTTGTGCATATCTTGCAATCATTGTAGTCCATGAGGAAACATCTCATTGAGGAATTTTGTCAAACAATTCTACCAAAATAGTTGATTTCCTTGTCTATGCTACCAAATTTTCCATGCATGTCTACCAAAGCATTGTATCAAACATCATAGACAAGGAAATCAGTTGTTTGAAAAAAATCCTCAAAGAAATCTGGTCTCATGGTGATGTGCATCCCCATGAGACCATATTTATTTGAGGAATTTTTTCAAACCACTAGTATAATTTGGCAAATAAATGACTAGGTGACTAAAACTTTTAGTCATAACAACTAAAAATGACTAAATTCTACTAATTTGGTTGTTGAATGAAAAATTATTTAGTCACAAAAATAAAAATGACTAAATAGTTAGTCACCAAATACAAATTTTAAAAAATTAAAAAAAGAATTGGCCAATTACTGTGTGCGATGTATTGGCATGATTCATTATTCAAATTTATTTGTGTTCATTGTAGAATTCCTCGCTTCATTTGTTAGTTGCAAGATAGCCTAGCACTAAGGAATTTTTATTAGTTATAGCAACTACTTGCATGGATGATAACGATTTGGAGAGGACCTAGAGACTTCTGAAAAGGCAGGCAAGGAATTCAGAGTTTGCTACAATGAATTTGAAGTCACCGAGGCCATATGCAGTGAAGTCAGATTTGGGGATGCCCTTTGCAGTGAATCAAGAGGTAATTTGAGACCCTCATTGCATTACAAAAAAAAATTGAAACACTCATTACAATCTACTTCTCTTAATAATTTTCTTTTACAATCTTTCAACTATTGTTCTTCATATTGTGTTTTGGCTAAATATAATAAAATTTGGGTGTTAGTGTCAAAATAGAATTTAATCAAACAATTTTGATACATTTCCACTGCAAGCGCAATTTTTCCTTGTGAAAATTAAATGTGTGCTAGATTTACCCACATATTAGGCATCTAAACAAAGATTTTTCCTACTACAGCTTCTTGTGCCTGTGTAAAAATTCCATTTGCAATATCAAAATTGCCCCATTTACAGCATAAACATTTCCTGGTCTTTGTGCCAACAGTTTACAATATAATTATCTATCCTTCTCAAGATGTGTTGCCTCATTCTTTGGATCCCTCCTCTCATTGTGAAAAGATCCAAAATAATTCCAATTTCCAAGTCAAACATCAACATTAGAATTCTTTGCATTTGGTTCACTTTCTACAGCTTTAATTGTTTGATAAGAATTGGATAGTTTTTCTAAGTTTCCTTCAATAATACTTGTTGTCTCTATCACTTGACTATATAAGAAGGAAATATCATAGGCTGGAAAGATCCAACTCTAATACCATTTTAATGTCCCCAATTCTAGAACTTTCTTTTTTTTAGGTATTTTCCAATTTTATATCCTACTTTTTAGATTTTTTTATTACACAAATTGAGATATTTCATAGATATAGTATGGTGTAGATAAACAACAGTATTGTAATAACCTGTCCTAAATTGTTACTTAATTAACATTATTGTATTTGACACATGAATATATTCTAAATTAAAAAAACATAACTAGTGGCTAAAGTCAATCATAGCTACACATGTCCATTTAAAATGAGTCAATGATCCATATATTCACTTCAAAAGTCAAATTAAAATATTAAGTTTGATATGGATCCTAAGGCCACAAAGTCATTACATTGTTCACTTTACACCAAATACATGAATGTATTACATCAAGTTACATCTTGGACTAAATAGCCTTGATAATAACTAAGGTTCTTCTTCGACGCTCGAATCCACTGGTGGACAAGAACATGGTTGAAGCGCTTTACTTCCCAACCACAAAATTTACGCTTCCCTAGTATTCTTCTGACTTGATGAATTCCTGACCTTGCATGAAAATTTTAGCAAGAGAATAATTTGCAAGGTGGAATCTGGTGTGTTCACATACATAAACATGAAATTTCTATCTACAAGTTAGAAATGAAATGCAAGATCTATGTTAGGAATGGAAAAGAATGAAATCATAGAGTTCATACATATAAAAGAGCTACATTTCTTGGCCAAACATAATAAATGTGATGCAACAATAGAAAATAATAGTTTCTTGTAAAGAAAACCTATACTCTCTAAACTCCAATTGGACACCCATCTCGAAAGGTAACTTTCTACTATACATCTCATAATAGCTATCTTCCCTCTAGTAGCATCTACCCTCAGGTGCTCTAGTCAAATAAGGTATCATTGTCTCCTTCAAGTATTAGAATATTCTTTCACATATGCCTACAAAAAGAAGAATCATATTACTAACTTACTCTCTAAATAGAAATCAGATTTATGATTCAATAGATTAATTCAACAATCAACCATATCATTCTTATGACTATTATATTCTTTTCATCACAAGTATTTTCCATTTAAAAATGTACTAAGAGCAAAAGAAGGTATGTCACAAGTATGTGTATATACATAGATGAAGTCTATGTGCATACGCATATATGTGCCTACTTATTTTTTAGATTTGTGCATACATTCTGAAATAAAACATTTAAATCAGATTGTAATCATAAGATAGTATTTCATTTGATATTTATTTGTCAAAATCAAAGAATCAGAACAATTCTATGTTAACAGTTTCACACATAATTTTATTGCATTCTCACAATTGTGATTCTTTAACATTGTTGTTTACCAGTGAACATTCATCATTTAAACAGAACAAGTATTGTTTCCTACTGAACAGTTATAAGACAAGTTGTTTACATATGAATGTTAATTTTTTTAACAAAAAAAAATTGTTTCCTACTAACTTGGTTTTAAAACAAAAAATTTACATATGATCATTCACTATTTACAACTATTCAAATTTGTTCCAACAAAATAGTTTAATGAGCAAGGCTATTTTAAGCCTCAAAGATAACTTTAACAACAAATTAGTGTCGTTTATAAAAGATTATCCATTGTTTACATCATTGCAATACTGTTTCAAACTAAACAGTTACATTTAATATCATTTTCCAAAAGAACATTCAATATTTGAAATTACTTATTGTTGTTTCAAGTTGTTTTAGAAGCTAAATGGAAACATTGCATTTAATTGTTCACTATTTTAAAAGAGTGTGGGTTTTCCCACAATGAACTAAAAATAAACAATGTTTTTTTTCTAGTAACAAGATTATCTATAGCTTCTCTTTGTCAAATTTCAAGAAGCCAAGAGATTTCTTTGACAATCTAATAGCCTAGTTTCATATATAAAAATAGAATGTCTAATATTTAGATCTTGAACATCTTTCATCTCTAAATTTTGTTGTGTAACTTAATAATATAAAGAATCTAAGTTGGTCATGCTTGTTGAGTAGAACTTAAACAAGTATGTAGACTAAAGAAAGACATAGAAGTCTCGAGTTCTAGAAAAACTCATGCCTTTTCAAGTTTATATAGACATTCATATTGGTTAGGTGCATTTCTTTCTTACACACTTTAAAAAGCATAGGTTTGACATTAAATACATGTTGGTTTCACAACTCTAAATCAACATGCATGAATTTTAGTTACAAGGGAATCATCCCTTCGATCTTAATTATTGAACCCTACTTGGGTTTATTGAATTTAAACGAAGATTTCACCACCTTTCCCACTATAATGAGGTGACATTATATTACAAACAATACAATTTGAGCACTTGTTCTAGCTTGCCATATATCAGCTCAGGTGATATGAAGAACACGATACATATAAAAAATAGAACACATGGTTAATACCATTTTCAAGGGATCAATGGCTGATCCATATTTAAATTTTAATCATCATAAAATACAGAGAATCGGAATGGAGATTCTAATTAGCCATCAAATGGTTACAACAAAAGGGTATGTGCAAGATCATTATGGAAAAAATAGGCCCTTAAGTGGCAAAAAAATTAGAAAAATTAGAGTTAGGCAACTTGACGTAAAAATTTGAATAAGTTATCTATATTCTTTCAAAAATATGTAAGAATAGAATCTATAGCAAATTTAATGTAGTTTCTAAAATACTAGGTTTATTTTTAAAAAATTCTATTTGGTGAAAATTTAAAATTTCAATGCAGTAGTACTTAAATTTCAGGAAAAAATAAGTAGGTATCTGTCTGACCACCCTAACCACAATAAAATGATAATATTTTTTATATTATTTTAGATATAATTAGAGGACTCATGTCCCGATGTCATACATATTTTTTGTAATTTTTTCCAAGTAAATAATTAATTATAATTTTTTTATTACAACTTCTAAAAAATATAAAAACTTGTATGTCCACCACCTTAGCTTGGTCAAAACATCATGAAATTCAATTTTTTTAATCCTATAGTATGTGAAGCATAGAATGTGATGCATGTTTTAGATTCAAAAAATGTGATATCAGTTGGAAGCTATAGATGTTTTTCAATCAGCCTATCAATCAAGACTTTAGTCGTAATTCAAATAGAAAATAAATAATAATTATTTATTAAATTGTAAGTAAAGCATAATTTATATTGGTGGAAAGCTAAGAATCTCCTTTAAAAACCCTTTTCGTTTCATCAATTTTGGGTAAAAACCAGTCGTCACCACATACCCTACACATACCCATCATGATCCTACACATACCCAAAAGTGAAAACCTAAAGAACTTTCATATTTGGTAGCTCTAAGGCTTGGCCTAGCTATGAAAGCTAGCCACAAGGCTTCAAAATGAAACATACCATATACTGGCCATAGGCTGAGCGACCCTAAACTATGTTTGATGCCACATTACATGGCTCAAGGTCATGGTTTCAACATGAACAAATTTTACAGTCAAATGATGCAATCAACATAATGGAAAACTAGCATTCATATGATGAGTAAAAATGATAAAATAAAATAAAATTTTCTTTCTAAGTAATCAGTTACTTGATAAATTGAGCTTTTTGTGAGCCTTTCTTTTTATTTTTCCCTCACCCACGAGCTCTCTTTCTAGTTTTTCCTTCAAACAACAGAACTATCTTCGCCATAGTGATGTGCATTCAAGAATGGAAACAACAACATTAACATTATTCCCTCCTTTTGCATGTCACTAGTGAAGGAATTATTTCCTTCTCGTCGGCCACTACTCGTGTCAAAATTTCCATTAATATTGTGGCAGACCACATCCTTCATGATCTTATTTGATTTCCAACAATCCGATATTAAAATATTATCGGTTACTGATTTAAATTTTGATGAGAATATGAATATGTATATATATATGTATGTATATGTATTTACATATATATGTGATATGTGTATACATATTTATATTCACATATACATATATCTATATATGTATTTATATGATTTCTTTCATATTTACCATGCTCATTCTCCATTTCAAATATATGCATATATTTATATATTTATGTATGTATTCACACTTTTTTACATACATGTATATATATATATATACATTCTTGAATAAAGTGTTCATTTGGGAGAATTTGTAAGTTCCATGTGCCATTTTTTTAAAATTAAATAAGGAACTTTAATTTCTTCTCGAGCTTCCATAAATATAAACTAAAATAATTTTTTTAGTCATTTTTCTCAATACTTTCTTTTGTTTTCTTGAAAACACAAAGTTTGAGTCTACAGAAAATTGAATCTACAAGCCATTCATTTTCAATCACTAAAAGAATTCAAGTCATGAAATTACGTTCTTCTCTATATGCAAATAGTTCAAATGCAATTCATCATTCCATTTGTGGTGTGTACACCTAGATTCCATCTAGCGTACCATTCGATCTACCTAAATAATCATACTTCAACCGTGTTGTCGTCCTTCCACCTATCACCCTGCAACTGCACACACTTGCACTTGCAAATTTATCAGTAATGTTCAATTCATGGTAACATATGAAATAATTTCCCAAAGTTGGAAAAGTCAACATCAGTCAACTTCTTTCATTCAGTTTTTGGAAAATTCCAAAATTTCCATTTAATATTTAATTGAATTTCTTCAATAATTCAATTCACCATATTTTAATAAATATGCAATAAAATTGGGTTATGGAATCCTTCCCCTCTTGGAAGAGACATTGTCCTAATGTCTAGTAAGTTGAAATAAAGAATATCATATCCAATTTGATCATACATGTTTGTTTCAACATCACATCACAATATATGTGTCTATTTCAACATCACATCAGAGTATATATGTCTATATCAACATCATATTAGGATATATGTCTATTTCAACATCACATTAGAATATATATGTCTATTTCAACATCACATTAGAATATATATATATGTCTATTTCAACATCACATCTAAATATATATGTCTATTTCAGCATCACATCACAATTTAAAGCATGGAATATCATAGTATCTCAATCCAAAATATTTCAAACAAAATTATTGAAGTTTCTTTCTCAAGAAAGAAAATGTGGAAAGGAGCTTTCTATTTCTTATGCATCCTCCCATGTAGCACTGTCTTCTGAGTACTAGTCCCATTGGACCTTAAACTGAGAAATATCTCTACTCCATAACTTAATGTTGCATCTATCTAGGATTCTAATGGGCTCCACTAGCACCACTCCTGGATCTTGTACCCACAAGGATTTCCATTCAAGCACATGAGTCACATTAGGATGATATGTCTTAAGAAAGGAAACATGAAACACATTATGAAGTTGAACCAAGGCAGGTGGTAGATCTAGTCTATAAGAAATTGAGTTAATCACTTCCAAGACTTCAAATAGTCCCACATATCTTAGGGCCAATTTGGAAGACTTTCCAAAAGTAATAGAAATTTTATGAGGTTTAACTCTCAAGAAAACTTTATCCCCCGTTGTGAACTATCTAAGAGTTTGGTTCTTTATGGCATAACTCTTCTTTTGTTCTATCGCCTCTTTTAATCTACTCTTAATGACCCTCATTTGTTCTTCCATTTCCTTAAGCATTTTAGGTCCTACTATGATCATGTCCTCCAATTTATCCCAATTGATGAGGGTATGACACTTCTACCCATACAAGGCTTCAAATGTAGCCATGCCTAAGGATGTATGATAGGATTTGTTGTAAGTAAACTCTACCAAAAAAAAAAATTCTTCCCAGGTCTATACTATTGGTCCATTTAATACATTCGGAGGAGGTATTAAACTAACTAATTCACCCTCTCTATCTACCCATCAGTCTGAGGATGATAAGCTGAACTAAAATTTAGTTTGGTTCCCTATGCAACATTCAATGTCATCCAAAAACTTGAGGTCATCCATGTTTCCCTATCAAAAATGATAGCCTCTAGCACTCCATGCAAATAGATCTCTTGGAAAAATTTCTTAGCCAAGGTCAATGATCCATCCTTAAGGCTCCCTGGAATGAAGTGTGCCACCTTAGTCAACTTTTCAATCATGACCAAGATAACATCATGCTTGTTTTTTTCTCAATAGAAACCCCTATACAAAATCCATATTGATCACCTACCATTTATACTCAGTTATGCCATGAGGATACAATAACCTAGCTAGATGTGCATGCTCAACCTTGACTCATTGGCACTCCAAGCATATGACTATGTACTCCACTACATCCTTCTTGAGTTTAGGACAAAAATATATTCTTCAACTTTGTGGCCATCTTGGATACTCTAGGGTGTCCTGAATAAGGTGCATTGTGAACTTCTTATAAAACCAACTTCCTCAACTCTTGAGAGTCAGGAATATACATTCTTCTCTGATATCTCAAAATAACATTTGGTTCAATCTCATACTCATCAAACTGATGATCTGAAGGATTTACTACTAGGGTGCTCTTCACTCTCTTATAGTGCTCATCCCCTTCTAGATTCTATATTATGTACTGTATCAAGTTAGACCTTATTGAGATCATGGTTGCCATATGTCTTTTTCGACTAAGATCATCAACCACTCTATTCTCTTTCCTTTTTATATATTCAATTCCAATGTCATACTTGCTAAGGAATTCCAACCACCTTCTATGTTGTGCATTAAGGTTTGGATAGGTAAATATGTATCTCAATCCTAAATAGTTTTTCTTTAGTTCAAATGACTTTCCCAAAAGATAATGCCTCGACATCTATAAGGCATGAACTATGGATGCTAATTCTAAATCATGAGGCACGTAGTTCACTTCGTGCTACTCAAGATTTCTTGATTCATATCCTACCACTTGTTTGTCTTGCATTGATACTACTTCTAATCCTTCTTTGAAAGCATCTATGATTATTGTGAATCTCCCATTAGGATAAGGGATGGTTAGCACTGGTGTTGCCATGAGCCTCTCCTTCAAGAGTTGGAATGCTTTCTCGCATTTCTTGGTCCATTCAAACTGTGTTCCCTTCCTTTGGAGTGAGGTAATAGATGCAATTTGGAAGAATCCTTGTACAAACTTCCTATAGTATCCTATGAGGCCCATGAAGCTAAAAATTCTGATACATTTTGAGGCACTGGTCATTCCATGATACCTTGATCTTCTTGAGGTTTACAAAGACTCCTTCAGCTAAAATGATATGGCCCAAATAGTGCACTCTATCTTGATGAAATGAATGCTTGGAAAGCTTCCCAAAGATTTTCCTTTCTCTCAATCACTAAAAAACTATCCTCAAATGTCTATCATGCTCTTCAACAATCTTCAAGTAGACTAGAATGTCATCAATGAAAATAAAAGTAAAGTCTTCCAAGTAGTTTATGAATACACTATTCATGAGGTTCATAAAGGTTGTTGATGCATTAGTTAAACCAAAAGGTAACACTATGAACTCGTAATGTCCATACTGAGTTCTAAATGCAATCTTCAGAATGTATTCTTCCTTAATTCTCAATTGATGGCACCCTAAGCAATTAATTCAGAATGTATTCTTCGGAATGTATTTTCAGCTAGACTATAATGTCATCAATGAAAATAAAAGTAAAGTCTTCCAAGTAGTCTCTCAATACGCTATTCACGAGGTTCATAAAGGTTGAATATGCATTAGTTAAACCAAAAGGTAAAACTATGAACTCGTAATGTCCATACTAAGTTCTAAATGCAATCTTCGGAATGTATTCTTCCTTAATTCTCAGATTTACCCTAATGAGTTTACAACAACAAGAGATTTGTTGCTTATTAATTCTAACATACCAAGGTTTACACTTTTCGAATGATCTTTGACTTATTTTAATATTCAATGGTAAGATTGAAGCATCTAATTTTTTTTATATAATTCAGTTTGAGTCATATCTAAGAGATGCTTTCAATGAGGTTCACGAATTTTGGAACCCACGCTTAATTTTAAGACATCTCTAATGTTAGGTGATACTCTTGTATTATCATGCCAAAATTTATCGATTAAAGATTTAATTTCACTAGTTAATTTCATGTTTGATCTTGGGAGTCTACCACTAAAACTTCAACATTGATTAATAGGATCATTTTCAATACTTTCTCTTCTTTTACCAGATCTTAACAAAGTTGTAGGATTTACTTTTATATATTTACTAATCTTACTTAACATTCTTTTATTTGAAGTTCCTTTATCAAATAGAGCAATTTTTATTGCACAATGAGCAACATTCTTATCTTTCGATCGACCTTTCTTACCAATAACATCAATAACATTGGAAACACTAGATATGACTTGTTCTACTGAATCATCTTCCTTTTTTGGCTTTACAAAAACACCTAATTTTTTCATCACTTTTCTCATTTTCAACATTCTCATCAATTGCACCATGAGTTGACATTGGAATCCTAATTTATTTCTATAAAAAAACATTTTATATATTTTATTTCCATAATTTCTAATTTTTCTCCAAGAAACTTTACCACGAAGGTTATCTAGCACATCTGTTTCAATTGTAAAAAAATCATTTTCACCTTCATCCATAGGAGTTTCATTTTCATTCACACAAGGGGTTTCATTTTAATTTTTAAATGTAAAAGGGATTTCATTCTCATTTTCATCAATATTAGGGATTTCATTCTCATTTGCATTCTCATGAGATATAATTTCATCAATTTTTTGTTTCTGCATTGTTTCAACCCTAATATTATTGATCTCATCAATTGTGTATCCAGCTTCATCTAAACAAGCAATATCAATATTATCAAAAATTGGGTTTGAACACATACTTGGATAGATTGTTTGAATAGGTGCATTTTCCATATCATTGGGAGGTGGATTTGAAGACATACCCAAAGCTGTTTGCATATCATTGAAAGTTGAAGTTGAAGGCATAGTTGGTTTTGTCTCCGTAATTGCATTTTATTCCATATTCACCATCTCAACATTTGCATCATCTACATTCATTTCATTATTCATTGCTTCCTCTTCAACATTCTTGGAACTAGATGCTTCCAAATCTTTCATTATATGATTCCTTTCTCTCCTTTCCCTTTGTCTTTTTGCCTCCTTATCTCTATTTGCTTGAATTTCTTTGGGTGTCATTAACTTTCTACATCTTTTTTTTTGTCTTTGCTTATCACCCATGGTTACCAAACCCTCTTTGATGACAAAAAAAATAATTCAAGAAACCTATTTTCAAATTTCCACCTCCTTCAAATATTCAAATTAAACTATGTACTATGAAGATCATTTTTTCTATAAACTCTGAAGTACAAAAACATCATTAGTATATCCAAAAAAATATTTTTCCAAATCTTCTTGTAAATTTTTTTTGTACTTGATTCCACTTCAGAAAATTCAACCTACACTTTTTCTCTTCCAACAATTTGAATAGAATATGCCCTACACAAGACAAATTTGCGGTAAAAAATGTAGAAAATGACACTTTCATATAGTACTGCAGAAAAGGAATGTTGCAGGAAAATTATGTTTTACCAGTATTTTCTAAATTATTCAAAAATAGTTATATTTAAAATGTGTATGTGTTATGAAATGCGTACGCATTCTATTTTAGGAATGCATACGTGTTTCAAAATGCATACGCTTTATCTTTACCCAACGGGTAAATAGATAATACGTATATGTTTCTTTTAACTAATGCGTATGCATTTTTGTAACGCGTACGTTTTATTTAAAAGTTGCATTCCCACACCAAATCCAACCTTGGTTTTAGCCTTGGGAAAGGCTTGGTAATCTGAGCCTTAGCCTTTGACTTGCAACTAGAAAACTAAGGCAGATTGAAGAAGAATGTCCAACTTTGACAACATGGCTGATGGACTTTTTTTCTGAATCAATGTATAAAATTAAAACCCATTAGATAATACGCTATCTACTTTCCAAATATATAATTTTTATTAATATTGGATTATGTTTGCTATTTTTTAATTAATTTCTAATAAAACTAGTCCTTAAACGTGAAATATCAGGATTTTTTTGTTTTTCAATAATTATTTTTTCGTTACGTTTCTTGTAAAACAAATCATATGGCATCAAACTCCAGACAATTATCTACACAATGAAAAAAAAAATCAATTTTTTTTTAGTTTAGATCCAATTATGTTGTCCGTACATGTCGATTTTTAAAAACAATAATTAAGGCCAATAAAAATTTAATAAAAAAAAATATTCAACCAAAAATTATAAAAAAAATTTCACATCAAACTTCATGTTGTTAGCTATCTTTTCCCAAAATTAATTAGAAAAATACTTTTATTTAGGTCAAAAAGTGTTGTTCGTACACGTGCTTAGTATGGTAAAAAGATAGGGACTTTTAAAAAGGAGTTTTTATAGATCCCAATCAAAATGTAATTTCTATAATTTGGGTATTTTAATAATTTACATATTTGGAAACTAGATTCAAAATGATAACTTTCATATTACTGACTTTTTTTAAGATTCATTGTGTAAGTGCCTCAAATTTTCAGTCCACGTGTGAAAAATTCTGAAAAACAGCAAAACACTTCAACTTTTTGAGCTTTTTGTGTACCCAACTTCTTGCATCAACCCCTCTACATATGTATAGGTTGTTATTGTTTGTCTCAATTTATTACTATCTTTAGTAAAACTTAAGGTAATGGTTGATTGGTGAGTGCTATTTTAAATAGCACAGTTCACCATACTTTTTCCTATATAATTGTAGATTCTATTGGAACCAATATATGAGAATATTATAATTGATTATCTTTGATATGGTGTTAGAGCTAAGAAAAAAAATAAAATAAAGATATACATCATTGTCATAGCAATAGCCTTATAATATGCCATAAGATCAGTGACTTTATTATTTGTTTGTGTAATGTGCAAATTGTGGGGCATTGGAAATCCTAGTGAATTTCATTTTGTTGGTCCTTTTCAAGGGATCATATGTCCATAAAAAATTCACATTGCCTTCTTTTGCAGTCTACATGATTGCAAACTTGGAAGCCTCTTCTTAAGTCCCAACATTCCATATATCTTTGTTAAGTGCACAAATATTATGGCTGATTAGGTCACTGAATCCATCTTCTTTTAGACCATATATTCACTGTTGAGAGCTCATTCCTTGTCATAGAGTCATTTCATGTGTTGAGTCTTTGAGAGGTTTTATCAAGTTGTCTAGAGAGTATGTCATTGTGATGAGGGCATATCTAGTGGTTGTTGGGTTTTGATATGTGTGAGAACCTTTTATCAACATCACAATGTCACTCACTTATGGGCATGATAGCAACAAGAGAGGTGCAGATAATCTTGTGCCATTTGATAGAACTATGCAATTGTATATAGAGGGTGTTTCATAAAAGCCAAAGTCCACCAGCGCTACTCTCTCGATGGTGCTCTCACCAAAATCTACAATAATAGTTTCAAGTTTTCTTGGGGGATTGTGAAGTGTCTTGAAAGAAGCCAACAACACACACATTCTAGGGTACTTCTAGAAAAGTTGATGTTATTACTAAGTAAGCTCAGTTGCAAGGTAACGAAGCTATGGTTGAAGTCTATTATTTGGTTGTCTTTTTCACATAGCTATTAGAATAATGGATTAAATTTTATTGAATAATGGTCTAAGTCTATAAATACAATAATCTAGCCTATATAGAAATAAGTCAATTTCATTAGTGATGATGATGCCATTATTTTCACCAACTCCATTATGTTTTAATTTTAGTGTTTTTCCTATAAAATACCTTATTTTTCTCACAAAATGGCAAGAAACTCTCCAAATTTTCTTCTTCAAGATTCCTAGTTGCTACGTGGGAATAATTATTCCACATCGAAGACCAAGCTAAAAACTCAACTGGAGTTTGAAGAAGTTTGGAACATGTGGTTACTAGTAACACAACAAGACCACAAAATGATGTTGATGCATAATGAAATTTGATCAAGATGATAGGAAGGATAAATTGATCATAATGTTTAGTGTATCTAAAAAAGTTTGGCCTTTTATCCAAGACACATCCATAGCCAAAGATGCATGGGACAAGCTCAGGATAGTATATGGCACAAAGAATCATAATTAGATCCTAAATTTGTAGAGTTAGCTACATGGCTTGAAGATGAAAAATGGAGAATAGTTGGAATCCTTTCTCAAAATGATTGTTTACTTGAGAGCTTCCATACAAGAATTAGGAAAAATAGTTGAAGATATTTTCCTAGTGCCCATTGTCTTGTGAACATTGGCTTTTAAATTCAAATTGTTTGTGACAACTTTGAATGTCACATAACAACCACCAAATTTTGAGAAGCTTGTGAAATTACTTGAGAAAGAAGAGTTCCTAAGCTAGGATCATACTGAGGATGATCATGCCATGACCACATGTCATAAAGGAAAGAATCCTATGAAGCAATTTGGTGGACCTTCCAAATCTAGTAATGCATCCAGATCTAAGAATAAGTGTCCAATCTATGAGAGGATTGGATATGATTTAAAAGAATTTTGGTACAACTCCTTGGCCAAATGATCATCCAATCATCCAAAAAATCACATCCAAAGAAGTCATTTCAAAGTGGCAATACATAATGGGAGAAGAGAAAAAATACAAGAAACATGGCAATGTTATTGAAGAGGAAGAGTCTCCAAAAGAGGAATACATGTTTTTAGCTCACACTTCACAAGATAGTTCACAATCAACCTCAATTTGGTATGTGGAATCAAGTGGTACAAATAACATGATTAGACAGGAGGAGTGGTTTCTCACATTGAAACCCCATCATAGTAAAGTCTCTCTTGGAGATGATACCACCTATGACATCCAAGGTATTGGTGATATCTCCTTGTAGTTTGGCATTCATTATCACACACTCACTGAAGTTTGGTATGTGCTCATACTAACCAAAATTATCCTATCTATTAATCAATTTCTTGATCACAACCAAAGGATTGAAATTGATAAAACTAGGATAAAAAGGTATGTCTCATCCAAGATAAGTCTAAAAGTGCAAAGATCAAGTTCCAAGTGCTACAAAAATTGGTAAAATATTTAGGCTTGATATAACTGCCAATAATCAAGCCTTGGTGACTAAGGATAATGATATTGATAAGCGATGACATCATAGGTTTGGTCATTTGAGCAATAGTTATTTGCTAACACTTAGTAAGAAAAGCATGGTCAAAGGGATTACCTCATTTGAGAATTTAAGTCTTATTTTTTCTAGCTGTATTGTTGGTAAATAACATAGAGCACCCTTCTATCCTAGTGAGCATCATGCAAGTCAACCTTTGCAACTAGTGTATACTGATTTGTATGGGCTCATGACACTTAGTCATAATGGATTTTGATACATTCTTATTTTTTTTATGATCACATAAGAAAAATGTTGTTATATTGGTTGAAAAGTAAAGATGAAGCATTTTTATATTTAAAAGAGTTTCACACTCTTGTGGAAAAAGATATGAATCATTGTATTCATGTCCTTTGCTCTGATTGTAGGGGGGAATACTCCAGCATTGAATTATCCACCTATTTGAAGGAAAATGGGATTTGGTGTCAACTAACTATAGATTGCACACCTCGATAAAATGGAGTTTTTGAACAAAGAAATTACATCATCATGGAGATGGTATATAGTATGTTGAAGGATTCTCAATTGGTATTGATGCAAGAGTATCTATGGGTACTAGCAATCTTGCATCACAAAAAATATTGTTATTTCATTTTTCTCATTTGCAAGCACTCTCTTTGTAGCTATTTTACTACTTATAGAGCTTTTCAAAGCTCTCTATTTTGGTTCAAATGTATAGGCCTAAGAGCCTATCACTATATTGTAAATGATGTTCATATATAAATAAATATAGTTTCCAATTCTTGTATTACAATGTTACTTCACAAAAAAAAAAGGATTTTACAATATTTTCTTACATATGGTACATAATGTATAAAATTTACAAGAATGA
Source organism: Sequoia sempervirens (assembly GCA_007258455.2). Classification (NCBI taxonomy): domain Eukaryota; kingdom Viridiplantae; phylum Streptophyta; class Pinopsida; order Cupressales; family Cupressaceae; genus Sequoia; species Sequoia sempervirens. Next base: position 352,234,684 of record VDFB02373365.1, read on the forward strand.
GTCATCTCTTGACCACCCACTAGTAGTTTGTCATGGAATTGAATACCTTTTCTTGGGCTTCTTGGAAATTTAGTAGTTTGACCAACCTCACCTCCATACTGTCACTTTCCTCCACCACTAGTGATTTTAGCAGTTGTAGTATTGGTCTCTCCATAGAAATAGGTAATACTACTTATTTTCCTATATAAGCTAAAAGGGTGAAGCTTTTAGAACTTCCTTGGGGGTGATTCAGTTGGCCCATAATGTCAACCACAAATTCTTATGCCAATCCCTTTGATGATCTAAACCAATTTTATTTATTAGCCAGATTAGGTTTTTATTTGTGGACTCCACGAGATCATTTCCTCATAGGTAATAATTTGATGAAGTCTTGAGATAGACTTTGTGCTTCAATGTGAATTTTGATATTCTGACCCCTATAAAATCCCATGTGTTGTCAAATATCAAGGTCATAGCAGATCCAAACCTCGATACCAGCTCCTCAAGAAAGTTGGAAATCTCCCCCTTAATAGCATTCTTCAAATCGGGCCACCTCTATCCACCTAGTGCAATAGTCCATAGTAGCTAGTATCATTTTATGCCTAAAATTGGAGATAGGGTTAATCATCCCAATGAAATCAAGTCGCCATTGCATGAATAATTTTTTGACTACAATCAAACACAATGGCATAGCCAAAAAAATTTGCATATCGACAAAGAAATAGAATTATGAACATTTCTTCACTAGGTTGTGACATTTTGTAAACATGGCAAGCCAATAATAGCTTACCCACATTATTTTTAGGGTAGTGGTTTTCGCAGAGAAATTCCCACCTATAGGGGTGTTGTGAAATTCATCTAAGATCCTTTCTGTCTACTCCTTATCTACACATCAGAGGAGGATGCCATCATATTTTCTCTAGAACAACACTCCTTCAGTTATGATGTACCCAACGCCCTGCAATCTGTAGAATCTCTTTTTATGTGAAGGGATGTTGGTCAAGTATATTATGGTCAACATAAATTTTACACTTTTGGCTACCCAAAATTCCTTTTCAATTCAAAATCATTTATTAGAACCTCCTCTGCATGCTCCTCTTCAGTCTAGGGTTTGAGTTTGCTAGCCAAATACTCACATAGTCCTCTTCCTTTAATCATCCTTGTGGGTTGGAATTTTATGTTGCATTCTAGGAAATTGGTGATCTAATTTACCATTTTATCTATAATTTCTCCCTCCATGATGTATTCCCTTACACTAGGATGCGATACAAGGACCATAATCTTGCTCATTGATATAAGGTATTTGAACTTTTTAAGACCTTTTACGATAGAAAACTCAAACTTCTTGAAAAATTTATACTTGGTTTCATATCCTTTGAGAGTGCTTGAATAGAAACTAATAGGGTCCTCTCCCTTGTCTTCATCATCCTTTTGTGTGAGCACCATAGCAATGTTGTTCTCACCACCATAGACATACATGGTGAAGTCTTTAGAAAAATCTAGGTTTACTAACACCGGAGCTGAATAAAATAGCTTCTTTAATTTTCTCAAAAGTAGTTTGGTCCTTCGAGGTCCATTTGAAAGCTTCATCTTTCTTAATCATGGGCATAATGGGCCTTGCAAAGCCAACGAATTTAGAAATGGACATAGTAATAAAATTATTTTTTCCCAAGAAGGATTGGACCCCCTTCTTGTTCATCGATAATGGAAAATATTTTATGGCTTTTATCCTTTTGGGATTGATAGAGATCCCCTCCTTGGAGACCACATAGACAAGTAGCTTACCTTGTGAAACTTGAATGAACTTTCTTTTGGATTTAAGGAAATCCAAAAATCTTGGAATCTTTGGAAGACATTTTGTAGATGATCAAAATGATCATCTTTGGATTTAGAAAAAATGGTCAAGTCATATAGATAAATAAGCATGATCTTTCTGATCAAATCCTCAAAGGTGATGTCCATCATGCACTAGAAGGTGTCCCATTCATTATATAAGGAAAATGGAATTTTCACATAGGAAAATATTCCCCACTTAGTGGTGAAAATTGTTTTGTGTGGTTCTTCATCTATAACATTAACTTGATTGTAGCCTGAGAAACCATCAAGAAGAGAGAAGATCTTTGATCCCACCATAGTTTGTAAGATTTTCTAAATTGATGGTAGAGGATAATTTGATCCTGTAGGGATGCTCTATTCAAATTTTTGAAATCTACGTAGAGCTAAATGCCACCATTATTCTTTTGGACTGTACTAGGATGGAAACCCAGGTGGAATGCTTGATCAAGTATATGATTCTAGATTCAATCAACCTTTTTAATTCTTGAACCATAAGGGATTATACCTTGGGATTGATCAACCTCTATTTTTTTTGGATTATCTTTGCTCCCTTGACCAAGTCAATGGTTTTTTGGATTATACTAGGATCGTAACCTTTTAGATCATCACAAGTCTAAGCCACCTCTATGTCATGTCTAGTATAGAAAGACTTCAACCTCTCCTTGTCCCTTTGTGGAACACACTTTCCAACTTTGAGCTTCTAATTTCTCCCAAAATCAAGATCTGAATAGTCCCATTTGTCATAAATCTCCACTTACTATTCCTTGCATCATCATAATCAAAATGATTTTAGGACACACAACCACTGATTTTCTACAAGTTCTATTCAAGGAAACCTTAGAGATCTCAATCCAAGAATGGAATAAGGGAAATAGATCTGTAATAAGGTGTCTTAGGGGTGTGATTAAGACTAAAAATAGGTTCACCACCAAGATAGGATTTGGAAAGACAAGAAATGAATGTAACATTCAAAACCTAACTAGATGACCTAGGAAATGAAACTAAAAATTAGGATAACAAACTGAGAATGAATAGAGGTGTGCCTGGAAGGAGGATGAGGTCAAAACAAGCTCCAAAAACTTGAAATTCTACTTTTTGATGATCACTAGGACTCATATGCTAGTCTGGGTGATTTAATCCCAAACTAGGGTTTTCGTGCAAAAACTAGAATCTAGAGCTGTTGAATCAAGATCTATAGAAAATGTCTGAAAATGTGTATACTAGGACTCATATGCCACAAGTGGTGATTTAGTCCTAGTATTAGGGTTGATTTGAAACTCTAATATCCTCTAGTGATTTTCTTTAGCTTTCCTTTTGTCAAATCTCCAAGTCAAAAACACTGAATTCTAGCATATAGATGACTTTCCATGAGGATGACAACCTTGTGACAACTTGACAACTTTCCTCAATCTTGCAACTTAGTCTTTAAAGATCCTTCAAGCTCAAAAACACCTAGATCATGAATGATGTCTTGAAATGTAAATCAACAATCTAACATGAAGTGGCCATGTAGAATGTAGATCTTGATCTTGAATTAGATGTTGAACAATGCTTAACTTGGATCTTGAATGCTACATCACAGCACTAGCTCAAAAACATGCTTGATGCCTTATGCCTTTGACATAATGATGGATCTTGAATTGCTGCAACAAATGATGAAGAAATTTTCCCCTGAATGCCTTAGAAATGATCTTGAATGCTCTATGATTCTCTTATGAAGTCTTAGGATACTTGACTCTTGATTTCTTATTTTATATTATGATTTATTAGATGAAATAACAATTTGAAACCTTGTTTATATAGGCACTTCATTTAATTTATTGTTTATAAGATCCCAAATTCCAACATTCATGAAATTTGAATCCAAAACCCTGATTTCCTACTCAAAACCATAAAAAGGGGCCAAATGGGACTCATATTCCACTTGTGGTATATAGGTTCCATATGGGTGGGACTCATACGCCCAAGGTGGCGTATGGGTCCCACTAGGCCTTTTTGGGTAGAGGAAACGATGAGGAGTTAATATATTAAGTGTATTTGTTGATTATGTCAGGATCTTGGTTGAAATCAGCCTTGAGATGCATAATAAAGGGTCTTAGGGGCCTATTAATGATTATATAAAGTTTATAAATGTAAGAGGACCCAAAACTTAATGTGAAGGTTTAAATAAATACACATTACAACACTAAATTAAGAAAAATTTTGCTCTATTTAGCTTAAAAGGGTCCTAAACCTAATGGGAATGTGTAAAACACATTACAACACTCTAGATCAAGGCCACCTTAGGTCATTTTAATGTTAATAATTCCCAAATTAAGTGTGAAAATGTAAAGGACAACACTTTTCTAGACTATAGAAAGACTTTTTCTAGATGATCGAAATGATCATGTCCTTGGATTTTAAAAAAATGGTCAAGTCATCTAGATAAATAAGGATGATCTTACTAATCAAATCCTTAAAGGTAATATCCATCATGCATTGGAAGGTGGCCCATGCATTAGATAGAACAAATGATATTTTCACATAGGTAAACATTCCCCACTTGATGGTGAATGTTGTTTTGTACGATTATTCATCTATAACATTAATTTGATTGTAGCTCGAGAAACCATCAAGTAGAGAGAAAAATATTTGATACCACCATAGTTTATAGCATTTTCTCCATTAATGGTAGAGGATAATGATCCTTTAGGGATGCCCTATTCAAATTTTTGAAATCGACATAGAGCCGAATGTCACCATTCTTCTTTTGGATCGGTACTAGGTTGGACACCTAGGTGGAATGCTTGATCAAGTATATGATTCTAGATTCAATCAACCTCTTTAATTCTTGAACCACAAGGGATTCTACCTTAGGATTGATCGACCTCTATTTTTTTTAGATTAGCTTTTCTCCCTCGACCATGTCAATGGTGTGTTGGATTATACTAGAATCGTAACCTTTTAGATCATCATAGATCCAAGCCACCTCTCTATCATATCTAGTATAAAAAGACTTAAACCTATCCTTGTCTCTTTGTGGAGCATCATTTCCAACTTTGAGCTTCTGATCCTAAAATCAAGGTTTGAATTGTCCCCTTTGTTGCAAATATTTGCTTACTATTCCTTGCATCATGTTAATCAAAATGATTTATTAGGGTGATTAGCCACTTTGGAAGCTTATTTCTCTTTAGCTAAATGATCTGACTCTCATAGGAATCTTCAATATTTGGCTATAATTGATCCACAAACTTGCTTGATTGTTGAGTGAATGTGGCAATTTGAGCATCACTTTCAAAAACTTGCTAGTTTTGGTCATTATCATGGATAGCAAGTTAGAGCATAAACAACACAGTGTGTTGGTTTACCATTAGTTCAAACACTGGCTCAGATTGAGAGTTGATATAAGCCATCCTATCTACTAAAAAATTTTGTGACCTTGGAACCACTTGGATGTTAAAAGTTTCAAATTCCTTAATCAAGTCCCATATTTTGTTATGATAAGACCATATTCATATATTTTTTGTGGCTAACTGTCCTCTGACTTATTTTACAACTAGATTTAAATCTTTATACACTTGTAGCTTTTTAACACCTATCTACTCTACCAAATTTAAACCATGGATCAAGCCCTCATACTCTACCTCATTGTTCATGCATGAAAATTATAAATGGAAAGCTCTAAGAGTCTCTATTTTGATAGGGGATACTAGGTGAATACCTACTCCCAAGCTAGCCCTACATCTGGCATTGTTGAAGTGCAATGTCCATAAGCCCAGTTCATGATCTAAGCTTTCTTCTTGAGCCTTCTAGTTTTTGGTCACCTCTGAGATGACCTAGTCTTTGCCATAGATTACATATGTTCCCAAACTAGTGACATGAAATTTATGAAAAGGGTCAAACTCCAAGAATTGATTTAGTAGGATCTCTTCCTCGGTGCTTTGATTACGGGTCACTTCTTCATCCTATAACATTTCTACACAATGCATCTCATTCTTAGAAATGGATGTATGTGAAACTTCAAAACTCATTACAACATCTTTTACAATGTGTTCAATGTACAATGGTTCTGATAATATCTTCATTTGTGCACTATTTTTAGTCCTTAGTATCAAATGGGTCCAATCGAGAGCTAAATACCCTTGATTTTAGCGATGAAGTCCCTAGATAAACACATTTTAAAGATGGGAGGATTTTTTATCATGACCACCTCTTGGGTGACTATCAAGCTAGAGAATGAATACATGGTCAATGAAAGTCTTTTGATTAGGCCTATGGCTTGGATCTTTTTCCCATCTACCTACATAATCCCCTTGTCAAGGGACTCATATTCTAAATTCAGAGAGTTTGTCACTAGATTTGGCATGAATTGGTACTAGCACCTAAATCTATCATGTTATTGTGCAAAAATTTATCCCCCACAATGAGGGTTAAGAAAAAGAGAGTGGGATTTTTTTTACATACCTCATTATTGGTTGATTTGACTTTGACATTCATGAATGTTGTGGCACCTGAAGTCTAGGGCCCTTAGACTAGCCTATTTCCTTTTTCTTGGTTATAGACCAGGGCTAGATTTGGTTGTGGAGACAACTTATCTTTTTCCAAAGCATCCCACAATAAAGAATTTTGCTTTAGAATATCCAAAATTTCCCATAAGGACACATTGGTAGGAGCTTTCTTTAGTTCTTCAACTATGTTGAACGATTTTTTTAGAGGTACCTTTAGTTTGAAAGGAGGTTCCTCCCTTAGTATTAGAAAGGGTTGATTTATTATAGGACCAAAAACCTTGTTTGTGGCTTTCTTCTATACTTGAGATTGATACATTGGTTGCTATTGTGTTTGTGGCATGAACTCCCCTGTCAATCACTGCTTTGAGTGAGTGTTGTAGTCTAACTGGACTTTAGTGGCTCCTATTGCTAGGACTTCATTTGAAAAAACTACATATTCTCCCTCCATCCAAGAAAAGAGTGCTTGATTTGGGGCGATTTCCATCTATTGATATGACGACATGCCCTACATCTAAGTGTTGTGTCTAGAATTTTCTATCTTAGGAGAAAACTATGCTTGGACTCTCGCATTTGAAGAGACACCTTGACATCTCTTCTTTGCTATTTTTTTTGGAGATTACCTATTAGAAAATTTTGAGGCATGTGGGAACGGTTGTGAGGAAAACACCAAGCATTCACATCTTCTACCAGGTTGACATAGTCAAGATCAAAGGGCCTTGTCAGGCTATCCAATCACGCAACCTAATCAGGTCATCACATACACAAATTGACACCAAATTGGTCAACAACTCTCTTTTATTCATTTAGAATAGAAATTACATTTACATCTATAGGGAAATTCCCTGTTCTACTTCTCATCACATCTGCAAGCTACCTTGCCTCATTCTGGTTGACTCTCCCTTCTTAACAACCTATCCTATGAGCTAACACCTCACTCTTTGCTTACAAGCTTCTTTGCTAGTACCTCTCCTTTCTGTTGGCTTATCACTGCCAATGCCTCTCTTTGTGGCTGGTTACTCAACCACCTTCTCTGCTATCTCTTTGCTTGTCTTTATTGTGTCCTATGTCATCACGATTGGGTTCCACCATGGTTGTCTTCATTATCATTCCTACCACATGTCCTCTTTTTATTCTCCTCATGACTACACGTCATCCTGTCGATACACCCACTTCTCACCGATCATCATTCATCGACCCATCAGAGGGACTTCCTCCATTATCTTCCTGACACCACCTAGTTGTGTCGATAAACCCATAACACTCTGCCTCCATTAGGCCATTGGGACAAAGGTTGATGTCCCACTGATATGGAACACTCACACTAATGTAACTTCAACTGCCAACCCATCGATCAACCATGGGGAAAATTCACGCCAATAAAGAAATTTTTTCTCGATGAGGGAACAATGTCAGCCAAGTGCGGGTAGGAGCGTGATGCTCCTACATCAAACTATCCAGGTGAATAAAATTCATGTGCTCCTACACATGGCTCATATAAGGTCATCTTTCAATTCTAATTTCTTCTTCCACACCTTCTTTTTGTTCAACCTTCTGAACTATTGTCTTTGTAGTTTTCACTACCTGCACTTGTCGACTTCTCTCCTTCTGGGCATACCTTTTCCTTCAGATCACCACCATTCTTCCTCACAACCTTCCACCTTTGTGGGAGTTGACCTACTACAATTCATCCTCTTCTAAGAACATTCCTTCCATTGTTCATCCATTGTCATACTAAACAGTCGTTCAACCTTTTGTATCTCAAGAAACCCTTGATCCTCATCTAACACTAGACAATAATGCAACATCAAATCTTCTTCTTTACTAGCTACTTTTCCTTCCAAGAATATTTTGATTCTTCTCATCTCCTCTTTCAGCTAGAGATCATCCTTTCCAACTTGTTCATCAAACATAGGGCTCCTAGAGTTTATTTTCTACTCCTTTTGATCTCTCTTTTTCTTTTATAGTTGAAGCTACAAGCACATCCTCTGTACTTTCGACAACATCCACCTCTTTTGCAACCCTCTACAAATTGAACATTCCCTCTATTTTCACAATCTCTTCTACAAACACTAAATCTTCCTCATCTGGCCCTTTATCAAACACCTGACTTCTAAAAATCTCCCTATTATACATACCTATATTCACAACCTCAAATGAATCATGAAAAAATAAATCAAGAGACCAAGTTGTCTCCATGGGTGCCTCCCCTTTGTAAAATTTCTCTTCTTTTCGTATTTCCTCTTCCAGTGAACCTTGTTGCACTTCTTTCACACCTTTATTTGTGAACCCCTCATCAAGGGCATCCAGTCCTACCTCTATTTTTCTCAATTCTTCAATGAGCTTCTTTTCACTCAATTTCTCCCAATACTCCTCCCATGATGGGATTATCACTGGTCTCCTCATCACAATTCTTGTCCTCGTATTCAAAAACATCTTCAAGAACTCGCAAGTTCTTCTACAATTACAAGCATATCTTGCAACAATTTCTCTCTTCAATTAGGGTATCGGCCCTATGCAGTTACAGTACTTCCTACAACAAATTAACACTTCACTCCAAGCTTATGTGCCTCCTCTACCCTCTATAGTCACAAGTCCTTTCCTACAACAAATCCCTCTAGGGTTCAAGTTCTTTGTGGTTATAGGTCTCCTCTCACATGCAAAAAGCTCCTCTTCTAGAACTCAAATCCTCTATAGTTACAAAATCCTCTTCTACACCAAACTCTCTCTAGGGTTTCTTTCTGAGACAGCAAAAAGCTTCTTCTCATGATCTCTTTCACAAATTCACTTCCATGCCAGTGATCTCCTGCTCTAATACCACTTGGCACAGTCAAGATCAGAGGGCCTTGTCAGGCTATCCAATCATGTAGCCTAATCAGACCATCACATACATAGATTGACACCAAACTAGTCAACAACTCTCTTTTTTTCATTCAGAATAGAAATTACCTTTACATCTACAAGACAATTCCCTCTTCCACTTCTCATCATATATGCAAGCTACCTTGCCTCATTTTGGTCAGCTCTCCCTTCTTACCAACCTATCTTACGAGCTACCACCTCACTCTCTGCTTGCAAGCTTCTCTGCGAGTACCTCTCCTTTTTGTTGGCTTATCACTGCCAATGCCTTTCCTTGTAACTGGCTACTCGGCTACCTTCTCTGCTCTCCCTCTACTCTCCTAATGGGTATATAGATATATCTTCTTCCTTGTCATCACCAATAAGCTTCTCCTTCACGTTAGCCATGTCATTCTTCCTTCTTTGTGTCATAGTACCATTCAATTACCTCACTATCAAGATATTCATCCGTCGAACAATCAACATGGATTCCACAACAATGATGTGTAAATCCATAATATCTCGTTCTACCAGGTGTCATGATCCAACTCATCATTCTTCACCACCATTGTCCATTCATCTCAATTGTTCAACCAAACTTCCATCGCCCGATCATTGAGACCCCAACTCTTCTCCCACCAATACAAAGAAGTCTCATTGATGAATAGTCCACACACTGACCATTGCTCTATCAAGGAGATTCAAGATAGAGTTCCACCGATGGAAAGAACTTCCATTGATCCTTCAGGTCATCCACATAACCATCATAACCCACAACATGGTTGTGGATTATCCAATCCCATCATGCCATGTGTCTACTTGTCTTTTTTTTCTCCCACGTCATCATGACTAGGTCCCACCATGGTTGTACTCATTGTCTTTCCTTCCACGCTTCATCTTTTCATTCGCCTCATGACTACATGTCATCTTGTCAATACACTCTCTTCTTGTCAATCGTCATTCATCAACCCACTGGAGGAACTTCCTCCACTGTCTCACGGATACCACCTACTTGCGTCCATGAACCTACAACACTTTTTCACCATCGTACCATCGCTGGGACAAAGGTTCATATCCTGTTGATATAGAACACTCACATTGATGTAACTTCAATCGCCAACCCATCGGTCAATTGTGGGGAAATTTTACTCCAATAAAGAAAAGTTCTGCTGATGAGGGAACGTCGGCCAAGGGGCGGTAGGAGTGCGATGCTCCTACATCATAGGTTATTCTAGCCTAGGAATAAGTTTTTGTTAGAGCTAGGCTTCACCATTTGCATTGGTATATGAACTAGTACAATTTGAGTCAAGGGTTGTGACTGGTTGTTTCTCCTCATACCTCCTTGCTATTGATTATTTTTGAAAGGTAGTTTTCCTCCTTGATAACCCTGAGAAGGAAGCTTTGGAGGCATTGCTTGTTGTTGCCTTAAATTGATAATATCATTTGAGAAATTCTGCAACAAATTCTTTATGTCATTCATCTTTATGACTAGCGAGAAAGAGCCCAAAGTGCTTGCTTGTCCATTATGATACACATACATTTATGGTAGAGGTGTGGAATTTGTGCTAGGAATGACCTCTTTTGTGGTTGAGTACAAATTTCTATAAACATCAGCATAGGTGACCTAGGTGGGAGTTTCCCAACAATGATCAAGCTATTTTTGGCTCTCACCACTAGGTCATATGCATCTAGTAGAGTGTCACCTCCTAGAGACTATATCATAATTGCAATGTCTAAATTAAAAGACTTTAAGTAGAACATGAATTCCATAGCTACTAGAGGTCTAGCTTCTATGGGAATCCTCTACTAGGACTTATTAAATCTGGTGTTAAAATCTGTAACAGCCTCTTGAGGTGATCTCTTGATTGTTATTAGTTTTTACAATAAAGATGAGCAATCTTCCAATTTTGAAAAGAATTTGAAGATTTTGTCTATGAGTTCATCCCAGGTGTTGATTGAATTAGAAGCCAAGGACTTATACCAATCTTGGGCCTTTCCCTTGAAAGATGCGACCAACAATCTAAGTGCCACACTCTGCTATGTGATGTTATGAACCATGCAAACATCAACAACATCTTGAAGATGTTTTGATGGAATCTTCTAGTCCACCTTAGTGAAATTTGGAACTACCTTCAAAGAATTGGTGAGGATAGGAGGTCATACATCTAAGGGAGTAGGAAGAATGAGTGGACTACCATTGTTTCAAGACACAAATTTTCTTGGTGCTTGATGGGCCATATTGAACAAACTTCTTTGTGTTAGAAAAATAGGTATTCTAATTTTAAATAATTTGTCAAATGGTGGAGTTGATAGACCTTTAGATGTAGGACTTTTGCTCCTAACCCTACTTCTAATAGAAAATTAAGAACTTGTAGTGTTTCTTCTCTTAGGAGCAAAAGACGATAACTTGAAGTATCAAAAATTACCTCTAGAGCATGCTCTGGTTTGGATTCTAGGCATGAATGCACAGGTTTAATGTATAGGGTCACTACTAATTTGACTTCTAATCAGGCGTTGTGAAGTGGAAATGAGTCCCACCAGGTATGCCAAAAAATGTCTTTTGATCATGAAAGCTCATGCCTTTCTGAACAATCTTATGGGAAATTCAGTGGATGGGGGATACATTGTGCTCCAATGAATAACCTCTAAGATTTTAAAATTCAGCTCTTCATTCTTGGTTTGGGAGGGTGGGGGAGAAGGAATGCAAAAATTAAAACTATCTGAGTCGATACACCAGAATCTTTTACAACACTTGAAATCTTCCTATCAGAATATCAACTCTTAAATAATGAACAAATAGTGCCACAAACCCTTCATTGTTGAGAAGAGAATGAACTACTAAGGCTTATATGAGCAAAGAGCAAACATACAGATATTCTCATGGGAAGTACCCACTAAGGTTTAGTAGAGGATGTTACATCCAAATAAGAACAATTAATAATTCTTTAAAAACCTTTACGAAAGTTGTTTACTCACTAGCATAGTATGAAACTTAACACAACCTTTTGTAGTAATGAGAGAGTTCAAAACATGATCTAATTGTTTACAATTTTATAGTAAATATCTCAAAGTTGAAAATGAAAATGGTCAACTATTAATATCGTATCCATCTATAGATGACACAGCATAATTTTGATTGAACATAGAGTAAAATGCACAATAAAGGCCAAACAAGCACAATTTAATGTGTTTCCCCTTTCTATTAATTTAATTCAAGAACAATAGAAAATGCTAAGGTCAAAGCAGGCACTTCCTTAAAAATTGATCTCTAAATATTTCTTGCAAAAAGAGTAATAGGAAATTCTGCAACAATTTTTCTACCTTCGGAGAAGCTCAGAAATTCCATTTATAGAATAAGGGAAGCAAACTAGCATTCTTTAATATTCTCTGACTGGCAAAAGTGCTCTACTACGCCGCATATTCTTCCTTTGGCAAAAACCCTGTTTGAGATACGTGGCGCGTAGGTGGGCATTTTCGAGACATTCTTGGCACTACTTGCAAGAAAACTTATGACCGACACATGTCACTTTATATGCTTAAAAGGAAAACGTTTTACTAAAGACCTTGTGGCAACTATGTGGCGCCATTGCATGCCTTTATATGGAGAGAGGGTCGCGACCTGCTTCAAAGTGCACCTATACAACACGTGGCAAATTCTATCTGCTAATGCGAAGAATGAAAATGGAGGAGAAGAAAAGAAGGACCGCTAGGCCACGAAGCCAATGAAAGAAAAAAATATGAAGAAACCAAGAGAAAACATTCCCTATCATTGTAGAGAAAAAGCTCTAGAATATCTATTTATATAGATTTATAAATATATGTATATGTACAATTGTGTGGGTATACATAAATGTATGTATGTAAGTAAGTATGTACGTATGTATGTGTGTAAAAGTATCTAAAGCTAGATGAATTTATATAAATATATAATTCTTAAATAGTTAAAGTGTGAATTATAGAATTTATAGTTTTCCACATTAGAAAATAAAATTAGTTGAGAACCTAATTTTTTTGTTATGTTAATGTAAACTATCCATGTAGATTATTATAAAAATATGGAGATTGTGCATTTGTTATCAATAAACTATGTAAAACAAAGTTGAAGGAATTTAATAACTATTAAACCTGTTAGCTAAGTGATTCACTTCACAAGTTCTAAAAATTGTAGAGGATATATGCAAAGCACTTGGATTAAAATGATAATGGACTACCTTGTGAATTTTACGTGTAGAGAATTACACTCATAGTTTCAATGCTTTCAAAAAATATATGCCTTGAATAAGAGTTGTTAAATTTGAATTTAAATCTTTAGTATAAATAATATTATTGTCTTTAAATTTGAATTTGGAAATTGCTTATGAAATCTAAGATGTTTTATTGTGACTTATGAAGTTGATTTTTTCAAGTTTAGCAGGGGGGGCTTTACAAAGGTAAATATTTGTGCCAGTATCTTTATGGATTGGAAGATATTAAGTGGATGCGAGAACAAGTATGATAATATATGCAATTGACAACCCATATAGATGCCATGATCTTGTATTCAAGGTCTCTTAGACACCAATAAATGATCATAGGTATGTCTCATTGAAAACTAATTTGATCCTGGGTATGTCTCATTTTGAAAAAATGTGGTTAGTCTAAACATTTATAGTTAGAAGAGGGGATTGAGTGGTTCCACCATTATTATCCTTCGATACTCATTCTACGCAGAATAACATCTTAACTTACCACCAACAAATGGCCAAATTGGGACTCAAGCGATTTAGATATTATTGGAATCTAGTATAGGACAGTTGTAGTTCTATATCACTGCAGGTAAGTCAAGTCTTTTGTGCTGATTGAGATGGGCATGTGACCGGAAAAATGACTTGATGTTAATCCGAGTGGAGGAGACGCATCCAACAAAGAGTTGGACTTGATGAAGATATAATTGTTAATGACTGGATAAAACTATGAAAATTGAAATTATTAATGTCGAATTTAGGAGTGGAATTCATTGTAATTTTACATTTATTTATTTAAATGTGGTTTACATAAATTTAAGTAATTAAATTTAATATTGAAATTGAAAATCAAGTTAAGTGTGAAAAGAAATTGTAATATGTGTTTTTCTTTTAACATTTAATTTTGACATTATTATTTGTGGTTTTCTGTATTATTTTGTAGTTTTTTATGTTTATAATCAATTTGAGAAATTTTGGTTAGGGTCTTATATTGTATTTCTAGAGCTTGTATTTTGTAAAATTTATTTTCAACTATGTTCTTTTTGGTCTTTTTTGTGTTTTGTGGTCTTTACTTGCTAATGCATTTTATTTTTTTCAAGAATGATTCAAGTGAGCTCTACTATTAATCTTTTGGCTTTTGCGTGAAATCTCCATAATTGTTGTTCTACCAAGCTTCAAGTCTACAATTATGGTGGCTTGGTTTGAAAATACCCAAGTTTTTGTTTTCTCCTTATGTGCTCTTATTCTATTTGATTGTTGACTTGAAGCTAGTTAGAAGACTTTGTTGTTTCCCCATGTGCTTTCGTTTTATTTGAGTGTCGACTTATAAAATTTGTAGTGCCCTACAATCAAGTGCACTTTACTTGTTTATGTTGTGACTAGCTGCCCAAATTCTTATTGTTACACCAACACTATGATGTTCAATATGTGTTTACCTTTCCTAGAATAGAGTCTCAATCATCAATGCATTTAGTATATAGCATGGCCATATTATTTTTAAGATAGGATAAGTAGTAGTCTTTTATTAGCTCTAATAGAAGACACAAGGAACTGCATGAATACAAATGTATCATTGGGGTTGCATAATAAAATGAGAAAAGGAAGGAGAATGCAACTCAAGTGGTAACATTTTTCCTATAACCTTTGGTCTTGATTGATCAATGCAGTTCATTAGATCATGCAATAATTTAAGGTTTTAGTGGCATAGCTAAAAATATTACCCAACTATCAATTGCATATTTGGGTTGATATGTCCCATTTTCATTAGTCAAAAGAATGTACATCTGTGCAAATATGATTCTTATGTCACCAACAACTAGTTGCAATTTGTTGGGTGATCTTATAAATTAAGCCATGTGGATTTGCATTAGTTATTGACCATATATTCAAAAGGAAGGGCACACTATTTTTTCAAGTTTACATGTTCAATTTCTATTTGATAATTTTGAAATAGTGAAATGAATTTTTCTACATCTTTGGTCATAGCATTACACCCCTAGCCATTGATATTTACCTAATCAACTCAAGTCCTCTTATTTATGATTTTTTACATACATAATGGTAGAGATATAATTGAGATAACTACTATTAATGGATACAAGGCCTACCATGTCTTGAGCTCATTGGTTAAAAAGGTGAGTGTCTAGGTGCTAATGCGAGTCCATGTTATATGCATTGATGAGGGAATACCATGTGGTCATAGATAATAAGTATGATGGGGTCATTTGGGACACTTATTTTAATTTTTGTGTGCTTTCAAGTTATATTTAAAATTATGAGGTTTCCATAGGCTACATAATAATATTGTGGGCCACAATATCAAAAAGATAAAAATAGGTGGCTAACTAAAATGGGTTTGAAAGGTGAGGATCTAGTATATTGTAATCATATGTAGTAAGATGATAGGAACAAAATCTAAACCCAAGGGCATTCAAACAAGGTCTAAGATAGCTCAATCTAAACTTAGTTGCATGAAATTCAAGACAATAAGAAGAATGAGGGATAATAAATGGTATTTTGAGTGACAAAGTTACATCCCACAACAATATGTGGTATTCCTTATTGCTATTTAAATTCCTCAATATTTTTTGTCTATATCATCCCTTCAAGTTTAAGATTTGAATGCCAAAAAATCCTTAATCATCAAACATTGTAATTATAACTCAAACGATAATTATATATCGCCAACAATTACAACACTAACTATTACCATTTTACCTCCAAGAACAATGACAACTCATGTATGTCTAGGAAGAAGCAATTCCCTCTATCTCTATGTGAATATTTTCATTAATTAACAAATATTCTTAAAATATTTTTCTCTAAATGTAGCTATGCTGTGTTTGAACAACCGATAAACATATTTGAGCTTTAAAGTTACTATCATAAAATTACAAATCAAACTTGAGATGTCCTTTGCATTATTCCTCATATACATTAGATGATGTATAATACGAATGGTAGCTTTATCTAAAAAATGGTTTAATTTATAATTGTAATCAATTGGGAAAGAATGTTTTAAAGCAGTGACTAGGCCACCATACGATTTTAATTAATATCAAAATGATTGAGTACAAACCAAGAGCAGAGCGAAGATACTCTGTCAATGAGTGCCAACAACCCAGACTCATGAGCAAAATTTACAAAAGATTAAGGTCTCGCATCCAGCAAGAGAAGCCATTTAAAACGTCCTGACAAGATACACATCCAGAACCCATACAGCGAGATTGCAGCCAGACAGCAAAAATATACGTCACCCACCGAGAAACAAAGCTAGAATCGATGGAGTGGTACAGTACAGGTTCAGGTTGATGGTATCTTGGATTGGTTGACATATCCTCATATACTTGCATTGAATTATTGATGCACATTATTGAATTAGTGTTGCCTATTGCCTATTATGGCTCAGAGATTACAGAGTTGGATTGGTATTCAGTTTGGTTCATTTACAGGATCTTCATGCTTCTTCCCATTCAGATTGATCATGTTCTTGATGTTTTAGTTTCTGATTATGCATGATATTCATTTGTAGTTGGTTATGACTACATTGGACTGATAGTGTTGATAAGTCATGGTACAGATGGTTTCATTTTGTCGGGATGGTTCTTTATCATTGCATATCACAGCATTCGAAACCGATTCTTGTTTCACTTATTAATGGGAATAAAATCCATTGATGGCATTTGTAAAGGCTTCAAAGGTCTAATATCTTGGCATATCTAACATATGATTTTCAGCAACTAAAGGTCCTTGTTTTGGCATCTTGTTTTATCATATATTAAATACATGTGACTTAGAAAAGTCACTTTGTGGCTCGAAAGGCATATGTAATGTGTCACATAGTTGGTGACTTCGGCATCAAAAGGTATTTAATAAGGTTCCACGGTTTATAAACCCTATTGGGTTTCCTTATGCATATGTTTATGGTTCCTACCGATCCCTTTGTCTTTGACGTTGTGTAAAGTCTCTTGAAAATTATTCTTGGCAGATTAATATGTGCATTTGACAGCCATCATTTTTCATTAATTCTGTCGGCATTTTTGAAAAATCTTTGACTTGGTATAAAGTTTATTTTGGTGATGAAGTTGAGTCGACATATTAGAAGCAATAGTTAAAGTCATTATTATGTCGGCAACCAAGGGATTATTGACAGCAGACCCAAACTCATTATAATGTCTTATTAAATCATGTGTATTATCCTTTTGGACTTCAAATTTTATCAAATGATGAAAAGGCAAGCTAAAGTCTTGATTCGGAAGGAAGCTAGGGTATTCATTATGTTGTTTGAGTTTATAGTTACAATGTAGCTGGTTTTCGTGCTTATCTTTCAGTAATCTATGTGTTGGAAGTTTGATGAGTTGCATCGAGTCTTCAATAAGGCCATTATGAGGTTTATACAAGCAGTTGGTAATGTCTTTTGGCCACCATGATAGGTATTCGGTTTGCGAATCTGAAAGATCTTGTGTTGATTTTAAACACAACTGTTTTGCGGTTAAGTTTTTATGGAAAAATATTTTCAGTTTTGCTTAACCCGAGTTTACACTAAAGGGTTTCACAGTTCAGTGGCTATTAATCGAAATTCTTTGGTTATTCTTTTCAACCCATTATTGGTCTCATGATTTAACTGCATTATTTTTCAGTTTATCCAAACCTTGGTTAATTTGGATACGGGTTTTGCAAATGAGAACTATTCTATATTCATTGTATAAATATATGGATGTAAGCCATTTCTTAGTGGCAAGAATTTGTATGGCTGAGAACAAGTGTTCTTGAGCACATAACAGATTGTTATTATAGTGATATCATTTGTATTTGAAATGGGTGAAGAGAGAGTTTAAAAGGTTTATATCTCTAATTTGATTATAGAGATTTTAGTGGGAATTATTAAAAATCATGTATTATCTTTTAAAACTTTGAAAAACAGAGGAGTTGGTGCTCCTGTGAAGTTGGTGCTTCTAACTTGAAGTGGGTGCTTTGGTTTGTACATGGAGTTGGTGCTCCACATTGTTACTAAGTTGGTGCTCTGAAAATATTGTAAATAGTTTGGAATTAAGCTTGTAAGGAACTTTGGAGTGGTTTTTCTTCCCTGAAAGGGTTTTCCACTCAGCAAATTTTTGTGTCTCTTTTTTCTGTGGTTTGTGCTTATCTTGCTTAATTTTTCTTTTAGTCATTTGTGAAAGTTGTCTGTGCAATGCTTTGATACTTTTCCACAATTCCAAGTTGTCTTTAATATCAAAGTTCAATTGTTCATGTTCAATGTGCGAATGTTAAATTTTGCCATAAGTGCTTGTTTGGTGTCTTGTGTAAAAGAAAGCATCAAAAAGTTGTTCATTCAGCATTATATGAACAATGTACATCATGCTTTGATATGAGTTATTAAGCATTTGCGTTATATTTGATTAAGTCATTGAAAAAAATCATTCAAAATTCAATATTCACATTGCATATATAAAGTCACACTTTTGTTCAAGATAAAAAAGGGTTCAAATCTGCATTTCAAGTCATAAAAAGTTTTAAATACATTACTCTGATTCACCCCCCTCCCCTCTCAAATTAATTCCACTTCCAAGAAGTGGTATCAGAGCATAGGGTCCTGCATTAGGTTTCTTACCTAGGATTTATTTTGGTCTTGGAAGTCAATATGTCACAGGTTTGAGAAGGTATTTCTATCTATTTGTACATTTTATATGTTTTGTTAAATCATATCTGTTTTTGCTTAATGCTGATGTAAAAAGCTATATCCTTGCATAAACCTAACCATATTAAGTTCAACCAAAATTTTGATAAGAGGAGTACTATGGGTAAGTGTAAAAGAAATAGAAGTCAAAAGAAAAACACTAGTGTCAAGTCTTGTGATGTTTTATCTCAAAATTACCCCTACCAATTGATAATAAAAATGATCCTATAGTTGGAGAAGAAGAAGATCACTTGGTAAGTGACTTTGAACAAGAATTTGATGGGTTTAAAGAATGTGAAAGTGATGAGTTTGAAGTTGATTTTGAAGGAGAACTACTTGTTGCCTTAGATGAGCTTAAAAGGCTTAAACTAGAAAATCAGGAACTTAAGGTACAACTTTGAAAGAGTAATGATATTAATAAAGCATTAAATCAAAACTATGCTAAATCCGAAAAGATTATTGAATTTTTGCAAGCCCAAATGGTTGATAAGAAAAATATTGAAGAAGGATTGGAAGCCAAGTTAAAGGAAAATGATGAGTTGTGTATTAAACTAGAAAATGAGATTGCTTCTTTAAGAAAATGTTTAGATAATGGTTCCTTGTTAAAAGAACTAACTCTTAAAGATGATATGATTATTAGTCAAAAAATTGAAATTGAAGAATTTAAAAGGATAAAAAATGTTGTAAGATCTGATTTGGAGGTAAAAAGGATTGAATGTCTAAAACTTGAAGGAGAAGTAGTTACATTAAGAAAAGAGCTTGAAAGTGTCAAGGCTCAATTAGATAAAAGTCAGAAATTTGATCATAGTACTAGTATATTGAATGAGATGATTGGAAGACAAAATCATTCTAAAGATCCTACAAGAATGGGATATGAGGTTGGACCAAGCTCTGCTGCAGAAGAATCTAAACATGAGACAATGTTTGCTACTGCAAATGGAAAGAAGTTTACAGCCAAGCAAACACCAAGAATGAAGGTTGATCTTGGTTACCATATTGTTGCTACTCAGGCAGAAGATAAGTGGTTTGATGAAAGGACAAAAAGACCATCAAGATATTCATTTATCAGGTATAACCACTCTCAATTTCATGGCTATTGCTATTGTT
>VDFB02373365.1:352254927-352366201 GCA_007258455.2 Sequoia sempervirens
AGTTTATTTTGGTGATGAAGTTGAGTCGACATATTAGAAGCAATACTTAAAGTCATTATTGTGTTGGCCTCCAAGGGATTATTGACAGCAGACCCAAACTCATTACAATGTCTTATTAAATCATGTGTATTATCCTCTTGGACTTGAATTTTTATCAAATGATGAAAAGGAAAGCTAAAGTCTTGATTCGGAAGGAAGTTAGGGTATTCATTATGTTGTTTTTTTTTTCTTTGAAGATACAAAACCCAGTGCCACCATGGTGAGTTTCCAGTTACAATGTAGTTTTTTTTCGTGCTTATCTTTTAGTAATCTGCGTGTTGGAAGTTTGATGAGCTGAATTGAGTCTTCAGTTAGACCGTTATGAGGTTTATATAGGTAGCTGGTAATGTCTTTTGTCTACCATGATAGGTATTTGGTTTGTAAATCTGAAAAATCTTGTGTTGATTTTAAACACAACTATTTTGTGGTTAAGTTTTTATGGAAAATACTTTCAGTTTTGCTTAACCAGAATTTATACTCAAGGGTTTCATAGTTCAATGGGTATTCATCAAATTTATTTGGTTATTATTTTGAACCCATTATGGGTCTCATGATTTAATTGCATTATTTTTCATTTTATCCAAACCCTGGTTAATTTGGATACGAGTTTTGCAAATGACAACTATTCTATATTCATTGTATAAATATATGGCTACAAGCCATTTCTCGATGGTGAGAATTTGTATGGCTGAGAACAAGAGTTCTTGAGTGCACATAACAGATTGTTATTATAGTGATATCACTTGTATTTGAAATGGGTGAAGAGAGAGTTTAAAAGGTTTATATATTTGATTTGATTATAGAGATTTTAGTGGGAATTATTGAAAATGATGTATTATCTTTTGAAACTTTGAAAAACGGAGGAGTTGGTGCTCTTGTGAATTTGGTGCTTCTAACTTGAAGTGGGTGCTTCAGTTTGTACATGGAGTTGGTGCTCCACATTGTTACTAAGTTGGTGCTTTAAAAATATTGTAAACAGTTTGGAATTAAGCCTATAAGGCATTTTGGAGTGGTTTTTCTTCCTTGAAAGGGTTTTCCATTCGGAAAATTTATGTGTCTCTCTTTTATGTGGTTTATGCTTATCTTTCTTAATTTTTCTTTCAATCATTTGTGAAATTTATTCATGCAATGCTCTGATAATTTTCCACAATTCCAAGTTGTCATTAAGATCAAAGTTCAATTGTTCATGTTCAATGTGTGAATGTTAAATTCTGCCATAAGTGAGTTTGGTGTCTTGTGTAGAATAAAGCATCAAAAATTTGTTCATTCAACATTATATGAACAATGTACATCATCCTTTGATATGAATTATTAAGCATTCATGTTATATTTGATTAAATCATTGAAAATAATCATTCAAAATTCAGTGTTCACATTGCATATATAATGTCACACTTTTGTTCAAGATCAAAAAGGTTTCAAATCTGCATTTCAAGTCATAAAAAGATTTAAATACATTACTCTAATTCACCTACACACCTCTTAGAGTAATTCCACTTCCAACAGCAGCAACCCAACAATGGCCCTAGAGAATGGAGATGAGAACAGAACTTATCAAAGTTTAACACTAGAATATCAGTCATCATATCTACCATTAAAGCCTTGAGTGGTGCTGAAGACAACAAGGCATTTCTACAGAAGATTCCACCCACCATGTTCTACCAAGCTCTTTGGTTGAAATTCAACAACATTGGCTCAAGGAGATACATTGGACACACATGAGGCAGAAGGAAGTTGCTTGCAGTAGATTTCACAACTTCACTGTACCAAAGGGTATCCATGAGATTGGACACAAATTGTGAGGCCATCTCATGAGGAAGCGACTGCAAGTGCATCTTGAGCTAGTCCTTGTTCAGAACACAAATTATAGCATCTTCAGCCTGGGGATAGTAAAGAACAAAAGTCGTGTGAATCAATTCACACACACATTTGTGTGAAATTCTTACTTGGACATCATGCAGGGATGAAAATTAGGAAAAGATTTGTTGAATTGTTTCGAAATTCTAATTGATTATATTAGTTTTTTCCCAAAACTACATTTACTCTCTATTGTGTTTGAGGTTTTTTTTTCTTTTTTTCTTTTGCATGATGACATATAGAGAAACCTTATAATATTGTATATATCCACTATTTAGTCTAGAACACTTCATGAAGGATCCATACAAAGCTAAATTTGGAGTTCTAACTCTATAGTTTCTCTACAAAGTTAGCTCCAAAGTTCTAACTTTGGAGTTACTATTTCAAAGTTGGATCTTGAGCATTATTAGCTTTAAGCAGTCTTAAATCTAGAGTATTTATAAAAAAAATCTCTAAACTATAATATCTAAATTTCCTACACTAACTACCTACTACAAATTTGGATCCTAAGTTCAACTATATAGCTCGAAATCCTAAGTTTAGCTCTAAATTTTCTACCTTTAAACTAGCTCTAGCTTAAAAGTAGATATAGAGTTACCACTTCATAACTAGCTCTAAATTTTTTCATAAAATGAGCTCTAAATTAGCTCCATTAACAATAGCTTTGAAATTTCTATTTCAAAGCTATCTCTTAAGTTCCAACTCTATATTTTCATACGTGAAGTCACTCTTTCAAGACTAGCTTCAGAATTCATACATAAAACCCATTGTGGTGTTGACTCTGATGTTCAATGCCTAAGTTTCAACCATAGATTTTCTTGTATTTTCCTCACAGAAGTAGCTCTATAGTTCTAGCTTCAAAGTCTTAACTTTGGAGTAGCTCGATACTAAAGTTAGTTCTAGAGTTCTAGCTTTGGAATTACTATATAGAATTGGCTCTATAGTCTACTTCAAGAGTTTGGGTAGTTCTATGCATGTTTCAACATGGATTCTAATTATTTGAAACAAATTTTTGACACTCTTTTGATATGACTGGTAAGACCCACTTTTGAAGAACATTATCTAATGACACAAAGGATAATTTTTTATTATTTTTAAAACACAATGAGATATGATATAAAATGAGAAGGGATATACCCTTCTTGTAAGCTCCACTTATAACTAAGTCCCATTTCTTAAATCTTATTCATTCCCACATGAGATGAGGGAGGGATTTTCAAATGTTAAAAAGAGGTAAGATTCTTTAATAATTTTCATGGAAAGAAAAGGGGTACCTACTTAATGTATAATTTTACTTTAAGAAAGGAGGTGGCCCCATTTTATTCTTTCTTATTTTTAAAATTTTCATGATAATAGGGGAGGGGGGCAGTAGTGGTACATACTAACTTTGCGAGCATGTAGTGATTTCTTGGAATATCGTACAACCATTTTTTTTAAAATGTGGACTGATCTCTTAAATCTATCTATAACTAAGGTTTGGAGGTGTGACTCATCATGCAACTTGTCACATTAACACATCTATTGAGAAGTGTCCAAAACTTGACTTTTAAAAGATTCAACTGAAACTTAATCATGGTACCCCTAGTAGTTAAACAAAAAAATATCATTTGTTATCATATTTTAATTTAAAATTAAACTTATATGCAACCCAAATAGAAAAAATACCTATTGGTAACCATGTAAATATTTATTATATCTAGCTTGTATATTCAACACAAATGGACCAATAGTTGAACATAAACAAACTATTTCTTGTTATACAAAAAACACATAATTATTTAAAATACAACTTATATGAAATAAAAATGGACCAATAGTTGAACACAAACTTTTTAAAAATCTTTCACATTTAATAGGAAAATACACACTGGTATTTATTATACTCATGTATTAAATTTGTGATAGGACAAACTATTAATATGAAATACTCCAATGCTTGTACATTGCTACCCCAATAGTTGTATGTACATGTAAGAACAATATTTTTTCACTATGATAACAATACTTGTGTAAATAAATGTCTTATTTTATTATTTATGATATAATTTTATTTTATAAATGACACACTTATAATGGATATTTATGATATTTTATTATTGGTGTAAATAGGTGTTTTACCTATCTACTCATTGGTAGGTCCTATTTACATGTTATGTTTACTTAGGTCCTAGGTGCAAGTCTTTCTAGAAGGTATTAGTTGTCATTAGATCTTATCTTATCTTTTGACTTTTAACACATGTGTCCTAGGTAGTTATGATTAGTTATAGTCTCATGTCATAGGATTAAGACACATGTCATAATCCTATTTAATCCTATGTCTCACCTTGCTATATAACATGGTGGTCTCCTATGTAAATCATATTGAATATTGATTGCATCCTTTGATAGAATAAAATTATTCTTTCATAGTTGATCTCTCTTGTTCTTTCATGAAGTTCCTAGATCTTGAGTGGCTATAATCTTTAACCAAATCTTGGATGGTGTAGAGTTATTTTATACCAACTCTTGCATGGTATCAGAGCTTGTGGGATTGATTATCATTAGCCTTTATTGAGATATCTAGGTTGAAAGTCATGGTGGATCTTAAAAATTTGAGTATGCTCGTCTCTTGCATCGAATGATGATTTGGAGAATAAAAAAAGATTGAAAAAAATACTAGATTTGGGGGTTTCCTCTTTGTGGCTTTGTATTAAAGGTTAAAATTAAAGCTTGTTGGTGCAAATCTAAGCTCATCATTGAGATCAAAGGGTTTGAGAAAGTTAGTTTTCCCTTTTTTCATCCAAATCGGACATATGAGGCCACATCTATGAGGGTTTGAAGCTAAAGAGTGGTTGTCAAATCCAAAAGGTAGCTATAATTTTGGAGCACTTTGGGTCAAACAAAACCCTACCATCACATCCAAAAGACCCAAAAACCCCAAGATCAACTATTAATTCATCAAAATTAGACAACATTTCCTCAAGCCTTAGGAAAATTTTTCCCCCATTCAACCATATAGTTGCAATCATTGTTGCACAGTCGAGCGGTACAATTCACAAAAAAATAATTAGTTGGTTTTATTTTTTTTAATTTTTTATTAAAAAATATAGTTTTCAAGAAAATTTATTTGAAAAATTTTTATTTTAAAACTAAAAATATATATTTCTACGTACCCTACTTATGCAAGATAGTGTAAATGTTGCACATAGGCTAGGTACCACAGTTGTCTAGGCATGCCACGTGGCACACTCAAAGTGAACCATACAGGCCCCACAACCCCACTCACCAACCACCCAATGCTGAGCAAACTTTAAATTGATGGTTAGAAACAAAATTTTTCATCCATTGAGATTCCTCTACAACCATCATACAAGGGAATATTCTAGCAAAGAGAATATTTCAATTGATAGAGCAGTATATTCCATTTTGATTGGTTGATGGTCATCAAAATTTAACACAGTGGATTCATGGCATCATCACTACATCAATGATGACATCATCAAGCTTAAATATTTTTTCGCCCCCCTCTCCAATGAAGTTTTTGAATTTGTAGTCCAACTTCAAAACCACCATAACTTAGTCATCTAGACTCCTTTTCTCAAGATTTTTTTTAATTGTGATATAATTTCACGCTCTATGTAGGGTGCAATTGGTTTTTAATTTTGCGTATGGCTTTTCCAGAAATTTAGATTCTCAAAGGTGTTGTTAAGTTGTTATCATTGCCAGAACTTTCAGGGCTCTGTTTTTGCTCCTATAGTAGCACTTTTGGGTGAATAATTTTTCATGTACTTTTTAGTGGTGTGATCAGATTGATCCCATTATATGAAAATTTTCTACTTTGAGATTGTGATCAAATTTGGCAATCTGTGTGCACTAAGATCAAG
The DNA here is from genome assembly GCA_007258455.2 of Sequoia sempervirens. Lineage (NCBI taxonomy): Eukaryota > Viridiplantae > Streptophyta > Pinopsida > Cupressales > Cupressaceae > Sequoia > Sequoia sempervirens. The sequence continues at coordinate 352,260,687 of VDFB02373365.1, forward strand.
TCCAATTCACTATTGTTGGCAAGTGGCACCTACAATTATACTAAGAATAAAGTGCCAACCTTATATCTTGCTTAGGGGGTTTCATGGTTTAGTAATTTGCGGGGGTAATCTTTTTCTTTTGTTGGCTTATGTCTCTTGATTCATCTATTGTCACTAAAATTGAGGAGTTTCAAATGGGTATCAAAATGCATCCTACTATAATAAGGTTAAATCGATGGAACTTTAATTCTTGGTGGGATGGAATCCTAACAAATTTTAGGTCACTTAATCTTTTTCCATATCTCTATGGAATAGTTCCCAAACCTTCATCAAAGTGGAAGAGATTTGTGTGGTACATAAAAAATAGAACATATCCTAGGAGTAATTGGTTGTAGTTGTGACATTGATGCATAATTGTCCATTGATCATGGTATTGAGATCCCTTGTGCCCTTATGACCAAACTTTGGGAGTTGTATGGAGACTCAAATGAACCTCCATTCCTAGAGGATCTTGTTGTGTATTATCTTGTTCTACTTGCTAATTTTTAACCTATTCATTATAACGTGCAACTGTTGAGCTTTCTCATTGAGAAAGTTTTGGTAGTTTTGGTAACCAAACCTTCTCATTCTCCTTCTACCAAGGCTTCTATTGGGACTTAAGTTTCTATGGATCCTAATTTGGATTTAGAGAGTTCAACTTCTTCATCACTGAGTTAACATCTTGAGGTTGAGGGCTCTTGTAATCCAACATTGGAAAAATCATATAGTGTTCTTACTTCATTATGTTTTGAGGACACAATGGGGGATGATAGGTGTAGTTGAATAACATGCATTGAGATCCCATCTCCTTCATCTACTATTGTATTGGAGGATGCTTGTGTTACCACAAGTTTGGCTCCGTGTGATTCAATGCAGCAAGACATACATCATCTTCCAAAGATGTCCACTTCGGATGAGTACTTAACAATCATTGCTAGTTTGTTTTGTGAGTCCTGCATTTCAGATTTGGGAGACATCATTGATTGTATTCATCTTCTTTTTGATGGAGATGATCCTTCTTCATTTGTTGTGAGGGAACACTCTGACCCTCTTGTTCATTCTCTACATGATCATTCTTTGCATAGTTTGACATGAGTGTTGATTTTTTTGGTCAAAATTTGGAGGAGACTTCTTTGTCTTTAGAGGAAGTACCCTTGTCTTTGGATTTTTTTCTACAAACGTTTCTAGGAGATTTTGGATTTTCTTCTTCAATAGTGTGGCCTAGAACATCTATTTGGAGGGTGAAATTTTTTGACATCGGCATGGAGACACTTGAGCATCCTTCAAGGAAATCACACATCATTCATTTTCCCACATTTTCCTTTTACGAATGGGAAGATTGTTGGCATATTTTTGTCATTGTTGTTAAAAGGGAAAATCATGCAAGGTAGATTGTTGGTATGATGAAAGAGGATCAGACATGAAACAAAGTTGCTCATGTAAGTGAGGATGTTATCTTTGATGTCAAAAGTGTCTTTGATGTCAAAGGAGTGTGGAATTGATCATGCAAGGGAGATGTTGGAATGACGATAGATCAGTGGTGTGCCTAAATGCTATGAAACTTAGAGGATGAATGTGAAAGTAGTGAATTTGGTTCTGGAAGTATGTGGATTGGTTGTTGGTGTAGAAGAGCTAGTTACTCAATATGTTGCATAGTTGACAAAATGTTGTCATCTCTCTACAACAGTTACTTCCAAGTATTTGATGACAAATTAGCTACCATATTTGATATGGGTTTTTTGATGGAACTCCAGTGATGTGCTTTGCAGATCCAGAAAGTGAAGGATGGGCCAAAAAATGAATTATATCCACCTTTAGGTGTTTTATGGTTTATCTCTTAAACCCTATGGTTGTTGTAGTCATGGTGATCAAACAAGTTTCTATTTTGTCGGTGACTTGCATTTGGCGATTGTAGGAAGCTTAAGTAATAACTTAAGTCATTAGATTCCAAGTTTTTCTAACTTAAGTTGCGGGGTTCAAGAGTTTCATAACCTCCTGACTTAGCGTCTTTGAAGTTCTCTTTGTTGTCAGCAAGTCACATATTTTTAGAACTTTGTAATCTCTGAAAAGAGGTTCCGAGGTTCAAATTTGTAGGGACTTGGCAATGTAGTGATGAGTGGGTGTCGAGGCCCAAGGATCACATTGAGGTAACACTGTGTTTTCGACATGACTATTTTATCAGTTCCTTCAATGTGGCGATCTCTCGCTTCACATCCTTGTTGTGAAGCAATTAGAGTGACAATGGAGTTTCAACAAGACAATTCAATGTCAGCAGGAATCTTGAGCAGAAGTCTCTTTGATAGCTCGATGATCATCTTATTAGTGTGATAGTGGTGTATCGGTATGAGTCTAGAAGGACTCAATAAGGAGTAAGGAGAGCTTTATCAGCATGAGTGAATGTTATTAGCGGGACCTAATATTTTTTCCACCAAACTTAGTGATGTGAAGGTTTCATTCACAGTGGGACACAGTCATAATGACGTTACTAAAAATGATGACGAAGCAGGCACATGGTGTGACAAGATTGGGTGAATGGTAATCCACATCCTTGTTGTGGATTATAGATTTGTTACGTGATGATGACATGGTCATGTGACAATAGCATGTGGACCCCAAATCAAAATGATGTATTGGGTGTTTTTGCTTTCATCATACATACTATCATTAGTGGGACTCTTAAGGTAGTCCGTTGGATAGTGCGATGATAACCTTCATTGGGCAGACAATGTGATATCACTAGGACTATGGAGCTAGCTATTGATGTGTTTTTTATGCACTTATCAACATAGGAAATGCATAGGTGCATCACCTCTCTTGAAGGATAATCTTCTACAATCAAATTGTAGAATACTATCCCAAGGTCTCTGATGTTAGGTCTTGAAAGTGCTTGGAATATCTTCGTTGTTTCATGTGATTTGCTGGAATCACAAGGTGGACTTACAGATGAGTTACAAAGTGTGGGAAGTTGGGTCTGCAAATGCAGTTTCAAAGTGCTAGAAGTAAATGAATAGTGGTTGTCCACTCAAAACAATAGGCTGAAACTCATCAAGTTCATCTGATTTAGCATTGTTTGATGCTTTGGATCCTACTCTAACAAGGAGCTAAAAGAAATAGAAAAAGGGAAAGTGGAAGAGAATTTGTTCTAATCCTAAGCTATGAATGAACAATAATAATGGTGGCTGCTACAATAGACAAGCTTCCTAAACTAGGTTTTTCTTGGCCAAGAGAAACCTACAACTACACAAAACTAGTGCAATCTTCTAAGGCATGCAAATTTTTAGATTGCACACACACATCATGAAAATGCAATTGAACTAAGTTGCAACAGTGAATTAAAGAAGCCTAGGATAACTTTGCACAACAACTTGTCATCAAAAAGTGCTAAAAGTATGGGTTGAAAGCTCATCAAATACTATAACAACAACATCATTATAACAACCATCCAACAACTAACAACTAAAACTAACATGGAAGTAGAACCATGCATACATAATGAACAAAATCAAAAGAAACACCCATAATTCATGCAATTTTTCTTTCTATTGTTACAGAATGCCTTTATACAAGTTCTCCAACATTTACAAATGAAGGGGAGACCCCTATTTATATTTTTCCAAAGCCCAAATGAATGGATAGGATTAATTCATAATGTGTGGCTTAGATTTGTTAAAACTTAGGGTCCCACCTACCCCCCATTATATAGCAATTTAAAATAAAGCTTTTGTCTTTTCCCTATTTTGTGTTTTAGTTGCTAGTCACTATAGCAATTTTGTCTTCTAGTTGATTTCCCTTTCACTGTAGCTAAAACTGTTCAAAAGCTTCCTTTTTACTTGATGTGTTCGCAACATCCCTCAATCAATCAAGTACACCTTGTTTGCAGATTTGCATCATTGTTAAATGGATCATACTGATGAGATATCTCCTAACGAATTGTGATCACTTGTTAGGAGGGAGGAAACAACCACTCCCTCCCACCACCTTCAAGGCCACCCTTTGTAGTTTTGTCACTAACTTTCTTGACATAGGTCTCCTTCTAATTTCAGCTTTGTTGATGGGTGTTAGGGGAGAGGTGAGCATAAAATGAATGGTGAAAGGAGCAATGTGCTTTTTCCTTGTTCAGCTTTTTCAATGGGCCTCCCCGATGGACCTGCAGTAAGTTCCTTGAATCCTACAAACATGAAGTGCCATAAGTGCTTTCATATGAAAATCAAGGAAAATGTTAGTCAAATCCTGGAAACTCCTTGTTAGATCTAGCCATGTATCATTAAAAGATCATAATATTCATATTTGGAGCTCATTTGGACCATAAACATAAATACGGGCTCAAGGGTGTGGGCTTCCCCTAGGCTGGAAGGATGGCGGACAACATATAGCGAGCGACTGACCGACGGCGAGCAGATGACAAAAAATGGATGGCGGATAGTGGATAGCCAGTGGATGATGGATGGTGGCAGAGGGATGATGAATAATGGATGGTGATGGAGGGATGACAACTTGCAAGGAAAGTTACCACGAACGACAACAGAGAGATGGCCGCTTGCAAGGAAAGTTCCCAAAGATGACAACAGAGGGATGATGACCCACAAGGAAATTTCCCTCAGACAACAATGGAGGGATAGTGGCCCACAAGGAAAGTTCCCATAGATGGCAATGGAGGGACGGTGGCCCGCAAGTAAAGTTCCCATAGACAGAAATGAAGGGATGGCTGCTTGCAAGGAAAGTTCCCACAAACGGCAATGGAGGGACGATGGACAACTGATGAATGATGGACGACAATGGAGGGACGGTGAACAATGGATGGTGACGGAGGGACAGTGGCCCGCAAGGAAAGTTCCTAGGGATGGCAACAAAGGGACGGCAACCCACAAAGAAAGTTCCCATGGACGGCAATGGAGGGATGGCGGCCCATAAGGAAAGTTCCCACAGACAGCAACAGAGGGACAAAGGCCCGCAAGGAAAGTTCCCATGGATGGAAATGAAGGACGACGACCCGCAAGGAAAGTTCCCACAGATGAAAAATGGAGGGATGGTGGCCTACCAGGAAAGCTCCCACAAATGGCAATGGAGAGATGGCAATAGAGGGATGGTGGCTTGCAAGGAAAGTTCCCAAAGATGGAAACGAAGGGATGACAACCCACAAGGAAATTTCCCATGGATGAAAATGGAGAGATGGTGACTTGCAAGGAAAATTCCCATGGATGGCAACGAAGCAACAACGACCCACAAGTAAAGTTCCCACAGACGGCAATGGAGGGACAACGACCCATAAGGAAAGTTCTACAACTTTTAAACAAAACTTAATAAATTTGAGACTTTTCAATTTTAACGCGTGGAAAAAGGGGTAGAAAGAGTGCAAAGACATATTTCCTTAAGATTTGACTCATTTTGAAAAATGTGAAAATTTGGAATGCCAGAGCTGGAGGGTTCGTCGCCCTTTTGAAAACAACAATGAGCACACGATGACCTGCACACAGTGGCCCGCAATGAAATTTTTGCAATGTCTAAACACATGGAAAATTTGATGCAAACCACTTTAGGCATGTGAAGACATTCATTTGATGGTCCCTAGATGTTGAAAACTTGAAATTTGCACCCATTCCAGAAATGCAGAGATTTGGAAGGGGGAAGCTAGAGGGTCCACCGCCCTTTGAAAACAGAAATGAGCACACAGTGACCCACACACGATGGCCCACAAGGAAAGTTCCCATGGTGACAGAGGGATGATGACCCACAAGGAAAGTTCCCACGACAACGAAGGGATGATGACCCTCAAGGAAAGTTCCCATCGTGATAGAGGGACAATGACCCACAATGAAATTTATTTACAATGAAATTTCTGCAACTTCCTGAAACTTAACAAAACTTTGGCAATTCACTTAGGCATCAAAAAAATCCCAAATTTATAGGCAACTTGTCCCCAAAGTCAAAAGTGATGGAAAATGTGAAGCAAGTGAACATGGACCAAGTTAGAAGGAGTAAGGCACAAAGCAAAAAAAAGTAGGGGGACTTTTTTTCTCTTCCCAAATTCGAACACCTCAAGTAAAATGAAGGGTAGGGAGCAGCATTTATAAGCCAATTTCCATTGATGGCATGCATTGATTTCTTGGTATGGCAGAACCAGGTTAGGTGAGATGGGGAAACCCACGCTCATTTGGATGCTTGGTCAAGGCTCAGATGGATAAATTAAGTGTGGAGCCCACCATGTGGGTGGAAATTGGGTGTCAGTCGCCACTTAGCAGCGAAACATGAGCAACAACCCGCATGAGGCGACCCGCAATTGTGGGTTCACAAGGCTTGGAGGACGTTGGGGCAACGAAGAAAGGGAAACCCATAGGGGAATTTCCACAAAAGAAAAAGACCTAGCGAACCTCAGGTAGGTGAACTTGGTCAAAGGGAATTTGATCGTTTTAAGGCACATGACCAACTTGGGCTCTAGAACAGGGGCACGCAAAGCAAGGTAGGAGCAAAAATGATCCAACAAGAGTAGGAATGAGTCATCAGGAGTGAACAATAGGGGGTCCCTACCTTCGGCGGGGCATGTGTGCAAAATATACACAACACTAGTCTCTACAATAGGGCGATGTGAGAATGAATGCTAGTTATGTGGCTTGATACAAAGTAAGGATGACATGCATTGATGGAATAGTTAGAGAGTGAATGAAAGGATGACACATGGTGATGACTTGTTTGGTGGACCCTGCATATGACAAGCAAGCAATAGATCGAAGAGTGATGAGATGATTATGTGGACGTATTCGGTGTTGATGTTCTTATCAAAGTGACTTGGTCATCTCGAAGGGAGTCTTGTGGATGTCTCTTCGATAGTCCGATGGTTATCTCATCAATGTGACATTGGTGTATCAGCAGGACTTTGAAGCACATCTCTTTGATAGAGCGATATGATAGATCGATGATGGAGATTTGAATGACCACTTATCTAATGGTTGGGATCTAAAGACATGATAGTGAACGAGGATCGTAGGATTAGGGTGCAAAAGGATAAGATCAATGACTAGAATTCAAAAGAAGATATCTAAAATGGCTATGACAATGTGAACGAGGGTTTGGACTACAAATTGACATAGAGGAAGGAATTAATTGGTCCAACTAAACCTGTAACCAATGTCAGTGAATATTTGATCTATTATGTGATAGCACAGTTTGCAAAAGATTTAAAGATTGAATCAAATTGAATGAACAAGAGAATGCATTGAATGCATAATCAAATTCTAGGGTTGACAGAGAGCTAATTTGGGAAAATTCTCTGTAACCAAATTAAATGTTGGGTGGTTTGAAGCAAGATATGGAAATATCTAGTAAACGCTATCAAATGTCTTAATGATGAGCTGGATAGTGGTGAGTATGGCTCGAGGTAAAGAAAGCTTGTTGATGAAGTTAGTATGTAAAGAAAACCCTAACAATAAGTTGGAGATGATCTAGACCATGGAGAGAATCTTGAGGTAGAGATTGTAGGTCAATGGAGAAAGAAGAAAATTAGATATTGTCAAAAGCATGTATCAGTTCTAAAGACGAGTGATGTTGTAAGTCTACAAGAAAGAGAGAGAAGTACAATAGATAGAGAATACACATGAAAACAAGTCCTAGATTATAATATAGAATATCCTCTAGGTGTTTACATTGAAGGTGAAGAGTTGTAGTGTAGCAAGATAGAACAACGATTGTTCTATGTGAAAAGGAGAGTGCAGAGTGTGTGTGTTGTTGAGAGTGCAGCTTCAGCAACAGAGTGTAAGTTGCAGTAAGTGCAACAAAGTACTGGATGTAATGATGCATTATAGTTTATGAAAAACCAAGTCTATGCATATTTTAAATTGTTATAAAAAAGGCGGTTTCCACATTGCACTAATTTGTAGCTTAGATTAGGGTGTTGTTGCATCCTTGAAGTTGTAGCTTCTAAAACTAGGGTTTTGTTGCATCCTTGGAGTTATAGCTCCTAAATCAGGGTGTTGTAGCATCCTTGAAATTGTAGCTTCTAAATTAGGGAATTGTTGCTTCCTTGGGTTGGTTCCCTAAACACTGTAACAAATATTTGGATTGTGAGGTTGGATTTCAGCAGTAGACTCAAGCAACATTTCTCACCGTATTTTTTCCCATCTTGGGTTTTCAACATATATCAAGTGTTTGAGAGATAAAGTTTTAATATCTACTAGTTCATCCCCCTCTCAATAGATCATTGTGATCTAACAAAGATATCCTTCATACCATATTTTTTTTGTTTCTTCGTAAGAGGAGGAATGTTGTTCGACACTTTTGGATCATCTTCAGCATTCAAAGTTGAGCTTGTACCATAATTGTAGGAGACTCAATATTAGGGAGTTGCATGGTCTCCCTTCTTCTTCCTTCTTAGGAGGGGTCTTTTTCCTCAAATGGGTTTTTTTTCTTCACATGCATCATTTAAAGCATTTTGTATTTCATCTCTCTTTTGGAGAGGAGTTTTATCCCACTGCGTTTTCTCCTTTTCTTTGTTTGTGAGAGATTGAATTTTCATTTGTACATGGGAAGCTAACATAGCCTCATAGTCAAGACCCATCTTTGTGTCATTTGCATAATAATTAGCTACTCCCTTGTTGAAAATTGAAGGTAAATTATGTAGCTTTAAACTTGTAATTCCTATGTGACTGTAGATTAATTAAGTATTCTTTGTCACAATTTATTTGTGAGTGATTAATCTGATTAATTCATTTTACCATTTGTAGAATTAGACAAAAGGTTGTAGAAGAATAAGACTAGAAGATAGAAGTTACACAACATATACCATGGAGAAACCCTTTCGGGAAAAACTCCACCAAGAATCAATGCATTATTTAATCTCAAAATAAGATTGCAATAATTCCAATCCATGCTTGAAATGCTTCTTTTCCTTCAACAATTCTTCTTCACAACTTGCAATAAAATGTAATAAAACTCTCTTCAACTTGCTTTAGATAAATAGACAATAATGAGCCTTGCAAACTCCAAAGAGTTTACAATTACAAAGCATAATGCTTATCTCACAAAACCCATGCCTATTCCTTTCAAGTAGAGTCCTACCATGAAGAATAATGTCAAAACAAGTCCATCCATTTTGGCATCCCAAACTGAAGTCATAACTCAACGTTGATTCCAAAGATATCTTGTAAGCTAATCCTCAAAGTTGGCACCCAAGAATGGGCCCACTTAACTCAACCTTATAAAATATCTTATCATGAAAAAGTGTTAACTCCAAGATGCCAACTTGGGCGCCCAAAGTGGGTCCAAGTCAATCTTTGTTAACTGAAACATATCTCTCGACCTTTCATGCAAAACATCATGCATGAATGATCATCCCCTGTTAACTGAATGTATCAACCTATTATCTGACATGCAACTGAAGTCATTAGCCATGCAACTCAAGTCAACTGAAGTCAACTATATGGAACTCAAAATAACTAACATGCAACTGAAGATAATTGAACCATAATTGAACTAACAATACCACTCCACATACATTGTAATTATCAATCCCTATTTTCTAGGAACAAGACATGCATTACATAAGAGTTATCAATCCATCAAATAGTTAACTGAAATAAGGTGTGTCCCACCTCCCATGTGTGTGCCCATGTGCTCCTATTTTGTAGGAGCTCTCCTAGGGCATCCACACATGATCCTATTATTTAGGAATAATTAAAAATTTAAATTTACATGTGCATTTCATTTAAATTTAATCTCTTTCTAATCCTAGTGCTGGGGAACACTTTCCAAGGACTTAGGAGATACATGAAATATGTTTAGGATTGCAATTAAATGGCATCCTATTCCCAACATTCTCCCACTTCCCATTATACATTGCAATTATTCTAAACAAGGAATAATTATTATAATCAATCTATGCCAACTTCAAATGCAACCTACATAATCATGAAGCTCCAAGAAAATGGTTAATTACCCAAAACCAAAAGAACTTATCTGTAGGATCTGGTTTCATAAGATAATCTGCAACATTGATCAAAGTGTCAACTTTCTCAATCAATACCTTCCCACTCTCAACCATTTCTCACACAAAGTGATACTAACATCAACATGCTTAGTATGAGCATGATACGTAGGATTTTTGGCTAAACACATAGCACTCTAACTATCACATTCAAGTATAAATATGCTTGCAATAAAAACCAATACCTTTCCCAAGTCTTTGTAACCAAACTGCCTCTTTTGAGGCAAGTGAAACCACTGAGTGTTTTGAACTCACGTCCAACCAAGGTGTAGGCTCCTTGGTCTATTCTGTTGAAATATTTTCTTGCAAGTAACCATTCCAACACATATCTCTAACCATAAGAGAACTCAAGCCTCACCTATGTCTCCAAGTATCCATGAGGACCTGTAACCAACCAATCCATGCCAAACTCCAAATGCAACATAACACTATCATGAATTAATCAAGCAAATGATTAATGTACCCAATACAAAGAGAAATACTATGATCAATGTCAAATCTCCAATCATGAATCGGGAACATTAACATGACAACATGATCTATCCATCTCCTCCAAGGAGATCACATGCATCATAACATACATAAAATCCTAGTATCAAGAGAACAAGTACCATGCCAAACTCTAAATGTGTATCAAGAGTAGTAAACCATGACATAATAGCAACCACTCTAAACCAAGAAAAAAAATCCCCAATCACATGAAGATAACCATACCAATGATGCATCCATGCCACTGCCAACAACTCCCACTGAATCGTGGTACTGAGTCACACATGGCATCGTGACTACCATCCTCTCGATGGAGATCACTCTAAAACATCAAGCAAAGAGTTATCACAAACAATATTAGATGAAATAACCAATGCATCATTACTGTCATCTAAAGATTCCTTTGTAGAAGAATCATAACTCTCTTTCTTGTTCTTACAATCGTTCTTCACATGTCTCAGTTTCCCATAGTTCCAACACTTTACCTTATTCTTAATAGGGGTTTTAAACCATCCTTTGGACTTACCCTTTCCTTCCTTGTCTCCCTTAGGTTCCTTTTCCTTAGGCCTACCTCTTACAAAAAAGGAATCTTGGATTGCCTTCTTAGACTTCCTCCTCATCTCCTCTAATAGGAGAGTAGGAATTATATTGTCCATCTTAAGATCTACACCACTACCATTGATAGCAACAATTAGATTTTCCCACGACTCTGGTAAAGAACAAAGTAAAAAAATACATTTATCTTCATCTTCTCACTTTACATCTATAGATATTAATTGAATTAGAATCATATTAAAAGCATTCAAATGATTTGCAACAGAATCACCTTCATCTTTAAAGAATACAATTGTCTTTTCAAATACAACTTATTAGTAAGACTTTTGGTTTGATAGATATCACCTATTCTCTTCCACAACTTATATGTAGTAGTTTCATCTGAAGCATTCAAGAGAATAGCATCAACAAGACATAATCTTATGGTCCCTCTTGCCTTCTTACAAAGCTTAGCCCAATCCTCATCTGACATCGTTGTAGGTGACTTTGTCTCATTACTAATAGCTAACCACTAATCTATCTCTTCAAGGAGATCCTCCATTTTTAGTTTCCACATCTCATAATTAGATCCATTGAATCTTTCAATATCTAAACAAGAATTAAAACCCATTGTAACAAACTTATTTTCTAAAATCAACAATAACACAATAGTAAAAACTCCCACTACAACCAAAAAACCTTCAAACTTTTAAGAGAAAGGCATCCCAAACTCTACCCAACCTTTAGCTCTAATACCAAATGTTGAAAATTGAAGGTAAATTGTGTAGCTTTAAACTTGTAATTCTTATGTGACTATAGATTAATTAAGATTATTTGTCACAATTTCTTTGTGGGTGATTAATCTGATTAATTCATTTTACAATTTGTAGAAGCAGACAAAAGGTTGTAGAAGAATAAGACCAGAAGATAGAAGTTACACAACATATACTGTGGAGAAACCCTTTCAGGAAAAAAATCCACCAAGAATCAATGTATTATTCAATCTCAAAATAAGATCACAATAATTTCATTCCTTGCTTGAGATGCTTCTTTAGCCTTCAATAATTCTTCTTCACAACTTGCAATAAAATTTGATAAAATTCTCTTCCACTTGCTTGAGATAAATAGACAATAATGAGCCTTGTAAACTCCAAAGAGTTTACAATTAGAAAGCACAATGCTTATCTCACAAAAGCCACGCCTATTCTTTTCAAGTAGAGTTCTACCATGAAGAACAATGTCAAAACAAGTCCTTCATCCATTTGGGCGACCCAAACTAAAGTCATAACTCAACGTTGATTCTGAAGATATCTTGTAAGATTATCCTCAAAGTTGGCACCAAAGAATGGGCCCACTTAACTCAGCCTTATAAAATATCTTATCAAGCAAAAGTGTTAACTCTAAGATGCCGACTTGGGCGCCCAAAGTGGGTCGAAGTCAATCTTTGTTAACTAAAACATATCTCTTCACCTTTCATGCAAAACATCATGCATGAATGATCATCCCCTGTTAATTGAAAGTATCAACCTATTATCTGACATGTAACTAAATTCATTAGCCATGCAACTCAAAATAACTAACATGCAACTAAAGATAACTGAACCATAACTAAACTAAACTAAATGGAACTAAACTGAACTGAACTGAACTGAACTGAACTGAAACTAAACTGAACTGAATTGAACTAAAACTAAATTGATAGTACCGCTCCACATACATTGTAATTATCAAACCCTATTTTGTAAGAACAAGACATGCATTACGTAACAACTATCAATCCATCAAATAGTTAACTGAAACAAGGTGTGTCCCACCTCCCATGTGTGCACCCATGTTCTATTTTGTAGGAGCTCTCCTAGGGTGTCCACACATAATCCTATTATTTAGGAATAATTACAAATGTCAATTTACATATGCATTTCATTTAAATTTAATCTCTTTCTAATCCTAGTGTTGAGGAACACTTTCCAAGGACTTAAGAAATACATGAAATATGTTTAGGATTGCAATTAAATGGCATCCTATTCCCAACATTCTCCCACTTGACATTATACATTTCAATTATTCTAGTCAGTAGTAGGTCATATTTAAATGTTAAGTTTACTAAGGTCTTGGGAGGGAATCTTTATAGGAGGAGTTAGTTGTCATTAGATATTTTCTTAACTTTTAACTTTTAACACATGTGTCTTAGGTAGTTATGATAGGTTGTCTCATGTCATAAGATTAAAATAATTGTCATAATCCTGTTTAATCCTATGTATCACCTTAGCTATATAACTAGGTGGTCTCATGTGTAAATCATATTGAATATTGATTGTATCCTTTGATATAATAGATTTATTTTTTTCATAACTGACCTCTCTTGTGCTTTCATGAATTTCCTAGATCTTGGGTGACTATAATCTTCAGTCAAATCTTGCATGGTGTACAGTTATTCTATACCAAGTTCTCTTACATTTATTTGAGACAAAAATATTTATTTCACTTCTTCATGAATGTATTTATGTTTTTCTTAATATAACATTCATAGGTTCACATGTGTTCAAGTATGGGTCCATTTTGACCAACATTTGGTTATTTTTCTATTTACATGTGAACTATTTATTTAATACAATATATAGTATAAATATGTGGTAAGACTAAATATTATAAAAACAAGTGTTATAACAATAATTGATCCATGCACAACTAATGGCCCCTCTCCCTACATATAAAGAGTAGGCGCCTCTTTTAATTTTATTTTTCATTTCATGAAGGAAGGTGAAAGCGTGGTAGGTATTATAACAAAGATTGTGTTTGTTTGAAGGTGAAAGCATGGTAGGTATTATAACAAAGGTTGTGTTTGGAAGTTGAAATTATTTAACTAAAGTGTTATTTTACTACGAACTATCTTATGTTGACTGTATTATTCCCTTTTTAAAGGGAAATGGTTTTGGATAGTTACAAATAGACTGTAAATTTAATATATTATATGAGGTCGGATCTGCGCGCTGTCAAATCTTCAAAATTGTGCACCTAAAGAAGTCATATGAGCTTCCCTTGCGAAGGACACCACAAGTGTTTAGCCAACACCAATGGAGAGCTACTAATACAGCCATAGACACGAAAATACCTGGCAGCAAAAGCAAGGGAATCCACCCTTTGAAAATGGGTTGTGGCTATACAGCCTCAAGAATGCACCTGCCCATCGATGCCCAACCCCATCCACTATGCATCATGCAACAACCTATAAGACAACAATGTCGGAAAAGAGACCTTGACTACTGAGTGGATGCCAACCAATGCCAACTACTGATTATTGACTACTCCAGTTCAATAGATAACTCCAGTTAACTATTGATTACATGCCAGCTAACTGTGGACTGCATGCCAAATAACTGATTACACATCAGCTAATTATTGAATACTCCAGTTCAACAGATAACTCCCGCAAACTTTGCATGCATTCAACTGCCCTAAAAATCTAAAAATATATACGGACCTATTTTTAAATGCTATGAAATTCATAGAAAATATTTGTTTCTCCCTTGGCTTCCAAGAATTGGATGCATTCTATGATAGATTATCAAATTATTTTACTAGAGAGAAGTGAAAACGGTCTAACAAGTAAGACATTTTTGGTGTTTCAGAAATGAATTTTTTAGCCTCGAATTTGTTTTTCTCTGTATTTCAAAAATTCAATGTTTTAAGCACTATCAGGTCTTGTTTTCGGATTTCACCACATAAATTATTTACATAAGTGGATACAAACATTGCTTCAAGTACTCCTTCCTATCTTTTGATTTGAATAAATGGGATATTGTATCACTTTATTTCATTTTTCTTTGATTCAATTTTATTTGTTGTTTTGTAAAACAAATCTCGTTGCTAACCACGCCCCTATTTTCCTAATTTTCTTCTTTTCTGGATTTATTAATGCCACACACCTTCTCCCTCATTCGCTATTATTTTCTCTCAAATTTATGAGGTATTTTCGAAACTCCTCGTTGCTTGCTCATTTCACCTATTCTTCTCTTCATATGCCTCCCACTCTCTTTGCACTCCCAATTTTTTTCTCCTCTCCGTGATGCCTTATTTTCCTACAAACATTTTTTTTTTTTTTTAAAAGTTTTAAACAATGCAAACGAAATCCCAAGCAACCTATCTCTTCACATTCTTTTGATTTGTCTTCACCTTCATTCTTTTCCATGACCCATTGATTTTCTTTCTTTTTATAAATTTTTGTCCACATTTCCTTGAGGTATATTGTGAGACACTTCCAGGGTTTCTCTTTTCTAGTAGCTTTACATTTGTTTGATAACAAACATTCATGAGACTATAAAATTAGATTCATGAGACTAGAAAAGTCTAAAAATGATTTTGTTTTGTAAAATGATTTGTTGCCAAACAATTTTATTTTGACTTTAACAAAACTCCAAAATCAATTATTTCTCAAAAATTTCTAAAAATGACTTTGCTGTGTAAAATGATCTATTGTCAAAAAATTTTACTCTAGCTTTAACAAAACTCCAAAATCAATTATTTCTGTAAACTACTGGGCAAAATGTGAAAGTTTAATTTCTCCTAAAATTTGCTACATTGGGAAAATATAGTCATATAACATTTATGTAAAGTGGTTTGGTTTGTGTCCTTATAATTTTTTTCTTTTTCTTTTCTATTTTGATTATATGCAGTAAATTTATATGATATATATATTTTTTCAAATTTTTTTTTTTTATGATGTAATCAAGAAAAAATTAAACTACTAAAAAATAACATAAAAATAAATAACATTTATTATACTTTTAAAATAATATATATATATTTTTAATTTTTCTTTAATTTTTTCCTTTATTATTTCTATAGTCTTTAATTTTTAATTTTTAATTTTTGTGTTTCTTGTTTCTTTAGATTCCTTTTCCTTCTTTTATAGTTTTTTATATTTTTAGTTAATTTGATTGACTATTTTATTTTTTTTATTTAGTTGAGTTTTTAGTTTGGTTTCTTGTTTCTTTTCTATTTAGATTATATGCACTAAATTTATATCGGTTTTTCCAAATAAGAAATTTTATGATGTAATCCAAAAAAAAAAAAATCAACTATAAAATTAAACTTCTAAAAAATAACATAAAAATAAATAATATTTACTACACTTTTTAAATAATTTATTTGTTTTTTTAATTTTTTTTAAATTTTTTTCTTTATTATTTCTATATATATATATATTTCATTTTTGTGTTTCTTGTTTCTTTAGATTCCTTTTCCTTCTTTTATATTTTTTTCTTATTTTTTGCTAGTTTGATTGACTATTTTTATGTTTTTCGTTTTTAGTCTTTTTCTATTTAGTATATCATATTTATTTTTGCTAATATGATATACTTCTCTTTCTCCTTCATTTTAAAATTTTATTTAGTAGATGATATTCCTTAATTATTTTGGTTTCTTAAACTAATTTTTTCTTTACTATTATTATTCTCTTGTTATTAATTTTCTTTTTAATTAAGTGTTTTGATTTATTTTTATTTTTGGTTTTAGAATTAGTTTTCTTTTATTCATTGAGTTATTTTTTTATTTAATTTTTTAGTTTTCTTTCATTTAGATTGATTAGAATTTTATTTAGGTTCATTTGTTTCTCTTTAGTTTTATTTTACTCTTTAGATTTTCACTCTATTATTAGGGTTTAGGTTTAATTCGTATCCTTATTTTTCATTGGCCTAATTCATCTATTGAGCTCTTTCTCTCTCAAACTCCTCACCTATTTATACATCTAAGTTAAAAATACAACTATAAAATTAAACAAAATAATTGAGGGTGACTTTTTCAATAGTAAACTTAAAATATATAAATAAAATTAAAAGTAAATAATGTAATAAAAAAAATTGAGAAAAGCTCCAGTAGGACCATTCATGATAGTTATATGTAGATGAAATATTGAAAAAAATAATGTGATTAAATTAAATTATAAAATTAAACTTCTAAAAAATAACATAAAAATAAATAATATTGACTACACTTTTCAAAGTTAAAAATTAAACTATAAAATTAGAAAAAAAAAATTAAGGTGGCTTTTTGAATAGTAAACTAATAAAATCTTTTATCTCTTAATTTCAAAATATGCAACAAAATATGCAGCAAATTGAAACCCGGATTGAAACCATTGAGTATGAAAAAACCCAAATGCATTATAAAAAGATTGTGATTTAATAGATGGCAATTAGATTGATCAAAAACTCAAATTACCAAGAAAAAAAAATATGGATATACAATGGTTTCAAACTATAAATTTTATGGTTTAGTTTTATTATTAAAGCTAGAGTACTTGCTTTTCAAATTATATAATGAATATGGCATAAAAGCAATAGGATTGACATCTTCATCATATTTCCTCTAAGTCAAAATAATGGCACTACAATGCTTTAAATAAAATGAACAAATGCAAAATAGTTTGTGTTAATTAAGTTGATTAGTAATTGTATATTAGTATTTGACCTCTTCATTTTTCAAAGTGCATCTTTTGATTCTAAACTAATATTGAAAAAATATTGTTAGATATAAATATTATAAATGTAGACCCATCTATATCTCTTAATTATATATTAAAATATATCATGCTGTAAATATAGACTCAAATGTAATGTGCATTTAGTTCATGGACTGAATTGATATATCAATATAGTTGTTCGTACCTTTTTTTTTTAAAATAAGGGACTACTAACAATCTTATATTTATTCAGAATGGTTAGAAAGAATAAATCAGAACCACTAATCAAACTACATGTGCAAGACATTACCAACCAAGGGAATCATTTCTCAAGTGAGGACCTTGAATGGACACCTATTGGAGATGATAATGGTCAGATTGACTTGTATGTTGCAATCCCTCTTGAAAGACTCCCTCACTTTGTCAAAGGAGAAGGATTTTTGGATAGTATAGAGACAACATTTGCAAAATGCATATAGAGTACAAAATAACAAACCCTACCAAGCATGTGACCAAGGCATATTCCAAGTTTGTGTACATTTAATATAATTAGTAAGTGTGCCATTTTTAATGTTTGTCTTTTGTTATATCAATAATTTTTTTTTGTGTGTATAAATAGATATTGGTGTGCTTTTAGTCCTAAGGATAATAGAAGAAAACCTAAAACCATGAAAAGAATACAAAGTTTTACCACAAAAAGGGGTTGTCCTACCCACTTTCATGTTAGGGTCATGTATGGTAGACCACATGTTGCAATAATTAGATACAATGAGTGGAGCCATTGTAATGCCAATGGTGATTTTTTCCATGGAAGAGATGATCCTTCTAGTGATCCAAGGAGTAGTTTTGCACCAAGGTTATCAAATGAATGTAAATCGTATATTGAATCTTTATTGTTGATGGGTGTGGGGATTGACACAATATGTCAACAACACTACTTAGACCGTGGGTTGATTGAGATGATGAATAAGAGAGATGCATGTTTTCTAGGAAAAGATGTGTTGAATGCATGGAAAATAGTACATTTTATTCGATCCCAAAAGAATGAAGATGATGCAAAAAGTGTAAGCTTGTGGCACGTAGAGGAGAAAGACAATTTCTTCTACCATAAAATACCAAACGCCATGGATGCGAGAAATGATGGTGAAACATTCACATAACTCAATTATTGTAATGGATTCAACATTCTCAACAAACAAATATGGTGTAAGTTGAAAAATGTTAACTATATTTATGGATTTTATTTTAATAATTTATTTATTTTATTTAAAATTATTACTCTATGGATGGTTTGTTCATGTGCAGTATTAGTTATATACCTCACTTTTCTTTGATGAACAAGAGGCTGGTGTACCTATTGCATGGACCATATCCTCAAGAAATAAAATTGAGGATATAAATGAATGGCTACAATAAATTTATAAACAAGGGAAACAATGTACAGAAAATTGGCACATCAATGCATTCATGACAAATGATGCTACTACCGAAATTGAAGCCATTAGGTTTTTATTGACCTTACTTTCTATATTTAAATTAAATTCAACTCATTACAATAGATGAATATTTATTTTAAAAGAATACATCTTTCATATTTTAAAGGTTAACTAGTTACAATTTAACATTTCATTTTGTTACAATGTTACTTAACAAATTTTATAATATAACTTGTAGATTATCCTTCAATTGTCAAGTGATTTTATGTATTTGGCATGTACATAGAGCATGGCTGAAAAATATGTACAAGTAAGTAAAAATTTAGTTAATATATGTAAAAATATTACATGTTTGAATGACATAGATTGATATTTTATTTTATAATCCAGATATGCTAGCAATAAGGATGTTGGAACAAACATGTTTGATAGATTGGGTGAGATAATTTATACAATGAGTGACAATGAAGACATCACTACTAAGCTAATAAAAAAAATTCATGGAGGAATTCAAAGAGGAGAAGAAATTCATTGATTACATTCAAAAAAATTGGTGTCATGATGAGGTTCATATTGGTAAGTTTTTCAAATTCATCATTTTTCCCTATGTATTTACATTATTTAATTTTCTTTTTTGTGTTTACTAAGACATCATTATGTTTGCTTGTGTAGCGATTTGGGCAGAAAACTTTCGAAACTTCTCTCATGCAAATCAAGAAACCAATGCTTCCATAGAGTCTTACCACTTTCACATCAAGAGTCATTATTTAAATGATCATGGTAAGAAATGCACAAGGAGAATGGATTGGCTTATCCATACACTTCTTCATAGGGTAGAGCCATTTTATAAAAATAAAAGACAATTGCAATTATTTGGGTTTTTAACTAACTTCAAAAAATAAAAAATACTACATAACTGCATCAGAGAGGTTGAAAAAAATACCATATATATATTGTTATTCATATGATCTTTTCCCTAACACATACAAGATATGAAGTCAATCTGTTCTAATGAAATGGTATCTTGTCAGAAAATTTGGGTCAAATGTGCATGTGTGTGATTGTTAGTGGGCAATAAAGGGAAACGCATGCAAGAATGTATTGAAGATTTTAGATCTCATAAAGAGAAACATAACAATTGAGCATGATCAAGTTGTTGGTAAGTGTCTTTTGAAATCAAAATATTATATTTTTATTGATTACTATATTTTTTTCTAAAAACTAACTAAAGTAAGCATATTGAATTACAGAAGGTTTTACTCCATTGGTTGATGATGCCAAAGAGACTTTTAGTCATGACAATAATACAATAGGTAATATTGATTGAATATTTGTAATAAAATGTTAATTACTTTTTATGTTTCTTAAATTAAGTTAATTATTATTCTAATTAAATATGGTTGTATTCCATTAGGAAAACAAGATGTGATTGGGGTTGTCACTGATGAAGACCAAAGAACTAGTAAGCTTTATTATAACCATTCTATTAATGAAATATTATGATTTTTTATATATATATTGACTTTATCATCATTATTTCTATTATAGATGGATGGAAATCCTCAAATGTTTCCAATGATAACTTCCACAATTCCATTGACTATTTAAATTCACTACTCCAAAATTTTCCAAGTGAAGTACATGAAAAACTTATTTTTAGTCAATGTATTGAGAGATTTATAAAAGATCCCCATGCATCTCTTGCTTCCTCTTCCAAATTTACATTGATCCATGGCTCAGAGAACATGCCTATAAAATGAATATCACCATGGTTTAGTCCAAGAAAAATACGAAAAACGCCATTCCATTTGTCAAAGAGCCAATGTCATTCATAAAGACTTAAATGAAAGAGATGACGAGCATGAAGAATTTCAGTTCCTGAGTACAAGTGGTAGAAAGGAAAATAGAAAAAAGATCTCCAAGTATTTAGGCATAGCAATAGAAGAAGAAAGGGTTATAGTTAGACAACAACATAGTAAGTAAATTTATTCAAAAATATTTATTTACATATTTTACATAGCAATAACTCTTCTTATTTCACATGTAACTAATAATATATCATTATAGTTGTAGGTGATGATGAGAATACTCAACAACATCGATTCCTTTCTCTATTAATTTGAACCAAACAACAACAGATGACATAAAAATTATAGATGGTAATTTTCTAACTATTAAATGTGGCCATTCATTAAATAGAATATTGCTTTCTTCCTAATTTTAATCACTTTTGTATACAATAAAATAAATAGCAGATTCAACTTGTGGAAGTCAACCATCAAATCTCAGTGTTACCCCTACCCAAACTTTTCAACAAGCCCTTTTAGGTAATTAAGAATGTTAATATTATTTAGATTAACTACATATTATATTTTTACACTTACCTCTTTACTATGCTAATTTATTTAATGCACATTCCATTGCAACTTCAGATGATCAACAAAACAGTGAACAACACATAGTTGTAGGTGATGAAGAGAATACTTTGCAACATCGATTTCCCTTTTCTATTGGCCTAAACCAAAAAAAAATGATGACATACAAATTATAGATGGTGATTTTCTAACTATTAAATGTGTTCATTCATTAAATAGAATATTGCTTTGTTCCTACTTTTAACCACTTTTGTACATACAATAAAATAAATACCAGATTCAACTTTTGGAATTCAACCATTAAATCTCAGTGTTATCCTCACCCAAAAATTTCAACAAGCCATTTCAGGTAATTAAGAATGTTAATATTGTTTAGATTAACTACATATTGTATTTTTAAAGTTACCTCTTTATCTATATTGATTTATTTAATGCACATGCCATTGTAACTTTAGATGACAAACAAAACATTGAACAACATATGTGACCATTTTCTATTGATCTTAACTAGATACCAATAATAATTGATGCAATGCAGACTACAAATGGTAAATAAATTATGAAATTATTTTCTTAAAATTTTGAATGATTAAATTTTATAGTAATTTAATAAATAAATTATGTAATTTATAGGTTTTGATGACACTGTAAGGGAGTAGCTTGCAGATTCAAGATAGAGACATCATTTGTAAAATGTAATTTTGATTTACATAGGATAAGTACACAATTGGCTTAATGGCCTAATTATACTTAATATAATTATAATCAGATTCATAACCCAATTATATCATTGTTTATTAATTGATTCAATGTTGAGACTGCTTTATCTACTACTTAGATCATTTGATTAGTAGAATTGACTTAATGTTTTCTTGTGTATACCTACATTCATAATTGTGAGGCATGTTTGTAATTATTATTAAAAATAAGATATTTTTCATACCTATAGTCTTGTGTACACTACAACGATTGGTTTCACACTTTATTCTTTGATTTACAATACAAAGGCAATAATTCTTCTTCATATTAAGATTGCATCATCATTTGTTTCCTTTTTGACTCTTTGGCAATTACGTATATATTGAAATTGTCACTTATAAGATCTCAAAAAAACTTAAAGAGTGGATTCAACATATTAGAAAATATAATAAACTTAATGCAAATTTAATATATATTTAGCCGATAGGCTACATATAGTGTGAGATTTGAGCCCAAAACAAGTTGCACACTTGGAAACCACTGTTGATTCATCAGAAAACAAGTTTTGATTGTTGTTTAATGGTAAACTAGTTGTCATTTAATGGTAAAAGGCTCCAAAATATTAGGTAAAAGTATCCAAAATGTCACTTATCACATAAAAGCGGGATAAATATTGATTTGACAACTAGATGGGAACATTCTATTTCCATTTGCAGTATTTTTTATCAATTTGATAGCAATTTATTTTTTCATTTGTATTGCTTTATGTTTAAATCTATGTGCAAATATTTCATAATAAGATAATACTTTATTTTGGTAAGGGAAAAATCTAGATTTGTCTAAGTTTATTTCATTTCATTATTTGGAGACTTATTATTAATTGTTTAATTCAACCACATGCAACTATAATTTGCAACGCATCCATGCATAATCACATACTCTCTAAAATATTAACATACATATAGTTTTCTATCGATATAATCCTTGAATCTCATTTAGGTAAATATTCTAATTAAAAGTATATAGTAATGAAAATAATAATTTAAAAAAAATAAAATTATATTAATATATATTAGAATAAAAACATATTACAATGGAAATATTAATTAAATTTTGACTAGAAAAATATAAGAATATAATTACAAACAATATTAATATTAATTTTCTATACACATTTCTCTTAATTTTCTATGAGTTTGTTTGTTTATTTTTGCAACATAACACTTTTACTTTTTTTTTTAGAACATCTATGGATAATTCGATACTTTTGTGCATAAATTAGTACTTACATGTTCTTAGTATTTTTTGGAATTCATTTTCATTTTTAAATTTATTTTTTGTTAATTTGCTAACTTTTTTTGCTCCATTATATAACATCCTTCTATCATTTTATAATATCTTATATTTAGGATAACATGCTTTTTGTCACATTATTTTTCCAACATAGTTTAACACATTTTCTTTATGTTTTTAGTTCTTCTATGGATAAATCCATGATTTTGTGAATCAACACTTCAACAAATTAGCATGGATAAGTTCTTCTACCTTAACATTTAGTGCTTTCATACCTAAGAAATTTATTTTATATTATTTTATCATTTCTACTTTCATCTTTTTTGGTTTTCACTTTTTATTCATCTACTAATGTGCTTCCCAAGTAACATTTCCACCATTTCTAACATTACATTTTTTTGTCCCTACTTCTCTTACATTCACAAATCAACACCTACATAATTTATGGAATCATAAGCATAAAAAAAAATTAATTATTTTTGGGGTCTTTAAGAGTTTAATATAACCACTTTATAACATATCCTTGTTTGTGTAGTTTAAAAATGTTGGCCCAAGACACATCTTTAAACTACTTGATTTAATATATGCATCCAAGTTCATGGAGAAACTTAGATTTTACATGATAATGCAATAGTGCATGTCCATTCTTAGAAATCTATTCAATTCTAGAGCCACAATTTTATTAGTTTCCTAATTATTCCTTGACTTCATCTTTGATAGCCCTAGACTTATGCTAGGTGGTAGCTACAGTTGTATAAAATCTTAGGCAACTAGAATTAGTTGCGCATCCCTGCATAAACACATACTCTCTAACATATTAATATACATATAGCTTTCTATCAATGTAATCCTTGAACCTCCTTTAGGTGCAAGTTCTAGTTGAAAGTAGATATTAATGAAAATAGTAATAATTTTTAAAAAAAAAAAAATTATGTAAATATATATTTGAATAAAAATGTATTAAAATTCTTTGGCTGAGTTTGTGGATCGGGAGAGTAGGGCCCCTATTTCTACTTCCTTTCTTCAAGCTGCTTGGGTGATTGGCCCTTCCTTCATCATTTGGAATCTTTGGTTGGAGAGGAATCATCGGATTTTTCAGGATATGATGATGGTGGCCCCTCGCTTGTGGTGGAAAATTTTGCATTCTTTGGGAGAAACGATCGCGACTAAGTATGATCTGTCTGATTCAATTGCTCCTTCTGATGTTGGCTGTTTCAACTGCCTTCATCTGCCTCCTTCGCATCAGCAGCTTATGTGCAATAGGTGTAGGCATCCTACTCCGAAGGTGAATAGGGAGGGAAGATGGTCTCCTCCTCCTCAAGGCATCCTTAAAATTAACACAGATGGCTCTTCTTGTGGAAAACCTGGTCATGCTAGAATTGGTGGTGTTGGTCGAGATAGTTCTGGGGATGTTCAATTTATTTTCTCTATTTATAAGGGTCTTCATACTAATAATCTTATGGAGGCTCAGATAATTTTACTGGCTGTGGAGTATGGTAGTAAGTTGGGGTGGCGCAGGATTATATGTGAATCTAATTCCCAGGTTGTGGTGAACTTGCTGAACAGGCGGAGGTTAGAGGATGTTAGTTGGCCCCTGGCTTTGATTATTGAACAAATTCTCAATCTTTGTGGTTCTCTTGAGTTTGTTACTTTCACTCATATTCCTAGGGAGTGGAATGGTGTTGCTGATTGTTTGGCTAAATGGGCTTCTGATCATATTCATGATTGGAAAGTGGTTGATCGGGGTCAATTACCCCAGATTTGTCTCAACAGTTGGACCATTTGGTGGAGCTTGATAAGGCTATGTAATGATTTGGCTCTGTTATTTTCTCTTGTTTTAATATATTTTTACCCCTCTTTTATGTTAAAAATGTATTAAAATTGAAATATTAATTAAATTTTGACTAGAAAAATATAATTATATTATCACTAACAATATTAATATTAATTTTCTATACACATTTCAATTATATTATATTTAATTTGTATTTGCATTGTATTTGGTTTATGTATTTCTATAATTTATTAATGTAATTAGATAATGTAAATAATTTGATATTAGTAAAAAAATAATAAATGATTAATATCAATTTTTAAATTAAATCCATATTACAATAAAAACATATACAATATTAAACCATATTACATTTAATTTTATTAAATTTATAAATCTATAGTTTTTCCAATAGTTTATTTTATATTTTTTTCTTAGATTAATTATAATTTCACAATTAACTATATTCTACATTTAATTCTATATTTTAAATTATATTTTATTTGTTAAATTTTATATTTATTGTATTCTATATTTTGTTGAGGTATATATTTTAGAGTTAGATTTTATTGAGATATATATTTTATATTTTATTGACCGAAATGAATTTAGATTTATAATTCAACATTTAACTTTATATTTTATATTATATAATATATTATATTTTATATTATATAATATATTTTTCAGAAAAACAGCGAGGCCCGGTGAAAGTCAAAGTTAGCTGGGATTTAAAAATCGGTGAAACTAAAAGTAAGGTAAGATTTTAAATTAGGTGTCAAGCAAATCATAAAAATTATCGGCCATGCATTAAGCAAAGAGGGAAAACAGTAAACCCATTCATTGTTGGCAATTTTAAATGAATCCAATAAATGAACTCTCGGTGACTGGCTTTTACGGACCATGCTCAGTCAACAATCTGCCGAGATATACATCATGCATAAGGATACATGTATGGGTGCAATCCTAGGGGCCCGATAGACGTTGCCTTGAAAATGGGCGTTGTGCCACTGTAAACTTTACTCCGTATTTGACCGCATACCCATTCTTGTCTGTCGTCGTATAGGGTTTATCCGCCGCCGGGACCACCATACATAGCAGCCATTGCATTTGACCCGGAACCCTCTAGATGGTGGGGAGGACTTCAGAGAAAAGGAGGGGGGGCAAGTGGAGTTGGAGGACGTTTGGAATTATTGGATCAAATAAGTTAAAAAAATTGAAATCACGCACGGATTTAACAGTATTAGTTTAGGTGGCATATTCTTTCATTGAGTAGCCTATTTGATTTCTATTTATATTCGAAAATAAGCCAGAAAGAGCAGGCCGTCTACGCACTACTTATAAACAATTGATAAGAAAAATAAAAAGGCTATGGTTATTGAAATGGCGATGAAGTATTCGATCTTAGCAATTACTATGATTATTGCAGCCCATTTTTGCAGTTCACTAGCAGTGGACGTTGGAGATACGCTTGTATTGGGGGCTTCTCTCACTGGAAATGAGACCATAATGTCAAAGAATGGCGTGTTTGCATTGGGATTTTTCAGTCCGAGAGGAACCAACAATTTTTACATTGGCATCTGGTATGCACAAATCTCTGAGAAGACCATTGTTTGGGTGGCTAACAGAGCGAATCCTGTCAGAAGGATGCCCGGCGTTCTGCAATTTTCGAGCGATGGCCATCTCAGATTGTTTGATAGAAAGGGCCTGTCAGTTTGGTCGACTGATATTGGCCTGAAAGGATCGCGGGCAGTGATAACGGACACTGGTAATTTCATTATTCTGGATGCCCACAACAAGTCTGAGAATGTTTGGGAGAGTTTCGCGTATCCGGGAGATACATGGCTGCCTGGCATGAAATTTTGGAAAGGCATGAAGCTAACTTCGAGGAAGAGTTCTGTGGATCCTGCAATTGGGCTCTTCTCTTTTGGAATGGACACATCTCCAGGAAGGACGCAGTTCGTGATGGTCTATAACAAAAGTTTTCCATATTGGTCCACTGGAGAGTGGACTGCGAATTATTTTACCAACATTCATGAGTTGCAAGGTGACAAGACAATCCAAATGTCCTGTGTGAGGATTTCTCCTTCAAGCATATACTTCAATTTGAGGTTAGAAAAGAACCTCGTGGGGCGGCTCCTCTTAGATGAGAATGGCAGATTTGGCCTTTACTACTTGATGCGTGATAAGACATGGAATTTGATGTGGTCGACACACGGAGGTCAATGCAGTGCCTATGATATCTGCGGGGTGTATGGAGTGTGCTATGCGAATGAAGTATGTGGTTGTGTTGAGGGCTTCACGCCCAAGAACGAGTCTCAAGTTTGGCAGCCAAGCGGCTGTGAACGGCGAAGTCCTCTACAGTGCTCTGCCACAGAGGGCACCACCGATGGCTTCTTTGAAGAGAAGAACAAATACTTGCCCGAGGAAGAAGGTGTGTCATACAACAACGAGCCAACCAAGCAAGGCTGCGGGTCTGCTTGCCTCAATAATTGCTCCTGTACAGCCTTTTCTTTTGCTAATTCTGATCCACCAGTTTGTAGACTGTGGTTCGGGGATTTACTCAAAATGCGTTATTCATCCGTCGGCCAATCTGTTTTCACTAGGCTGGCTTCCTCTGAGTTGCAGCACTCGGCATTGGAGGGAAGCAGCAAAGCCCCTGCTCTTAGCATTTTACTTCCTGCGACCATCGCTGCTATAGCTGTTGTTTTAGCTTTCCTGTTGGCCGGATTTCTTCTATGGACGTGTCGAAAACAGCCCAAGAGAAACAGGGAAGAGGATGTGCCAACTTCACTCAAAACATACACTTACAAAGAGTTGCGAATTGCAACCAAGAATTTCAAGCATAAACTTGGGAGCGGAGCCTTCGGCTCTGTGTTCAAAGGAACTCTGCCAGACAACCAGCTTGTGGGAGTAAAAAGATTAGAAGGTTCTGCACAAGGAGAAAAGCAATTCCGTGCGGAAATAAGCACCATCGGAAGAATACAGCATGTGAATTTGGTGAGGCTCTTGGGATTCTGCGTAGAAGGCTCTCGAAGGCTACTGGTGTATGCTTACATGCCTAATGGCTCTCTAGAGTCATTCCTCTTCTGTAAAGATGAAAAAGCAGAGAAGGTGTTGGATTGGAAGACTCGGTTTGAGATCGCACTGGGCACTGCACGAGGATTAGTATATCTCCATGAGGAATGCAGGGATCGCATCATTCATTGCGATATTAAGCCTGAAAACATTCTGCTCGACAGCGACTTCAACCCGAAGGTGGCCGATTTCGGGCTGGCAAAGATGGTGGGCAGAGATTTCAGCCGCGTTCTGACCACCACAAGAGGAACTCGAGGGTATTTGGCTCCCGAGTGGCTATCTGGCCTTCCTATAACTCCCAAGGCGGATGTATTCAGTTTTGGCATGACTTTGCTGGAAATTATATCTGGTCGAAGAAATCTTGAGTTGGATGTGGAGGAGAGCAGGTTCTACTTTCCTACTTGGGCGTCTCCTCAAGTTCAGAGGGGAAACATAATAGGCGTTGTGGATGCGAGGATAGCGAATGAGGCTGATATTGAAGAGGTGGGAAGAGCCGCTATGGTGGGGATGTTGTGCATTCAAGATGATGAAAACAAGAGGCCGAGCATGGCAGAAGTCGTGAAGATATTGGAAGGGACGGTGGAGCCTCCTGCGCTACAAATTCCGAGGTGTGTAGAGGTGCAGGTGGATCAGGTAGATGACGAAGACAGCTATAGCTTCCAGTTCACTTCAGCAAGCAAAACAACGGAGCCGCCAGCAGGCTTTAATTGGTGTTGTTATAATAACAAATATTAAAAGAAAAGTTTGTAATAGATAGAATCTAGGATGGTGCGGCTGCCATCGTCTTAATAGTAAATAAACGGATTGTAAATAAAGATTTTAGTAAAAGGTCTTTATGGGGACTTGTGGTTGGGTCTGGTTGAAGGATTGTAGATTAAGGAGAATGGTATATTTGTTGATTTTGTCATTAAGGTTTAAATTTTTAGAAATATGATTAAGTTAGTTTTGACGTGAAGGTGAATATTATAGATTGATATTTTATTTGTAATAGTTTGTTAAAGAATGAATTTTGATTAGATGTATGTTTATTTATTATGTTGTAATGGTTTGATTCTTTCTATTCATAATAGTTTAGTTAAAGAATGACTTTTGGTTTATATTTGTGCTTGCTCATCATATTGTAATGGACTTGTTAATTATTTGTAACAATTTAGATAAATGATAACTTCTAATTTAAATATATACTTTCTTATCATATAATTTGCTTAATGTAATGGTATACAAGTATAATCAAAAGATATAACTAGATGAATATTTACTCATCACATCATAATATGCTTAATATACTAGTACAACATCTTTATATTTATAATTTATTTTTTTTCATATATATACTCATACATTTAAAATTAACTCAATATCTTTCTAAATAACTAGAAAAAAAATTTATATTTTTTAAAATACTTCAACCACATAATTAATTTTCCCTTCCCCTTTCATCATGCATTTAAAATTTCAATAATGATCATCACATATAAACTATTAAAAATACTATAAAATGTCATAATTAATTATAATAGAAATTTTATTTTAAAAAACATATTATTTGAAAATTTAAATAATTAATTTCTCTTAAAACATTTTTGTATATACATCAAGGAGTGAACATGTGTATTTCACTCAAAACTTTACTTAGTAAGAAAGGATAGATGTGGTCTCACAATTTTTAGAAAGTTTTATCTTGTAATCTTTTCTTGAATTTAAATCTATAATCATAAGATTTTTTTATATATTCTTTATTTTAATTCATTATGCATATTAAAAAGATGAAAAAATATTATAAAAAATGGTTTCTATTCCAATTTAATAATTCTATCAAAATAAGTTTTTGTATGTTCGTCTTTTAATGTCCATTGTAAAAAAAAATTGTATGTTCATTTTTAAATGTTGATTATAATTTAGTCTAATATTTATTTAAAAGAAAATATTTAATCAATTTTTATTTTAAATTTTTTCTTTTAGATTGTATAAATGATATGATGATTATTTGTATTTGATATTTAATATAATTCAATATTTCCTCAAATATTATATTGTATAGATAATAAAAAGTGTTACATTGTAATTAGGAGTATTATGTTTATTACATTATCATTATATATTTCCATTTCCAACATAATTAGACAGATACATCTATGATAATAAAAACTTCTCATTTTCAATTCAATTAGATACATACTTATTTTATATGCACTTGAAAGAATTTATGTATTTTGTTACCTAAAATCTACATATTTTGTAGCAAATAATTAATAATTATAATTATTATCAACATGATAAAGACCAAATTCTTTTTATCATATGTTTCATCTTAAAAGGCGACAATAGAAAATTAGAGCTTTATATTTTATTGTTTCTTTGAAAATTTATTCTAAAACATAGATGGGTGGATCCATCAACAAAGAAGACAACCCTATTGTAAAGTTAAATCTATTTTGTTATTGCTGCTAGTATGTAATCTTTGAAACTAAAATACCTATATATATTATCCTTCTAGTATCTTCAATGCAATGTAATATATGTAAAAGTTGAAAAATTAGAGATTGTAAAACTAATGAATACTATAAATAATTTCACACAAAAATTATAGTATCAACCATGAATGTACTAATTATATTCTTTTCATTATAACTTCAATGAAAATGGATAAAAATATCACTAGAATGAATTTACATTTAAAATTTACCTACATAATCATATTAAAAAAACTAAATAAATGAGATTTCAATCACTACTCTAGACATGTATATCTTTAAAGAAGAATATTACAAGGTTGAGGGGGAGAATCTTTGTTCAATAGGGAATTACTACATGAATGACCAATATATTACCATGTTGACCTTTATATATTACCATGTTGACCTCTATTGGGAAACTAGATGAGTAATTTAACATATTATGATTTACAACTTTGTGATTTTTTTTAAACATATGGGATATGTTTCTTAATATATTCTCATTGATAAGAATAGGCATTTTTTCCTATTGTAATCAATGATATCACTTCTTAAGACATTATATGAATCTATTTGATAATTACATATGAGGCCTAATAAAGTAAATGGCAATACAGAGAAGTATTAGTGGGGGTGAAGCTTAAAAGCATATCATACTTTCTAGCTAAAGTGAGCTAATAAGTTTTTTTTTTTGAACTTTTTACATTCTATTATTTAGATTTTGAAGATATTGTATAGTAGTGATTTTTGAGATTTCTTATGTAAATCATTTTTTTCTTTTAAATAATAATTTATCTCATTGTCAAATATTTTTCAAAAAATTATTTTTTATATTATATTGTATTTTTAATGAGTACTATTTGTTGAAAATACATAATATGAATTAGAAATAAAACATTTTCATAAGTTAAATATAGATCATTAATATTAATGTCAAGGGAACACATACATATTGTTCATGTTTTATTTATTAATTTTTTTTATTGAAAATAATATAATTTAGATACATATTTCCCCAGAATACATATCATTTTTCATATATACCTAAATTATTATTATTTGTTGAAACAAGCAAATTAAAAAAGAGTAGTCATGTTTTTTTTTTTTAAATATTGTTTACTATTTTCATGTGTGTTAGATAGAGCTCTTTATTGTTATGAATGATGTCTCAACCTTGTAAAATACTAACATATAATTTTTGAGCCACAAATGTCACTTTGGACCATCAAAATTATCCAAATAAACTTGAATTTAGCTAGCTAAACCTATTTATATTCACATGGACCTCTCTATAATCTTGCATTTATGAAAAAAATTAATTACATTCTTGGATAAAAAATTATGGCCTTCAAAAGTTAGGCTCCCATATCAAGAATGTAAAAACATTTGTCATGCATAAGAGGTTTTTAAGAGTGAGTTACATATGTTGACCAAGAACATTCACTAACCTATGAAATATATTTATGAATATTACAAATATAATTGGAGGGTTTGAATAAGACAAATTGGAGAACTCAAGCTAGGAGGATAATTATGACATGTTATTATATATTTTTATGGTAATTGTAATGAATACACTATATTTTGCATGAGAACTCTTCTTGGGATCTGGATACCACTTTCAAGTGGTATTATCTCATAGTTTTGAGATTCCCCTTTTGTGCTTCCATGTACTTTTATATATATTGGGTACTTGGAATAGAGTTTACATAGTGAATTTTGTAGTTATTATATGTTGCCAATATTATTCTAGATATAATTGTTGTTGTTTTCTCCTTTCAAGGCTCCTTTCTTATATTTTATTATAACTAAGATTATTGTATATTAATACAATGGTTTGAAATCTGGAGGCCAAGTTTTTACCAAAATAATGTTCCAAGGATACATCATTATGTTATGGTGAATTATTTACTATGTTGTCTCCTAAAATTGAAAATTATTTTAGATGATATTTTTTATTAATATCTCCTCTTATATTAGTGTACAAATATTTTTCACACCTAGTATTTCTTTCATATGGTATCAAAGCCTAATCGACTCAAGTCATAGGTTGTAATCCTAACATGGATACTGGTACTAATTTTAGTTTTAGTGGGAGTGTGCATGTACAATATATTTATTTAAGCGAAGATGGAAAGTGTGTCTTGATTGAAAAATTAGAAATTCAGTAGCATTAATTGTATTCTATCAAAGCTCAATATGGATTATTTACCAATAGATCAAGATCTAGGTGCTATAATGACTAGGTCAAAATGAGTTGTAATGTCATTAGATGATTGAGTAGAATTCAATGAAAAGGTAAGAAGTCTAATTAAACTTTCCTTGCTAGATGTTATTGTAGCACAGGGAAAATTCTAGGATTTGCAATGCAAAGCATAAATCAAACTAAACCCAAGCTAATAATGAAGAACAATGGAAGATAAAAACATGCATAAATGAAAGATCTCACCAAACACACATATAATTCCATCATTCACCTCCATTACCCTTCTCCATTTCACTATAGTATAGTACTTGCCCTTATATTTTAATAAAGTATGCAAATATGACCTCATGACAATGATAATAGAAAAAAATTGAAGATTTCTAAAGTTGCTTCCAAAACTCATAAGATTTCAGGAGTTAAAATGGTAGTGATAAATCCATTTTATAGAAAATATAATTTTTGAATGACAGGTTGAGATTGAGAGATAATTAATCGATGATCAATATTAAAAGATGTGACATGTAATAGGGTTAGGGTTAAATTGGTGTAAGTGATAAACCATGAATGGTGGAGATTAAATTTAAAAGTAATTTAATCATTGGTTGAAATTGGTTAAGACACAAAAGGACAAATTGCATGTAGAAGATAAGATTGACATAGATAAAATTGTCTAATCCTATCTAGATAATGAAGTGATCAAAACAAAATGATTGTTCATTAGAGAAAATAAAATATTATCTCACCAGATAGCTAAATGATCGAATTTTATCTAGACTTAAGTGATTAATGACTAATTAGATAACAACGAGATTATGTAATTATAGAGGAATATGATACGAATAAATCCTTTTGAATTAAATGATTTCAATTCAACATTGAAGATAATTAGATAAAATTAAATAAATAAAGGTTTATTTCATTAAAGAGAGAAAAAGTTAAGGAATAATTAAATAATTAAAGTGATTATTTTACAATTATAGTTGAAAGTGTTGTAGAAATTAATTAAATAATATATTATTTAATTAATCAAGAAAGAATAAAGGTAAGAATGAATTAATTAAATAATTAAAGTCATTTAATTAATAGAGGACATATGACTTTAGAAAAAAATTTAGATAATTAACATTATTTAATTATGAAAAATGAAGATAAAAGAACTATGAAGTTAAGGATGGCAGGACTAAGACAATTTTAGTGTCTACATTTTGCCCCTCTTTGATATAAGGTTGTTTTTCATGTTGTGTCAAAGAAAGTCAGTCAAAAGATGCCCCAGTGACAACAAGATAGGGTTCTAGCCCCTCAAAAGAATTTTACAAATTTTTCAAAAGTTCTCAAAAAAATTTAAAATTGTTGTCAAAAGTCAATTTGATAGCTAGAAAAGTGATGGTGAAGTCAGTTTCAAATTTTAACAAGTTTAGGGTAGCAAAATTTATATTCAAACATCCAAAAGGGTGTGTCCAGTTATAAACCCTTAGGTGAAAACCCTATTTTTGAGGGGGTATAAATAGGAAATTGGCAATTCTAGGATTATTTTGCACTTTTATAATTTGAAAACTAGAGCTTTGAGTGAAGATGGAGCGAGTTCCCCATGGTGATCATTGTGCTTATAGAGTTCATATGTTTAGACGATCTAAGGGCACAAGAGATCTAGTAAGGCTCTTTCAACCCTCTTTGTCAATTTTTATTTTCACACATTTTTAGGTGGGAATTAATTTCAACAATCAGTTGCATCACTCTATGACAGTCGCAAATGCTATTGCATTCAACACAATTGATTGTGAAATGACACATTTGATTTAAATATGCTAGGCAAGATTAGGTTAAATTGATTTTTTTATGACACAATTGTTAAAATGCAACACATTCGTGTGTTGGTTAACCACACCTGCATTTGTGTGATGCATTTGACTGTAATTGTGTTCAATCACATAGGGATAATCCACAACTACCTTGAAATGATGCATTTGTAGAAAGTGTGACGCAATTATTGACTAAATGACTCAAGTGAATTTAAGCAACACAATTGAATGTTGAACAGGTTGTCCTAGGTTAAGCTTGACTTGTTTTAATGACATGTGTAAAATAGACTGACACAGTGATTGTCATGTTGGTCATAAGTTCCTCTAGATCCAATTTATATTTGAAAGTCACGACTGCCAAAGACCTATCCTTTGTGAGATCAATTGACTAGCGATGAGAGGCATAGGTTATGGTGGATTGGTTTGTATCATGCGACATTCATGCCTATCATTAAGGCAAAGAGGGGTATACTGACTGCACTTACTGAGTAGTGGCACTCAAAGACATGTTCCTCTCATCTACCAATAGGAGAGGTGACCATCACTTTGGAGGATGTCTACAAGATCTTGTGTCTACCGATTCAAGGAGATAGATTTAGATATGAGCCCGCCTAAGGATATCAGGTGCTAACTACCTATTATGTATACAATGATATAGCACAGTTGGGCATCAATCAATACGAGATCAGATGGAAGACACTAGCTACTCGGTATGGGTGATTCAACCATGTTCTATGTACTACGATAGTTAGGATAGTGATCTTAGATCATTGGGGACATGGATTTCCTATTGGATGGGGGGAGATTCTTGTTGGTATGTTAGCCTATGAGACAGTATATGCATGCGGGCCTTGCTTGTTGATGATGGTATATTTTCAATTACATAATATAGTCTATAGGAAAGGAAAGTCAATGAGTTGCAGTGTGACTATGTTGATGGTCTAGGCTTGGAAGCGCATTGCAGTGTTCCATCCACCAATTGATCTTCACTTGGAGACCACCACACCAAACACATATATGTACTAAGGGGAAATGACAGACTCTTGTGGGCGATATTAGTTACTGGAGACATGGGTTGGACAGATTAGTGAGTTTCATCTAGAGGCCTTATATGGATTTTCATCAGTGACTAGATAAGGGTCAACATCTACCTTGGTTCCATTAGGAGAGATATCTAATTGGGTGTACTGTCTAGTTAATACATATTATTGAGATGTATTTGTTAGGTTAGTTTTTGCGATAGTTTGGAGAGAAACAAGGTGAGCCTCAAGGAGTAACAGTGTATGCTAGGTCATCTAGGGAGGTGACACCATGGGGTTTGATGATCTTAGCTACCATAATAGAGTAGGCCATTAATGGATTATAGGCACAATAGTGGGGTTGGAGAGGGGGACTAGCGGATGTGGGGACCACTCCTGAGTACGATACATGGTGGAGGGCACATAGGCCTATTCCTTTGAAATATCTAGATTATCTTGCACCAATTGTCAGACAACGACGAGATCCTTGATGTAGGAGAGGTGGAGGTAGAGGGAGAGGAGATGGAGTTTGAGGGGATGGTAGAGGTGAGGGTGACGATAGAGGTGAAAATAGAGCGGGTGATGATGGTGATGGAAGGAGAGGAGGGGATGGTAGGATAGTCAGACAAAGGTTGAGGAGGTAGAGACCACTTCCACCTATCCAAGAGGAGGGAGAGAAGGAGCTTGGGAGAAGGAGAAAGAGGATCTAGAGAGTAGCGTTGATAGGAGGAGGGTCAATAGGAGGTGACCATTCTTGACATAGAGGTTGAGGTAAATAAGGATGAAAGAGAGGATCTTGAGGTGTTAGAAGCTATAGTTACCATGGATGTGGATGTGGGAGGAAATGAGGAGCAACTAGAGAATGAGGAGATGGGTGAGGAGGATCGGATCCTCTATGAGAGGATTATGGATGAAGAGGATGGTTTTGAGGATGTACCCATCAAGGGTGGTTCTGGGGAC
Source organism: Sequoia sempervirens (assembly GCA_007258455.2). Taxonomy (NCBI): domain Eukaryota; kingdom Viridiplantae; phylum Streptophyta; class Pinopsida; order Cupressales; family Cupressaceae; genus Sequoia; species Sequoia sempervirens. The sequence continues at coordinate 352,297,256 of VDFB02373365.1, forward strand.
AAGGATGAGGAGTTGTCTAGATTACAAGCTAGAGTGCAGGTACTAGAGGCCAAGGTATAGTATCTCAAGGTAGAGAGAGATGGGATATAGGTGGAGAGAGACACCCTATAGTGAGAGAGGTATAGGACAATGATCTGAGCTTAGGAGGTAGATCAGAGGGTTAAACTTTGTAGATAGATGTACAAGATCTGTCGCTGACATGGCACAAGGACTCATCAGAGCAAGGAGGTGAGAGTAGTATTATAGAGATTTGTATGAGGTGGCAATCCCACCCAAGCATAGGGCACCCAGTGCATTAGTGGCATTGAGTAGCAGTCAACCTCGGTCTCATAGAAAATCTAGTCCGGGTGAGAGTAGCAGGACGAGCTCCGAGGATCATGGAAGAACTAGATAGATATATTTTGACTTAGATATTTTAACACTAATGTTTTTATGTCCATCGAGCCTATGAGCTCTTATTTTAGGATACATTATGACATTGTACTATGACACTTTTTTGAGCGATATATATCATTTTTGGCAGAGATTACATGATATGCAATTATTTATCTGATAAATAGTGTTTAAAATGATATACAGTCTTCTATTTATGCATGTGTTATGAATGTTGATGTTTACTTTATGATATTCATGTAGCCTATGATGATGTGTGAATTCTATATGATGATGTATGGATGCTATGTTTATGATTATGGGACACAATGTGGTTTTATGTATTTACAATGCCATGTGAATGTATTTGTTGTGATAATATGCTATGCAGTTTATGATGGTGAATGCATGTTATGCCATGGATTCCTAGATGTGTATTTTTTTGTGTTTTAAAATGCAACATATATGTAATATTTAATATGTACATATGTATGGAAATGTATAAATGATGTTTCTAACATAAATGCATATGCAAGAATACTTTTTTTTGTGTGTCATAGGACTCCATCATAAATGCAAGAAAGAAGAAATGATCGCATATAAAATTTGGATGTTAGTATTAGAAATCTTCAATATTTCACAGAAACATAATAGGCCTTGCATTAATCATATTTGGGCATTAAATGATACAAATGGATAACAAACACCATGATATGAGATAGACCAAGGTGTGCAAGGTCATCCACTTGCTAAAAATAGACAATCACAAACAAGGAATGTTTTAACTGGTACTAAGGGAAAAATGGCCCCAATATTATTGTTAAGACTAACCGCATACAACAATAAAATAAAAGATGAGTCATGAGACATCATCACTCCTCTAAATACTTCGTGGGACATCCTCAAGGAAGCTAGTAATCTAACTTGAAGATAAAATCAAAAGACAATCAGCAAACAATAGTCAAAGAAAAAGAGTCCTGAGACATCCTTGTTTCTCTAAATACTTCATGGGACATCCTCGAGGAAGCTAGTAACTGGACTCAACAACAAAGCCAAACAAAAAGATAAGACAAAAAAAACTATAATATCAATAGCTAGTAAGAATATTTGCCAAAATTTGATCTGTTTGTTGTTTAATTTTCTAGGAGATTAACAATATTATTGTTTGATAAATCTTGGTTTGAGAAATGACACATATCATATAAGATGTTGAGTTTTTTCTCGATCATGTGACCACCTATAGAAGGAAATGATGAAGCTTGACAAAATTACAATGTCTGTTTTTAGGAAGGACACATCTTGTATAAGACATAGGCTAATTGTTTTGGTTATTTGAGTGTTTCAACAATTTGTTTAGTTTAACTTGATGACCTTATTGACTTGTTTGTCTTGTTGATGTGTGACTTGTCTTGATATTTTTACAATTGTTTGTGTTTGATGACAATGTTTGACTTATTTTGACTAAAATGAAAAAACATAAAGGACTAACCTAGTGTGACCTCAAGTGCTCATTGATTGATGGCCTTGCCTATGTTATACATGCAGAGACCTCATAGTTTGACACGACCATTGACTTTATTTTATGGACAAAGAACTGAGTAAATATTTCATTGTTTAATTGAAAAAACTAAAGGACTATCCTAATTCCTTGAGGGAACATTGGTAGATGGCCTTGCCTATGTCTAGTTGCAGAGGCCACATAGTTTGGCAATGATAAAGATTGACTAACATGACTGAATCTAACTCTATTTTTGGATTTTTTGAATTTTTTTTGGATATTTTTTTGGGGGGTTTTGACATATGTTTTTTTTTTTTTTATTCCTTTTGAAAGTTTGTGATGTTTTTTGGATTTTTTGAAGAAATTTTGTGATGTTTTTGGAATTATTAAGGAAATTTTATGATGTTTTTTGGATTTTTTTTTCAATGTTTTTATGTCCTTAAAATAGCCACTATAAGAACCAAATGATGTAATTCAAGTGCCTAGCCCTAGTCGAGAATAAGACCAATTTATTATGAATAGGATGGAAAGGGGATGCAAAGTGTGCTCGATGTCAATCGTTCCAAGTTATGAAAAGGATAACCATTTATTATGGGTGATATGATAGAGAAGTTAGATTGGAATGATGGTAGACAAAGGAGCAGAGTCGACTACACATGGTGCCTATTTGCTAGGTTTTCACCATGGTACTTATCCAAAGCACCACTAAAGTGGTTCTCACTATTAGATGAATTATTTGTCTTTACTATTTTCTTGAATTTTTTTTTTTTAAAATTATGTTACCAAGATGCCTATTTGTCAGGTTTTCACCTAGGTAATGATATCTTTTGATTTTTCCATTTTTTTTGTATTTGTCATTATTAAGATAAGGCTCTCAGAAACTATGTGTAGAACCTCTTCTGATGAAGGTTGTTGATTAGTGTTCATAGTGGCTCACCTTTAGGGGTAGAGAATAGTTATGCTCCTAATCCAAAGGCTTCTATGACAATATAAGGTCTGGGTATGTGTAGGACCATGATGGGCCAAAAAGTGGTGATATGATGGGTATGTGTACGGTATGTGGCTGACGACTTTTTTTTACCCAAAATTGATGAAATGAAAAGTGTTTTTAAATAAGATTCTCAGCTTTCCACCAATATAAATTATGCTTTACTTTGAATTTAATAAATAATTTTATTCATTTTCTATTTGAATTACAACTAAAGTCCTGATTGATGAGTTGATTGAAAAAAACTATAGCTTTCAAATGGTATCACATTTTTTGAATCTAAAACATGTGTCACATTCTATGCTTCACATACTATAGGATTAAAATAAATAAATTTAATTCCATGAAGTTTTTTCCAAGTTAAGGTGGTCAGACATACGAGTTTTTATATTTTTCAAAAGTTGTAATAAAAAATTCATAATTAATTATTTACTTGGAAAAAAATTACAAATAGATATGCATCACATCCGAACATGAGTCCTATACTTATATCTAAAATATTATTAAAATATATTTTCATTTTATTGTGGTTGGGGTGGTCAAACAGACACCTACTTATTTTTTCCACTAAAATTTAAGTAGTATTGCATTGAAATTTAAAAATTTCACCAAATATATATATATATATATATATATACTTTTTTAAATAAACCTAGTAGTTTAGAACCTACATTCAATTTGCTAGAGATTCTATTCTTACATATTTTTGAAATAATATAGATAACTTATTCAATTTTTTACATCAAGTTGCCTAACTCTATTTTTTCTTTTCTTTTTTTGCCACTTAAGGGCCTGTTTTTTCCATGATGATCCTGCACATACCCATCCTAGCAAATTTGTCTCAAGCTTTCCTAGTTTTTTTCTTTCTACTTGGTTCTTTGGATATTCCATTAAAACCAGGTCACCAATGTCAAAATGTCAATTCAAGACTTTCTTGTTGTAGCTACAACAAAGGAAATTTTTATATGCTTGAAGATGATCTAGTGCCTTTTTTCTTCATTCATCTAGGAACTCTAGTTCATGTAATCTTGGCACATTGTACTCTTCATCATCATTATTCCCTTTTAGAGATACCCTTAGGGAAGGAATCTCGACCTCAATAGGAAAGATGGCCTCAGAACCAAATACTAAGGAATATAAAGTGGCACCAGTGGGAGTGCAGATGCTTGTGTGGTAAGCCCATAAGGCAAGGTTAAGCTATAAATTCCAATCATGACTAGCATCATTGATAGTTTTTTAAAGAATTTTGAGGATTGTTTTCTTAGACGCCTTAGCTTGGTTGTTACCCTTTAGGTAATATGTAGTGGAAAAGTGGTGTTGGATATGGAATTCCTCATAGAGGTGACAACCTTCTTGCTTTTTAAATGGGTGGCCATTATCCATTATTATGGATTGAGGAACACCATACTGAGAAATGATATAGTTAAGGATGAACTTAGAAATTTGTATGCTCATAATGTAGATCATAGGAATGGCTTCAATCCACTTGGTAAAGTATGTAGTTGTAGTAATGATGAATTTATGATCATTGGAGGATGTTGGATGTATCTTACCAATGAGGTTGAGTACCCATTAGGAAAAGGGACATGGTGATGTTATTGGATAGAGCTCCTGTGTTGGCATGTGTATCAAGTCTTCATGAATCTGGCATTGTCAACATTTCTTGACAAAGACATATGAGTCCTTTTCCATTGTAGGCCAATAATAGCCCAGCCTCATAATCTTCTTGGCTAAGGTGGGACTGCTAGAGTGGGATCTACATATACCCTCATGTACCCCATGAAGGTCACTTGTTCCTCTTCAATATCAAGACATCTCAATAGGGTATTGTCTAGGGCACGTCTATAAAGGGTATCTCTAATGATGGTATACTTGGAGGACTTATGGATAAATGTATTACGTTGGTTGTTTGAGAGGTTAGGGGGTAGGATTCAGGAATGGGGGTGGTCATCTATGTCTTTGTACCATGGGGAATTGGGATCAACAAGTTCATACACCATCTCTAAATCTGGGACATCAAAGTTAGGGATCAAAAGTTGTTGTACCCAAAACTCGAATTTAGGCATGTTGCTAGGTATGTCTAAGAGTGAATTGTTTGCTGCCCTATTTTGAATGTAGGGTATTTGATGAAAGAGGATGTTGTCAAAATGTTATTTGAAACTATCTTCCATCCATTTTTATGGGGTGAGCTTTTCATCTTTGGTATCATAGTCATCATTAACTTGTCATTCTGCCAACAAAGAATCTCCATAAACTTTTAGGTGCTTAATCTTCCATTTGATTGTCATTTGTAATCCTGTTACAAGAGGCCCATATTTCGCTATATTATTAGTGCATGGAAAATCTATTCTAAATAACTTAGGAATAGTGTCACTCTATGGTGTGATAAACAATATGCCAACCCCTAAACCATGATCTGTGTGGGACCCATTAAAGTATAACTTCCATTTCATTCATGTGTTAAGAGTGAAGATGAATTCATTAGGAAAATCTAAAACTAGAGGATGATCTGCCTTAATATGTGCATCTACTAGTTGTTCAGTAATAACTTGTCCTTTTATAGATTTTCTTTCTACATACTGGATATCATATTCACTAAGTACCACTACCCATTTAGCCAACCATCTTATTAATGTTGCTTTACTAAGGAGATACTTCAAAGGATCTATCTTTGTGACCAACATTTTTTGGTGGTTTAACATGTACTGCCTTAGTAGTAGAGTATCAAAAACTACTGCAAGACAAGCATGTTCTATGGGACTATAATTTAGCTCATATCCCACTAAAGTGTGGCTGATATAATACACTACCCTTTCATGGCCCTCATCTTTCTATACAAGTAAGGATCCTTGTGCTAATATGGTTGTTGAAATGCAGAGTATCAAAATTCATCCATCAGTAGGCAGCATTAACACTGGTGGTGTAAGTAATGGTAATCCTTGATCTATTGAAAAGCTTCTTGGAATTTATCTATCCATACAAACAATACCCCCTTTTTGAGTAAATGCTAGAATGGATGTGTTTTATATGCTAATTACACTATGAATCATCCGATAGACTACAATCTCCCTTGTAGATTTTGTATTTGACTTATATTGGCCATTGGAGGCATGTCCATTATAGCTTTCACTTTTGCTAGGTTCACTTCAATGCCTCATCTAGAAATAATGTATCTTAGAAATTTTCCTGATTGCACTCCAAATACACATTTTTTTAGGATTTAGCCTCACTTTGTATTCTTCTAGTCTTTGAAAAATCTTATCTAGGACCCATAAGTGATCAACCCTTTTCAATGATCTAGCTATCAAATTATCCACATAGTCTTACATGAGAGTGTGTATGAGATCATGGAAAATGGTTGTCATGGCGCATTGATATGTTGCTTTGGCATTTTTAAGTCCAAAGGGGATGATATTCCACCAATAAGTTCCCCATGGAAAAGTGAAATTTGTCTTATATTGTTCTTCAAGTGTGATTTTGATTTAATTATATCCCAAGAAGCCATCCATGAAGGATAACATTTCATATCCTGCTATTAGGTCCACAATCATGTCAATATTTGGTAGAGGAAAGTCATCTTTAGGACATGCTTTGTTTATATCTCAGAAGTCTATATAGATGGGGATGCCACCTATTAGTTTTGTCACTGGTGGGCATGTGCAGGGTCATCATGGAAAAAACAAGACCTTAAGTGGCAAAAAATTTAGGAAAATTAGAGATAGGCAACTTGACGTAAAAAAATTTCATCGAATAAGTTATATCTATATTATTTCAAAAATATGCAAGAATGGAATCTGTAGCAAATTGAATGTAGTTTCTGAACTACTGGGCTTATATATATATTTTTTAAAATTTGTTTGGTGAAAATTTGAAATTTCAATGCAATAGTATTTAAATTTCAGGGAAAAAATATGTAGGTGTCTATCTAACCACCCTAACCAAAATAAAATGATAATTATTTTTTGTAAGATTTTAGATATAAGTAGAGGAATCATGTCCTGATGTGATGCATATTTTTTTGTAAATTTTTTTCAAGTAAATAATTAATTATGAATTTTTTATTATAAATTTTAAAAAAGATAAAAAATCATATGTCTGACCACCTTAACTTGGTCAAAACTTCATGAAATTCATTTTTTTTAATCCTATAGTATGCAAAGCATAGAATGTGACACTTGTTTTAGATTCAAAAAATGTGATACCATTTGAAAGCTATATATGTTTTTCAATCAGGAATTTAGTCGTAATTCAAATAGAAAATGAATAATAATTATTTATTAAATTCAAAGTAAAGCATAACTTATATTGGTGGAAAGCTGAGAATCTCCTTTAAAAACCCTTTTCATTTCATTAATTTTTAGTAAAAAAAATGTTGTCAACCACATGGGACATCATATCACTTACATATTGCCACTTTTTGGCCCATCATGATCTTGCACATACCCTGGTACGAGATTGGAAATTCATTTTTTGTAGTCAATTGACCTGATAAAACTGACATCCAATAGTTTCTTTAGTTCAACTTTGACTAATAAAGTAATTTGTAGGTGCATTTTTCTTAATTTTTACTTCATGGGTTTAGCACCTAGTTGTAATGGAAAATGATGTAATACCAATTCAAGATCCAGTCTAGGCATGTTAGAATATGACCATGCAAATTTAACCTACATTTGTCTGTGAAGAAGTTATTAAAATTAGGTTTCTCTATTTCTGTCAAAGATGCTACAAAATAGATTACTCGAGGATTATCTTCAGTGCCTATGTTGATCTCCATAGATTCCTCAACCAACATTGGTGAATTTTCTTAAGCATGGGGAGAACATTCAACCCTCCATCCTTGGGTGCCTCAGAGAGGTTTTCATCCTTTGATGCGTCCTTATTTTTTAAATTTTCATCATCTAAAGGTGCCTTTTGGTTTTCACCTAGGTAATTGTCATTTTTTTTTCATTATTTTTCTTATTGTTTCTACTTCTATGACTGGAGGGGTGAACATACTCCCAAAAATAAGCCATCTTATCCAAGTCTATGGTAAATCCAGCCTTATGGTCACCACTAGGTATTCCTTCTTGCAATCCCATGAACTAAGCTATTGCTTCATCATTCTCAATGGTATCTAAGATAGGGAGGCCTTGATGATCCAAATCGATAATATAGGGATATACTAGGGGCATGTCATCATCGAAAGTATCAAAATTGGAAGGGGTTAAGGTGAAGGATGAATTATTGACATAGTTCCAAAAGGCTTTTATGGTGTCTTCCCTAATCATAGGAGGGGGTCCGTTATGTTTTGATGTGTCCCATGATGGACCAATTTTAAAGTGTTGCTCAAGTATTTCATCAAATGTAGGTTCACCAGGTTCTCTAAAGGTTTCAAAAAGTTCATAATCATTAGATGATTTGTCAAAACCCCATTCATATTTGTTTGAGTTAGTGGAATAATAAGGTTGGTCAAATGGCTCATTGGATGTCTCAATAGCTTCAGAAGCATTGACTCCCTCTTGTAAAGGTGATGTGGTACTAGAAACACCAATCTTAAGCGATTGAAATCCCAACCCTAGGCATTTTGGTCACTTAGAGACAATGATGGGTTTAGTCCTCCAATTCTGATGTAGTCCTAGCTCGCTATGTCTGTCATATCCTTTATTTTATATTATCTAGAAAACTTTTCCATATTGATTTGTAGGTATTTGAGTGGGCGAACGAGGTTCTTCATTGTCTTCTTTTTATAACCAAGAGGTCACATCTTCTTCATTTATAGCTTATCTACTTAGTTCCCCCCATTTTTTGAAAGTCATTGTGGGAGGGATGTGTATGGTGACGATGGATTGTCTCCTATCAACAATTGGTAGACCATATGATTTGGGATGAACCAACTAGTTGATATAATAAGATGCTTTCATATGATATTCTCCACAACCCTTATCTTGTATCTCGACCTTAGGAGTGGAAGGTGGTAGTTGGGAAGTAGATATTTTGGAAAGAGTGTATGGATGATGAAGCCTCTTGATTAATGGGAACCTTTCATTGGGGTATTTTGTGTAGGTTAGTGCAATACTAGAAAGGATCAGGATCGCCATCTATCATGATCTTAGTTCCATTGTATGGGAATTTAAGGCATTGATGGTAAGTGGAAGGGAGAACCTTCATAGCATGTATCCATGGTTTTCCCATTAAAATATTATATGGGAGGATGAGATCCAAGACTCATAATTTGGTATCAATAATTGTAGGACCAATTCTGATGGGAAGTGTTACACCTCCTTTAGATGATTGTTCTTTGTCATCATATTCCTTAATGACAATGCTCTTAGTAGTGTCCACACATTCCTCTGAGAAGCCTAATGCCTTAACCAGTTTGAAGGTGCAAATATTCAACCTTGCTCCTCTATCTACCAAGACTCATCTAAATTTTGTTTTATGGACAAGAAATTTGAGGTGCAATGGGTCATTATGGTCTATCTTGTCGGTTGAGTAATCTTGCTCAAAGAAGGTAGCATGATGAGAGTTGGTTAGGTAGCCTACCATCTCTTGGAAATTATTGACATCAAGGTTGGTGGGGATAGTAGTGTCTTGTAAAGCTTTGTCTAAAATATCTTGATGATCGAGTGATATATGCAATAGTTCCAAGATAGAAATTTGCACTAGGGTCTTCCCCAGCTAGTCAAGTAAATTCTACTGACGATTGGGGGACTGTGGTTTTTGTTGTGATGAAGAGCCTTGGATGTTTATCTTTATGGTAATAGTGTTGATATTTCCATCGGTGGCTCGAATGTGATTTATGATGGTGTCATGGTTACAGTCATAGTTGACATTAGCATAGGGTGCCAAATTATTATTGGTATTATTTCCTAAATTGGAGACTTTTCCTTTTCCATAGTCATGTAATGAATTAGTAAAGACCTTGTGATCGCTATTTGAGGATGTTTGTTCCTATCCATTAACTTCAATAGTTCTATTTTCCACAAGATCTTGTATAATGTTCTTCAACTGATGACATTATGGTAGACCATGTCCCTTAGTTCAGTAGAAATTGTAAAAATCATTGTCATCCCACCAAGAGGGTTTAAATTATCTAGGATCATATTGTTTTTGGCTCAAGAAGTTGTATGATGTTGTGTTGTATTAGTTGTTTAAAGACTGATTCAATTGATTCCCCTAGGAGAGTGAATTTGTGTTTTGGAAACTTCCTTTGCAGTCATGGTTGTTGCATGTTTTGGACAACATTGGTAGTTTGGTAAGCATTGTTGGGTGTGTTGTTAGAGGGTTTGTGTCCTCTAAATGTAATGATTGGTCCTACATGTAAGGTTTTAGCATTGATAATGCCATCATTGGTTACGCTCTTGTTTTGGGACTAAAATTTGTTCCTATCATTAGAGTTGATTTGAACATTTAGATTTCTATTTGACATCTTTATTTCACCTTTGTCAATGAGAGCCTTTTCAAGTATGATACCCTTTTCTACTAGCTCCACAAAAGAAGTGCAACAGTGTACTCTTAGGTCACTTCTCAATTTTGAATTAAGTTTTTTGAGGAATATGGTGACCTTTTGTTTTTTGAGTATCTCAATAGGGCATCGACTAGCTAGAAACCTCCATCTCTGGAAGAAGGTGATAAAGTTATCTCCTTCATCTTGTGTGTTGTGACATAAGGTTGCTATTGTGATTTCATTGTCATTGTTAAAGGTGAAATGTTCAATAATTTTTTTAGCAAGTTCACCACATGACCTTATTCCATATGGAAGTTGAGAAAACCCTTCAAGTGGTATTCTAACAAGGCTTCATGAAAAATGTCTCATGACATATGTGGGGTCATATGCAACGTTTATGCACATTGTGGAAAATTCCCTTATGTGTTCAATAGGGTTGTGCTTCCCATTATACTTAGGAAAGTTTGGTATAACATATCCATGTGGGAAGGGTGTCATGTATAAAACTTTTTCAAAGGGAAATGGACATAAGTCTTTTGTTGAAAAAGTCTTTTTGCTATAAATTGCCATATTGTCCATTTATTGTTGAAGGGCTTGCATTTTTTTTGGTAGAATATCCACTTTTGTCAATGACATGTTGGTTGTATTTTTGGGTTCTATGTAATTGTTTTGAAACCCAACATTATGTGACGGATTTTGGTTTAGTGTATGAACGAAGGGTGGATTTTAGTTTGGAATGTGAGAGAATAAGTTTTGGTTTGATGTTGGTTGATTGGGAATGTGAATGTTTTGTAAAGGATTTGGTTGGTTCCCAAATTGTATGAGAGGTATGTGTCCCATTTGTGAAACCCCATTTATGGTATGGCACTAGTGGTGTTCATGTTTGGTATAGCATTTTTCATTTTTATGATAACCTTAGGCCTTTTGCTTCGAGTATTGGTGCTGAAGGGATTTGACAATGAGGCCCCTATGGTAAAATTAAGGCCTTATGTCATGCTTGATGTATGAAATGGTGATGTATACACTGTTGTGCCACTTTGGGTAAGTACTCTAAATTTTATAGTTGTAGTTACTTGAGGGATAGAGCCACTAGAAGTCATCATGTTCTTCCCTTGGGTAGATGAAGTTTGCAATGTATGAATGTCAAATCTAGGAGACTAACAATTTTGCTAAGTATCATTGGGGATCTTGTGCCAAGTATTCATCTACAAAAGAGGCAAAATTTGGGTCTTGGGTAATATTATGTAAGTCTTCAACTACAATGCATCCTTGTTGGTCTCTAGTGACATTTTTTTTCTAGTAACATTTTGTGTGGTCTTGATGTCCCTTGTGACGGGTTTGAAAATGGATTGATAAATTCAAGTTTGGGTCAACCATTTCTCTTTGTTTCCTTTTGGATCTTGTTTCAACCATGTAAGATATGCTCAAAATGTGGACAATATGCAGAACTATGTCTATGAATGATATTCTTTTAGTCTATGTTTTTGGATTTTTTTTATATAAGAAATGAATGCTAATGCAACTATGTTTTTTATCTTTTTTTTTTTAATAAAAATAAGAGAGGTTAAATGTAATGTGCCACTTAATGTCTGAAATGATGGTGTCCTAAAATAGCTATGTCTATGTATGCAAAAGTGTAGGTAGGCTTTTAAAGGTAATCAACTTTGGGAGATTTGAGAAGAGGTTACTAACCATCCAATTTTTAGCCAATGCTTCAATTTAGTTTGTCAAAGGACCTTTTTAAGAGACAAAGTGAGTTTCCAAACTAGATTGACAAGCTAGAAAAGATGAGTACCAAAATGAAAAAAAGATAATAGGTGTGACAAGTGACTTGGTTCAATGACAATTTTCCTTGAAGCAAAGGTTTATCCAAAGTATGGAAAGTTGCCCTATTTTAAAATCTACAAAGGTGATTGTCCTAAAAGTATAATTGATATAAAGATACCAAGGACTCCTAAAATGTAACTAAAGTTTGCAACTAGTATGTCTATTGCTATGGCTAAATGATACTAAAAGGTGTAATGGTGAAAAGTGTGAACAAATATTTCTACTTTTTGTTCAGAGATCACTATGAAAGGATAATCAAAGACAAGTTTTGATTGTTTGACCTTAGAATGTGATAGTATATTTTTTTTCTGTTTTGTTAGGCAATTGCGGTTCAAATTTAACAAATGCATCATTTTATATTTGGTTGTGGTTTACAGTGTCAGATGCAGTTTACAATTGTAGGTGTGGTTTACAATAACAAATGTGGTTCATAATAGTAGATGTGGTTCTAAATAGTATATTTGGTTCATAACAACAAATATGATTCTTAATAGTAGATGTGGTTTACTATAAATAGGATTTGATTTTTCTTTAATTTTTGGCAAAGTTTGTAGGTTTTTTTTAGTTTGATTTTGATCAAATTTTGGTAAAACAATAGATAGTTAGAAATCATTTTGTTTTGGTTTGGTTTTGATGTGAAAATGTTTGATTTCAAAAAGAAAAGTATGGTCCTATGGTTTGCCATGACAATATTTTTTGAGTTCCCACTTGAATTTCTCTAGTCACACTTATTCAGAGTGGATGACTTAGAATATTGATAGCATAGGCCCCCCCTTGAAGTGTACTCACTTCTTGGGCTTACCAAGATCTAGATTCCTAGGTAATGACATCGCAAGAATTTTTCATCTCTACTAAGAATTGGGAAAATATGGGATGGCTTCAGAGGTTTGATCTCCCACACCAACAAATAGAAGGATTTTGGCAATCTATAACAAATGGTTTTTAATTAGGACACCCATTTAGGTGGCTATGCATGAGACAAGATTAGTTTCAATAAGGAGGTTTCCCAACCTGTAGAGGTTATCCTCTATAGGTTTTCATGTACCACGTGGGTATTGAGGGAATCACTTGTTTGTATAACACATTTGCACCTGTAATGCTAAGTTTTCCATTAGCATTCACATTTATATACTAGTCAAGAGTAGCTTGGATTTAGCTCATTTCCGGTTTGAGTCATCTTGGGGTGAGTACTTTTTCCCACCAAGATAGGCCCTCTAGAGTTAATAACAATTTCTCTTACAACCAAGATCACACAAGTGCACAAGGGGAGAGGATAATTTTATTACTAAATTAGGATTTAATCTAAACAGAAGTGCACAAAAGCACCAATCATAGTAAACAATTGTTTATTTTAGGCACCAAAGAGAATGTGATCTAAGCTATATAGACAATCAGTTTGAAAATCCATTCTTTGAAAAATATCCTGCATCAGATTTCATTAGTAGTTTCAATTTTAGCCTTCAAAAAATGAGATTTGTAGCTTTAGATCTTGGCCAAAAAAAGTTGCAAAATATACATTAATTTTCTCTTGCCTCACATTGTCAACAAATTATCAATAACTAGTAAATTTCCTAACCTATTGAACAAAAAATACAAAAAATTGAAAATTACTTGAAAAAATTAAAAAAAAAAGCCAAGAAGTTGCATCATGGAATGATAGATGTGGTGCATGGGATGGATTAGATGCATTGTAGGAACATCAATTGCAGCTAATGGGATACCAGTCCTAGTGCAATACAACAGATGTGGCTCGTGTTGTTTATGGCTGCAGTGAAAAATACTAGCAGACGTGTCACTCTATCTTGGCAATTCCATCAAATCATATAGAAAACCATATGAAATTTGTAGAAATTATGTCCTTGGAATCAAGTTCACTAGATGTAGCACAGGGAAAATTTTAGGAATAGCAATACAAAGCCTAAATCAAACTAAACCCAAGATAATAATGAAGAAAAATGGAAGATAAAAACATCCATAAATGAAAGATGTCACCAAGCACACAAGTAATTCCATGATTCACCTCCATTACCCTTCTCCACTTCACTATAGTATAGTACTTGCCCTCAAATTTTAATTAAGTATGTAAATATGACCTCATGACAATGATAATAGAAAAACATTGAATATTTCTAAATTTTCTTCCAAAACTCATAAGATTTCAAGAGTAAAAATGGTAGTGATAAATCCATTTTATAGAAAATATAATTTTTGAATGGTAGGTTGAGATTAAGAGATAATTAATTGATGATCAAGATTAAAAGATGTGACATGCAATAGGGTTAGGGTTAAATTAGTGCAAGTGATAAATCATGAATGGTGGAGATTAAATTAAAAAGTAATTTAATCAATGGTGGAAATTGGTTGAGATACAGAAGGATAAAGATTAGATGTAGAAGATACGATTGACACAAATAAAATTATCTAATCCTATCTAGATAATGAAGTGATCAACACAAAAAGAATTTTTGTTAGAGAAAATCAGATATTATCTCACTAGATAACTAAATGATCAAATTTTATCTATACTTAAGTGATTAATGACTAATTAGATAACAACAAGATTATCTAATTATAGAGGAATATGATATGGATAAATCTTTTTGAATTAAATGTTTTCAATTCAACATTGAAGATATTAGATCTAATTAAATAAATAAAGGTTTATTTAATTAAAGAGAGAAAAAGTTAAGGAATAATTAAATAATTAAAGCGATTATTTCATTATAGTTGAAAGTGTCGTAGAAATTAATTAAACAATAGTTTATTTAATTTTAGAAATAAGATAGATCTAGTTAGCGACGTAATTAATTAAATAATATTTCTTTAATTAATCAAGAAAGAATAAGGGTAATAATGAATTAATTAAATAATTAAAGTTATTTAATTAATAGAGGACATATGACTTTAGAAAATAATTAAATAATTAACATTATATGATTATGAAAAATGAAGATAAAAGAAATATGAAGTTAAGGGTAGTAGGCCTAAGACAATTTTTAGTGTCTACAGTTATTATTAATTTTTTATGAAAATCCTATACAAAACCCCTCCAGAAAAAATAGAACCTATACTGGGCTAAGTCCATGGTTATTGAGATTTTCATTAGAGAAAGCTTAATATTTGAGTATCTTTGATGATGATTCTATTTTTGATCAATTGGTGTGATGATAGAAGAGGAAGATCAATGAAGATAAATTTAATATCATTTTATTAATAATAAATTTTTATATCAATATTATTATTGAGTAATAATAAGGAAATGATTATGGAGTTAAAATCTGAAATTTCATTACAAGTTGGAATGGAAATAGAGATGATAGGTACATCCTTGGAATGTAGATTAGATAAAGTAAAGCTATGATACAACTATGGGTAGGTTACATCAATTATGTGGAGTCTAGTTTATAATATTTCAATATGACCAACAATAAAGTATGAATTATTCTTATTTTTATTAGCCGTAAGCTTATGTTGAGAGCCTTATACATGTTATGGTCTACATTAGACTAGATATTTTCTAGTTAGTGATATTCTTGATCTATTACATGCCTAATCTTGTACATGGACATTAGGTTATAGTGAAGGTCTTTGGATACTTGCAATGTAACTTTTGAGAATTCCATTTGTTACTGTTTTGATGTTTCAAAGGATCAATATTTAGTCAATATAAAAGGTAATATGGACTCATATTAGGTAGAAAACATCAAAATTAAAATTTCTCTTGCTGGGGTAAGTGCATAGAAATAGGAGACAAATTAGTGGGTAGCCTTGAGATTTTTAGAAAAATGCATTTGCATTATTGAAAAAATAATACATATATGTTTTAGGGTAAAATCACAAAGATGATTCCACTTCTAGTGGAAGTTTTGGCCTTACAAAAAAATTAAAAATCAGGTAAAATGAATCAGGATCATAGTTTTTAGAGATCGAGATCTCGTCTCACTTTGGGATCTCGAGCCTAAAATTAAAAAAAGATACCATTTTCTTTTAAATCAAGATCCTGTTTGGTTTCATGGTCCCAAATCTAGATTTAAGAAATAGGATCCCAATTTATACAAATCAGGATCCTGATTGCTACGAAATGGGATCTCGATTTCTAATAAGCAAGATCTCATTTCGTAGAATTTTTTTTTTCCAAAAGGCTTGTGAACTCTTTTCTAGATGGGACAATGAAAGCAAGATCAGGATCCTGAGTTTGAGAACAATATTTTATACCCTCTAGGTAAGGTTTCTTTGCATTTTTTATTTAAAAATTAGTATTAGGTGATTGATATTTTATTTTTTTCTTTATTTTATAATTTAGGTTTTTTTATTTTGTTTAATCTTCAACAAAATATATCAACCATAAATTCAATTTGAAAACAAAATACTTTCCCTTACAGAAAAAATCCTAAATTTAATCCAAACAAAAAAAAATAAATACCCTTGAAACCAAAAGATATACCCTAGTATAGAGAAAAATAACCCTAAACTATTTTCATTTGCAATGTTTATTGTCAATTTGATGAAAATATTCCAAATTGAGGAAAAAATGTAGAAAAACTATTTTCATTTATAGTGCTTTTATGTTTAAAATATTTCAAAACAAAAATATTTTCATTTTCTTTGCTTTATGTTTTAAATATTTCAAAATGAAAATATTTTCATGTTTGCATTGCTTTTTGTTTTCAGTATTTGAGAATGAAAATATTTTCATTTGCATTGCTTTATGTTTTAAATCTATATGCAAATATTTCAAAATAAGATTTAATACTTACTTTCCTTGAGAAAAAAATCTAGATTTGTCTATGTTTATTTCATTCTATTATTTAGCACTTATTATTAGTTATTTAATCTAGCCACATAAAACTAGAATTTGCAACGCATGGAATCCATATGAACCAAAGAAAAAACCTTACTCTCTAACATATTAGCATACATATAGTTTTCTACTAGTGTGATCCTTGAACCTCCTTTAAAGGAAAGGTTTAAAAAAATCTCAAGTAAACACCTCAAATTTGATCAAATTTACCAACCTGGAATCAAACCTTGAACAAAATAATCAATCTAATCAACTTAACATAGCCTTGAAGTATTTTATCCTAATTCTACTAAAAATGAATCAAAACATAAATCTAGGGTTCATTATGCCACACCAACAAAAGCATGAGAATTCCAAGATCATCCAAAAATCCCTAACATGGATATTTTTGTAAATCAATATACATAATTTTAACTAGATAAAAAAATGTAAAGGAATATGTTAACTAAATGGGAAAGCATTCCATCTAAACACAAATGATGTAAAATAAGGTCAAGCCTATTGGGATTGAAGTGTCTCAACCTTAGAGTCCTAACATTGTTTCAATTAATGTAATTAATGTATTTATTTTTATTATTTAAATGCCTATTGTGTCATGTCACAAATTGAGACCCACTAGTTAGGTGGCATCCTTGTTGGAGGTGACTAGGTGACACATCATTATCCCAAGTGGAAATAGGCATCCCATTTTGGAATCTATGACATCTAAAGGATTATGACGCATCATAAGGCATCTTTGAATGCATGGAGAAAGTTGGCACCCAAGATGGGTTATGACAAGATGTAGTATTATCAACTATTTTTAGTTAGTTATGATAGGTTCTCTTACAGCTGTAAGTGTTGTCAGCTATGATAGTTGTAAGATGTGTAAGGCATCTATCATAAGTTATTTTTAGCATATTATATGTCCCCAAGTTTGGAAGAAGAGTATTTGCATGTTAAAAACTTGTAAGGGGTGTATGGGAATGTTGTACATGTGTCCAAATGCATGTCTAAGGCATTGGATTTTGTGCCATGTCGATTTGGACTTCCCTCACCTTCTAGATGATTCTTGAAGATTTTAATACTCTATTTATTGAGTTCCTTGATTTGTAGAATGCATAGTTTGTTTGTAGGTAATGAAGTACTTCCGAGTTAACTCTAGAACAAGTGTTTGTGACAAAGCACTTGTGTAGAAGCTTTGCACTTGGGCTATGTTGTAACTCCTATTTGAAGTATTATAGAAGGAAGGTGCTTTCGGAGGGTGGTATTTTTTACCCCAAAAGGGTTTTCCCCACATATATTTGGTGTATGTTAGTTTATGTGTACTTGCTGATTTATTCCATTATTCTCTATGTGTATCTCTTGTAATTGTTAAAGGTGTTAAAATGAATTTTCTTTAACTCTCCCCTACTTAGATTAGTGTAGGAATTTTTTTCCACTTACACAGCTTCCTTTTAGTTGGTGTTAGATCTTGGCCAGCCTTGGTTCCTTTGTTGGGTTAGAAGGGTTTTTTGAGCTAATATTTGTTTCAAAAAGAATTTTTGTAGAAGTGTGTATTTCATAACCTTGTTACATGAAAGAGATGGAAAGTGCACATTTGGGAGGATTGAGATGGATAAATTTAACAATGGTAATTTTGAGTTATTAAATCTCAAAATGAAAGAAATGCTTGTAGATTGAGACTTACGATTTGTAGTTTCTAGAACCATATCACAAGACATGAAACAAGAGGATTGGGATCTCATGGATAGGAAATCCAAGGGTATTATTAGACTCTATTTGGCTAATTTTGTACTCTTGAATGTCCATGAAGAGAAAACTTCTACTTCTTTGTGGAAGAAGCTTGGCGATGTCTATCAAGCTAAATATTTGGTAAAGAAGATTTTCCTAAGAAAGAAGATGTATTCTCTAAAAATGGAAGATGGAGGATCCATTGTAGATCACTTGAACTCTTTTAACATGTCGGTTGCACAATTGGGTTTCGTTGGAGAAAAGATTAATGAAAAAGACCATTGCATGCTTCTTTTATGTTCATTCCTAGACTCTTGGGATCAACTGGTAATGACTATTAGAAGCACTACTTCGACCTTTAAGATGGATGAGGTTGTTGCCTCATTATTATCTAAAATATGTGAAGGAATTCTTCTGAGATTTCCAAGGAGGCCTTTGCAATTCATGGAAGATCAAAAGAGAGAAACAAAAAGAAAGATAAGAAATCTACATCAAAGTCTTTGGGGAGATCTAAGTCTCTTGGTGTAGTGTAGTAAAATGCATACCCTTGCATTTTCACACTTTTTTGGGCCCACCTTTCATTATTTATGCTTCTTTATGGATTAATTGGTCTTATTTTACATCCACAAGCCTAATAAACCATATATTTTTATGGAAAATATTGAAAAACATCAAAAGATAAATGATCATTTAATAATTTTGTATGTGTCCCTAGTTTGTAGACTGAGACTAAAATGCCACCTAGGCCTCCATGGGTCTTGGGACACTTTATTGAATGTACTTGAAAATGTTCCTTTTTGGAGTCTATGCCCTGAGATTTGAGCCTTGGGACTAAGACACCACCTAGGGTGTCCTAGTCCTCCTCGGCTTATTTTTGGGATTTAATTTCAAATTATAGTGGCATTTAACCTCCTTTATTTAATGAATTCATATGTCAGCTTGGTGTGATGTAATTTTGGGATATTAAGCTTGAATAAGTATAAATACAAGGTTCCATCACTCATTTTCATATAAGCAAGATAACAAGCATTCAAGTATTAATTCCTAAGGTAATTTTATACATTCAAAATAAATTCATGAAGCATTTGGAGCCATCATCAAGATTCAACCATCATGTCAAGGGTTTATTGCATCCATTCAGTTTGTTGAGCCATGATTGTGGATGTAGCATTGAAGATCTATTTGTAACCATTGTTCACATCATATTCCAAGATTCAAGATCTACATTCTTTATGGACACTACATGGTAGAATGCATATTTTCTTCACAATACATCATCTAAGGTGATATCATTTACACATTTCATGTTCCATGCTTCATTTCATCATTTGGTTTAATTACCTAGAAGGGGTTTGACCAAGGAAAACCCCCATTCACTAACAAACAAAAAGTTTTTCCCCTCTTGTATATTTGTGATTGAAAATCTAGGTTGAAATCTTGAAGATCATTTGGAGTGAAAGATTGCAAAGTTGCAAAGTTGCATTACAAAGTTGTCATCTTCACATAAACTTGCCTATAGACTGAATCCAAAAGTTTTAGAACTTGAGATTGGAAAGGAAGTGCAAACCTTGGAGCTTAGGATCACATTCAGAGTTTTCAAAAATATAGAATATGCCACCTTGGGCATCTTAGTCCTCCCAAGCATATTTTCCAAAGATTCCTTCAAATTCAGTTTCGACATCTGAAGACTATGTATTTGCTTCAAAAAATAGTAGTGGAACTAATATGCCATCCTAGGTGTCTTAGTCCTCCCTAACACATTTTTGGTAGCTTCTTGACATTTCAAAAATCCTCATTACATAAATTCAAACTTGCTAGGTGTGATGCATTTTTAACTTAGTCATTTTCATTTTCGGCTTGTGTAAATGTTCCCAGTTTTGGGTGCACTCACTCACAAGTAGAATTATGAAAAAGATGTACTATGCACCGCGTGGTGGTTGTGTAGCTTTCATCTTCTTTTCGGGAGAGAGTTTAACGTATGTGTTGACTTATCGAGAATTTTATTGGGAGCTATATTCATGAGCTTGGGAGTTTTTGCCTTGTTCACACGTCACCTCTTCGCCACAGGCAGATTGTGTTTCCTACGGATTGATATGATTTTGGATTTTATTAGAGCTGGCTAGCCTATTTCTTTTCTTGTATTTTGGGATGGAAGTTTTGAGTTTGTTCCTTGGGGTGATGTGATCAATCAACTAGACCTTTTTCTAGGCTATTGTTTCTAGGATATGATCATTTACAGTCCTCTATCTTTGCTAAATATCTAAAAAAACATGAATGCAACAACTGAGAATTGATGAGAAAATATTTTGCAACCTAACCAAAGATCTACGATTGGATTATGTGCCGTTAAATTTCAATACCTAGCAGTATCATTTTTTTTTTTAGGCGGTGTGTTTCCTTTTTTTAAGCCATATAAGGAAGGTGACAACACAAAAGGGGGTGGGATTCCAAATTGCAGTTTCTTTGTTGAAAGACAAAGTTTCTTTAGTTTTCTTATGGTTTTAGAATTATTTTAAGAAAGAAAAGTTGTAGAACAACTTTTCTTTGGCAAGTTATATCGATTAAGGTATAAACTATTATCGGATTGGCATCTGATCTCTGTTTCAAAGTTCATTTGATATTTAAAAGAACAAACTATTGAGGAGAAATTGTTGAAACTTTGCATGTATGGAATTTTTCAAGCTTTCTTTCTTTATATTATCATTTTGAATGAAACAATGTGTCTTGCAAGCTAAACCTGGATAGTTTAAGTAGCTTATTTCCATGTTGTATGCTCGTATGGTAGAGTAGTAACTTAAGAAAACTAGATTATGTCATCGAACTTCTATGTTTTTCTGAAAGTTGTTTTCTCATGTTATGTTGTATTAGGGGGAAGATTGCATGTAATTTCTGAGTTATTGTTCTATTACTCATAAGAAATATTTATGTTTCATTAGACCTCAATGAACAATGCCTGCAAAAAGATTTGAAATTATGTATTGTGCTTGAAAATTATGTATTGTGCTTGAAGTTAGCCTTTGTTGTTCATTCTCTTTTGAACAATGAAGGGTTGTGGCATTTTGTATCTAATTATATCACTCATAGGAATGATTTGGGTTTGAAATGTTGTAAAAGCTTTGGTACATCACCTTTTATGTTTTATGTTTACATTTGCTTCTCTCCTTATCTCCAAACCACAAAGAAGAGCCAAATTTCTATTAAAATCCAAAAGTTATTCAATGAGATGCAATTTGTCCCCCACTCGCTGAATTTTGGATAAGACTATCAAGGAGGCGCAAGCTTTGATGATCAATAGTTCTTTTTTTGGCACCCCTGATGGGACAAGAATTTTTCCAAATGCCTGATTAGAAGTAAAAAATATTTCTTAAATCAGGATAAGGGAGGAAACTAGAAGTTTCATGCCCAAATTCCAAACAAGAGAATCTTCAAGAGGTCACTTCTAGTACTCTCAATTACCTACCTCAATACCTAGGAGGAGAAGACTTATAGGCTCTGTGTCACCTGTAAGGAGTAATAGAGAAAGAAGTAAGAGCTTAGCCTTCAGAGCATTATCTACTCCACCTAGAGGCTTAAACTTCCAAATATTATTACATGTATATCTGATTCATAGAAATATTTTCTCTATGGATCACATACCTCCCCCTGCTCCTAAAAAAAATGTAACATGGGGTGGTGGTAGTCCACTACAACCACCTACATCCCCAGATGTATGGATTGCTATACCTGCTAATGCCCTCAAGGATATTCAAAGATTCTCTAGAGAAGACTTCAAAACCCCTTCCAAACACCTTCAAGATATAGCAAAGGTATTTAGGGTACATAACATACCGAAGGAGAACATCATGTTGAGGCTGCTAGCTACCTCTTTTAAGGGAAAGGCCCAAGATTGGTATCGATCTTTGGCCTCGGGTTTTATCAACTCCTGGGACCAACTTGGAGAGTTCCTGTTCAAATACTTCTCAAAGAAAGGAGACCGCTCCTTGTTGCTACAACAACTAATTACCATCAAGAGAGCTCCACATGAGGCCATGAGCAACTTCAAGACCAGATTCCATAAGACTTGGCAAAGGATCCACGTGACTGCTTGCCCTCAAATTTCCATGGCATTCATATTCTATCTGAAAGATTTCAACCTAGATATCACAGTCATGATAACCTCCATGGGAAGGGATATCTTTCTCGACACATATGAGGTGGTAGTGTGTGTAGAGAACAATCTAATTAGTATCGAAAATCTTCTACCTTGAACCCTGATGCTAGTGTTTGCAGAAATATTTGATGGTCCTTGGGAGGAAGCCACTCCAAGAACTCTTGTGGCACAATTAATGTTGGTCACCTCATAGTCTATGAACATGCATCCTACCACTCAAGCAAGCGTGTATGACTTTTTCTCAATGGTGACAGATATCAGCGACATGAAAAATCTCATGTGGAATTTTGCTAATGAGTTGGTCATTATCAAACAACAGCAAGTGACACCTCCAAAGCAGACCATGCAATCCTATGGTAGAGGGAAGCCATATTATCAATAGAATCCATATCAAGGATCCTCCAAAGGAGGAGGTCAATAGACATCATTGAAAAATTAGATAGTTTCAACAACCATTCCATTGCAAATAGTCAAGGATAGCTCGAGTAAAGAGCTAGTCTTGAGCTAGAACAATTTAGTGTAAGATGAAAATGTTTGTGCTTCATGTGCAGTGATAGCAATATTCCTTAAAATTACCCAGGGGGAATATGTAGCAGAACAAAGAAGCAAGGGCATGCTCCCGAATGCGGACAAGTACGAATCATCCAAAATGGAAAACACTCATTGCAAAGCACAAACGCAAGGGATGTACCTAGATTAGGAGCTAGACATTGCATCCAACCAAGCTCTGATCTCATGGCTAGAAGAGGAAGAGGTTGCTTTCACAAAAAAAACTATGATGACTGGTGTTCCACAAGTGCAGTCAAACTACAACACAAGATCAAAGAGAAGGCTCATGGGAGAGTATGTATAACAAGCTTTGCCACGATCACAGCCTCATCAACCATTTCTATGGGAAAGGTAGGCTTCATCGCCCATCATCTAGTCTTTTCACAGCCACATAACACACCATTGGAAGAGGAAGAGATGAGAAAAACACCAAGCCTAGTCACATTGAAACTTTTTCTTTTGAAAATGAGAGAAATACCACTGTTGAAACCCAAGGCCCAAATAGTCAAGATGCTTAATGTGGTGGAGCAATTAAAGAAGGCACTAGCTAATGTATCATTGTGGGACATCATATCAATTCCTGAACAAAAAATTCTACTTCAAGAGGTGTTAAAGGAAGAAGAACAAAGCCCATAGGTGGATGCAACTCAGCCATGTAATCAAAGTGGGGACAATAATTTCGTGTTTCCCCCTCATAATTCGAAAGCAACATATTATGCAAATGATCTAGGAAATGAAAAATAGAAAGAGGTAAGCAGAACAAAGCCCATGCTATTCTTTATAACACTTATAGTGGAAGAAAAGTTGTTGCATAATAATATGATTGATTTGGGGGTTAGCACAACTGTTATGCCAAAACAAATGGTAGATACTTTGAAGCTCAAGTATGAGCCCCTTGAGAAAGGAATCATGCAACTAGATGGGAAGAAGGTTCCAACTATTGGTTAGATAAAAGATCTGTCCCTAACCCTTTTCTCCTACCCAAGCCAAATAGTCACACAGGAAGTAGTAGTGATAGACATTCCTCCAATCTTCAAAATGTGTATTTCAAGAGATTTCATTACAAAGCTCAGTGGATGCTTGGCACTTGACTAGTCCCATCTAATATTGAGAACCAAACATGGGGTGAAAATGAAGATCCTTTTTGAATCCTTGCATCCCAAAAATATTGTGGATGACACAAATATGTGCTTTGGGATTGCACATACCTCGATCTCTCAGCAAGAGAGATATTGTGTAGAAATTCCTGAAGACGAAGAAGATATAAGCAAGCAGACTCTTGAGGAAGAAGTGTTGCTCAACCAATTCATTGATTATGATCCATTTGGAAACTTCCATGTGACAAGGTTAGGAACCTATGTAATTCTTGACTATGATCAAGTTCTTCCAAAACTAATGAAGGATTAGGAGAAGTCTCATGACCTATCTGATAATTGTCTATGGGCCCTATATTTTGATGGTTCCAAGTGTAAAGTGAGCTCCAGAGTGGGCATCTAATTAGTGCCTCCAATAGGATCAAAGACCCCCAGGGTCTACCATTTTCAATTCTCATGCTCCAACAACGATGCTAAATATGAAGCTTTGGTTCATAGGTTGATTCTAGCAAAGTAGATAGGCATGAGGAGGATACACAATTTTAGAGATTCGGAACTAGTGGTAAGCTAGATCCGTCGAAAAGTGACTACAAAGAATACAAGGATGAGATTTTACACTCATAGGGTATGGGATCTCATCAATAATTTTAAATATTTTAACATACAAGTGATTCCCCGATCACAAAATAGTATTATTGATCGAATGGCTCATGTGAATCCACAATTTGAACTAGTTTATGACTTGATGAAGTAGAGTGTAGTGCAATTCATTGTCTGACCCTCAATTGTCGACAATGATCAAAATTGGAAAGTTTTAGGTGATGGCATTCAAATTGTTTCTTTCATACAAAAATAAGGGACAACTTCTAACTATTCACTACCAAGGATGGGTCTGCCTAAAGATGCAAGGAATGGAAAGAAAATATTTTCTGTAGATTCAAGGGATTCTGAAGAACTTGACATCAAAACTGAAAAAAAATTTAAAGTTGGAAGGGAAGTCCCTCGCAAGGACAAGAGAAGACTGAAGGATCTATGCTTCAGGTATGACTTGAGACAGTACGACCTAAGAATAATTCAGCATACCATTGACTTGCTGGAAGGATCCAAGCCTATCTGACAGAAAAAAAGGTTAGTCAACCTAAAGGTTGAAGCCTTGATGGCATAGGAACTCACCAAGTGGTTCAAATCAAAGATTATATGCCCTATCAAGTATTATACCAGGGTGTCAAACCTGGTCCCAATTTGGAAAAGGAATGGTGATATCCAAATTTATGTCAATTTTTGGGACTTAAAAAGGACTTCAAAAAACCATTATCCCTTGCCACTAATGGTGAAAATTTTACAAACTATAATCAAATTAGGGATTTTCTCCTTGTTATATGGTTTCTCAAAATACAATCAAATCTATGTGAAGGAATCCGACCAACATGGGACAACATTTACCACTAAGTGAGGAATGTTTGCATATTCAAAGATGTCACTCAGACTCTCTAGTGTTGATACAACTTTTCAATGGGCAATGGACATTGCTTTAGAAGGACTAATCAACCAAATTACCGTCATATATTTGGGTGACCTAACAATCTTTTCTAGATCAAAAGATGATCATTTTGATCATCTAGAAAAGGTTTTCCAAAAATACCAACAATTTGGGACTTCTTTCAATCTAGAAAAATGTGTCTTTAGAGTTCCTCAAAGAAAGATTTTTGGATTTGTGGTATCAAAGGAGGGAGTAGCAATATATCCTAAAAGGTTCTGAATGACAAAGGGACTACGATCTTTTCTAGGAAAGATTTTTTTTTTTAGTAGATTCATATCAAATTCCATGAGCATTGTGTGACAAATCACCCTAATGCTTAAGGAGAGCCTACCTTTCAAGTGGACTTCTAAGCTCACAATGGATTTTGAGCAACTAAAGACGGCCCTCTTTGAAGTCCTACACTAGTTAGCCTAGATTTTTCCAACGGTTTTCTACTCTACGGGTATAGTGGCCGACATAATATAGCTTCCATGCTCACTCAAAAGTATTAGGAAGATAATGAAGAG
Organism: Sequoia sempervirens; assembly: GCA_007258455.2. Classification (NCBI taxonomy): domain Eukaryota; kingdom Viridiplantae; phylum Streptophyta; class Pinopsida; order Cupressales; family Cupressaceae; genus Sequoia; species Sequoia sempervirens. The sequence continues at coordinate 352,323,720 of VDFB02373365.1, forward strand.
CATCCTATTGCATTCCATTCAAGGACCCTGAAAGGCTTCAAAGCCAAGTATAATTTGGTAGTGAAGAAGACCTTTTCCATTGTCAAAAGTTTAAAGAAATTTTGACACTTTATATTAGCTAACAAAATAATTATTCTCATGGTGCATCCTAGTGTGTAGGAATACATCACAGAAGGGAAAATTTTCAATTTCCTTGAGAAGCTAGTAGCAAGGCTTGTCCTACACGAGATTGTTATATCTAACAATGCCCAAGTTTTTGTGGAATCAAGAATGCCAAATTTTTCTATCAGATATGGGATTTTCCTAAAGGCTCCATCAAATTATTACCCACAATGGAATGGGTTAGCAAAATCAACCAACAAAAACCTAATTAGGTTAACCAAGAGTATTGGGTTAGAATGGCAAAAGGATTGGTATAAAAATCTGCAAGTTGTTATGTGGGCGAGCTAAATTGCTCCTTATTAGATTTTAAACACCTCCCCTTATGAGTTGGTGTGCAGAAGAGAGATAGTGATACCCTTTTCCATAGAAATTCCTTCTTCACAACTATTGAAAGCGTTGGAGATTGAAGAAAATGTTGGAATTGAAGTACAATTGGAAAAACACCTCAAATTGGAGGAAGACAGAGTGAAGGCTTGTGGAGCCATGATCAATCACCAAAAAATAGTCAAGTAATGGTTTGACAGAAATAATTCTAACCTTGAATTCAAAGAAGGGAGCTTAGTGCTAAAGTACGATGAACGTATTGTAAAACCAAGGAAATACATGAAATTTAAAGCATTGTGGAAAGGACCTTTCTAAATTAGTGCATGCAAAGAAAAGAATGTGTACGAGCTTGAAGATAGGGAGGAAAACACTGTAGATATACCAGTAAATGGTATTTATCTAAATATTTTCCATTAAAATGTGCAGTTCTTTAAAAAAAATTAATAGTTATGTACCATATGTAAGAAAAATTGTAAATATTTCAAAATTTTGAGAATAGGCCAATCGAATAAGAACTCTAAGGAAACAAAAAAATTGTATTATATTATATTCATTAAGAATTTACAATATAATGCATGACCCAAGGCTCAGAATTGAACAGGAAGCTCTCTTGAGAAAAATCCAAAAAGAAGTAGTGAGTAAAAAGAAGCAAAAGGGAGGCAATGAAGCAAAAGGGAAGCCTCCAACCATTGTAGTTGAAGGAAAGGGCTTGTTATTGAGTTCTTTTTTCTTTTTCTTCTTCTTCTTCTTCTTTGATATTTTTATCTATCAGAATGCAAAAGGGGGGTGGAAACATAATACATGCGGGCCACATAATGTAGACCTAACATCTATTTTCTATGAAACTGCACTAGAAAGTTGAAGTGCTTCCTCAAAGTGATCCTTGGAACCTGCTCCATGCCATACTCCTAGAACAAAAAAAGTGTCCATTGGCTAAGAGGAGCAGTGGTGTGTCTCAACATCCATGGTGTAAAAATCAAAGAGGAAGGGCAACAAAGGTACATCTATGTCAAAGTCCACATGCCTACAGAGGTCCATAGCACTCGAAATACCAATGTCAGGGATGGCCACTTACACTATCTCACCAAGACCTTCCATCAATGAAGTGTCAAACATCTTCTGGTATAGTTCAATTATCATAGGCTTGGACACATTCAAGTCCAGCAATGAAGCTACGAAGTGAGAAATCATGTTACAGTTGCTTTGAATCTAGTTCTTGTTAGTAATATAGTTTGCGTTGACTACCCACTTGAATGCTACCATGATGAGGGTGTCACATTTCTTCATTATGTGCTTGATTCAGTCACTAGTGACCTCTCCCTCAAAGTAATGTTGCGGTCTCTTGGGAAGACATTGGATGGGAGTGCCTAAACTAGTAGAGATTTTGTTAAAGCAATGAATTATTGTAGAATGGGAATAAGTGGAAGGCCAGCTAACTTAAGAGACTATATGTTTGAATGAATGTTGCAAAAGGTGGCATAGCCATATATAGAAAAGGTGAGCTAGCAAACTCAACCAATGGAATGTATATTTTTGGGGCAATGGAAAGTTTTAAGATAGAACAAAGCAAGGTAGATAAATCATACTGAGGATCTGATAGAATGCCTTGAGAAATAAATTTGGGCATTGGGAGTAAATTCTCTCATACACCAATTGTTGACATTTTTCCTTCGCCATCATTAGCACCAGCCAACTTACTAATAAGAAAAGACATGGATTAATGAACTAAAACTCTGACAAATTAATGGGCACGTCCTTTCAAGCGTACCTTGTATCACCTCAGCACATTTCATATGATGAAAATAAAACTTTTCAATATAATAAATTTATTTGTAAAAGAGGCGGTAAGGAGAATGTACGAATTCCATTCTTACAGTGTTCTTGACATTCCCAAGGGATACCGATCTCAAGTTCACATGTATTGCCTCAGTGGCAACATTTAATGGATCAACGATAATGGCGTAGTCTTCACTACATGCATGAGTAAGAAAATTAATTACACTCAAAAGTAGATTTTTCTAAAGAAGCAAAAGGAAAGTTGTCATTATCACTTGAGAAGCTCTCTACACTGTTCTCGTATAGTCATGGTAGAAGCATCTACCTCCAACAGGAAAGCTATAGTTTCAAATAGAGGACCTAGTTATGCTAATGTTTTTGGGCATTGCTCATTTTCCAATGCCCCAAAACTAGAAGAAAGGCCATTTATGTGTTGTAGGAAAGTCCAACTAGATAAACAAATGCAAAGAGAAGTAGTGCAAGACATCACTAACAATTTTTTTGACCCTCAGTATTCTTCCAACCCTAAAAAACTTAGGGAAGGTATGTTTCAGAGGATGCTAGAGCATGAACCATTAGAGGGTTTTGTGTTTCATCTTTGGAACAATGGTCTGCCATATTTTATGCTACCTGCTATGCATCTATGCCCAAAGCTTCTTAACACATGTGAAAAAAGGTTCAACAAAATTGTAGAGGCCATTAAGAGTCATGGGTCAAGATTACCATTTTTGCTAAAGCCATACATGATATGTTGTGTATCCATATGAGTCGAGGTGTCGAGCTTTTTGATGAAGAGAAAATGGATGCACTAGGAGAAGACATGTTTAGGAAAAAAAATTTCTATGAGGATGAGACAAAGGAAAGGGCACAAAGAGGATAGATTCATTGGCCTCTTCCGCACAAGAAATTTAAGAAGGATATGCAATCCATATTTTCAATCCTAGCCTGGGTTTTTGGCCTTGATAATGATGAAGAGGTTAACCCTTTCTAGTTTTCCCTAGGCCATATACTCAAAAGAGAAAATTTCCATAGGTACTATGATTCTATTGAGGTGATAGTTGGTAACATGATGTAGTTGAATAACTACATATTTATCGAGTCCAAATTTAGGTATTCTTCTATTCTAGTTCATTTGTTTTTACATTAGAATTTTGAGTGGCTGGGGAGGAATGTACTGGTGTCTAGGATAGATGAAAGGGGTTGTATCTAGCTAGTTTATGTATGGATCCCTATGCTTTCAAGGACAAGAGATTATTATCAGATTGCAGACAACTTTCTAAGGCCAATACTCTAAGATTTGTTGCCTTGCCCCACTGGCCATTTCTCTCAAGAGGTTATAGAATGGATAGAAGATCCACCTATACGATTAGATTATTTTCTAGGTGAGGATTTCATGTTTGTTAGGTTTCATGGCTTTCTTGAGGAGGTTTCTTGACTTCCCAGATTTGTAATTTACAAAGTCTTTGTGTTGGAAGCATGACACCAAGTAACTGTCATCGATAGGATTTATGACATTGAAAGGAATAAAAAAAAGCTTTACTATCTTCCCCTTGTGATTGCTAAGAGCCAAGTAATACTAACTAAGTGGAAGATTGAGGACAAAATTAAAATTTATTGGTAGCCTTGAGTTTGGTTGTCATTTGCGACAAGTGAAATTATAACCCGAATAGGCTTTTTAGTTTAAGACATGGGGCTAGGGAATATTTCCAAAGAAGAAGGAACCCAAGTCAAGAAAGTGTAGAGGTATACACGAACTTGGTTCACATTCTAGAAGAGCATTCAAAATGGTTAAGTTTCTATGAGCAATAGGTAAAGTATCAAAGGAATCTCCCAATGGGCAAGTCTCTCAATACACAGTTGAAGAAAAAAGGCTAGTCAAAAAGAAAGAAGTTAGATTTCTAGAGGTTCTGACAAGAGCTATGTTGCCTCAACCTCCTAGTCAGAAAATTCCCCCAAGATGATGAATTTGAGGACTTAGATGACAAGGAGGTTGACTCCAACAACAACAGTCCTGAGATGAGTCATGAGATCGATGAGGAATGAGTTCCATCTCCAGAATCCAATAGCTGGAGAGATTCAAGGCTCTGTCTACCTCCAACGCCCAAATTAAAGGAAAAAGGGCTCGACAGTCTCCAAGGGGATCTATTGTAGAGATTGAAGGTCAAGTTTCATAGGACTTTGAAGCTAGAGGATCGAAACATGCTAGTTCTGGTCATATAAAATGAAGAATGATCCAAGATTTTGGTGTTCCTGATGTACTAGTTTAACAAGAAGAAGAAGTGGAGTTTTTCCTACAAAATATTTCATCCATTGTGACTCAGGTAAGCTTCACTCGCCCTCTTCTACTTGTTTCAACATCTTTGGTCAATCCCTTGCCTCCTCCCATGGAAAGGAATCCTCTATCCTTAGCCCCCAAATTGATAATTTTGAATGTGCCCCCTACCATTTTCAATGAATCCACTAAAACCATCCCATGTGTTGAAGGAGCATCATACACCATGGCCATTGTTGTGTCATTGATTACCTTGTTAAAGGCCCCTATTTGGAATGACTAAAAAAAATGACTGAAACCACCATTTTTCTCATTATTCCCAATCCATCTACTTCTAGGAAGGAACCTCTCCATAAGCCTATTTCTAATTTTATCCCTACTAGTTTTCCCCTGCTTAATTTGGTGTTCCACCCTTTTCCATGATCATGCTACCTTTAACGCTCCCCCATGCTCACACATCTAAATTTTCCCCTACTGTCACCTTTCTCGGGCTGCCCCCTAGTGCTTCCATTGCAACATAGGGCATCAATGTCCCTCAAAATCTTCAAGGCCATTTCGATGCTATCAAATAGGCTCGAAAGGCCAAGAAGTAGAAAATATTGTCAAAAAATGTTGAGAAGCCTACTACAAAGAATATTGAAGCATGTTTCAATGAAGAGTGAAACTCTCTACTTATTACCACCATGAATTTTCTTGCTTCAAAGCTCAAAGGAAAAATGCAGATGGAATATTATGACATTTATGTCATAGGCTTGGACTTGAATGAAACTTGTCTATGTGATAAAGTGGTCCTAGAAAAAGCCACACAAAAGTAGTATATGTTGACTATGAGAGGATGGATAGGAAATTAAAGAAGTGTGAGGTGGAGTTGGAAAATGTAAAAGAAATAGCAACCAGATTGCAAAATGAGATCTGAGCCAGAGAAGCTGAAGTGATCTATGTAAGGAAAATTCAAGGCCAACAAGGAGACGTGTCTAGGTCGCTTGCAGATGCTCAGAGTGAATAGGTTCAGCTTTGCACTTAAATTGAAATTTTAAGAAGAGAGATAAATGATACCCGATCCTGAAATTCTGATGATCTTTAGAGGATCTAGGTAGAAGTAGAAGAATCAATGCAAGAAGTCAAAATACTGAGCTTTGAATTGGAAAATTCCCTTTGGGAGAAAATTCAAATGGAAGAAAACACAAGGGCAAGAGAGGCTCGATTTAACCAAGATTTGACTACTATATGAGGATTTGGAACCCTCCCTATAATGAAGAGGTTGATAGCTATGCATTGGGAGTTGATCGCAGCTGGTGTTGTTGTCTTGGGACCCACCTTAGAATTTCTAAGGAATGTTCGAGAACTGAATGCCAAGGTTGGTCTGATGGCTGATCACTTTATGCAAATATGTTCATCCCGAGTGGCGGATTCCAAAAGTTTCATCTCCAAATTATGCATTGCCACTAATGAGGTCCTTGAAAGAGCAAGGATTCCTGATTGGTTGATCACGTTTGTCAAAGCTAATGAGATTATCAACTATCACAAGGTTGTAGAAAAGTGTAAAGAATGTCAGATAGTGCTAAATAAGCGGGTCGTCAAGATCAGGAAGGACTTTGACATCTTGGTTAGTTTCGGGTTTCCTCTTCTTTCACCAAATGAAGATGCATTGATAATGGAGTAGGTCAATGATGCAATTTGACACAAGATCCATAACTTGGCAGAACTTCCAAGTTCAAGTGCCATGCCCATAGTTGACAATGATGAGTGAAAGATCTATCCTCTTTCTTGACTCTATTATCACCTGGGTGTGGTTTCTTCTAGATGGGGATTCATCTCTTTTAAGGATACTTTTTATCTCAAGCAAGCATACAAGTAGATCCAGACCCTTTTCCTAGCAATTGATGTGGATTGGGAGGCTCAGCATACCCCTTTCATCAAACTCCAAGAACAACAAGAGGCCTAGGTTCATATCTTTGCAAAGTGAAGACCTGTGTGAGTTTTCAAAACTGTGAAGCATTTTTTCCTTAGTTATTTTCATTTTCAGCTTGTGTAAATTTTTTCAATTTCGGGTGCACCCATACTCAATTAGAATTATCAAAAAAATGCACAATGTGCCATGTAGTGGCTACATAGCTTTCATCTTTGGTCTTCTTTTTGGGAGAGAGTTTGGGGCACATGTTGACTTGTCAAAAAAATTCTTTGGAGCTATATTCATGAGCTCATAATTTTTTGCCTTGTTGATATGTCACCTCTTCACCATGGGTAGATTGCGTCTCCTATGGAGTGATATGATTAGGGAGTTTGTTGGAGCTGGTTGGCCTATTTCTTTTCTTGGTTTTTTGGATGGAAGTTTTGAGTCAATGCCTTGGGGTGATGTGATTAGTCAACTAGACCCTTTTCTAGGCTATTGTTTCTAGGATTTGATCATTTATGAGCCTTTATCTTTGCTAAATATCTAAAAACATTAATGTGGAAGTCAAAAATTGATGAGCAATGATCTTTGCAACCTAACCAAAGATCTATGATTGGATCATGTTCCATCAACTTTCAACACCTGGTAGTATCATTTTTTGTGTTAAGGTGGTGTGTTTCCTTTTCTGCAACTATATAAGGAGGGCGATGACACAAAATGGGGTGGGATTCCAAGTTGTAGTTTCTTTGTTGAAGGAATTTTTTTTTAAGTTTTCTTATGGTTTTATAATTATTTTCAAAAATAAAAGTTGCAAAACTTCTTTTCTTTAGCATGTTATATCTATTAAGGTTTAAACTATTGTCAGATTAGAATCTGACCTCTATTTTAAAGTTCTTTTGATATTTAAAAGCATGAACTATTCAGGAAAAATTGTTGAGACCGTACATCTATGGCTTTTTTTAATCTTTCTTTCTTTATATTATCATTTTAAATGAAACACTATGTCTTGCAAGCTAAATTTGGATAGTTTAAGTAGTTGATTTCCATACTATATGCTCGTATGGTACAGTAGTAGCTTAAGAAACAAGATTGTCATTAGACTTCTATGTTTTTTCTGAAATTTATTGTTTTTTTGTGCTATGTTGTATTAGGAGGAAGAATTCATGTGATTGTTGGGATATTGTTCTATTACTCATAGAAATATTTATGTTTGATTGGACTTTAATGAACACTGCCTGCAAAAAGATTTTAAACTTTGCATTGTGCTTGAAGTTATCCTTTGTTGTTCATTCTCTTTCCAACAATGAAGGGTTGTGGCATTCTATGTCTAATTATATCACTCATAGGAATTATTTGGGTTTGGAATGTTGTAAAACCTTTGTGCATCACCTTTTATGTTTTATGTTTACATTTCCTTCTTCCCTTATCTCCAAACCCCAAAGAAGAGTTGTCTATCTATAAAAATCCAAGAGGTATTCAGTGAGATGCAATTTTTCCCCCACTCATTGAATTTCCCATAAGACTATTAGAGAGGTGCAAGCTTTGATGATAAACACTAGCTACACATACCCTAACTTGGTGCAGCTTAATTCCATGATTTGCATCCTTCATTTGGCTTGTATTGCTAGATTTTGTAGTTTGAAGTCTTATTTTTCTTTTCTAAGCATTTGCTTGGCAGTGAACCCCTTAAATTTGAAGGAACACCCTCCTAGGTCCTCCTTGTTGAGAATTGACTCACCTTGTGAGGTTGATAGTCAATCCAATTAGGGTTCCTAGGACATTATTGAATGATAATAGGAGAATAGTGGTGTTCTATGACCTAGGTTATAAAGCACCCATTTTCCTATTGTTCATTTTGTTGAACCTAAAAAAAAATTTAGCATTCATTTTTGTATTTGGAGTTCATTAAAGTTCTAGATCTGAATTGTATTCATTCTTGCATTACATCTTGCATTAGTGAAATTGAATCTAGGGTTTCTTGCATCTTTCATTAGTGAAGTTGCATCTATAGTTTCTTGCATTTGCATTAGTGAAAGTGCATATAGGTTGCATTTTTACTTTCTTGCATCACTTCATCTCATTAAAAACTTGAAAAGTGCATTATCAAAAATCCTAATTGCATTTAGGAACATTTTTGTTGTATTCAAAATTGAAAAAAGTTGCATTCACTTTTGCACCAATTTCTTGTCACTAGTTACTTTTTCTTCTATTCATTTGCACAATTTTTCATTTCCAAACATCAGGTCCCTAGGTTGGCTATCTGGGAACACTGTTAACAACTCAAAATTTGTTGTCTTTCTATAGAAAACCTCCCTTGGGACAAAAACGCCCTTACTGGCATCTTAGTCCCTCTTTAGGTTTTTACCTCAGAATCATGTTTAAGTTGATTGCATTCTATTCTTGTTTATGAAACCCTCAAATTCCTTCAAAAGTACCAAGATTCCCTTACTAGTGTCTTAGTCCCTATTGAGTTAAAGTTGTTTCCAGGGTTTAAATCTACTTTTTTGTGCTTCTATTCGCTACCATTGGTTATCTATTTCAATGGGTTGACTTTTTGTTTCATGCATTTTACTAAATCTAGCTTAAATATCTTCATTTCATGCATTTCTCAATTTCAAATTTTCATTTACAATATTCCATTTTCAAATCACTACATAGTGTAATCAATAAATTATCTTACTTGAAAACTAAAATTTTCATACTATAGACATGCAAAATTAACATTATGTATTTGATCAGGTTCATTCATCAACTGAACTAGATGTCGCAATAGGTCCATTCATCGATTGATCAGATTCACCTTCATTCATTTATCAAGTAATTTCATTAATCTCCATCTCCTAAAGTCATTTATTTAAGATCAAGTAAACATTATCATCAACCTTTTAATAAATCAAACATCCATTTAAATCAAATCCTAAATCATATTCCATTATTTTCTAATTCAAATAAATCAAATATCAAACTCCTAAAAGTCAAACTAACCTAATCATCATTAAACTAACATAATCATCATTTATTTAATCTAACCATGATTAAATACTAATCTCACCCACTTGCATTCTCTAGATATCTCCACTTGCACAAATAAATCAATTTTATTGATTTATTAAAAACCCTCATTTTCCCTGAACATGAGAAGTTGATTTTTCCCTCCAACATTGCATTTATTGCTATTTTTCTTGTCCCCCTCTCAAAATTTATTGCAAAATTTGAATTCAAATTCTCCCTCTAGCGCCATAATGTGGATGTGAAAATCTACAAATGGTTAACATTTTAAAACCAAAATAATCTTCAACATCCCTATGAGATAATGAAACATGTTAGATATGCTAAATAAGATATTAAAACAAGAAGAAAAACCAAATAAGCATACAAACAACATGAATCAACTTCATCTCATAGTGGATTGGTGTCACATGTGCTAGTGACCCTTTCCCAATCCTTGATTGACAAGCTTAGATTATGATGATAAGATGGACAAGATTAGCTCTCCATTGAAGAGAGTAACCTTGTATGAGATTGGAGATGAAAATGCTAAGATTGCGGAGTGGATGAATAAAATCAGTTCTCAAACCAAGAGAGTGACTTTGCATAAAGATTGCGGAGTGGATGAACAAAATCAATTCTCAAACCAAGAGAGTGACTTTTCATAAAGATTGTGGAGTGGATGAACAAAATCAGTTCTCAAACCAAGAGAGTGACTTTGCATAAAGATTGTGGAGGATTTGCTTGAGGATGAAGCCTCTCATTTATAGATTATCAAGTTGAAAGAATGCATATGAGAGAGCAATGTGGGATAAAAAACAAGCCAATGAGATGAGGACACTTGTCATCATGTGAGTGGTTGATGCATGTGCAAGATTTGGGAAGTGTGCCCAAGAGGGGGAAAATTTGAATTCAAATTTGCAATGAATGTTGAGTTTGACCTTTGGAAGGGGACATGTAAGAGACATGTAAGGCCTCATAAATACTCTATTGGGTGTACATGTCCACTTGGGGGGAGATTCAAACTTGGAGAATATTCTCCCTTTATGCCAAGTTGAAAATAAAGATCTTGATAAATCAATTAAATACAATTTCATGTGCAAGTGGCCAAATCTAGAGAATGCAAGTGGTTAGGATGTGACATGCATTAGATTAGATTTAATCAGGATTAATTAGCTAAGATGATGATTAGGGTGTTTTGACTTTTATGACTTAAATATTTGATTTATGTAAATCAGAAAAGGATGGAAATCACTTATTTAAAGTTTGATTTATTTAATTAAAGGATGATGTGAACCTTTGATTTATTTAAATGATAAGAACCTGATTTACCTAGTGAATGGAAGTGATGCGTTTGATTTATTCAATGAGTGGATGAATATGCATAATGCTAATTTAAGTGCCTTGGCTAATCATCTATAGTCCTACACCTCGGCCAAGATGCAAGTGGAAAATAGATTGCACGGTAGGTTGGTACACCTTATTGAATGCTCACAAATTGGTGCACAACAGCTCACTTAAAGTGGACAATTGTTTTGTTACATTTGATTATTGCATTCAGGTGGATTAAAAAGAAAGGGGAAGGTAAGAACTTTATTAATGTGGTCTTTTTTTCTATCAACATCATTGTTTTTATAAAGGGCATCATGAAGCATTTCTTCCTTACATGGTTGTCATGGAGTGGTTAGGTAAGAATCAATAGCGTGAATAATGGGATAAGTATAACATGATATGGTGGAATAATGTTTGGGGGAATAATGATAGGTGTAATCTTTGATAGTGCTATATGCTTCTTTGATTCCTTCAAATAAATCTCTTCTCTAAGATGTCACTTTTTTTGTAGGGCTTTGCATCACGTAACAATGGTCATCCTTTTCACATAAAGATCAAATAACTAGCATATTTGAGCTCGAAACGTGGGCATGGGACATTGAACTTGAAAGAGCATTTTTTAATGCTTATCTAGAGCTTCCATTTACTGCTTTAATTTTCTATTTTAGACCAACTAAATCATTGATATGATCTTTTCGAAGTTGGATTAAAACTGAACTTTAGACACCTACTAGATTTCAATTTTTTGCTAAAATTGAACAAATCAACTTCACATTTATCTTGGTTCTCTAAAATGAATTCATCATTGCTTTGAGGCTTAAAATGAACAAGTGCTTTCATGTTTTTGTAATCTTTTTTGCAAATTAATTTTGCTTAAAAAGATGTATGCGCTTCTCTCACACCTCACGGCAATCTTGAGAATCAAAAGTCTTTTTGATGACATTAAGTTTGCATAAAAGATTGCCTCCACACTTCGATTTGGGTTTTAAAATTGAACAAAACACTTTGCGAGTGTGAGTTAGGTATATCACGTATGTTCTCCCTTTGTTTCTAAATGAAGGTCGATCAAACTACGGATGTGCTTGCTTGCTATTGTTTACCTTTAGAGGAGCCTGCCTAAGAGACACATCTGAAAGGAGAACTCAAGGGTGACTCCAACCAGTTTTTCATTCGGGCTGGTATATAAATGGATAAGACTAAACTGTCAAGTCCTCATGGTATGTAGGCCTTAGCCGTATAGTGTCTTTCAAAATGGGGTACTACTGTAAAATGTATAAGAGCCCCTAGTAGGATTGATTAAAGCCTTTAGTGGCTTGTTGGATGCTCGCAAGGTGCCATGTCCCCGATGTTGTGTCATTAAGAACCTTTTTTGTAGTTGCCATCCAGTCCATCCAACGAGTTTATTGAAGTGGTGCATTGGAACTTAGATTCCAAGAAGTTACTTGCCATGTCCGATCTTGGTTGAAATATCAAGGTTAAGACTTCATTCTTAACATACCTCTATATTTTATCCTTGGTTGCATGTAAAATCATCTCTTCTACTATGAAGGGTATGAGGCAAGCCCACTAAGAAAAATGTACCAATTAAGCTAGGATGTTACATTGCTTGTTTGAAAACACAATGCATTTATTGAAAACATTGAAAAACCATCATCCAACATCATCACCAGAATTTCAAACCCCTTAGTTAGAGCAAATACCTTTGACAAAACCAAAGAACTATTGCTTACCCTTGGGATTATGTCCTTAGAGGTTTCTAAGTAATTGGATTTATATCTTAATTTTCTCTTACAAAGGTCAAAATTAGGCAACCCTTGTCCTAATTTCTTGGAACTTCCACTAGCACTTTGTGGGACCAAAAGAAGTTGTGACATTGGACATTCAATTTGAAACCTAATGAAGAAGGGTGTTTGTGGTAAAAATAACTCATTAAGCAAAGATAACAAATTGGACCCCACACATGTGCTTGATATCTTTTGGTCATATGATTTTCAAGAAAACATTGGTCTTTTGATTGCTCTTAGAGAAAAGTGCGTTCTTCAATACCTTGTCCTAGTAAACAAAGTCTCTCTAGGTCTCTTAGGATCAAATCAAACACTTCATCCATCCCAAACATCTATCAAAACCCATCCCACAAGCAACTTTAGAACTATGGAAACATCATTCTAGACTTGGGTAAATCATCCTTACATCAAATCAAAGTCATTTGTTTAATTAGGTGTGTGGGAATGCATCCTTTCTCATACATTTAATTAAATCAACCATCCTTTGAGCAAGTTCATCCTAAAATCACATCCAACATTTTAGGGTTTACAAGTTCATCATCCAAATCAACCAATCAAAATCAAACCCTAAGTCTAGCATTGATCCAAAGTTCCTAAACGTTCAACACTCATATCATTTACACATTTCATCCTCCATCTCGTCATTGGTCCTAAAAACCTTAGAGGTCACTTTTGCAAACAAGGTCAAAACACAATGAGAACATGGAATACAAACTTGATCCATACATCTCGAGTAATCCAAATCAATTAAATCTTCAAAGCCTTACAATGTAGATTAATTATCAAAACTCACACTTATACAATCCATACATGGGTCCATTACCTTCGACAAATGTCAATAGAACAACAAGTGTGAGTATGTCCAAGTCAAAGATTGGAACGCAATTCCTGATGGTAAACCCAGGCCCAAACCTACAAGTATATCAATTGAACAATCAATGCATGAAACTTGAAATGAACAATGTCATCCCACTAAATCCCTACAAGCCAAAGGAGAATGTACCAAGTACAAGTTTTCAAAACATGAATCCGGAAAACTTTGGGATGGACACATATGCAAATCATACAAACATGAACAATGGTCAATTTCAACCTATCATGCCAAATCAAAGCATCATCCCAAATCAAAATGTCATCCAAAATCCATTCGTCCATGATCCCATTCAAAAACAACAAGCATGCATGCCAAAACTACTTGAACACAAGCCAAATCAACTATATCAAGGGAGTCAAGATCGAAATCAAGAACAAACTTGGCTAGATCAAATTGCTACACTTACCAAAATAGTTGAGGCATTGTGCCAAGGGAAATCTCCACCACTATTACCAACATCATTCCTTGGTTTAGGGCTTCCCCCTTTACCTAGCACCAATCACTCCACCCAAATCAATCCACCTAATGTCAATCAAACCATCACGTCAAATCCTTCGAATATACCATCGACATCACACCAATGGATGGTATCTAATCAAACAACAACATTGATCCCAAATCAAAATATGGTCCCCCAAGGACCTATCACCTTGGTCATTCCAACCATCACTATCCCTTCAATCATTCCAACCACCACTGTCATGCCCATCACATCTCAACCCCTCACTACCATGATCACTCCAAGTGTATCTCAATCACTTGTCACCGCATCCAACACGATTCCAAATACACCACCACTACTGCCAAAACCAAGTGCAATAAGTCAATATCGTAGCATCACAATAAAAGCACATCAAGCCTACCAACAAGGGCTTCAACAATCTCAAGTTGCCCAAGCCTCCCAAGCTACCCAACCAACATGAGCACAAACACAAAAGATGACAACTATTGAAAACAAGGATCAAGATCAATCCATCACTGAGCACACGTTTACTTCATCCAATGATCAAATCAACATATGTCAAGAGTCACTTTTGAATCATGATAAAAATCCACCAACAAAACTCAACAATGATCCAATTCAAGAAATATCAACATCACTTGACTCTATGGTCGAAGACATTCACAATCTCTCCACCGCAATTGTCGAAAACAATGATCAAAACCTCTCCATCGAGGAGCACATTGAGGATGTATCTACACAATCCAATGATCAACTCACCATACATCAAGAGCCACTCTTTAGTGATCTATTTCAAGGAGTGTTAGGATTATTTGATCCTATTGACATAATGCATGATCCATCAACCTATGATCATGTTGAAAATGTCTCTACATCACCTAATGAGTTAGAGGACATATCTCAAGAATTTATTCCAAAGTATGATCAATGTCTTTAACCAAGTTATAGCAATGGCCCTTTCCAAGACATACTGACATCCTTCGACCTTGTGGTTACAAATACTGAAGGAACCTTGAACTCGACACTTGAGTATATTGAGCCATTCCCCATACCTAATGAAGATATCGAAGCACCATTTGTAAGCAATCCATCCTTTGAAACTGACCCATGTCAAGAAGTTGATCCACCACATGTCAAAAGAAACTCTGAAATCATTCAAGATCAAGAATTTGTATATTCAAGATACTATAATAATCTAATGGACACTCTCTTATCTGTGCAAGATGATCATATCCATGTAGCACATACTCCTCCATCTACCCATGAGATGCTTTCTATGGATGGACACGTAGATGATCTTCATCTAGAACAATATTCTATTACACAAAAAGAGCATATTCTTAACTCCTACAATCAAACGGAGTTATCAACATTAGGATCAAATATGTCCCAAACTCCGATTGAGGACATCATAAATAAAGATATCCATCATTATCCACTCAAGGAAACAAATTAGATAGAACATCCAGAGCTAGCAGAGCAGCAAATGGAAATAATGTCATTTACATTGATCATTGATCAGAGAATGCATTCTGAACAAGAGCTCTCAGCACAAGCAGAATCAAAGCATGAAGGTACTACTTCCACAATACTGGGGACAACTTCATCTCAAGAAAACGTCAACATAGGGAGCATGAAGAATCCTTGTGATGAAACCGATGCCAATACTACAACTAGCCATGTCATGAATCTTCATCCACCCATCACCCCATCCACAAATTGGGACCAATATCAAAAGGAAGATTTGAATCAAAGTATGAAGAATTTTATCAAAGAAAAAGAAGCTGAGAAGCATGATGGACAAATCAAATACACATGGATATCAAAAAATACAAAGAAAGATCATCCCTATCAAACTCCATCAGTCAAAGAAACTATGGGGCAAACTAAAAGAGGGAAAGGTATCCATCAAAGATGTCTGCAAAATTAAAAGCAGGCTTTTCAAGTGACGTACAAAGTGTATCAAGTAGTTGGTCCTAATTCCATGCACACTTCCTTATCCACCCATCATTGCTCATCTTCCCAAGTTTGGAGAGTCAAAGGTTCCAAACTATCAACCAATCCATCTCTTATCCCTAAACACACTCCATCCATGCCTCCACGCATAATATCCAATTCTCATATTGACCATGTATTGGCAATGACCCTTCATCATAAGGATTCAGAAGGCACTTTATTGTAATGTATGCACAGAGATAGAGTTAACCCTGGTATCAATAAAGCAGATCAAGAATCCCAAAAGTTGCATTCAAATACATTTATCTTAGAAAAATAGCTCCTTCAAGCAAGATATCGATGGCACATCATGACAAAGGCATCTACATCATAAACACCTTGTGATTCAGCATGAGCTTAAAGTCTTTCAGAAAAATACAAAAAAATCAAAAGATCTATGAAAATCCAAAAAAATCAAAAAAAAGGATTGAAAATAGTAAAGATAAAAAAATCGTCCTCTAGTGAAAACCACTTCGGTGGCGCTTTGGACAAGGACCATGATGAAAACCTAACAAACAAGCCTCATGTGTAGAATCAAGCATCTATGTGCGCAAATTCAGATGAAAGCATCTCATCCCATCCATAATAAATCAAGCATTCCATCCATCTTATCCATAATAAATCCACTCATCCACACACCATTTATCCAATCCATTTTCATCCATCTTCATGATCCATAGTCCAAGTTATCTTGATCTTGATGAAAATTTGGGGCATGCTTTATAGTTGCTTATGGTAAAAATCTTGACATGGGTCATTTCCATTGATCCTATCCTATGCAGGATTATCGGAGCCATGAAGCATTATCCAAATGAGTATTCTTTATCCAAGCACCTTATCTTATCGCAAGATAATCCTTGGAATCCTTTGCATACTTACCTTATCCATCCATCCATACACCTATCCAAGCATCCATCCCATCACATTCCATACATTGCTAGACACTGGGGGCAAATATTTACATCTTGCTTCAAGAATAAATCTTGATCTATATCCTCCAACTTATGTGGTGATCTGAACATTTGGAAAACGTGAAATCAAATTGGTCCACCACTTGTGAGAAAAAAATCCAAATCACTAGCCCATGGCATATTTTGACGAGAATATGTTCCTTATCAAGCCTCATCTTTTATCGAACATTGGTCCAAACATTCGATATTAGTCGCATCTAATTTGCACGTCAATGTCACATAAAATCATTCAAAAATATTTTGTTTCAAACCAAGCTTAATCAATCATGATCAATCAAATCCAATCAAAAAAATCATCATCTCAAGATATCCTTGTGTTGCTTAACACTATTCTTGCATTGTTGTGCATCCTCAACAATGTTATCATCATTCAAATCCTTGCATTGTTGTGTATCCTCAATAATGTTATCATCATCATCGTCAATCCATTAATTTAATCAATCAACCTTAGCTTGGTTTGTATCTAAATCCAAAAATGAAGCACTAATATCATCACACACATCCATATCGAAATCGTCAAAATCATGCGAAAATCCAAAAACATCCAAAACATATCAAAAATCCAAAAAACACTCAAAAAGCAGAAAACATCAAAAACATTGAAATCTGAACTACATCGTCTCTGAGCTTAAACGTAGGCAAGGCTAAATCTTTGATCAACCCCTGAGACATCAAAATCCAAAAACATTTGAAAAACATCAAAATCCAAAAACATTTGAATCACGTCAAAAATACAAAAATATTCAAAAAACATCAAAATCCAAAAATATAAAAAAATCGAAAAATCAAAAATATCGCAAAATCCAAAACACCAAAAACAGCCTCAAAACATTCCAAAAATGTCAAAAACATCCAAATATTTGAAAAATCCACCCATCCCATTTCACTTTCACTCGAAATAATCAATCATCCATAATAAATTGATCATCACCTTCATCCTTTGGCAACACAAACAGAAACAATCACAATAGTCAGCAAAAGCAAACTTCAACGTAAAATAAAAATTGAAGCAACAAATCTTTAAAACAAAATCAAAATCTTGATTATTCGCAAACATGTGAATCGACGTCATATCAACAACCTATCAATCAACTTATCAAACCATCATCATCCTATACAATGCATGTCCTAGGATATATCATTCTGACAATGGGCATCATTTTGGATATCACTTTGGATTCTTATCCTATCAAAACACATCCCTTTGGTTGAAGGTATGAAGAACATTGACTTGTTTGTGTACTTGATCTTTTTTCTTTTGATTTATCTTATTGCGCTCATTCCAAGGACCTCTCGATGATATCCGTACAAAGGATTTAGAGAGATAGGAATGGGGCAACAATCATTATTCTTTTGTTTGTTGTGCTTGTTGGACATTCTTGTAAAATAACTTTGCAAATACTTTCTTTGTTAGATATGTATAGAGGATGTTTTGGATGGCTTGTTGACTATTGCATTGATTAGTTATACCTCTCCATGTTTTGGTCTGAGATGTTTAAAACTTCTAAAGTGCATCCTAGCAAGGTTTCTGTATGTCAGGTGTGAACAAGAATACTCCTATCTACTTGTTGAGTCAAAGTCCATCGCACTAGGTACAACGCCATCCAGGTTCTTTTTACCTTGATGCATCATACCTATGTGTGTTATCAAACATAAGGTAAGTAGCCCTTTTAAAATCTCAATTATCCTTGATAATCAAATCTATCATCATCCTCTATCATCATCATCATCTCTAATAAAGTCTAGTCAAATGATGGACTTGTTGGATCCTCTTGTCATCATCTCATTTCTATGCTAACATCATCATCACCAATGCATCCATCATGCATCCATCTTGCATCCACAAAACTATCAACATACCACATATCATCCATATCATACATCATAGGAAACATCAATAATTTCACATGCATTGCATAATCATCATCATAATATAGATCTGTTAGTCTAAGCATCTCATAAATCATCCATTGCATAATCACAACATATCACATCATCAATCTCATCCATCTCATATCATATCATCATTTAAGTTGTTTAGGATAATATAGATTTGTTATTCTAAGCATCTTGAAATCATCTCATTTGCATCATCGTCCATAACCATTCATTTTGAACCTCTTTATTGTGAGATTGACCCTCAAATCGAATCTTTTCACTCAATCTCTCGAGGGGGAAATGTACCAGTGTACTTCTTTCCACTGGGGCATCTGAAAAATCAGAAATTTTTTGAATTTTGATTGTGTCAAGTTATTCTTTGAACCAATGCAACAAGTACATTGCTTCAAAGAGGGGGGAAATGTAGACATGTCAAATTAGCATTATGCATATTCATCTGCTCATTGAATAAATCAAACGCATCACATCCATTCACCAGGTAAATCAGGTTCTTATCATTTAAATAAATCAAAGGTTCACATCATCCTTTAATTAAATAAATCAAACTTTAAATAAGTGATTTCCATCCTTTTCTGATTTAAATAAATCAAATATTTAAGTCATAAAAGTCAAAACACCCTAATCATCATCTTAGCTAATTAATCCTGATTAAATCTAATCTAATGCATGTCACATCCTAACCACTTGCATTCTCTAGATTTGGCCACTTGCACATGAAATTGCATTTAATTGATTTATCAAAATATTTATTTACAACTTGGCATAAAGAGAGAATATTCTCCAAGTTTGAATCTCCCCCCAAGTGGACATGTACACCCAACAGAGCATTTATGAGGCCTTACATTACATGTCCCCTTCCAAAGGTCAAACTCAACATTCATTGCAAATTTGAATTCAAATTTTCCCCCTCTTGGGGACACTTCCCAAATCTTGCACATGCATCAACCACTCACATGATGACAAGTGTCCTCATCTCATTGGCTTGTTTTTGATCCCACATTGCTCTCTCATAAGCATTCTTTCAACTTGATAATCTATAAATGAGAGGCTTCATCCTCAAGAAAATCCTCCACAATCTTTATGCAAAGTCACTCTCTTGTTTTGAGAACTAATTTTGTTCATCCACTCCACAATCTTTATGCAAAGTCACTCCCTTGGTTTGAGAACTGATTTTGTTCATCCACTCCACAATCTTTATGCAAAGTCACTCTCTTGGTTTGAGAACTGATTTTGTTCATTCACTCCACAATCTTAGCATTTTCATCTCCAATCTCATACAAGGTTACTCTCTTCAATGGAGAGCTAATCTTGTCCATCTTATCATCATCATCTAAGCTTATCAATCAAGGATTGGGAAAGAGTCACTAGCACATGTGACACCAATCCACTATGAGATGAATTTGATTCATGTTGTTTGTATGCTTATTTTGTTTTTATTCTTGTTTTAATATCTTACTTAGCATATCTAACATGTTTCATTATCTCATAGGGATGTTGAGGATTATTTTGGTTTTAAAATGTTAACCATTTGCATATTTTCACATCCACACATACCCTTTTAAGTCTTTACATTACATTTATGTTTGCATAAATTAATTTTAAAAAATGTTAGCTTTTGTCTTCTACAAGTTTACAAAGAAAAATTTAGTCAATAATCATGTTATTCATTCATTCAATGCATTCCCTAGTTATGAGAGTCTCTTAGTGCAAGAGAGTGAAAATTTAAATGTTTTCCTTAAACTTACAACCCCTCCCATCTCTCTTATTTGTGAGGGTGATGTGATAGAAGAGAATACAAACATAGATAACCATGATGATCATAATTGTACTCCCGATACCTCTCCTTTTAGTGATGAAGGTATCTTGGAAAAAGAAGACCATACAATCATTGAGAATCATGAAGGTCTTGCTTTCCCTTTTCCTCATTCCCTTGGGAAGATAGTATACTAATAGAAGATGAATTCATTTCCAGCACTTTACTTAGTCTCCATTCATCTCCCAACACCTCTCCTATTTTTTAAAATTCTTTAATGAATAAGGATATAATCGTGAACAATCATGAAAAGCACATTTGTGAGGAGGATATTTTGTTATCAAGAGAACCAATGATTGGGAATTATACCATTATTTCACTCCTTTCTAATGTTCCTAACATTTGGAAGTCTTTATTTTCACAAGAGGATCCAATCATTGGAACAAATGAAAATCATATTTGTCCTTCCCTTGATGTCTCCCTTATTTGTGATGAAGCTACTTTACAACATCTAACCATGAAATGTGATGAACCTCTTCTTTGTCACTTTCCTAAAATCTCTCCTACCAGGGTAGAAACTATGGCATAAGAGAATGAGACCTTAGGGAAAAAGGATAAAGTCATGAACAATCATAAAATCAAATAGAGCCTTCTCCTAATATCCCCACTATTGATGAACAAAAAAATTCAACCATTGATAACTCCCTTGCATGCAATGAAGTCATTTTAGAAGAACCAACCCTTCAATGTCAAGAAAATTTGGTTTGTAGTTCTCCTAAAATCTCTCCTACTAGGGAAGATATAACGATGGAAGAAAATGAGAACATTGACAATAGTAATTCCTTAGATGAAGATGATGAAGTGACATCTAATCATAATGATAAGAATTTTGAGGTTATGAACATTAGATATCCCTTGGAGTACTCTCCCAAGCCTAAAATTATCATTTATCCATCCTCTCATAAACCACAAGTTCAAAACAAACCTATCCTTATCCTTAGACCACCTAAAAACAATGTTTCACAATAATGAAGTTACAATATCATTGCTCATACATATAACACTAGGAACAATCCACAACCAAGAAAAACACTTTCAACATCCCTCCTATTGCCTAATCCTATCTTACCTAGTGTCCCTCATTTTCCTTCACAAAATGGAAAGGAATATGATCTTGTTGAACAACTTAATAACACTCTCGCAAAGATATCCCTCTGGGACCTGATTCCTAATTCACCTAACTATTACACTCTGCTTCAAAATTCCTTACAACAAGTTCCTATCCCTCTAATGTGCAACCAAATGACATAGCAACCCTGATTCAAGGAATAAAAATTTACATTGTTTTCCACCAAAGCGAGGTCCCTGCTTTGGAAGTGCAAAAACAATATGATGCTTTTATGATCATAGCTCAATACAAGAGTGTAGGGATAAACTGAACCCTTATTGACAATGGCCTAGCTCCAAATGTGTGTAGTGCAAACCTTTTGGATAATCTTAGTGTTGATAAATCAAAAATTCAACCTGACTCTTTATCTATTAAGGGATTTGGTAATGTGGGAAATAAATCATTTGGAGTGATCACTTTACCTATTACGGTTGGAAAGGCTACCTTACAAACCCCTATTCATGTTATGGCTCATGATCTTTCCTAGAATATTATTTTAGGAAGGTTTTGGATCCATGAGATGCATGTGGTGCCTTGTACACTTCATTCTAAAATGAAGTATGTCTACAACAACAAAGTGTACACATTGGATGTTGATAATGAGCCTTACAATGTCTTACAACTTGAGAAAATAAAAGAAAATCCTTTGAAAATATTAACACCAACTACATAAGTGGAACTTGTACAATAGTAAAACAAAGAAAAACACATAGAAGAAGTCATGAAGCTATTAGAAGATGATTGGGATTCCTTAGATTTCAAACATACATTCATGGGAGAATACAAGATCATAAACAAAGATTCAAACAAGGGAAAAGAAAAAGTGATAATACCAACACAAAATTCAGAAAAACTTTCAAAATAATACACCTCCACTACTTTCGAACAAAAGACAATGAAATACACCACAACCTTTGATGAAGCTAACTATGAACAACCACTAGATCCAAAAGTAATGAAAAAGTTTTATGGAAAAGGTTATGAGCTTATTAAACAACTTGGATGCAGTGGAAAAGGATGTGGTGCTAGAGAACAAGGTATCTATGTCCCCATAGAGTTGCACATGCAAGAAAAGACTACTGGTCTTGGTTATTACCCCTTGAAAGACACAAGCAATCCTTCACTTGATATCAACACTATCACAAAATATTCTTCTAAACTGACGTTAACAATAGTGCATCCTAAACTAATAGACACTAGTGGTATTTATCCTTTGTAAGAAATGAAACAAATAGATAAGTTTGAGTCACTTAACATTAATATCATCACATAAAACACTTATGATTAAATTTGTTAGATTTTACACTCTCCAGTAAAGGAGAGAACAAAATCTCACAATCTAAAGAGTCTTGTGTAGGTATGACACCTTGTGCTAAGCAAGAGATATCTTTGTCACAAAATAGAAGAACATTTTCTACCATTTATTAAGAGGGTATCTTTTTGAGACTCCTCCAAGATCGTTTGATATCCCTCCCTCCAAAAACATGAAAGAAATTTTATTACAAGACTTCATTTTGTGCATATCATAGAGTTCATGGTCATTCTACTAATGAATGTAAGGCTTTAAGTTACAAAATTCAACATCTCAAGGAGTGTGGTGCTCTTCCTTGTGTTGAACCACCTAATTCCTCTAACTAAAGCTTATTTTCATCCTATTCAGTTCACCCTTGTCCTACACTAAGTGGGGCCAAGGGATTAGGTAGCCTTGTCCTTGTATGTCACCTGTTGTTGCCTCTTTTGGCTAGTTAATCACCTTCCATGTATATGTAAGAGAAAGCTTGGGATGTGGACAATATTCCTTAAGTTTTCTTGCATGCAACATACTGAGTTATACATTTTGGGGGCAACTCTCTTTTTCTTTTTCATTTTTTGCTACTTTAAAGTAATTTCTCACAACATGGTGTTATCAATTTCTTTAAAGTGGGGGCATACATTGGCATTATTTTTATTACATTTTTCCTTTCTCATGCTTCATTGTGTGATTTTATTTCTTCATGCGATGTGTCCTTTTCATGGTGGTGTCATTGGGCTTGATTTCCTCTAAGAGCATGGTATTTCTTTGACTTGTCCTCTCCTAGAAACATTAGGCACGATGTTCCCTAAGAAGAGACCTCATATGAATTAAGCAAAATCCATTTGAACATCTCTCTTTTTGTTGCATTTTTCTTTTTATCCTTATTAAAGTCATGTAGGTATGGCTTTGATATGGACTTCCCTGGGGCTCACCTAGTGAACACCTAGCTTCACTAGCCCTTATGAGCATGCATTTTTGTTTTGTCCTTATCATAGTCATGAAGGTATGACATTGGTATGAACTTCTTGGGGCTCACCTAGTGGACAACTATCTTCACTAGCCCTTGTGAGCATGCATTTTTTTTACATAGTGGACATCGTATTCCACTTGTAAACCTTTTTGGACAAACAACCTAGACTCGGTCCATCACATTGGATGGTTAGTTGAAGCTTGATCCATGGAATTTCCCTTTTTCCATTTTGTTTTCCTATTTTATTTTCCTTTTACTATCCTTGATGGTGTATGTTGGCGATCTAGTTATGGCTTCATATATCATTTGCATGTGTGTTCCTTTGTGCCTATGTTGGTTTTCCATAGGATCTTGATCCTAGGGGCTTGGCCACCCTCTTGATTGTTACCATCCTATATTACTAGAATTCATACATGGGGACCCCTTTTCATTGTGTGGTTGGATACTTTAGTGTGAGTTTGAAGCAAGTTCATCCTCTCACTAAAGTTAGGACTAAATGTAGTGTAGTAAAATGCATACCCTTTCATTTTCACGCTTGTTTGGGCCCACTTTTCTTTATTTATGCTTCTTTATGGCTTGATTGGTCCTATTTTGCATCCACAAGCCTAATAAACTATATATTTCTATGGAAAATCCTAAAAAACATCAAAACATAAATGATCATTTAATTATTGTGTTTGTGTCCCTGATTTGTGGAATGGGACTAAAACGCCACCTAAGGCGTCTTTGTCCTCCATGGGTCTTGGGGCCCTAAGATTGAATGTACTTGAAAAGGTCCCTTTTTGGAGTTTGTGCCTTGAGATTTGAGCCTTGGGACTAAGACGCCACCTAGGGTATCTTAGTCATCGACTTCTTTTTGGGATTTAATTTCAAATTCTGGTGAGATTTAGCCTCCTTTATTTATTGAATTCATATGGGCGGGTGCATGAAGTTGGGTTACACTTTTGTGGCCAACTTCAAAAAAATATTAAAAAATGACATAACACGAGCGTGTTATAACACGCTCGCATTATGTCATTTTAAAAGAAAAAAAATTGAAATCTATTCATTTTCTCTTGTTTATTTTTCTACTCTACCCGTGGCCAAAAACCCTCATTTTTGCACTCGCGTTCTAGGAGGAGGAATTCTACAAAATTCATCAACAATAGTTTCTTTTCATTTGCAAATATGGTGCCACAATGACAAAGAGGTGCAGGAGGTAAGTATTGTTTTCTATTTGTTTTAATTTCTTAGTTTCAAATTGATTTTGTTTGTTTTAGGTTAGATTTGATTTTTTTTTTAATTTGTAGGAGATGCAAATAATCCTGCAAATCCTAAAAATCCTCAACAAGAAGAATAGGAAAATCCTCCTCAACAAAATAAACCTCCCCCACCAATCACTCAACACCCTCTTGGCACTTAAAAAAATTTGATGAGTGAAATTAAAAACAACAAAAAACAAATTGAGGATCTTATCAGTAGGTTGAGTGATCCAAATGCTTCAACTATAGAAAGAATGACACTAAAAAATTCAATGAAAGAGATGTTAAACAATGTAGATTCAATAACCCAACAAATAACGTCATGGAAAGATAGGAGGCAAGAAGCTAGGGCATATTATGCAAATAAACTATCATATAAACAAGTAAACGATTTAAAAATTACTAAAGGTGATTTGTGCTCTTGATTCACTGACCCTAGAACAAATCAAAATCTTAGCCTCAATGTGAAGAGGTTCCCTATTCATTGGTGCCACCACCAAGAGATTAGGAACTATTTTTATGATAGGTGGTACTTGGTCTTTGATTACCTACTGTGCAACAATTGTGAATTCCCCCAATATTTTCTTAGGAAACTATATAGTGAGTTTGTATTGAACCAAATCCAAAATTATTTTGATATGAGGGAGTTCTAGGGGAGAGGTGGGGGATTAGCTTAGGATAGGCCTGATGCACAACTAGATCCTATGTGGCAAGGGAGACGACCTCTCGCTAGGCCGCCTTGTGAGCACATTGTTATTCTTGTCGTTGCGAAGGAGAGTGCTGACGTAGAGACATTGTAGGCGATCAACACTTTGACCCAGAGTGTCATCCATCATACTAGCCCTATTGTATAGCACCATCCAGGGGAGTCTTCGGGTGGTAGCCTTCGAACCCATGTGTGTCAATCTTGCGGGGAAACTTGTTCATATGACCCCACCGACACTTAGGAGGCTACTACATAGGATCCATATGCTTCTACGGGGATGGAAAGGATGGCTGAAATTTTGCATCGTGTATATGGCATTGATAGTTGAGTAAAAGTTAGCATGTTTATTGAATTTCATTTATTAAATTTTGATTTTGAAATGCATGATTAACTAATTTTGTTTTATTATTTTAATAAAATTGTGGGGTCACAGTGTTGAGACTGGACACATTGGTCCTCCACCTACTTATTTAAATTGCATTACACCTATCAATGGGGTATGTAACTAGTAAAAAATTATAAATTTATTACATGTTAATAGCATTGTTTTATGAATGGTATTTTAATACATGTGATTTTGGATGTTGAACAGGCTAATATTGGCAGTTTCAAGCAAACACCTCCTAGTGTCAGTGGATTCACTCAAACATACACAGAGGTAATATAATAAAGAGAACTTAACTATTGAATTCTACTTAATAGATTTGTGTAGTTTATATTCATATTGTTGGTTATTTTGCATTACACATCATTCAAACTCAAAGCATTACTTCAAATTTCACAACTAATAACTAGATGTTGATAGATGATGAAATTTCAACTATACAATATAGTTGTCTAGAAAGTCAACATAAGCAGCACAATGAAATTACTTCACATGGAGGCATGTTCTTGCATAGGTATGCTAGCACGACAAACTATGGATGCTTGAAAAAAATGTATGAAACCATAATAGTATGCAATAGCATAGACAAGGTAGTTAGTGATGCAGAGCATCATATCAAAACACTCAATCATCAGGGTAAATCTGATGTAAAGCATCCAACAAACACCATCAACATCATTTCTTCAAGGGATTTCAATCCCAAATAGAATCAGGAGAAGATCAAATATAATTTCATCATAAATCTACTTTTCATTCAACCAAAATCTACTTAAATTCTCTTAGGAATTCCATAGGCCATCATTCATCATTCCACTAATCAGTATTGCAATTGACTCCTTCAAAGAAAAAACCATATTAAAGAAAACTTTGACTTAATCAATTAGATTCACATCATTCTCAACCACCATAAAAACAACATAAACCTAATTAGTGACACTTGAACAATTCATCCTTTCATTTATTCAACAAGGCAATAAATCATCTAAACCATACCTCATTATTATCAGTCCATTATCAAGCACTATACTCACCGTATTTTTATTGCAATGGCCTATTTACAGGTTACAAACTCCCACTACAATAGAATCTTGATTATCATATTGTGGTTAATCACTAATTTGCTCAAAAGGCTTCATAATACTCACCCATCCAACCATCAAAGTCACCAAACCTATCTTATACACCTTAACCAAATTTAGTAACATCAATCATATTATTAGTTTGATAGTAACCAAGCACTCAATATCATCCTTTCCACTATTTAAACAAACATCTTTGTTTTGATCAGACAATATCATATTCCTCTAGTAGGTTTGTCAACCATTGAATCAGGTAGTTACATTCCTATCTCAAAGCTTATTAAAAAAATCAATGCACATTTAGAAACACTTCCAGCACATCACAACATATCAAAGTTCCTAGATGTTTGACATAAAGAAAATCATCAGATTTTAGACTATCCTTTGAAGAAAGGCTAGTAGATTAGGCCTGTTTTACAAAGAGACCCCTTCAAAACCATTCCAAATCACTCAAAACCTTAAAAAATTCTTCAAGCATGTCTTATAACTCAATATTTTACCATTTATAGGGATTGAAAACCATGAAAATGTTCTGATCCAATAAACCCTCATTTATGGGGTGTAAAAGCACAAATCAAGGAGGGTTTTGTGAAAAATACTCTTGCAAACCTCTATTTCTCTAGCTAGCACCTGGAACATGATTTTTATGTCTACCAAGACCTTCTACATCATTTTCAAGCCTCTACACACTTTTTTATTCATGACCCGTGACTGTAGCATCACTTTGTGTAGGAAAATACTCTATTTTCTAGTGTAGCAGCAACTCCACCATGGTATTCTTGCTTTTCCCTGCACTTGCAATCATCAAAACATGCAAAAAAACCTAAAATTAATGTAGTCCACAAATTTACTTGACCTACATTGGTGTAGTGAAGAAAAACCCTATTGGACTCTCAAACTTGCTTCTAAAAGGACTCTATTGGGCATTGAAAACTGCCTCTTATTCTTTTGTTTCCTAAAAGTAACCAATTCCAACTCTTGAAATTGGAAACTAACTCCTCTTTACATGTATTCACAGTATGATTTAACTTTGGGTGTTCCTAAATTACCAACACAAGAAAACAAAACAATCTAGAGTAATGTTGCAAACTCAGAGACAAGGAGTTTTTATTTCAAAATCTAATTACAAGAACACAAAATTCTACTTTTTCTCGCCTTTACATGCCTTTTAAAGATATTTATTTTTCCATAACTATCTTTCCATTAGTTCAAAACACCCCTTTTAATCCTTAATATGCATGATTTCCCTGTTTTTGCCAATTTAACAACTTTTAACAATATTACATTATTGCATTGTTTGCATTTTCCCACTTTGACCACCTAGAACTTACCCATAACCATAAATACATTCAAATAAGACCTCATATGACCTTTAACATGCTTTACATCATTTTCCCATGACCTTTTTTGATTGAATGAATACAAATTTGAACACTTATCCCTTTTGCAAAATTGAAAAGTATTTGATGACCTAGGTGCTCTTGCACTAACATCTGACCCAATTGAATCAGGAGAAGATCAAATTTAATAATCAACTAAAATTTCTCTCTTTTCATCAAAAATCATATTGTTTCATTTGCAAACCACAAGGCAACAACAAGCCAACTCATTTCAATACTTCTTCTTATCATCCTCAAGCTTCAAACATCTTATATATCAGCAAAAATGATTGATCTGTGCACAAGAAACCTAATTAGAGTCACTAAACAATCCACTCTTTCATCATTCACCAAGGCACCCTTCCACTCAATTTTCTTTACATAGGAAAAATAACCAAAACCCAATCTTTCATGTTACAACCTATATCCATCAAATCCTAACACACCTTTGTCATCATCAATTTATATGAATTCAAGCAAAACCTAATAAAGAGCTCTAAATATTTCAATTCCTTAAACAACTCACCAAATTTACACTTTTACCAACTAGTTCCTTAAGACCAAGATACTACAATAAACCATTTACACCTCAATCATTTCATCTGACTTCCAAGACATTACTCACATCATGTTTATTGACTAAGCTTATCCTATGCACAAATCAAGCCCTACAAAGGAGGGTTTATTGCATAAGGTACTTACAAACTTTAAATACTCCTGCCACCACCACAAACACCATGGAAATAGCCTACATAAGTTTTAGAAATGATGCAGAGTGGCAAGGAAGGAAAACTCACAATCACAAATGGAAAAGTCACTCCACTAAATGCTTCTCTCAAATACTCTCATGAGTCCTAAACTCCACTATTCACTCATAGTGTTCACAACTCAGACCACTCAAAAATCTTGAAAACATTTGGATCATGTCTCATTAAGTCAAAACAAGGTTTAACAACCCTCTAGCATTTAGGTTTCAACAAACACCCATCACTATGGTGACTTAGACCTCACTCTCTCTTAAGGCTTGCAGCCCTTGTCCGATAGGATATTCAAAATTAAAAAAAAAAGGAAGACTATTAAGACACCAAACTAGTGGATTCAAACCCCTAAGATGGACCCCTACAAGCTTCCAAAACCATTCCTCTTGACTGTCAAAACATCACTCACAATGGCCCTTTCTACTACTGCTCCAAAAGGCCTAATTCATAGACCTACACCTAGGTCTTGATTATCTAGGCTCTCCCCTTCACCCCAAAGCCAAAATTCAGACTCCTACAGGTTCTCCACACCTATTTCCACCATTCCTAAGTGCCTCTTAAATAGATTCTTCAAAATCAAGAAAAAACTCATTTTTTTTGCTTGTCAATTATGCTTGCCACATAGAGATGTCAAGCCAAAATTCATGCACAACTTCCAACAATGAGCCTAAAATTCTCCAAAACATTGAGTAAATTATAGGACAGCCTTATATCTTCTATCCCACTAGGATTTAGCAATTTACAATGTGGGAATGGAAAAAATATACATTTTTCACCCAAAACTCTGATTTTAAGGGTTTTTAGACCACCTGATAGAGAAATTGGAATATCTCCCTTGATACTCAAGGAATTCTCACCACTTGAACACCAAAGTAAATCTTATTCAATTACCTATCCAACCATTATGGGCTTGGAGCGTGAAAGTGAACATACAATCCGTACCAAGTACGACATCAAAAAATTCTTTAGAAAAACATAGTTAAAACAACAAACTTCTTATTGAAACTTCTTCAAAACATCAACATCAACCTTTCCTTGACCAAGAGAGGCATATTTGAAGTCTTAAAAGCTCCCTCAAACTTCTTGCAACTGTCTTTTGAAAAGAGAGATGTTGGAAAACAACTAATCTCATGCTTTGACTTCTAATTGCCTAGTTAAGGCAATGTGAGCAACTTCTACCAACTTGACAACAAAGAGCCTTCCAAAATGTGTCAAAGGAATTTAAAACCTTTTCTAAAAGTAAGGTGACTCCCCTCAAGTGTCTATATATAGCAAGGCATCCTTTTTCCTTATTTTTCCAAGATGCACTGGACTTACAAAGGAGGATGGAGACCTTGTTGTACAAAGAAGTTGGTCACCAAGACCAAAAAATCAACCAAAAACCTATAAGACCTACTACAAATCATTGAAATGGTCCATAAGACCTTATTCCATCCATAAACCAAGAAAAAAAACATGAAAAATTATTCTATGTCCCTTAGACCCATGGGTGCTCCTGCACCATACTCCCAAGCAAGAAAAAGATCTCAAGTCCTCTTTGAGATCAGGTCTTCTACAATAGTTCCATGTTGTATCCTCTTTAGGTAGACCTTGCCATTTGATCAAGTATTCCTTGTAAACCTTCCTTCTAGTCTTCTTTGTCTCCTTGGTGTCTAGGATGTATTCAAGAATCATAGGTTGGTTGGGGGGTAGTTCCTTCACCCAATCTTCATCCTACATTTCTATTGTACCTACTCCATCACCTACATTCACAGAAGCTTTGAAAGGATACAAGTTAGAAATGTTGAAGATAGGAGAGATTGCCACCTCAAGAGGTATCTCTATTTCATAAGCATTTTGGCCAAACTTGTAGACCACCTTGCAAGATCCTATCTTCTTCATCATGATTTTAGTATACTTTCCTTTTGGAAGTCTCTCCTTCTTCAAGTGTGCCATCACCAAGTCTCCAACCTTGAATTGGACATTCCTCTTCTTTAAATCTGCCTTTTCCTTATACTTCTCAACATTCTTTTGAAGGGTTTCCTTCACTTGTTGATGAATATCCCTGATTGTAACATCAAAGTCCTCACCTTGAGCACTTATCTTAGAAACTCCTTGTAGATCTCTTAGTTCATAGACCCCTCTAGGGTGCATGCCATATATTACTTCAAAAGGGCTTCTACCAATGCTCCTATTCATGGATTCATTATATGAAAATCAGGCCCGAGGTAAAATTAGATCCCAAGCTTGTCCATGCTCCTTGGTAAGGAATCTTAAGAGGTTTCCCAATGATCTATTCACCACTTCAGTTTTTCCATCCATTTGTGGATGGTATACTGAACTAAAGGATATATTTTTTCCTTTATTTTCTTCCACAAGGTCCTCCAAAAGTGACCAATCAATTTAGAATCCCTGTCAGACACAATACTTAAAGGCAGTCCATGTATCCTAACAACCTCCTTAAAGAAGACACCTGCTATATGAGATGCATCATTAGTGCATTTGCAAGGAAGAAAATGTGCCATCTTACTAGATCTATCAACTACCACAAATATAATATCAAAACCTATTTGGGTTCTAGGCAACCCCAAGACAAAGTCCATACTTACACACTCCCAAGGCCTATTTGGAATGGGTAGTGGCTGATAGAGTCCTCCATTTGATGAAGTTCCCTTTTCCCTTTGACAAATTGTACAGCCTTCCACATACCTTCTCACATCCACCTACAACTTTGGCCAATAGTAAAATCTCCTAACTTGTTCCAAGGTCTTGTCAATGCCAAAGTGACCTCCAAGACTCCCACTATGTTTCTGCTTTATGATATTCTCCCTCATTGAGCATTTACACACACACAATTGGCTTCCTTTGAAGAGAAAACCATTCTGCAATAAAAAGTCAGAGAATTCACCATGAAAAGAATTGAAATGTTGCTCACAAACATTGTATACCTCCTTGAAATTTGAGTCTTCATGATACATATCCTTCAATGCTTCAACCTCCATAATTTGGAGTTGGATCTCTTGCACTACAAGTGCCCTTCTACTTAGAGCATCTACCACCTTATTTGCTTGGCCCTTCTTATTCTTTATTGTGAAATTATAGGCTTGCAAAGACTCTACCCACTTCATGTGCCTATGACTATGTTTTTCCTATGCATTAAAAAACCTCAAGGCATGATTATCAGAATAAAAAAAAATTATTTAGGTAACAAGTAGTGCCTCCACTTTTTGAGGTCTTGGACCATAGCATACAATTCCAAATCATAGTAAGAATACTTCCTCTTTTCTTCATTCAGCCTCTCACTATAGAATGTAACTGGTCTGCCTTCTTGGCTCAAAATAGCCCCTATTGCTTGATTGCTAGCATCACACTCAATGGTAAAAAATTTATCAAAATCAAGGAGCACAAGTATAGGCTATTGTGCTACTCTCATTTTTAGATATTCAAACCCTTTATCAGCCTCATTGGTCCAAGAAAACTTACCTTTGTTACCTCCTTTTATGGTGTCCAAGATTGGTGCACAAATTTGGCTAAAGTTCTTGATGAATTTTCCATAAAAGCTTGCAAGTCCATGGAATCTTCTCACATCTCCCATGGATTTTGGTGTTATCCAAGTAAGAATAGCATCCACCTTTGAAGGATCCAACTTCAAACTTCCCTTGGAGATGAAAAAACCAAGGTAGACTAGTTCTTCCTTCATGAATTCACACTTTTCCATGTTGATCAGTAGCTTCTCTTCTTGTAACCTCCTTAGTACCATGTCAAGATTCTTCAAATTTTCTTCTTTATATTTTCTAAACACAAGGATGTCATCTAAATAAACTGCAACAAACTTTCCAATGAAAGGTCTCAATACCTCATTCATAAGGAACATAAATGTACTAGGGAAATTTGATAACCCAAAGGGCATCACCAACCACTCATATAGCCCTTCATTAGTCTTAAAAGTTTTCTTCCATTCATCCCCCTCTCTGATCCTTATCTGATGGTACCCACTCTTTAGATCAATCTTGGAAAAGTAAGATGCTCTTGATAGAAAATCCATGAGGTCCTCCATTCTTGGCATCATGAACCTATATTTGATTGTGATCCTATTAATGGTTCTTGAATTAGTGCAAAGCCTCCAATTCCCATCCTTCCTTGGTCCTAGGATAGTAGGAACAACACATGGGCTCAAATTCTTCCTCACTAGCCCTTTATCCATCAACTCTTGCACTTGTCTTGCAATCTCCTCATTTTGAACACATGTCATCTTGTATACAACCTTATTGGGAAATGTAGCCCCTAGAATCAGATCAATATGGTAAATTATATGCCTAATGGGAGGTAGGGAACTAGGTAATTCATTCACCATTATGTCCTTGTACCTTTCCAACAACTCTTGGACTTCCTTTGGTGCATCTTCCTTCTTTGTGGGAAGATCTACTTCACTTTTTGGCTTCATAATTAGGAAGAATCATCTTCCTCCTCCTTCCTTCAAGGTCTTCATGAACTCCTTCTCACCCACTATCAAAACACCAGGCCCTTCATGCTTTGCCTTGTCTTCTTCTAGGAGAGGTGAAAGGTTGTAAGTCTTCCCATCCTTCACAATGGAGTATGTGTTTTTTTCCCCATCATGCTTGGTCTTCCTATCAAACTACCAAGGCCTACCAAAAATATATAGTTTAATACTTGTACTCAAAATTTTGTTCATTAGATCTCGTACATTATAAGTCATGACGTGGATCACTATTGTAACTTTTTGTGATTGAATATTTTTTTGTTTTATTTTCAGATGTTGGTTGTGGAGACACCTCCAAATGTTACATGGGAAATGGATATTGGTGTTTCATCCACTATATGATCCTCCATGGCTCTAATAGAGGAGGTGTGAGGCAAATTAATAAATTTCAATTTACATTCGTTGTTATAGATGTTAGTTCTAGTGAAAAATCAAACCATTATTGATTCACAATTTAATTCCTATTTGGATGGTTTATACAGGACTTGAGCATGCCTAAGCATTGAAATGCAAATATTTTCATCATGGAGAGTGATCATGAGATGGTCATAAGTTATTATTTTGTTAAATATATCATTTCTTATAATGTAATTTCTATAAATTAATTCCTTTACTTCTTATTGTAGAAGTTAAAACTTCACCAGGAGCTAAACTGTAGGAGGAGCAGTAGGAGCACTCCTCGAGCATAGCAGAAATGAGTGGCAGACTTATCGCCATCGGATCACCAAACAAAGGGAAATAATTTATTTCCAGAGCATGGAGAGAAATGAAGTTTTATTCTAGAACACTTTGTTGTATGCCTAGACATGGCAATTTTGTACATATCTTGTATTGGATATATTTAACATTGTATGCCTATATGGAATTCTCGTAACCCTATATGGCTATTTTGTAACTATATTTTATACTTATATCTACATATATTGATGTATGCATACATGGCTATTTGGTTAATACAAATATTTTTGATAGATGGTGTCCATATTTGCTCTTTTTGACAATGTCAAAAGCATGGCTGCATACAAATTAGGCAAAAGACTTTTCCTTTTAGATTACCAATGCATGGAAGTTTTAAAAAGTATCCTTGATATTACAAAAAGATATGTTTTTATACCATAGCAGCAAAAATATTTTGGGGAAAAAATCGGCAAACCAAAAGTATAAGATTTTTTGAAAAAATCGGGAAAAAGTCTAAAAAAAGTCAGAAAAAAATCAGATTTAAAAAAAGGTAAAAAGAAAGTAGAGATAAAGAGATAAAAATTTAAAAAATTATTTCCATATCATAGAGATATAGAAAATAAAATAAAAGAATTTAACTATTAATAAATTGTAAAATAGATTTTTGTAATTTATATTCATCGTTAGTTACATTGCTGAAGCTCAAAGCGACATTGCATAACTAATAACTAGATCTTGATAGATGACAAAATTTCCAATTACAATATAGTTTTACAAAGTCAACCTAATGATTGTACATTACTTCACATTGCATAACTAATAACTAAAGAATGACTCCCAAGTTTGCATTTGCTTGTCATGGCATTCTGTAGGATACATACATTTGAGGCATTTTTTTCAAACAATTCACTACCTTGTCTATACTACCACAGTTTTGATACATGTCTACCAAAGTATTTTGTCAAATAGTTCATTGCCTTGTTGCTATGGCTGAAAGCCTAAAACAAGTGCTTTTGAACACTTGCTATGGATTCTTGGAAAAAATATATCAAAAGCATAATAATAAGCATAGACAAGACAGTGAACCATTTGAGAAAATGCCTCAAAGAAATGAGGTCTCACGCTGATGGAATTCCATGACAATCAAAAGCATTAGATTGTCATGGAATTCCATCACCATGAGACCTCATTTCTTTGAGGCATTTTTTCAAAGAGTTCACTGCCTTGTCTATAACACCTTCCCTCATACATGTCTATCAAAGAATTTTATCAAATAGTTCATTTACTTGCCTTTAGCACTTTATGGCTAATAGCCTAAAATAGAGTGCTCAAACAAGCTATGGATTGTCGACAGCATTCCATCCACCATGAGACCACATTTCTTTTGAGGAATTTTTCAAATAGTTCATTGCCTTATGCATGCTGCCACATTTTTCATACATGTTTACCAAAGAGATTTTTATCAAACATTTCCCTCTTTGCTGCTATGAAACAAAACTAAAATAGGTGCTTAGCACCAAACTAAAGCTATGGATGCTTAGAAAAAATCTATTAAAGCATAATAATAATCAATAGCATAGAAAAGGTAGCGAACTACTTGAATAAAAGCCTCAAAGTAATGCGGTCTCAATGGTGGTGGAATGCCATGACAATACATAACAAATTTCTTTTCATGTCATTCATGATGCCATTCCATCACAATGAGACCACATTTCTTTGAGGAATTTTTTCAAACAGTTCATTGCCTTGTCTATGATACCACATTTTTCATACATGTTTACCAAATAATTTTATCAAACAATTCACCTCCTTGCTGCTATGGCTAAAATCCTAAAATAGGTGCTTCCAAAAAAGCTATGGATGCTTGGAAAAAATCTATCGAAGCATAATAATAAGCAATAGCATAGACAAGGTAGCGAACTGTTTGAAAAAAAACATTAAAGAAATGTGGTCTCAATGGTGGTGGAATGCCATGAAAATCCATAGCAATTTTCTTGTCATGGAAATCATCATGCCATTCCATCACCATGAAACCACATTTCTTTGAGGCATTTTTTCAAATAGTTCGCTGCCTTGTCTATGCTACCACATTTTTCATGCATGTCTACCAAAGCATTTTATCAAACAATTCACTACCTTGCTGCTATGGCTAAAAGCCTAAAAAAAGTACTTTTGAACAAGCTATGGATGCTTGGAAAAAATCTATAAAAGTGTAATAGTAAGCAACAAGCTATGGTCTCATGGTTTTTTTTCACGCAAAAATTAGTGTGATTTTATTCACATTTTTTTGCAGGTTATAAACACTTTGTTTTCTGCCAATTTTGTTGTTTTAAATGACATTCAAGTTTATAGTGGTTTTGTTGTTTATATGATGATATGTGATATTCTAATCCTAATTCATGCTTCTAGGTTGCATAGCTATATATATATATATATATATATATTACATGTTTTTTGTACCAATGAACCCAAAACAAACTGAACCCCCTCCAAAAAAATTTGGCCAAACTAGCGAACCGAACCACCGAACCTGAACCTCAAAACCTATTCGAACACTATTCATTTTTCTTGCACAAACTTAATTGACCACCAAATTATGTTTCCCCTTGACTTTACCCATGTTTACTCCCTCAAACCTCTCTTTTTCATTTAAAACCCCTATTTTCCCAAATAGGGCATGTCATGCCATAACATACTTTTGACCTCCCCTAACCTTGTAGACCTTTTGAACACATCAAACTCCACAATCTCACCCTATTTAATAAAACCTATTCTAACTTATTTTCAAGTAATTTCTTCTTTTCACCTCCTCTAGCCTTGCTTTTAAGGGGCCTCAATTTTTAGTTTTCAATAGGGGAAGAGCTAGTAATCTCTTCCAATTCCTTTACTAATACTATTTTCTTATTCTAATCCCCTCCTACTTACATCAGGCCCATATCACCAAGACACAACCTGAACAATAGGTGGAATGGCCTATTTCAACATACTACACTCAAACCCTTAAGGGATCGATCTAGTTGAACATAGCTCAGAGTGATTCCACATGTTTGGGTGAGAAAGAGGACCATGCCTAGCATGAACATGCATATTTGGATGCATTGGAACATTTTTTTTGGTCACATGAGTTGTAGATCGAAAGTTGCACCACTTTGCAACTTTCCACTAGTTCTATTTGACACTTTTTCCATCAACTGAAATCTGGACACTACGGGAAAAACACTCTAAGATAATGAAAACCTAGAGAGGTTATTGTAGAGGGGCCTAATGTGATCCCATGGGATTAGATGATAAGTTTCTAAGCATCACGGTGTCTGAGTAACCTCATTTGAATCTTGTAGCCATTTTTCCCTTTAGACCCTTAAGGGATCGATCTGGTTGAACATAGCTCAGAGCGATTCCGTGTGTTTGGGTGTGAAAGAGGACCATGCATAGTGTAAATATGCCTATTCAGACATGTTGGAATAGTTTGTTTAGTCACATGATTTGTAGAACGAAAGTTGCACCACTTTGTAACTTTCCACTTCTTCCATTTGACACTTTTTTTATCAATTGAAAACTGGACACCACTAGAAAACCATTCTAAGATAATAAAAACCAAGAGAATTTATTGTAGAGGGGCCCAACATGATCCCATTGGATTAGAAAAAAAAAATCTAGGAATCACGGTGTCCGAGTAACCTCATGATGAAGTTTCTAGCTATTTTTCCCTTTGGACCCTTAAGGGATCAATCCAATTGAATGTAGTTTGGAGTGATTCCATGCATTTGGGTTTGAAAGAGGACCATTCCTAGAATAAATATGCCTATTCAAGCACATTGGAACAGTCTGTTTGGTCACACAAGTTGCAGAATGAAAGTTGCACCACTTTGCAACTTTTCACTGCTTCCATTTGACACTTTTTTCATCAACTGAAAAATTGGACACCATGAGAAAACCACTCTAACATAATGATAACTTAGAGAGGTTATTCTAGAGGGGCTCAAAATTATCCCATCAGACTAGATGAGAAGTTTCTAAGCATCACAGTGTTTGAGTAACCTCGTGTTGAAGTTTGTAGTCATTTTTCCCTTTGGACCCTTAAGGGATCGATCCGGTTGAATGTAGCTCAGATCGATTCCTCATGTTTGGTTGAAAAAGAGGACCATTACTAGCATAAATATTCCTATTTAGATATGTTGGAACAATCCGTTTGGTCACACAAGGTGGAGAATGAAATTTGCACCACTTTGCAACTTTCCACTGCTTTCATTTAACACTTTTTTCATCAACTAAAAACTAGACACCATGGGAAAACCACTCCAAGATAATGAAAACTGAGAGAGGTTATTATAGATGGGCCCAATATGATCCCATCGGATTAAACAAGAATTCTCTAAGAATCACAGTATCCAAATAACCTTATGCTGAATTTTGCAACCATTTTTCCCTTTGGACCCTTAAGGGATCAATCGGGTTGAACGTAGCTCGGAGCGATTCCGCATGTTTCGGTGTGAAAGAGGACCACACATGGCATAAATATTCCTATTTGGACATGTTGGAATAGTCTGTTTGGTCACATGAGTTGCAGAACAAAAGCTACACCACTTTGCAACTTTCCATTGCTTCCATTTGACACTTTTTTCATCAACTTAAAACTGGACACCACGGGAAAACCACTCTGAGATAACAAAAAATGAGAGAGGTTATTGTAGATGGGCTCAACATGATCCCATCAGATTAGATGAGAAGGTTCTAAGCATCACGTTGTCTGAGTAACCTCATATTGAAGTTTGCATCCATTTTTCCCTTTGGACCCTTAAGGGATCAATCATATTGAACAAAGGGTCTATACTCTAAACTTATCCAAACCTTATCAACTCTTGAGGCAGAAATTCTAAGGTGTGAAAACTTCAAAATCCACAATTAGATCTCATTTATACCACCGTACAATGGGTAAACGACAAAACCCTCTATTGTAGCCTAAACCCTAGGGGTTTATTGAAAATGATACTTCCAAAGCTAACCACAACCTAAAAATAACTCAAACAAGTTTTTGATACCCTAAACAAGCTCAAACAATCATAAAATAATGCTTCCATACACAAAAACACAATTTAACTATTCAAAACCACCATTTTTCTTAAAGAAAACTCACTTTTACACACATGGGTTTCACTCCCATCTCACTTTCAAACCTCCCCAACACTAACACATCATTACCACACCTTAATAATGTTAGTGTAGACCCATTCCTCAAGTTACAGAGGCTACAAAAAGAGGAATGGGTAAAAAGTCTATTTTTATTGACTCAAAACCTTCAAATGTACAAGTTCAGGCCAGTTTTAGTAAATTGATGGTATTCTACTCCTTATTTGCCTTGATGAATAAAACCTACTGAATGGTGCTCCTGTGCCAATCATACATTGACCTTCTTGTCACTCCTAAAGTTTGGATCACATCCATTACCTCCACATAAAACTCGGCATCCTTGGTCTTCTTGGTTCCCATGCCTTGATATGGTTATGCAAATGAAAATGAAGCAAAGTAATCATCTCCTTCTCCACTAGCTAGAAGAATGCATGCTTAATGTTTTGATACATGATATCATCTCTTTCATCTACTCTCATGGTTAAATACCAAAATCTAGTATGGTGGGCCTCTAGAGCTCTAGTCATCTTTCTTCCTCTTCCACCAAATGTTGGCCCGATCCACACGTCTACCAACCTAATTGACTTTTTTTTAAAGCTAAAGATTCTCTTGAGTCACCAATGTTGCTCTATCTTCCTTTTCAGACTCTTTCATTGCTATAGATCGTCTATGGGATTTAATCATTTGTACCACATGTGGTTGATGTGCTTTGAATCCTTGCATCTAAAGGAAATTTCCTCAACATAAATACTTTCTCAAGGTTAACAATCATACATTGACCTTCTTTCCCATCTTAAAGTTTGGACCACATCCATTACCTCCACATAAAACTCAACATCCTTGGTCTTCTTGGTTCCCATGCTTTGATATGGTTATGCAAATGAAAATGAAGCAAAGTAATCACGTCCTCTTCCGCTGGCTAGAATAATGCATGCTTGATGTTTTGATACATGATATCAACTCTCTCTTTTTC
Source organism: Sequoia sempervirens (assembly GCA_007258455.2). Lineage (NCBI taxonomy): Eukaryota > Viridiplantae > Streptophyta > Pinopsida > Cupressales > Cupressaceae > Sequoia > Sequoia sempervirens. The sequence goes on from VDFB02373365.1 coordinate 352,364,445, forward strand.
TCTCATGGTTGAATATCGAAATCCAGTATGGTGGGCCTCCAGAGTTCCAGTCATCTTTCTTCCTCTTCCACCAAATGTTGGCCTTATCCACACATCTGCTAGCCTAATTGGCTTTGTTTTTTGAAAGTTGATGTTTATCCTAAGTCACTAATGTAGCTCTCTCTTCCTTTTCAAACTATTTCATTATACAAATCATCTTTGGGATTTAATCATTTATACCACATGGTTGATGTGCTTTGAATCACTAGTAATGGTCTTCAAAATTGGCTGCTAGTACAAGTTCATTCTGCTTTCATAATACTTTATAATCATGGAGTTCAGCCATTCCTTGATGTCATCAAGTGAAGATTGAGGAATGGCATCAATTTGGAGTACATCCTACTTGAAGTATTTGAAAGAAATAGCCATATCAAATTCCTTTTTCCCAAGTCCTACTCTCTCAAGGTTAACAATCTCAATCTCAATAATAGCGATTGCTACTAAGAAAGGTAATTCCACCAACTCTACAAAAGAATTTACCAGAAGAATAATAAAAGCAGAGGATTTGAAAGGAACTCCATGAAAACCAAGCTCTTTAAATGGTACATATCAAAGTATAGTTCAAAATCTTTTAGATGAGGCTGCTCCCATAGCTCTCTTACTCACTTGAAAAAACATTGAAACTCTATATTGATTTTATTTTTCATGTCCCTCTCTTGTTGTTCTTCCTCAATTTCATCAAGATCATACATTGACCTTCTTGACCCTCCTAAAGCTTGGACCACATCCATTACCTCCACATAAAACTAGACATCCATGGTCTTCTTGGTTCCCATGCCTTGATATGCTTGTGCAAATGAAAATGAAGCAAAGTAATCATCTCCTTCTCTATTGGTTGGAATAATGCACACTTAATGTTTTGATACATGAAATCAAATCTCTCTTCCACTCTCATGGTTCAATACCAAAATCTAATATGCTGGGCCTCTAGAGTTCCAATCATATTTTTTCCTCTTCCACCAAATGTTAGCCTGATCTAGACATCTACTAGCTTAATTGACTTTGTTTTTGAAAGATGAATGGTGCAAGAGCACCCACACCTCACCCTCAATTGTGATTTTTTGATGGTAAATTGGGAGGATAGTTGGTAAATGTTAGTACATTGTGGTCTTTTTGTCTTGAATAAGGTCTAATAGACCAATCTTTTATGTACTTTGGGAATTAGTAGGTTAGGGTGGACAAATGTGCAAAAGCACTCTTGAATTAAATAATTGTTGATATTTCCATAAAGGAAAATTATGTAACAAGTACATGGGAGTGTAGAGAAAGATTCTAAAAGTCATGTTATAAGTGTGTCTAAGTGCTCCTAGGCCTTTAGAATATTAAATTTGCATGATAAAGCTTAGTAAGCAAAACCATTCTTAAATAATAAATACTAGTATTTGTAGGCTTAATAAGGGTTTGGTGGTTCAAAGGTAGTTATGGGAATTGAAGGGAGATGATTCTCATTTGAAATGTATTAAATAAATAATTCAATCATGAATGGGGGTTCAATCAATAGTTTTTTTGAAGATTGGTGCTCTTCAAAACACCTAAAACTATGGAATTTCAACATTTTTTTAAGTTTTCAGTTTCTTTTTAGTTGTTTTAGTGAAAGGAAAATCCATTTTTCTTTATTCAGCATGTACAGACTAGCAGGGTCTGAGTTTACTTCAATTTTTGTGATGGAGCCCTTCCTCCTATTGTGGTGAATTGTGAATTAGAGGAAAGGTTTAAAA
>VDFB02373365.1:352366301-352396876 GCA_007258455.2 Sequoia sempervirens
GGCCACTCTTAACTCGCATCTTTTGTTTCCGTTTTGCATTCCTCGTTCTGTTTCGGTTCCGTTCACGCCTGTTAATTTTATTTACGGTTCCATCGGGATAAGCATATTTTAAAGATTTTATTTACGGCTTCCACCGTCCATGAATTATTTTCATCACGATGAGCATATTTTTTAAGTTTTATTGAAAAATGAATTAGGGCATTTGATTGAAAACTAATTATTTTCATCGCCAGAGGTGTCATATTGTCAACAAATAACCGTAGTTTATACCTATGGAAGCTATATATATATATATATATATATATATATCAACAATAATTTTTTAATATTTTTGAATTATTTTTGAACGGGGAGGACTAGAACTCGTGACCAGCCTCCTACAACAAGAAAGACTTAGCCAACCAAGCTAGGGCCACCGCCCATATTTTTGAATTATTTTAAATATTATTTTATTATTGTTTTAAAATTTTAAAAATATTTGTTATTTAAGAAATGATCTTTATATTTATGTATTTTTTTATTCAAAATAATTTACTTTAATCAAAATTTAAATTTTGTGTTTATTTTTTAAAATAAGTTTTATGAAATAGAAAATAAAATATTATTGATTTTTTAATCAATTATTGATTAGTTCTTAGTATTCTTAAATTTTATTTAATTTATCATTTTTTTTTTTTCTAAATATTATTAGTGATATATATAATTTTTTACTCACTATTTTTTAATAAATATGATACTGCATTCTTATAAAAAGACAACTTAATTATATATTTTTAAAATACTATTTTGAAGTGATATTATACAATCTTTTAGGAACAATGAAAAACTATACTAATAATTCTTTATATTTATTTAGGTTAATTAAATAAATATTTTAATTAAGTATAATTAATTTAGATAATAGAGTTGGGATTGTTAGCTAAAATAAATGTGCATAAGAACTAGTGGTGTTTATAAACCTTTGAGTTTTTTAATCATAAGGGTTAATTTCTCCTCATTCAAATCCCCAATAGGTCATATTTCATCTATAAGTGAAAGTATAAAGGACAATAGGAAAAATATTCATTATTTCTCAAATAATGTGCTTTAATGTAAATGTTGCTATATAATTTTCATCCTTTAAAATGTAAGACATGATATTGCTCAATAAATATGCCCTAAGATATCTTAATGATCTCCAACATGATTTTTGAGTGAGTGAATGAGAGTTCTTAATAAAAACAACCAAGTCTAGGAATAAACATAAAATTGTCCTAAGATAGCTCACAATAAGTAGTGTAAAGGTTGACAAAGACCAAAAAAAAAAAATTTAGAGATTATATTTGTGACCACATAAGTGACCTAGGTTGATTCTATATTTGTTTATTTAATCCAAGGTGATGAACAATAAATTTAAGGATTGCCAAGAAGTTTTGTGATCAATTATGAAAGGGAATGAGATATGAGATATTGTGAACTAGTTTTGCAAATAAATACTAATTATAAGATAATAATTACATTTACAACACTCTAATTATCACCATGTTACAATATAATATTAAGAAAAAAATATTACTTAATAAATAATAAATTTAGAGGTTAGATATTCAACATTATCAAGATATATAGAGAGAAAAATATTCTTTAATATAGAAAAACATTCTTTAAGATCTATCATAAAAATTCTTAAATATCATCATAATGATTAGTGAATTTTGAATATAAAATTATTGTTTGGCTTACCTAAAAGACCATCATTATAATTCACAATGCATTCTAAATAGTCCACTGATAAAAGTTTATATAATTTTTAATTTTAATAAGCTATTATATAGCATTTTTTGAAAATAAATTGTATTAACTAAATCAAAGTGCACCACCAAAAGTGCCTCTCTTACTTATAAGAATTATTCTTTAAGGTACTATATAAATTCTTAGACTAAATTTTTCTTAACAATGTCATTTGCCTCACATTTTGACCATCATTATGAATCATCATGTAATCTAAATAACTTTAATGTATTATTTTATTAAAAAACTTTTAAGAATTTTTGTATTAAGTAAATGTAAGTGGGACATAAAATATGTTCTTTATATAACTTTCCCTATAAAGAATGAACATAGGAGAATACATAGTGTAAGTTATATTATATCATCTGTGTCTAATAATATTTTGCATTTGAAATGATCTCAAACTCCTAATTAAGTATAAAATGAAGCTTCTATTTTTGAAAGTATGTTCAATGTTTTAAAGGAATAGGTACAAAGTTTGGACATTTGTATTTCAATATATGGAAGTGCTTATTTGTCTATTGTATTTTTTAAAATTTATGTTTATCATAAAAATTGGATGGATTTTAAAGTTGAAAATTTTGAAAATGATATTTTTGAAGCACATATTTAGCTATGGAATTGTGTCTTAAATTGTATAAAATTTCTAGATACATGTAACTAGTCTAGATTTATATTTTTCAATGATAATTTTTTTTTCAAGGAAAAGGGTTTGTGTTATATTTGGTTTGGTTATGTAAGTTTGCATTATAAATTATATTAATAAAGAACAAATGTTTTAAGTTTTAGTTTAATAAAAAAATAATAATTATTTTCTATAATTAATTTGAACTAATTAGTTTATACAATGGATTTAAGATAGTTTTTGTGATATATTGTAATCTCTTGATAAATTTATTATGGTGGTTATAACAAATTTAATAAATTATTTACAATTCTATTAATTGTATTGTTAACAATTTTATACATACACTTTTAAAGAATATATAACAAAAATATTAATTTAATTATAATTATGTTGAGTAACATTCTTAATTTACTTAAACTAGGTCAATTTGTTGGTTGCAAATCTAATCTCTAAAATTTAAAATAATTAAAATTAAAATTTTACCTTTGTCAACCTTTACACTACTTATTTTCAGCTAACCTAAGACAACTTTATGTTTATTTAGGCATTTAGTTGTTTTCACTAAGATCTCTCATCAACTCATTCAAAAATGATAGAGATCATTAATATATCTTAGGAATTTTTTATTGAGCACAAATGATTTCTTATATTTTGGAGAATGAAAAATATCTAGCAACATTTACATGTATCATTTTAGGAATAATGAATATTTTTTCATATTTTTCTTGATTATTTCATTTAGAAATGAAAACTAGTTTATTGGGGATTGGAATGGGAGAAATTAACCCTTATGATTCAAAAATTCAAAGGTTTTTATAAATACCAATTGTTCTTATGTGCATTTAGATAGCAAAAGTTGAGAGAAAATGAATTCCAATCTACTGCATATTCTTCTAGATTAGATATGAATCTTCATACACAAAAATCAAATTTTCATTCAAGTTATCTATATATAATTGATTGTAGAGTCTAATATCTTTGCTTGAATCAACTATTGACAACCATTATAACATTCCTACATCATGGAACTTTAAGCTAAGTACCATATTTAATTTATTTTAATATTTATATTTGATTTAATATTTATTTTAGCTAACAATCTCAATTCTATTATCTAAATTAATTAATACTTAATTAAAATATTTATTTAATTAACCTAAGTAAATATAAAGAATTATTAGTATATTTTTTGTTGTTCCTAAAAGATTGTATAATATCATTTCAAAATGGTATTTTAAAATTATATAATTGAGTTGTCTTTTCATAAGAATGCAATATCATATTTATTGAAAAATGGTGAGTAAAAAATTATATCTATCACTATTTATAATATTTATAAAATTAAAAATGATAATTAAATTAAATAACATGTAAGAATAGTTAGAACTAATCAATAATTGATTAAAAAATCCACAATATTTTATTTTCTATTTCATAAAACTTGTTTTAGAAAAGAAACAAAAAATTTAAATTTTGATTAAAGTAAATTATTTCCAATTAAAAAATACATAAATATAAATATAAAGATCATTTCTTAAATAAAAAATATTTTTTAAATTTTTAAAATAATAATAAAAAATATTATATATAAAATAATATTACAAATAATTCAAAAATTATTGATATATATTGCTTCCTGATTTTACATTTTTATTTTCTATTTCATAAAACTTACTTTAACAAAATTTGAATAAAAAAATAATATAAAAACATTTCTTAGATAACAAATATTTTTTAAATTTTTCAAATAAAAAGAAATTATTAAAATAATTATATATAAAACAATAAAAAAAATTAAATTACAATTATTAATTATATAAACTAATATTATTATTATTTTTTTGACAATATGACACTTCTTTTTAATATACTCACAATCAAATGTTATTCTTGATAATTCATTTTTCAATCAAACTTTTAAAAAATATGCTCATAAATCATTAAGGTGAAACGTAAAATTAAATTCTTAAAATATGCTCATTGCAATGAAACCGTAAATAAAACCCATTTAAAGAATAGGCGTGAACGGAACAGAAAAAGAACGACGGAAATAGAAACGGAAACAACACAGAAAAGAGGCGAGTTAAGAGGGGCCCACATTACTGTCACCTAACCACTGTCAGCGCTTAGTTTGTGACGTTTAAGCCCAGCTGGTCGAGATACCGAGGTCAATGCAGTGACTATGAAAACTGCGCGGCGTATGGACTGTGCAATGCAGATGATGTGTGTAGTTGTGTTGAGCGCTTCACGCCCAAGCACGGCTCTCTAAGTTGGTGGTCAAGCGGGTGTACTCGGCGAAGACCCCTGCATTGCTCTGTCACAGAGGGCACAACCGACGGCTTCTCGGAAGCCAAGAATCAATACTTGTCCGAAAAAGAAGCTGTCTTATACAACAACGAGCAAACACAACAAGGCTGCCGGACAGATTGTCTCAACAATTGCTCCTGCACAGCCTTTGCTTTCGCTATTTCTGATTCACCCCTTTGTAGATTGTGGTTTGGAGATTTATTCGGAATGCGTGTTTCGTCCGAGGGCCAATCTGTTTTCGTTAGGCTGGCTGCTTCTGAGTTGCCGCACGTGACATCAGAGCAAAGCAACAAAGCCCCTGCAGTTGCTATTTTACTTTCTGCCGCTGCGTCCTTTTTTGTTGTTTCGGCTCTCCTGTCAGCCGCATTTATTCTGTGGAAACGTCGAAGACTGTCGAAGAAAAAAGTGGACGAGGAGGTCCCATTGTCTCTCAAAAAGTTCACTTACAAAGAGCTGCGAATTGCAACGGAGAATTTCAAGCATAAGCAGGGTAGCGGAGCTTTCGGCTCTGCGTTCAAAGGGACTCTACCAGACAACACACACGTTGCGGTTAAAAGATTAGAGGGTTCCTCGCATGCAGAAAAGTAATTCCGTGTGGAAATAATCGCCACTGGAAGAATACATCATGTGAATTTGATCAGCCTGTGGGGATTCTGCATAGATCATTCACAAAGGTTACTGGTCTATGCCTACATGCCCAACGGCTCCCTAAACTCCTTTCTTTTCTCTCATTCGGAAGACGCAGAGAAGGTGTTGGACTGGAAGACCCGGTTTGAGATTGGACTGAGCACTGCACGAGGACTAGTTTACCTTCATGAGGAATGCAAGGATCGCATCATTCACTGCGATCTTAAGCCTGAAAACATTCCCTGGACCCTCTAGCCCAAAGGTGGCAGATTTTGGGCTAGCGAAGCTGTCAGGTCGAGATTTCAGCCTAGTACTGACGACCACAAGAGGAACTCGAGGGTACTTGGCTCCCAAGTGGATCGCCGACGTTCCCATCACTCCCAAGGCGGATGTATACAGTTTTGGCATGACGTTGGAAATTATATCTGGCCGAAGAAATCTAGATTTAAATGTGGAGGAAAGTATGTTGTACTTTCCTACCTAGGCTTCTTCTCAAATTGAGAGGGGGAACATGATAGGCGTTATGGATGCAAGGATAGCAAGTGAGGCAAATATCGAAGAGGTGAGAAAAGCCGCTGTGGTGGCTAGATTGTGCCTTCAAGACGATGAGATTGAGAGGCCGAGCATAAGTGAAGTGGTGAAGATCTTGGAAGGCACGATGGAGGCTTTTATACCGCAAATTTCGAGGTCTCTACAGGTCCAAGTAGGGGAAGTAGACGACCGCGACAACAATAACTACGGTCAACATCCTTCCATATCAAGTGGTTTTGTACCCGCAAAACAGTAGCCAATTTTAAATTAAAGGTTAATGAGAAATAGGCTACCCTTGCTGCCATGTTTTCTAATTAGTAGGAACTCCATCGTTATGTAGGTTACGGAATAAATGAAGGTAAGAAATATTTATATGCATATATATAATTTTTTTGATTGTAGATTTTTACGAGTATTTTTGTTTTACATTTTTAGTAAGGATAAAGAAACATTATTATCAATCATATATAAACATTAAAAGTAGTTTTGTATATTTTTTTATGATTTTTTCGTATTTTACTTTTCTAAGAAGGATATAATTTACGATAGTAAAAGTCATTTGTAGGTTGATAGATATTTTTAAAAAAATTGAAAAAAATAAAATAAAATAAAATCACGTTATCATTCTTTTAGTATATATATTTTCTTTTGTAATCTATATTTTAAGATGTTTTTGACTTTTTCCATTCATTATTTAAAATAATGTTGATTGTAATATATAATCTTTACTAAACAATCTTAAATTTTTATATTGAAATTAGAAATCCAAAAGTAATAGTTTATTTTTATAAGACATTAAAACTTTCATAGATAAAAATATTATTTAAAAAATTATAAAATTTTAACAATTATTATTATAAACATCAAAGTGTTTTAAAATAATAGAGAGCTCATTTAATTATGCAAATTTTACATATATATATATATATATATATATATATATATATATATGCCCTTTCATTACATTTAAATGTGTAGTCATGAGATATTTTTATTTTAGAATCAAATGCATAGAAAATAATTAAAAATCTATTTGTGTTAATATATTATGTGAAAATTTATTTGATTGCACTAGTCATTAACATTTATAAACATAAATCACATGATCTTAAACTAGGGTGAATGAGGTTTCTAAGGAGTCCTTCAAATACCTCAACGATATGTGAGGCCAAATCTTTAAATGAAAGTGAATAATGCCAAATAGTCAGGTGGAAAGGGTTACCAACTCTCCACCTTCACTTCCTTAAGGTATACAATTCTTGGGAGATTAGCCAAAATTGAAAATATTTCACTTCAAGAGGTTTCTTTCGATTCATCCCTTGCTCTTTATACTCCACAAAAACATGAGAGATGAGATTGTCCCCTAGGGCAATCAAATCTCTAGGTATCCCCCTTAAAAGGAATGATTCAAGTGTTTTTGTTCATCTAAGATTGCATGGAGTCCAATGGGAGAGCATACACATGTTGGGTTCCTTTAGATAACAATTAATAAAAAAACTAAAAGAGACCAACTTAATATTTTGATCTACATGATCACCCAAGGGTGTGAAGAGAGATCATATTCTTAAGAGGGTCTCACAAATATGGCATACAAGGTTCTTTCTCCAATACTCTAACCTTATGGCAACTAAAATGAGTGGAAAAGAGAATCTTGGATAAGAAAAGCTAAAACAAAAAATATATTAGTAGTTTGAAGATATTTCTTTGGATAGCAATTTAGATTAGGCTACAAAATTTGGTTAGAGAACATGAAGAAAAAACCCCAAGAATAATGAACAAACTTCTTTAGTGTCGATTAGTGTTGGAAATTTATTAAATTATGAAAGTGTTAAAATGTAGTCCAAGCACTAAATAGTGCAAAAACTAAAAGATAGAGTGCAAGTGCTAAAAAGAAAAAGCACTAAATGACAAAGTGCAAGCATCAAACTGTAGAAGTATTGAACAATAGAAGCACAAATTTATAAGAAAAAATTAAAAGATATAGAAAAATAAAATATACCTAATCTTGAAAGTGTGACCTTGGAGTTTGCAAGGGCTAAATAGAGTTACATAACAAAACCTACTAGAAACTGTTATATTTCTTACAAAATCAAGACCTTGAAATAAATAAAAAAGATGGTGATAAAGTTAGCTACAACACATGGAAACATAGGATGTCAAATAACCTATAAGGACTAGCTAGAAATAAACTAAAAATGAGAGAAAATAAAAAGAGCTAAAGCCATAGGACAAGCATCTATTTAGTGTACAAGTGAAAAAAATTGAGTATAAGAACCAAAGAATAGGGTGAAAGTGTTGAAATATAGAGCTACGATGTCATTCCAAAACTTGGGATGTGAAAAAACACAAAAACTCATTCAAACAACATGACAAATTTAGAAAACTGGGTTTACCAAAATGAAATAAATGTTCAATGAAATGAGGAAATAACAAAAATATAAAGTGTAAACCAAACTTTTTTTTACCTCAAATGACCTTACTCCTTAGGTTTAGCCAAAGTGAAGTGCACCCAATGCTCTAATTGATTTACTCTTTTTTATGCATGATGATAGTGGAATGTGGTTGCTTATGGAAAGAACGTGATGTTATGATGATAGTGGATTAGATAGAAGTTAAGGAATCATGTAATTAGGATGATATGAGATGATAAAAATTAGAGTAAGGGCCTTCATTTATAGATTCTTGATGGTGGAAATAGAGTGTTAAGATGCAATATGAGATTGATGGTTGATATTGAGTGAGGGGGTTAAGGGATTAACCTTGTGACAAGTGTCACAAGATGGAGGCATGAGAATTCCATGTTTCATAGGTGTAAGAGATAAGTGTGTTCACACATATGTGAGAATGCACATAGGGAGGCTCATTAATGTGAGAAGTGAGAGGTAGGGTAGCTACCTTATGCCATTTTTAATAGGTAGGGTGGCTTCACATGTGTAAGAGATATGTTCACACATGTGTGAAAAAAGGGTAGAGTAGGTAGATTAAGACACTTTTAAAATGATGGATAGTTTAGGTCTTGATCCATGTAGATGGATTGAATGGACAAGGATTTAGAGTGAGTTGTAATTAAATATTAGGAATTAATAGTAATGGGGATCAATTATCCAAAATAATTTAATTAAGTAGTTATTAATTAATTTATATAGATGAAGGATTTGAGAGATATGGTTATAAATTTATTTAATTAAGGTGGGGGATAAAGGTAAAGGATAAATTAAGTAAATAAATTATAATTATTTTTAATTAATTAATTACTACTAGAATAAGGTAAGGTGAAGTGTGGTCAAGTACATGAGCTAATTTATGTGTCTATAATATCTATAAACATGTAAACATTTTGTTGTCATATAATCGTGTAGCTATTATATAAGTGAAATCATGAGGCAATTTTAATCAACAAATGTACTGAAAAATAATTTTTTACTATATTAAAATAGAGAAACAATATGAAATTAAAATTAATAGGAAAAAAATTATCTTAGAATAAGTAGAATAGAATAAGCATGGAATAAAATAATTCATACTTTTTCTTTTTTCTCTTGAAATTTTTTATCTAGCTAAAAGTATAGACTTGGATAGAACTTATTAAAACATTTTTCAAGGATATTTTGGTACTCATGGTTTAGATAAAAGGGAGTTGTACCTATTTAGTGTAGAGTAGGAAAAGTGATCCTAGATTCAATTAGGTTAAATATAATTATCTCTTTTTCACTTTACTCAACATTTAAACATAAACTGGGACTAGGGTTTGATGATTAACTTGCTACCACAAAGGAGATCCAACCTCTTAAGGATTATGTTATAAATTAAGTTGTGAGGAAGATATATTTGATGTGTGATTTGTTAGGCATATTTAACATGTAATTCTAGATTTGAATATGCAATTTAAATTACATAGACAAAAAAGGAAAATAGCATAATTGACTTGGATCTGAGGAATGACAATAGTGATGAACCTACACTGTGAATTTGAGCCTGTATTGGCTCATCTATGGCATTATGTTTCCTAGACTAGACTTTTTCTTTTTGAAACTTAAATTTTTGAGATGTGGATTAAAGTCTACACTCAATTTTTGAGATTTTCATCTGTTGAAACCTCTAGATCTGACCTACAAACATGAAAATAGGGGAAAAGGTTGTGTTGTATAGGGGATTTCCTAAGTCAAATCCCATTTTGATATTTCTACCTCCACGTAAAATAATTGATTATGATCAAGAGGGCATTCCCTATGCTAGGCAAAGGCCAAAACAATAATAATTGACTAAAATTGATGAATGGCAAGTGATAATTTTACCTTGATGTAAAAACCCTTGAAGAAGAGATTCCAAACACAAGTTAATTGATGGATGCCATGATTGCTTGATAGACCTGTACAATGTTAGCTCACATACACAATATATACTATTGAAGCTAGCATGTAGAGGACAACTCAATACTTCTCTATAATTTCCTTCTAATTGATCTCCTTCTCTCTAAATTGATTTCTAATTTTCAAAAATGAGAGGAAAATATGTTTATATAGTCATTTTAATGCATATTTTTGGGTAGGGGCCGACCTAGAGTCATTTTCAAATTATAAAAAGGTTGTTAATCAAAATTTCAAATATTTAGAAATTTTCTTTTTGATCTAGGGCACCTACCATCCGTGACCAATAATTTTAGGAATAAATTTCTAGGGATGATGGGGATTTATAAATACTTTATTGAATTGGCCTTGAAATGAGTAAATTATTTTTACAATTAATGTTATAAGGGTGACAATTTTTTACCCTACATTTAGCCCCCACTTTAGTGAGAGTATGATCTTATGTTCATACTCACACTAGAGGAAATAAAAATGCCAAAATAATAAGGTGACACCAAGTTGAGGGTGTACAGTCCCCCAACATAGGATCTCATCCATCCACAAGATTAATATGCAAAGCCTACATAGAACATCCATAAGAAAAGTAAACACATAAAATATATGAAGCAAACATGCAAAAAACACAAAGAAAACACAATAAATACAAGAAGCAAACACATAAAAGACACAAGGAAAGAAAAAAAATCAAAATACATAATCAACATAATAAAAACAAATCATAAAAACAAGGTTAGTACACTAAAAATGATTCAAGTCAGTAAGGTAAAGAGACCTCAATCTTAAATTTTACATCAATCATAAGGATGTAAAATTTCTCATGAAACACATAGCTCCACTAGTAAGCAAGGTTTGTTATATGCTATGTGGCCATGTAAAATGCTCAAATTCATGAATCAACAAGCTCTATTATGCCAAATCCATGGACTATTTCACCAATCACACCTTAGGGAGTGTATAAAGGTTTAACATCATAGGGGATGAATCAATGCTCAATATCATAGGGAACAAATTAATAACCACACCTCAAGGGGCGTTATAATAACACTACTACTAAAGAGGTATGTCAATAATTCAAATCTCATAAAACATCTATGCATTTATGGATATGATGATATGCCCCCTTAAAATGTCAATGTACTTTCTATGTTGGTATTTCAAGGAAAATAAGGGGAAGAGGGGATCCTTACAAAGAATGCACAGTTCCCAAAACTAGTTATTACCCCCAAGTATAAAGGAGAAGAAAACCACACAAGGGACTATCATGTTTCTACCATAGAAAGAAATATGGTTGCACTTAATATTGTACCACCATGAGGGTATGTGTAGGATCATGATGGACCCAAAAGTGGTGATATGATGGGTATGTGTAGGGTATGTGGTTGGCAACTTTTTTTTACCCAAAATTGATGAAACAAAAAGGGTTTTTAAAGGAGATTTTCAGCTTTCCACCAATATAAATTATGCTTTACTTTGAATTTAATAAATAATTATTATTCATTTTCTATATGAATTACGACTAAAGTCCCTATTGATAGGCTAATTGAGAAACATCTATAGCTTTCAAACAGTATCATATATTTTGAATCTGAAACTTGTGTCACATTCTATGCTTTGCATACTATAGGATTAAAAAAAATAAGAAAATTCATGAAGTTTTGACCAAGTTAAGGTGGTCAGACATACAAGTTTTTTATATTTTTTAAAAGTTGTAATCAAAAAATTATAATTAATTAATTACTTAGAAAATAATTACAAAATAATATGCATCACATTGAGACATGAGTCCTCTACTTATATCTAAAGTCTTATAAAAAAATATTATCATTTTATTGTGGTTAGGGTGGTCAGATAGACACCTACTTCTTTTTTTTTTCCCTAAAATTTAAGTGCTATTGCATTGAAATTTCAAATTTTCACCAAATAGATTTATTTATTTTTAAATAAACCTAGTAGTTTAGAAACTAGATTAAATTTTCTACAAATTCTATTCATACATATTTTTGAAATAGTATAGATAACTTATTCAAATTTTTACATCAAGTTGCCTAACTCTGATTTTTCTATATTTTTTGCCACTTAAGGGCCTATATTTTCAATGATAATCTTGCACATACCCATGAATTAAAATGAGCAAAAAAATGAAGCTAAAGATTCCACATATTGAGGAGAAAGACCATAGAATAAAGATAACTGATGTTTAGAGTGATTGGGTGCATCAACATATGGAAGAGCACTACAATCAATAAGTTTTATTTTGTTACTCAAGGCTTGAAATTCATTGGTGGAATGACCATGCACAAAAAGAGTTATTTATATAAATATTCTTTTTTGTTGTAGGAGGAAGAGTAATTAAGTAGGATTTGAGTAGCCTCAACAAAATATGCTCTTGTTGCGATAAAGGTGTAGGAGACAAGTTTTTCTCTTGTGAATAAAATATTACTCAGTTACCATGTGATGTTTTAAATATAGTAGATGGTGGAGTATGAGATGTAGATGAAGGATAAGATTGGAAAACTAAACCCCTTTTTGAAAGGTATAGAATAGAATTCACATGATACTTAGCTCCTTGTTTCATTCTTTCATTATATCCACTTTTAGAAAGAATTGTATATCCAAGCCCATAACAGTTGTCCAATTAAGATGAAGTCTTATCTAAATGCTTATCAAAAGAATTGATTCTTTCACAAGAATGCAAATATTTTTTTATTTTTTAAAGTTAGGCATCACCAACACATGAGGGACGAAAGATAAATAGCTTCCATCACCATCATGGGGTGATGTTTCTAGATTTTTTGATATCAAACAGGATTGAGAAAATGAAAAAAAAGACTCCTTAGATTTGGATTGTGAGATTTTGTACTCTCCCACAAAGGAGGGTGTAAACTATAATAAACCACAATCATCACTAAAACATGCACTTGATGATGAACTATTATTTATATCATTAATTGTACTAGATTCTACCACATTTGACTCTTTGATCTTTGATGGTGAGATTTTAGACTCCCAATTGAAATAAGATGTAAAATCTAATGATCCCCAATAATCACCCAAGAGTGTATCCATAGTATCATTATCCTTGAAAGGTATTGGCTCAAAATTTGAAATGGAATAAAAGTATTAAGAGAGTTGAAAGTGTTATGTTCAACTTCAATTTATGAATTATAATTTTTCCATTTACTTTAACCATATATATCCTATTATTATATTCATAATACATCTCAAGGCGAAGAGTAGATGAGCATCCTTTCATGGCATAAATCCATGGTCTACTTAGGAGAATATTATATTAAAGAGTATCTGACATGACATGGATAAGGGTAGGAAAATTCATGTGCCCTACCTTAATGGGTAGTGTTATTTTCCCCAATGGTTACCTACTAACATTATGAAAACCATGGATAGAAAGATTAATAGGTTCTATGAGATTCTTATCCACATCAAGTTTATTTAGAAGATCAGTGTTTTAAAAATTTAGACTTGATCCATTGTCAATAAGTGTATGTCTCACTCCAATTTTATTAAATCTAGCAACACATATCATTGGAGCTTTATGTCTTTCTGGACCTCAAGCATCGGTAATTCATGATAAGGGAAGGTAATGTCCAACTTTGATGCTTGCATACAATCAAAAAAGGGTACTAAATCATTTAGTTTGATAGAAAGTGAGATATAAATATTTTACAAAGCCTCTTGGAGCATTCTATGTTGTGTAAGTGATGTTTGAATCAAGACCCAAAGGGAGATCTTGGTTGGATTATTACCAAGTTTCTCAAGAAGATCATATTCTTTACCACTATGTTGAGGAATACTAGGTGGGGTTGGAAGATATAGTTGAGGTAAAGGAATGGATATTGTTGTTTGATTTGGTTGCTTATTATTTCTAGCATTATATGTGTGAGAAACTACATGATAGCTTTTTCGCTTCAACACATCTTCTTGCACATGGTTACTAGTGAGCTATTTTGCAAAGTTTAGGATATGGCCATGAGGTTTGGGAAGTCCTATAATGAGAGGTGGTTTAGGTGGTCTAATAATTAAAAGAGTTTGAGGAGATCCAATAATCAAATGTGGGTTTAATATCTCTAACAACTTCTTCACTGCTAAAAATGGTGCAAGGTAGTGAAGAGGAGCGAAAAAGAGTAGGTGACCTAGAAGGGAAGCAATGGGTAGATAGCTAATCAAGAGAAGGTGGAATAGGAGCCCGGAGAAGAGTAGGAGAAAACACCCACACCCCATAATGGGTTTTCATGAATGGAAAATGAGTGGACAGATGCTGCCTAATCTAGCGCAAGATGGAGACTTACTATGTGAGAAACAAAAACCAGGCTAGGTGGTGGATTCAAGGAGATGGCAGAAGAAGGGTGTCGAATCTAGGGTCGAAGCCAAGAAAATGGCATAGGAGTAGAGAAGGAAGGAGCAATCAAGGCAACATGCATGGGTGGTTCTAGGAAAAAATAAGCCTTGGAGAAGAGTCATCGACAAATTGGAGAAGCAAGATGAATGGGAGTCTAAAGAGATCCAACAACCCTTGGAGAGGAAAGGGCTATGGAAACCCTAATTTTACAAGTAAGGGAAAGACAAAGCCTTGGGGAAAAAAATATGTAGGAGGACAAGGATGGAATAAAATAGGATGGAGGATGAATCCAAAAAATTTGAATCTGAACATAAGAGGAACTGGAAGGAAGAAATTACAAGGAAAAAGGAGCAGGAAAGACACAGAAGCCAATCTAAGGCCATGGGGGAGTAAGCTATTTGCATTGTGATTAGAAGCGATAGAAGCAAGGGTTGCCAGACTAAAAGATAGAGCCCTATTCACAAAAAAGGTGTAGACCGAGATGCCCTAAGGAGGAGATTATGACTTTGTGGAAAGGTAACTTGAAGGATTGGATAAGCATTAACCAATTATTGAACTCCTTTTTTCTCAGAGTGCATATACATAAATTTGAAGAAGGAAATTATGTATGGAAATCCCCCATTTTTAAAAGGTTATAGTTTTCATTGTTTAAATTGGGAATCAAAGTTTGATCCATGGAACTACTCCATCAAAAAGACCCCTACATGGACTAAACTGGTAGAACTTTCATCTGAATACTAGAATTTTGAAGCTTTGGTCAAAATAGGGGATGCCCTAGGGATATGTTTAGGAGTAGATAAAGATTTTATGAATGCTAAAAAAGAAATAGAGGCCAACGTCTTGGTGGAAATAATGGAAGGAGTGCGAATCTATAAAATATTGGAGATCTTGATAAAGTTTGGAAGTTGGCAGCAAAAAGTGGAAGCATATGAAGGACCACACATGGGGAGATGCCTCTCCAAGAAATCAATTTAGGAAGGTTACTCCAAGAGGATGGTAGAAAACAAGGAAAATAATTTGGAAAAAGGAGAGATAGGAGGAAAGATAGACCACAATGAGCAAGGTCAAAACCGAGACATGGGTTAGAATAGAAAGGTGAGTCAAGATCTAAAAATATGAAGCTAGATTGGAGTTGTCTAGGAAGAAGAGAGGAATTCCACCTAGTGCCAACATACTCCAAGGAGGAAACATCAAAAGCAAGAAAAAATTTAAATATACTGCTAGAAGAAGCCAAATAACTTAAAAAAGGAATCAACCTTCATATAAGAGAGTTATCAAATGAAGCAAATAACCCAAGGGTGGAAGTGCAAGAGGAAATGGTAGAAGAATCGAAGGTGCTACTAGAAACAAAAGAAAATGGTGAAGAAGAGAAAGTGGAGAAAGAAGGAAACATTTCACAAATTGAGGATGAAGGGAGTGATCAAAAACTAGAATCAGAGGATGAAGAATAGAAGGAGGTTGAGGAAGCAGAATTGTTTGAGGAAAAGACACTAGAGTAGACTCAATCAAAAATAAAAAAACCAAACATCAAGAGGAAAAGCAAAAGGGGTTTGAAATTGAACAAAGCCAAGTTGGAAATTTTAGCTAATGTGGTAGGACAAAGAAAATTTGGACTGGGAAAGATGTGGTCCTTCCCAAAGGTTAATGAAGATCATTACATGGAATGTCAGAGGCATCAATGCACCTGAAAAATGGTGCATGGTCAAGCGCTAAATTGACCAATCAAAGGCTAACATAGTACTAGTGTAGGAAACCAAATGAAGCAAAGAAGAAGGTAACAGATGGATGAAAAATTGGAACCAATGGAAGGGGAAATTCAAGGAAGCAGAGGGTGCGTCAAGGGTTCTTGGCACCATATGAACCCATTATCAGTAGAAGGTGAGGTAGTAGTAGAAGAAAGTAATTGGTAATTAACAAGATTTAAGGGTTTGATGAGGAATGAGGGTATATGGACCAATCTCCACAATGGATAAAAAATAAGTATGGAGGAGGATATCAATGAGCTTGAAAGCCATAGAATGGGAGAGGCATAAGGGTATGTGTAGGATCATCATGGAAAAAATATGCCCTTAACTAGCAAAAAAATCAGGAAAATCAAACTTAGGCAACTTGACATAAAAATTTGAATAAGCTATCTATATTATTTCAAAAATATGTAAGAATAGAATTTTTATCGAATTGAATGTAGTTTCTAAAATACTAGGTTTGTTTGAAAATAAAAAATCTATTTGGTGAAAATTTGAAATTTTAATGCAGTAGTACTTAAATTTTAGGGAAAAAATAAGTAGGTGTTTGTCTAACCACCCTAACCACAATAAAATGATAATATTTTTTATAATATTTTAGATATGAGTAGAGGACTCATGTCTCGATGTGATGCATATTTTTTGTAATTTTTTTCTAAGTAAATAATTAATTATGAATTTTTTATTACAACTCTTAAAAATTATAAAAAACTCGTATGTCTGACCACCTTAACTTGGTCAAAACTTTATGGAATTCATTTTTTCCTTTTTTAATCCTATAGTATGTGAAGCATAGAATGTGACACATATTTTGGATTCAAAAAATGTGATACCATTTGAAATCTATAGATGTTTTTCAATTTGTCTATCAATCGGGACTTTAGTCATAATTTGAATAGAAAATGAATAATAATTACTTATTAAATTAAAAGTAAAGCATGATTTATATTGGTGGAAAGCTGAGAGTCTCCTTTAAAAACCCTTTTCATTTCATCAATTTTGGGTAAAATAAATTCGTCAGCCACATACCCATCATTTTGCCACTTTTTGGCCCATCATGATCCTACACATACCCATAATAACAAGAGACTAATGCAACCCTGAATAATGAAGAGAAGCAAGGGGGTATGGGAAAATCACCATCATCCAACATGATTCTAGGGGTTTGTAGATAACAATCAGTTATTGGACCTTCAAGCTAGAAATGGAATATTCACCTAGTCAAATAGGAGGAAGGGCTTCACCAATATTACTGAAAGGATGGATAGATTTTTGATTTGGGGATATTGAGGGGAATTGGCAGGCACTCACGAGGCCCAAAATTTTCCATTCATAGGTTCATATCACTTCCCATTGCAATTAATCTTTAGGCAAGATGATCCTCCAAAAGGAAGCCCATTCAAGTTAGAAAATATGTTGTTAAGGGATGAACAACTACCAGAAGTAATAGAGAAATGATGAAATGAAATCAAGTTTGGAGACCAATCAGATCAATATAAAATTAGAAAGAAGCTAGGTTTCATAAAATCAAACTCAAGGAGTGGAATACGGGTTACTTCGAAAAAATATTTTAGGAGAAGGAAAGAATGGATCAAGAACTAAAGGCTCTAAAGGAACATGCAATTCAAAACAGGATCAAGGTAGATGACTTTGAGAGTGAAAAAATCCTAAAAGAAGGCTAGTAGAGATTTTGAAAATGGAATAATTCTTTTGGCACCAAAATCAAGAGAAACTTGGTTAAAGGAAGGGGATAGGAACACTAAATATTTCCACAAATCAGAAATTGACAATCCCACTAGGAATAGAATAGCAGAAATCAAGAAAGAGAATGGGGAAATTGCACAATCCTTTGAGGAAGTAAGAAAAGAGGTTGTCAGATTCTTTGAAGTAATCCTAAACAAGGAAAGCCTAGAGAATAGGGCAACAAGAGAAAGACTGCAAAGGAAAATCTCAACCATCATAAATGAAGAGCATAATAGATGGTTATTTCAAAAAATCAGTAAGGAAGAAGTTAAAGGACCAACCTTCCAACTGAATCTAGATAAGGCCTTGGGACTAGATGGCTTCCTTGGTGGATTCTTTCAAAAATTCTGGGATATCATAGGAGATGACTTGTCAATGGTTGTAGAGGATTCAAGAAGAAAGATGGTGATTTTGGGGGCTTTAAATCACACATTCCTATCCTCAATTCCTAAGAAGAAAGATCTAAAAGTAATGAGCGACTTTAGGCCAATTGCATTAAGTAACATAGTGTATGAGGTGGTCACCAAAATCATAGCCAATATACTCAAGAGTGTCCTAAATGAGGTCATATCAGAGGAACAAAATGAATTTTCCTTGGCAGGAAGATCAATAGATGAAGACATAATCATTTCCCATGAAACCATCCACACAGTGAGGAAGACCAAGGAAGCATGTATGGTGCTAAAGCTAGACATTCTAACGGCATGTGACATGGTGGACAAGAAATTTTTATTAGAAGGATTGGGGAAGTTCTGTTTTGATGAAAACTAGATTGATTGGATAAAGAGCTACATCTCAACGACCAAATTTTATGTACTAGTGAATGGACTAGCACATGACTTCTTTACATCATCAAGGGGTCTAAGGCAAGGTGACCCTCTCTCACCTTTCTTATTCATAATCATGGAAAAAATATTAGGAAGTGGCATCTAAACCTTGAGGAGAGAAGGAAAATAGGTTGGAGTTCATGTAGCAAATGGTACGGAACCCACTACACATCAATAGTTTGTAGATGATACCATCTTGTTTGGATTGGAAAGTAGGAAGGAAGCTAGGGTGATCAAGACCTTCCTATATGACTATTGCAAGGTATTCAGGAAAAGCATAAATTGGGGAAAGTCTAAAGTCTTCTTCCTCAATACTCAACCAAGTCTTCAATGAGACTTGGAAAAAGTATTGAATTTGAAGGTGGCAACTCTTCCTAGGTGCTTCTTGGGCATGGATTTTTTTGTAGGGATAAATATAAAATGCTACTAGGATAATTTGATAAATAGTTGCAAATGCAAATTGAAAACTTGGAAAGGGAAGTGGCTTTCATCGGCATGAAGACTGTTAATGGTAAAATCAGTGTCATCGGCCATCCCAGTTTACTCAATGTCATGTTTGAAATTACCAAAAGTAGTAGAGGAGGGCCTAACCCAATTTTGTTAGAAATTATTTTGGAGTAGTATAAGGGAGCAAAATAAATTCTCTTTGGTAGCTTGGGACAAAATTTGCACTCCAAATGAGGCAGGAGGAGCAAGATTAAAATAGCTAACAATAATGAACCAAGCTATGGGATAAAATTTGTATGGGATTTATATGCAAGAGGAAAGTAAAAATGGGTAAGAATCCCAAGAAGAAAATATTTGGACTTGGATGACCCCACCCACATCCTCACTACAATAGTACCACTGAAGGGATCTACGATTTGGAATTACATCTTGGAGTGTAGGGACATAGTAACCAAGCATGTCACCTAGGATATCAAATATGGGAGAAGTGAATCCTTTTGGAGTGACTTATGGTGTGGCAAGCCACCCATTGGTAGTACAATGGGACTGGAAAAACTCAAGGCATAATCTATGTGATTATGGGGACACAAGGTCTATAATTATGGGAAGGTAAGGCTAAAAAATGGAGCAACTAGCTGAAATTGGAAGGCTATTTGAGAACTTAATGCCCCATAAGCAAAGGAAGACACACTTATAGAAATTATTAAGAACATACACTTTAACCCCTCCAATGAAGGGGATATAATCCAGTGGTGTGAGTCAACCATAGGTACATATAAAGTGAAGTTTGGTTATAAAATCAAAGAGTTGGCCATAGAAAGGAAAGACTGGCTATCCAAATTGTTGTGGGGGAAAGGTTGCCTTCCCAAAGTAGAAGTATTCACTTGGATGGTAATTCAAAAGTGAATTCTCACTGAAGATATTCTAGCAACATTTGGAATTGAAGGCCCTATAATATGTGTGATGTGCAAAATAACAGGTAGAGATAGTAAATCACTTACTCATGACATGCCCATATGCAAATTATTGTTGGAACCTTGTTAGGAGTAAATAAAATCTACAATGACCCATGCTAATAGAAATTGAAGCTTGGTTCAAGATGTGGCCATCCAAACTTATAAAATTGGTATTTGGTGGGATATGGTAGATCACTCCATCCATAGTTATATGGGAGATTTGGAAGGAGTGAAATAGAAGGATATTTCAAGGTAAATAAATGGGAGAGGAAGGGCTATGGGCCAAGATAGAGAGGGCAATCACAAAACTCGTCAATGAAGATAGTCAAAACAAGGTTGTCAAACAAATAATTTTCACTAGCTAGGATGGAAAAATGATGAAGCTACTCAGTAGATTGAAGCCTTTATTGCTTAGTGGAAGCAGTGGGCCCAAAACAAAAAAAAGGGAAAAATAAAAGAGGTAGTGTGGATGGCATTAGAGGAAGGTTGGGTAAAAATTAACTTTGATGGAGCCTCCAATGGTAACCCAAGTCTAGGGGGACTTGTTGCATAGCTCGAGATGAGCAGGGTAAAATCTTAGCAGAGAAATCCATCTCTCTAGGGTCATGTATGAATAACAAAGTGAAATTTCGAGCAACTTTAATTAGATTGCAATTGGTCTTGGAGTTGGTGTGAAACACATCGATTTGGAGGGAGACTCTCTTATCACCATCAATGCAATCCATAGGAACAATGCACCAAATTGGAAGCTAAACCACCTATTGCAACCCATCAAACAATTAATAGACAAATTTGAGGCCTTTCAAGTAAGCCACATATACCAAGAAGGGAACAACATGGAGGATGAGTTGGCAAATCGGGTGTCAAAAGAAAAAATGTAATCAAAAGGTGGGGTAAATAGGAATATTCCTAAATGATGGGGCATTAAATCATAAGTTGAGGAAAAAAGACACCGTTGATGATCTAGATAAGTCGACGGTGAAAAGATAACATACTATAATAAGGGTTAAACTTGAAGTGGGAAGAAATGATAAGACAACAACCATTAATAGAAGGAAAGGCATAGGGCATGGTAACAAATGCCAAGGCAGGGGAAATGATGGGTAATGCATGACCCTAAATAGGTAAGAAAATTCATATCCTTTTGGACATGATGCAAATTTGAGGGCACGTTCTAAATGTCATAGACACCAAGCTCGCCATTATGATGGGGTAAGGCCTTTGCTTATTAAAAATCCAAAGTTGGTGGTTACTTAAGCAAAGTTGAGGGTGAGCTAAATTAGCATGGTTGAGATAATATTCAGAGAGTATAAGGAATAGATACCCCATTGTTTTTTAACACAAGACAATAGAAAGCCATCCATGGAGAGGTGACGAACAAGAGGCTGAAGGGGATTTTGGCCTCATCCCACCCCATGGTACTTTGGATGACAAAGAAAATTTTGGGGAGGGAATTCATGTTGGTGTATCACACATTCAAGGAAAATACAAGCATTTCAACCATGTTCCTAGTGATGATACTATACATGGGAGTGCCCAAGGCAAGGCCTAATAAATTTTGCTAGGCAGTCTTCATTCATGCCATGTTGGGAGAAATTGATGAAGTCATAGTCAATGTGGATGGCAATTTGATGATTATGCTACCACAAAATTATTATATGTCACTTGAAAATGGAGTAGAGGTCAAGAAATTTCTAGTGGTCAGGTCTCTCAACCTAGCAGACTAGAAAATTTGTGGGATGAGAAGGAAAGAAGCAAAATATTCCTACTCAAGGAAAAAAAATGACAGATGCCTTACATATCTTACAACTATCATAGAATCCATAATAACTGACAACACTTACAACTATAAGAGAGTCTAGGTCATAACTGAGTAATAATAGTCGATTCTCTTACATCTTATCACAACCCATCTTGGGTGCCAACTTTATCCATGCATTAAAAGATGCCTTATGATGCATCATAGAATCTATCATATGTCATAGATTCCAACGTGGGAGACCTATGTCCACTTGGGATGATGATGTGTCATCTAGTCACCTCAAATAGGGATACCACCTAGTTAGTGGGTCCTAATTTGTGACATGACACCATAGGCATTTAAATAATAAAAATAAATACATCAATTACATCAATTAAACAATGTTAGGACTCTAAGGTTGAGACACCTTAATCCCAACATTCTCCCACTTGTCAAAGACCTTCCAAGAGTCATACAAAATCATCTTCTCAGGGCTCCAAGGCCCATGCAATTGGAACACCATCTGAACTTCTCTGTGCTCATTGGTTTTGTCAACTTGCATGGGTAAAAGCACAAAGCTGTGGCACACTTTATAAAGGAAATGATCAACATTGATCCAAATTTTAAACTTGAATCACTAAAAAGTGGAAAATATGTTTTGAATTTTGAAATGATGTAAACTATTAAAATATGTATTTTTTCATATATTTTATATTTGTATATAACTTTTTTTAAAAATTATTTAAAACTATTTTTTAATAAATTAACACTATGATTTAGTTGCTAATAAAATGTTGGAAAATGAAGTTGCATGAGACATTAAACTTTTTATAGTATATTTTTTTTCTTTAAATTTTTTGTGTGTATTTATAACTTGAAAAATTAGTGCATGGATATATTTTTTTCCAAGTTTGATAAATATATATTTTAAAACAAATATTAAAATGTGTGTGAATCAAAAAATAATTGTTTCGATGAGACGTCAACTTTCATATTAAATATTTATCTAAAATGGTAAAAACATAATATCATTTTGAAATAGATTCTTTTATCTAGTGGATCATATTTTTCTCAATTTTTTTAAATAAGTTTTAGTATTTTTCCTTGGCATGGTAATGGACCTAATATTTTGTGTTGATAACCTACTTTTAGTAAAAATAAAAAATAAAATATAAAGAATAATTAAACTATTAAAATAAATATATTTTTGAAAACTACACTTATGGATCTACAAAAGGGTATTTTTATGTTTTTTTAAAATGTTATTTACATTAGTAGGAGTTATTTAAACTCTAATTTTTTCAAATCATTTTATTTTTTTGGTAAGTTGGACTCAAAGTGGTGCTCCACATATTTTTAGCCAACAATTTTAGTTGAAAAAGTTGTGGAAGTATCTAAGTTAGCTAGAATGAATCTTACTAGATCATATGTTTGACCAAAATTGATTTTTAGTTAGAAATACTTAAATTTAGTTGTGCTAATAAGTTGGCTAAAAGTGTAACACAACTTTGTGCTTTTACCTGCATCTACAACAATCACCAAAGTTTCAACCTTTTCCAAGTTGACCTTTCCATCTTATACCATACCACGAACAAAATGATATTGAACATCGATGTGCTTTGTTCTAGCATGAAAGGTAGGATTCTTTGCTAAAAAAATTTCACTTTGATTGTCGCAAAAAATAGTAATATGTTTTGCATCTAACCAATATTAGAACACAATCTCGTAAGCCAAATGGATTCCTTACAAGCATGAGTAGCTGCCATATACTATGCCTCTATCGTGTACAGTGCAACTACAACCTACCGCTTAATCATACAACTTATAGCACCACCAAACACCATAAAAATATAACCACTAGTGGATCTTCTTCTATCAATGTCACCTACCCAATTCGAATCCACATATCCTCAAATTATCACAGAATGCTCAGGTCCAGTAGGATAACCATGAAAACACAAGGCATACTTAGAAGCACCTTGTAAATATCTAAACATGCCTCTTAACCACATCCTAATGTACGCGTCCAGGATTAGCCATGAAACAATTAAGGACTCCCATTGCTTGGGAAATGTTTGGTCTTGTACACACCATCACATACATCATATTTCCAACTGCACTTGCATATGGTACTTTGGTCATGTATTCCATCTCATTAGGAGATTGGATAATCATTCATAGAAAGCTTCATCCCTTGCATCACAGGAACTAATTATCCACAATCTACCATGTTGAATCTCTCCAACATAGAGTTCACATAATTTATCTAGCTTAACCAAATATTTTTTTAGCTCTGTCTCTCATGATTTCCATTCCTAGAATGTACCTAGTTGTACCTAGGTCTTTCATCACAAACTATGCTAAGAACTTAAACTTCAAATATGAAATCATACTTTTACCATTCCTAATAAATAACATATCATCTACATAGAGGACAATAAAGAAAATGTGACCATTATCTATTTTAAAGTATACAAAATGGTTAGATTTAGACCTCTAAAATTCCATTGACAACACATAGGTATCAAATTGTTGATACCACATTCTAGGAGATTACATTTCAAACCATAAAGAGACTTCTTGAGTTTGCAAACCAAATTTTCTTTACCTTTTCAATGAAATGCTCAGGATGTGACATGTAAATCTCTTCCTTCAAATCACCTTGAAGGAATGTTGTCTTCACATCTATATGTTCCACTTCTAAGTCATATGCTACTACAAGTGACAATAGAAGCCAGATAGATGTCATCTTCACTACAGGAGGGAATATTTCCCCATAATCAATTCCCTCCATCTAGAAAATCCCCTTAGCGAACAATTGTGCCTTATACTTCTCAACACTGCCATCAAGACCACATTTTTTATTGAAAACCCATTTACAACCAATAGGTTTATGTCTTGTAGGAAAAGGTACCAAATCCAAAGTCTTGTTCTTCTTTAATGAAGCCATCTCCTTGTCCATGGCTTGCATCCAAGAATCTAAATCATTCATACCCATTTCCTATCTCACCACCCTAGGCTCATCATTATTAGTAATCAGGGAAAATATGTATTTGGAATCCAATAATGGATATCAAAAAATTTCAAGCTGCCACATAACTCAAATAGACCTTCTCAAAAGTTGAGGTTGAGGTTCTTATTCTTCTTCAAAAATTTCAAAGCTACTTGAGCTCTCCTCATCATTAGGTCCAATAGGAGTACTTGGCTCTTCTTTCTTTAGAGTAGGTGGAATCTAAACTACCTACTTCTTCTAAATTTCTCCTCTTTCTCTATTTGTAGCTTCACAAAGGAAGGTTTCATCTATCTGAAGATCACACTTTTTTTGTAAATCGAATGTAGCTGCAACATGCATCTCTTCTTTGCATAATCTAATGGTGAGGATGAAGAATCCAAAGGTCTCTTCTTTGAAACATTGGAAGAACTATTGCAATACATAGTGCATGCATCAAGCTAAAATAGAGTGCCAATATAAACACCCTTAGCCAACACCATAACT
This sequence comes from Sequoia sempervirens, assembly GCA_007258455.2. Taxonomy (NCBI): domain Eukaryota; kingdom Viridiplantae; phylum Streptophyta; class Pinopsida; order Cupressales; family Cupressaceae; genus Sequoia; species Sequoia sempervirens. The sequence goes on from VDFB02373365.1 coordinate 352,391,844, forward strand.
CCTCTAGTAATCTTGCATCCTCTACTAGAGAAAACAACTTGGGTGTTGTCATAATAGTGGTTTACAATTCCTGAGAGGAACGGATTTTAGCTGAAATCACATATTTTTAGAAAATATAATGATTTAAGCCTTAAAAAGTTCCATTTTAAGGATTCCAATTGAAGAGGGTTTGATCAAATCACCTTAGATCAAACCCCCTTGGATAGAACCTCGCTAGTTTTAAACCATACCTATAAATGCGTCTCCTTTACACCTATCAAAATGCTGATAAAAAATCACTTTTGATTTAGCTTTTGGGGATCAAATGAATTCATTTAAAATTTATTTCAAATGATTATGGTATTCCTTAGAACAAGCTATCCAATGAATATAATTTTAATATGTTTTGGTTTTGTTATGTATTTGTTTTTTAAGTTTTATTAAACATAGATTTTTCATCGAAAATGAATTTCTTTTTTCTTCACATGTGGAAAAATAGAAGATTATCAAAAAAAAAATTGAAAAATATGAGTGCACCAGATATTGAAGTCCTTGATCCAACAAATAAATAAATAAATAAATTTTGACATATACAAAAAAAGTTACACGTTATATGGTCGCGCTGTGTCTGAATTATAATTCATTTGACTTTGGAACTTGATTAAGGAAAAAATATTCAATAAAAAAACTATCTAACCAAGTGGAAGCACTAATCAGAGCTACAAATCTAAATTTGAAATAATTAGAGTTTTATCCTTATGGAAAAAAAGTATGCATTATACTAATAGCGCCACTTTTAAAAATGTTGTTTTCAAAAAATTAATTTTCATGGGAGATGGAAAAAGGCCAATTTGATTCCAAAAATTTTGAAAAAAATATTTTTAGAATCTGAAAATTTTTGATGAGACTCTAGTTTGCACCATCTTCAAATTCCTCACAGTTTAGCCGCTATAGGTGCCCGAATGTGAAGATTTAGTTAAAAATAATAATTTCAGTGTCCAGTTTGGCCAAAAATTGTAAACCACTATTATGGGATCACCCACTTGCACGTCTGAATCATTCAATTTACTTACTGTGGACCTAAATCCTATACCTACAAGAATACAATAAAAAACACATTAATAAGGTCAATGCAAGTTATAATATAGATCCCACAAGAAATCCATTTGAATGCAAGAGAAAAGGAATAAAATGAAGAACACGATGAACTTAAAACAAAGATGTTGAATCCTATTCTAAAAAAAATTGAACTCTTAATCTCTTGAGGGATTTGGTGCGAATTTGATGTGAAAATTGGCCCTTTCCCAACTCCAATGGTGTGATGAAGATGATTTGATGAAGATTGTGATCCCTTTGTTGAAGATTGATGAATGCTCCAAGACAAAATTTGTATAACCTAGCTATAAAACTCAATGAGATGGATGAAGATTGCTATGAACTTGATTATAGTATGTTTATTCAAGTTGTGGATGATAGAAATGAAGGATAAGCTCTCTATTTATAGAAGAAAGTAAAGAGAGAAAAGGAAAAAGAGATGAATGTGGGACTAATCTTCAACAAATTAGAAGAAGCCACATTTCATTATGTGAATGGTTGAGGAATGAGCACATTTTTGAGAATGTGCAAAGAGGGGGGAGATTCAAATTCAAAATATGGCCTGAAGGATGAGGTGAAAGGTGAAGTTAATGCCACATGGCTCAAGAAAATGACATGTAATAGATTTTAAATGCTTTGTTGGATGTAAAAACCCTTTTGGAGGGATTTTTCAAATTTGGGGAATATTCCAACCATTGATGCCTTTTTTGAATGAAATAGAAGATTTAATAAATCAAATAAATTGATTTATTGTGCAAGAGACAAAAGCTAGAGGATTTGAGTGATTAATATTAGTATTAATCATGATTTGATTAATTTAAATAATGTTAGTTGATTTGACCATTTTGACTTAGATTTTAGGATTTAAATAACTCAAAATGAGAAAAGAATGATTTAGACTTAGTTAAATAAATATTTTTGATTTATTTAACCAAAGAGGGTGATGATAGATTAAATTATATAAATGTTTGATTTATTTAATTTAATTAGATGAACTTTAGAGATTTAATCAAATAATGTGGATTATTTAATTAAATAAAGATAGGAAGATGGAATGACCTAGCTAATTACACAGAGACAATGATTTAATTAAATCAAGGGATTTATTTAATTAAAAGGGGAATTATGATGAATTTAATCAAATAAGGCTATTTGATTAAAGGGTTAGATAGAGGGATAATTAAGGATGAAGTGATGTTAGTAGACCAGGATCAAGTGTGTGATATCAATCTGTATATTTTCTATGTTTACACTTACAGAAAGCATGTTTTATGCCAAACCTGAGATATGCAAGACACCATCAATCCTCTCCACTCTTCCATCAATAAATCTAATTTTGAATCTTCTATGGCCAATAATCTTTAGATGAGAGTCATCACATAGGTACACCTCTCTGCCATTGTACTCCTCATACTTTTGAGAACCAATCTCTATGAGAAGTCATGTGAAAGGATACACCTGAATCTATCAACCACACATCATCTAATGCATGGGTTACCAAGGCTAAAATAAATGCTTCTCCATCATCTTGGGATGATTTCTTGGATTCATAATTGGAGAAATAATTATTTTTCTTCTTCTTCTCCTTCTTGCAATGTTTACAAATGTGACCAAATTCAAAATAGTTCAAACATTTTTCCTTGGACTTCTTAATAGGTGAACAATAGGAAAATGGGTGATTTATAACCTAGGTCATATAACACCACTATTTTCCTATTAACATTCAATAATGTTCTAGGAACCCTAATTGGATTGACTATCAACCTCACAAGGTGAGTCAATTCTCAACTAGGAGGACCTAGGAGGGGTTCCTTTATCTTTAAGGGGTTCACCACCAAGCAAACACTTGGAAAAGACAAATAATAATTCAACCTACAAAATCTAGCAAAACAAGCCAAATGAAGGATACAAATGATGGAATTAAGCTACACCAAGTTAGGGTATGCGTACTTAGGAAGTCTAGAAATGTAATAAGGACTCTAGAAATGTAAGGAAGCTGCCAAAAAGTGCCAGAGAGGACTAAGATGCGTAGGATTGTGTATTAGTCCAACTATTATTTTTTAGAGAAAATATAGTCTTCAGATGTTGAAAATGAATCTAAAGGAATTTTTGGAAAATATGGTTGGGAGGACTAAGACACCCAAGGTGGAATATTAGTCTCATTTTGAATTTTTGAAAACTTTGAATGTGATCTTGAGCTCCAAGGTCTGCACTTACTTCCTCTCTGATCTCAAGTTCTGAAACTTCTAGATTCGGCCTATAGGTGAGTTTCTGTGAAAATGACAACTTTGCAATCTTGCACTCAAAATGATCTTCAAGACTTCAACCTAGATCTACAATCACACAAATTTAAGAGGGGAAAAAATTGTGTTTTAGTGAATGGGGGTTTTCCTTGGTCAAACCCCTTGTAGGTAAAGAAACTAAATGATGAAATGAACGAAATAAAGATTGGAACATGAATTGTGTAAATGATATCACCTTGGATGATGTCTTGTGGAGCAAATCTGCAATATACCATGTAGTGGCCATGTAGAATATAGATCTTGGATCTTGGAATATGATGTGAAAAATGTTTACAAATAGATCTTCAATGCTACATCCATAATCATGGCTCAACAACATGAATGGATGCACTAAACCCTTGACATGATGCTTGAATCTTGATGATGGCTCCAAATACTTGATGATTTTCTCTTGAATGCATAAACTTTCCTTAGGAATGAATACTTGAATGCTTCTCATCTTGCTTATATGAAAATGAGTGAAGGAACCTTGTATTTATACCTATTCATGCTTAATATCCTGAAATTACATCATGGCAATCTGACATATGGGTAAGTGCACCAAGATGGTTCCCAAAAAGGGGGCTTGAGTGGCCAACTTTTTTCTAAAATTAGGAAATACGAATCTTGGACATGAAATTGAGGATAGCTACACTCAAAATTTTGAGATGGAACAAAAACAAGGATCAAAGTGCTCCAAGTCTACTTTCTAAACTACTAATTTATTTTGAAAATGGTTGAGATTAAGGGGTTCAAAAGAGGGATGTACAAAAAATGTTGTTGTTTTTGTCAAAAAAACATAACATAGCAACTCTTGTATGACCCTAGCACGGTGAACTTTTTTGTAGTATTTTTAAAATTGCTATGGTCAGAAGTTAGCGAGTAGTATCTAGTTGATGCACAATTTTTTGATAATTTTTTAATGAATATTTGATTTTTTACTAATTTTCTAAGTGGGCACATCCTAAAAAGTAGAATTTTTGTTGTGCCCCCCTTACAAATTTTGGAAAGTAATAGGTTTTTAAAAAAAAATATTTTTTAAATATGTAGAATGGAGTCTAGTTTCTAAATATGTAATTTATTTTAAAATTTTGATGAACAGTTAATTTATAACAAAGAAAACACCAAACATTGCTTTTTTAAAAAAATAGACATACAAACAAAAGAAATTATGGATGAAAACCCTAACATTATCAAAAAGTGAAAAAAATTACATCGTTGGAAAGCTAAGAGAGAATTTAACATTACCCATGTGTTTTATTTTGTCAATATTGAACCAAATGCAATCCTGACGGTGAGCACAAACCCTATTATGTGAAAAATTGTAGAATTTGCAAAAAAAATGTCTCTAGAAATTTGGGAATGCCCTCCAAGCCTTTGGGTTGGTATGCCAGGGAAAATACCAAAGCTAAGACTTGGGGATTCCCAAAGCAAAATATAACATGAGTGTGTTATAACACGCTCCCATTATGTGTTAGTTTTGACATTTTTTGCTTCTCTGGGGAACATGTCTAGCAACACATAACACATTCACATTATGTATTCCTTTCGTTAAATATCATGTTATTGAATGTTTATTCATATGTTTGTATGTATATGTATGCTAGTGTTTCATGTATCTATGTATGCCTATATGTATACATTTATGCTTATGGGAGAGAGGGTGAGAGAGAGTGG
>VDFB02373365.1:352396976-352802490 GCA_007258455.2 Sequoia sempervirens
TTCAAAGTTTCTAGAAATTTAGAATGAGACTAATATGCCACCTTGGGTGTCTTAGTCCTCCCAAGCATATTTTCCAAAAATTCCTTCAGATTCATTTTCAACATCTGAAGACTATATTTTCTCTAAAAAATAATAGCGGGACTAATACACAATCCTAGGCATCTTAGTCCTCTCTGGCACTTTTTGGCAGCTTCCTTAAATTTCTAGAATCCTTATTGCGTTTCCAGACTTCCCAAGTACACATACCCTAACTTGGTGTAGCTTAATTCCATCATTTGTATCCTTCATTTGGCTTGTTTTGCTAGATTTTGTAGGTTGAATTATTATTTTTCTTTTCCAAGTGTTTGCTTGTTGGTGAACCCCTTAAAGCTAAAGAAACCCCCTCCTAGGTCCTCCTAGTTGAGAATTGACTCACCTTGTGAGGTTGATAGTCAATCCAATTAGGTTTCCTAGGACATTATTGAATGATAATAGGAAAATAGTGTTGTTATATGACCTAGGTTATAAATCACCCATTTTCCTATTGCTCACCTATTAAGAAGTCCAAGGAAAAATGTTTGAACTATTTTGAATTTGGTCACATTTGTAAACATTGCAAGAAGGAGAAGAAGAAGAAAAAAAAGTCTTTCTCCAATTATGAATCCAAGAAATCATCCCAAGATGATGGAGAAGAATTTATTTCAGCCTTGGTAACCCATGCATTAGATGATGTGTGGTTGACAGATTCGGGTGTATCCTTTCACATGACTTCTCATAGAGATTGGTTCTCAAAGTATGAGGAGTACAATGGCAGAGAGGTGTACCTAGGTGATGACTCTCATCTCAAGATTATTGGCCATGGAAGACTCAAAATCAAATTTATTGATGGAAGAGTGGAGAGGATTGATGGTGTCTTGCATATCTCAAGTTTGGCATAAAACATGCTTTCTATAAGTGTAAACACAGAAAATGCTCTGATTGATGACACGCGATGCTTGATTCTGCCCAACATCCACTTCATCACAGTTATCCTCATCTGTAACCCCAGTGGGAAGCGGCCTTGTTGAGTTAAAAAGTCGTCTCATTCCCTTTAATTAAATAAATACTTGATTTAATTAAATCATTATCTTTATGTAAATTTAGCTTTCATCATTGCTCTTTTTGTTTAATTAAATAATCATATTATTTGATTAAATCTAAAATTCATCCAATTAAATTAAATAAATCGGCATTTAATTAATCTATCATCCACCCCCTTTGGTTAAATAAATATTTATTTAACTAAGTCTAAATCATTCTCTTCTCATTTTGAGTTATTTAAATCCTAAAATCTAAGTCAAAATGGTCAAATCAACTAACATCATTTAAATTAATCAAATCATGATTAATACTAATCCTAATCACTCAAATCCTCTAGCTTTTGCCTCTTGCACAATAAATCAATTTATTTGATTTATTAAATCTTTTATTTCATTCAAAAAAGGAATCAATGGTTGGAATATTCCCCAAATTTGAAAAATCCCTCCAAAAGGGTTTGTACATCCAACAAAGCATTTAAAATCTATTACATGTCCTTTTCTTGAGCCATGTGGTATTAACTTCACCTTTCACCTCATCCTTCAAGCCATATTTTGAATTTGAATCTCCCCCCTCTTTGCACATTCTCCAAAATGTGCTCATTCCTCAACCATTTACATAATGAAATGTGGCTTCTTCTAATTTGTTGAAGATTAGTCCCACATTCATCTCTTTTTCCTTTTCTCTCCTTACTTTCTTCTATAAATAGAGAGCTCATCCTTCATTTCTATTGTCCACAACTTGAGTAAACTTACTATAATCAAGTTCATAGCAATCTTCATCCATCTCATTGAGTTTTATAGCTAGTTTATATAGATTTTGTCTTGGAGCATTCATCAATATTCAACAAAGGGATCACAATCTTCATCAAATCATCTTCATCACACCATTGGAGTTGGGAAAGGGCCAATTTTCACATCAAACTGGCACCAAATCCCTCAAGAGATTAAGAGTTCGATTTGTTTTAGAATAGGATTCAACATCTTTGCTTTAAGTTCATTGTGTTCTTCATTTTAGTCCTTTTCTCTTGCATTCAAATGGATTTCTTGAGGGATCTATATTATAACTTGCATTGACCTTATTAATGTGTTGTTTATTGTATTCTTGTAGGTATAGGATTTAGGTCCACAGTAAGTAAATTGAATGATTCAAATGTGCAAGTTGTTTTCTCTAGTAGAGGATGCAAGATTACTAGAGGAGTTATGGTGTTGGCTAAGGGTGTTTATATTGGCACTCTATTTTAGCTTGATGCATGCACTGTGTACTACAATAGTTCTTCTAATGTACCAAAGAAGAGACCTTTGGATTCTTCATCCTCACCATCAGATTATGCAAAGAAGAGATGCATGTTGTAGCTACATTTGATTTACAACAGAAGTGTGATCTTTAGATAGATGAAAACTTCCTTTGTTGAGCTACAAATAGAGAAAGAGGAGAAATTTAGAAGTAGATAGTTTAAATTCCACCTACTCTAAAGAAAGAAGAACCGAGTACTCCTATTGGACCTAATGATGACGAGAGCTCAAGTAGTTTTGAAATTTTTGAAGAAGAATAAGAACCTCAACCTCAGCTTTTGAGAAGGTCTACTTGAGTTATGTGGTAACTTGAAACATTTGGATATTCATTATTGGATTCCAAATGCATATTTTCCTTGATTACTAATAATGATGAGCCTAGGGTGGTTAGATAGGAAATGGGTATGAATGATTTAGATTCTTGGATGCAAGCCATGGACAAGGAGATGGCTTCATTAAAGAAGAACAAGACTTTGGATTTGGTACCTTTTCCTACAAGACATAAACCTATTGGTTGTAAATGGGTTTTCAAGAAAAAATGTGATCTTGATGGCAGTGTTGAGAAGTATAAGGCATAGTTGTTCGCTAAGGGGATTTTCTAGATGGAGGGAATTGATTATGGGGAAATATTCTCTCCTGTAGGGAAGATGACATCTATCTAGCTTCTATTGTCACTTGTAGTAGCATATGACTTAGAAGTGGAACATATAGATGTGAAGAAAACATTCCTTCAAGGTGATTTGAAGGAAGAGATTTACATGTCACATCCTGAGCATTTCATTGAAAAAGGTAAAGAAAATTTGGTTTGCAAACTCAAGAAGTCTCTTTATGGTTTGAAATGTAATCTCCTAGAATGTGGTATCAACAATTTGATACCTATGTGTTGTCAATGGAATTTTAGAGGTCTAAATCTAACCATTTTGTATACTTTAAAATAGATAATGGTCACATTTTCTTTATTGTCCTCTATGTAGATGATATGTTATTTATTAGGAATGGTAAAAGTATGATTTCAAATTTGAAGTTTCAGTTCTTAGCATAGTCTGAGATGAAAGACCTAGGTACAACTAGGTACATTCTAGGAATGGAAATCATGAGAGATAGAGCTAAAAAAATCTTTGGTTAAGCTAACAAAATTATGTGAACTCTATGTTGGAGAGATTCAACATGGTAGATTGCGGATAATTAGTTCTTGTGATGCAAGGGATCAAGCTTTCTATGAATGATTATCCAATCTCCTAATGAGATGGATGACATGACCAAAGTACCATATGCAAGTGCAGTTGGAAATATGATGTATGTGATGGTGTGTACAAGACCAAACATTTCCCAAGCAATGGGAGTCCTTAACTGTTTCATGGCTAATCCTGGACGGGTACATTAGGATGTGGTTAAGAGGCATGTTCAGATATTTACAAGGCGCTTCTAAGTATGCCTTGTGTTTTCATGGTTATCCTACTGGACCTGAGCATTATGTGATAATTCAAGGATATTTGGATTTGAATTGGGTGGGTGACATTGATAGAAGAAGATCCACTAGTGGTTATATTTTTATGGTGTTTGGTGGTGCTATAAGTTGTATGATTAAGTGGAAGGTTGTAGTTGCACTGTACACGACAGAGGCAGAGTATATGGTAGCCACTCATGCTTGTAAGGAATCCATTTGGCTTAAGATATTGTGTTCTAATATTGGTTAGATGCAAGACATATTACTATTTTTTGCAACAATCAAAGTGAAATTTTTTCAGCAAAGAATCTGACCTTTCATGCTAGAACAAAGCACATCGATGTTCAATATAATTTTGTTCATGGTATGGTATAAGATGAAAAGGTCAACTTGGAAAAGGTTGAAACTTTGGTGATTGTTGTAGATGCAAGTAAAATCACAAATTTGTGTTACACTTTTAGCCAACTTATTAGCACAACTAAATTTAAGTATTTCTAACTAAAAATCAATTTTGGTCAAATATATGATCTAGTAAGATTCATTCTAGCTAACTTAGATACTTCCACAACTTTTTCAACTAAAATTGTTGGCTAAAAATATGTAGAGCACCACTTTGAGTCCAACTTACCAAAAAAAAAATGATTTGAAAAAATTAGAGTTTAAATAACTCCTACTAATGTAAATAACATTCTAAAAAAACATAAAAATACCCTTTTGTAGATCCATAAGTGTAGTTTTCAAAAATATATTTATTTTAATAGTTTAATTATTCTTTATATTTTATTTTTTATTTTTACTAAAAGTAGGTTATCAACACAAAATATTAGGTCCATTACCATGCCAAGGAAAAATACTAAAACTTATTTAAAAAAATTGAGAAAAATATGATCCACTAGATAAAAGAATCTATTTCAAAATGATATTATGTTTTTACCATTTTAGATAAATATTTAATATGAAAGTTGACGTCTCATCGAAACAATTATTTTTTGATTCACACACATTTTAATATTTGTTTTAAAATATATATTTATCAAACTTGGAAAAAAATATATCCATGCACTAATTTTTCAAGTTATAAATACACACAAAAAATTTAAAGAAAAAAAATATACTATAAAAAGTTTAATGTCTCATGCAACTTCATTTTCCAACATTTTATTAGCAACTAAATCATAGTGTTAATTTATTAAAAAATAGTTTTAAATAATTTTTAAAAAAAGTTATATACAAATATAAAATATATGAAAAAATACATATTTTAATAGTTTACATCATTTCAAAATTCAAAACATATTTTCCACTTTTTAGTGATTCAAGTTTAAAATTTGGATCAATGTTGATCATTTCCTTTATAAAGTGTGCCACAGCTTTGTGCTTTTACCCATGCAAGTTGACAAAACCAATGAGCACAGAGAAGTTCAGATGGTGTTCCAATTGCATGGGCCTTGGAGCCCTGAGAAGATGATTTTGTATGACTCTTGGAAGGTCTTTGACAAGTGGGAGAATGTTGGGATTAAGGTGTCTCAACCTTAGAGTCCTAACATTGTTTAATTGATGTAATTGATGTATTTATTTTTATTATTTAAATGCCTATGGTGTCATGTCACAAATTAGGACCCACTAACTAGGTGGTATCCCTATTTGAGGTGACTAGATGACACATCATCATCCCAAGTGGACATAGGTCTCCCACGTTGGAATCTATGACATATGATAGATTCTATGATGCATCATAAGGCATCTTTTAATGCATGGATAAAGTTGGCACCCAAGATGGGTTGTGATAAGATGTAAGAGAATCGACTATTATTACTCAGTTATGACCTAGACTCTCTTATAGTTGTAAGTGTTGTCAGTTATTATGGATTCTATGATAGTTGTAAGATATGTAAGGCATCTGTCATTTTTTTTCCTTGAGTAGGAATATTTTGCTTCTTTCCTTCTCATCCCACAAATTTTCTAGTCTGCTAGGTTGAGAGACCTGACCACTAGAAATTTCTTGACCTCTACTCCATTTTCAAGTGACATATAATAATTTTGTGGTAGCATAATCATCAAATTGCCATCCACATTGACTATGACTTCATCAATTTCTCCCAACATGGCATGAATGAAGACTGCCTAGCAAAATTTATTAGGCCTTGCCTTGGGCACTCCCATGTATAGTATCATCACTAGGAACATGGTTGAAATGCTTGTATTTTCCTTGAATGTGTGATACACCAACATGAATTCCCTCCCCAAAATTTTCTTTGTCATCCAAAGTACCATGGGGTGGGATGAGGCCAAAATCCCCTTCAGCCTCTTGTTCGTCACCTCTCCATGGATGGCTTTCTATTGTCTTGTGTTAAAAAACAATGGGGTATCTATTCCTTATACTCTCTGAATATTATCTCAACCATGCTAATTTAGCTCACCCTCAACTTTGCTTAAGTAACCACCAACTTTGGATTTTTAATAAGCAAAGGCCTTACCCCATCATAATGGCGAGCTTGGTGTCTATGACATTTAGAACGTGCCCTCAAATTTGCATCATGTCCAAAAGGATATGAATTTTCTTACCTATTTAGGGTCATGCATTACCCATCATTTCCCCTGCCTTGGCATTTGTTACCATGCCCTATGCCTTTCCTTCTATTAATGGTTGTTGTCTTATCATTTCTTCCCACTTCAAGTTTAACCCTTATTATAGTATGTTATCTTTTCACCGTCGACTTATCTAGATCATCAACGGTGTCTTTTTTCCTCAACTTATGATTTAATGCCCCATCATTTAGGAATATTCCTATTTACCCCACCTTTTGATTACATTTTTTCTTTTGACACCCGATTTGCCAACTCATCCTCCATGTTGTTCCCTTCTTGGTATATGTGGCTTACTTGAAAGGCCTCAAATTTGTCTATTAATTGTTTGATGGGTTGCAATAGGTGGTTTAGCTTCCAATTTGGTGCATTGTTCCTATGGATTGCATTGATGGTGATAAGAGAGTCTCCCTCCAAATCGATGTGTTTCACACCAACTCCAAGACCAATTGCAATCTAATTAAAGTTGCTCGAAATTTCACTTTGTTATTCATACATGACCCTAGAGAGATGGATTTCTCTGCTAAGATTTTACCCTGCTCATCTCGAGCTATGCAACAAGTCCCCCTAGACTTGGGTTACCATTGGAGGCTCCATCAAAGTTAATTTTTACCCAACCTTCCTCTAATGCCATCCACACTACCTCTTTTATTTTTCCCTTTTTTTTGTTTTGGGCCCACTGCTTCCACTAAGCAATAAAGGCTTCAATCTACTGAGTAGCTTCATCATTTTTCCATCCTAGCTAGTGAAAATTATTTGTTTGACAACCTTGTTTTGACTATCTTCATTGACGAGTTTTGTGATTGCCCTCTCTATCTTGGCCCATAGCCCTTCCTCTCCCATTTATTTACCTTGAAATATCCTTCTATTTCACTCCTTCCAAATCTCCCATATAACTATGGATGGAGTGATCTACCATATCCCACCAAATACCAATTTTATAAGTTTGGATGGCCACATCTTGAACCAAGCTTCAATTTCTATTAGCATGGGTCATTGTAGATTTTATTTACTCCTAACAAGGTTCCAACAATAATTTGCATATGGGCATGTCATGAGTAAGTGATTTACTATCTCTACCTGTTATTTTGCACATCACACATATTATAGGGCCTTCAATTCCAAATGTTGCTAGAATATCTTCAGTGAGAATTCACTTTTGAATTACCATCCAAGTGAATACTTCTACTTTGGGAAGGCAACCTTTCCCCCACAACAATTTGGATAGCCAGTCTTTCCTTTCTATGGCCAACTCTTTGATTTTATAACCAAACTTCACTTTATATGTACCTATGGTTGACTCACACCACTGGATTATATCCCCTTCATTGGAGGGGTTAAAGTGTATGTTCTTAATAATTTCTATAAGTGTGTCTTCCTTTGCTTATGGGGCATTAAGTTCTCAAATAGCCTTCCAATTTCAGCTAGTTGCTCCATTTTTTAGCCTTACCTTCCCATAATTATAGACCTTGTGTCCCCATAATCACATAGATTATGCCTTGAGTTTTTCCAGTCCCATTGTACTACCAATGGGTGGCTTGCCACACCATAAGTCACTCCAAAAGGATTCACTTCTCCCATATTTGATATCCTAGGTGACATGCTTGGTTACTATGTCCCTACACTCCAAGATGTAATTCCAAATCGTAGATCCCTTCAGTGGTACTATTGTAGTGAGGATGTGGGTGGGGTCATCCAAGTCCAAATATTTTCTTCTTGGGATTCTTACCCATTTTTACTTTCCTCTTGCATATAAATCCCATACAAATTTTATCCCATAGCTTGGTTCATTATTGTTAGCTATTTTAATCTTGCTCCTCCTGCCTCATTTGGAGTGCAAATTTTGTCCCAAGCTACCAAAGAGAATTTATTTTGCTCCCTTATACTACTCCAAAATAATTTCTAACAAAATTGGGTTAGGCCCTCCTCTACTACTTTTGGTAATTTCAAACATGACATTGAGTAAACTGGGATGGCCGATGACACTGATTTTACCATTAACAGTCTTCATGCCGATGAAAGCCACTTCCCTTTCCAAGTTTTCAATTTGCATTTGCAACTATTTATCAAATTATCCTAGTAGCATTTTATATTTATCCCTACAAAAAAATCCATGCCCAAGAAGCACCTAGGAAGAGTTGCCACCTTCAAATTCAATACTTTTTCCAAGTCTCATTGAAGACTTGGTTGAGTATTGAGGAAGAAGACTTTAGACTTTCCCCAATTTATGCTTTTCCTGAATACCTTGCAATAGTCATATAGGAAGGTCTTGATCACCCTAGCTTCCTTCCTACTTTCCAATCCAAACAAGATGGTATCATCTACAAACTATTGATGTGTAGTGGGTTCCGTACCATTTGCTACATGAACTCCAACCTATTTTCCTTCTCTCCTCAAGGTTTAGATGCCACTTCCTAATATTTTTTCCATGATTATGAATAAGAAAGGTGAGAGAGGGTCACCTTGCCTTAGACCCCTTGATGATGTAAAGAAGTCATGTGCTAGTCCATTCACTAGTACATAAAATTTGGTCGTTGAGATGTAGCTCTTTATCCAATCAATCTAGTTTTCATCAAAACAGAACTTCCCCAATCCTTCTAATAAAAATTTCTTGTCCACCATGTCACATGCCGTTAGAATGTCTAGCTTTAGCACCATACATGCTTCCTTGGTCTTCCTCACTGTGTGGATGGTTTCATGGGAAATGATTATGTCTTCATCTATTGATCTTCCTGCCAAGGAAAATTCATTTTGTTCCTCTGATATGACCTCATTTAGGACACTCTTGAGTATATTGGCTATGATTTTGGTGACCACCTCATACACTATGTTACTTAATGCAATTGGCCTAAAGTCGCTCATTACTTTTAGATCTTTCTTCTTAGGAATTGAGGATAGGAATGTGTGATTTAAAGCCCCCAAAATCACCATCTTTCTTCTTGAATCCTCTACAACCATTGACAAGTCATCTCCTATGATATCCCAGAATTTTTGAAAGAATCCACCAAGGAAGCCATCTAGTCCCAAGGCCTTATCTAGATTCAGTTGGAAGGTTGGTCCTTTAACTTCTTCCTTACTGATTTTTTGAAATAACCATCTATTATGCTCTTCATTTATGATGGTTGAGATTTTCCTTTGCAGTCTTTCTCTTGTTGCCCTATTCTCTAGGCTTTCCTTGTTTAGGATTACTTCAAAGAATCTGACAACCTCTTTTCTTACTTCCTCAAAGGATTGTGCAATTTCCCCATTCTCTTTCTTGATTTCTGCTATTCTATTCCTAGTGGGATTGTCAATTTCTGATTTGTGGAAATATTTAGTGTTCCTATCCCCTTCCTTTAACCAAGTTTCTCTTGATTTTGGTGCCAAAAGAATTATTCCATTTTCAAAATCTCTACTAGCCTTCTTTTAGGATTTTTTCACTCTCAAAGTCATCTACCTTGATCCTGTTTTGAATTGCATGTTCCTTTAGAGCCTTTAGTTCTTGATCCATTCTTTCCTTCTCCTAAAATATTTTTTCGAAGTAACCCGTATTCCACTCCTTGAGTTTGATTTTATGAAACCTAGCTTCTTTCTAATTTTATATTGATCTGATTGGTCTCCAAACTTGATTTCATTTCATCATTTCTCTATTACTTCTGGTAGTTGTTCATCCCTTAACAACATATTTTCTAACTTGAATGGGCTTCCTTTTGGAGGATCATCTTGCCTAAAGATTAATTGCAATGGGAAGTGATATGAACCTATGAATGGAAAATTTTGGGCCTCGTGAGTGCCTGCCAATTCCCCTCAATATCCCCAAATCAAAAATCTATCCATCCTTTCAGTAATATTGGTGAAGCCCTTCCTCCTATTTGACTAGGTGAATATTCCATTTCTAGCTTGAAGGTCCAATAACTGATTGTTATCTACAAACCCCTAGAATCATGTTGGATGATGGTGATTTTCCCATACCCCCTTGCTTCTCTTCATTATTCAGGGTTGCATTAGTCTCTTGTTATTATGGGTATGTGTAGGATCATGATGGGCCAAAAAGTGGCAAAATGATGGGTATGTGGCTGACGAATTTATTTTACCCAAAATTGATGAAATGAAAAGGGTTTTTAAAGGAGACTCTCAGCTTTCCACCAATATAAATCATGCTTTACTTTTAATTTAATAAGTAATTATTATTCATTTTCTATTCAAATTATGACTAAAGTCCCGATTGATAGACAAATTGAAAAACATCTATAGATTTCAAATGGTATCACATTTTTTGAATCCAAAATATGTGTCACATTCTATGCTTCACATACTATAGGATTAAAAAAGGAAAAAATGAATTCCATAAAGTTTTGACCAAGTTAAGGTGGTCAGACATACGAGTTTTTTATAATTTTTAAGAGTTGTAATAAAAAATTCATAATTAATTATTTACTTAGAAAAAAATTACAAAAAATATGCATCACATCGAGACATGAGTCCTCTACTCATATCTAAAATATTATAAAAAATATTATCATTTTATTGTGGTTAGGGTGGTTAGACAAACACCTACTTATTTTTTCCCTAAAATTTAAGTACTACTGCATTAAAATTTCAAATTTTCACCAAATAGATTTTTTATTTTCAAACAAACCTAGTATTTTAGAAACTACATTCAATTCGATAAAAATTCTATTCTTACATATTTTTGAAATAATATAGATAGCTTATTCAAATTTTTATGTCAAGTTGCCTAAGTTTGATTTTCCTGATTTTTTTGCTAGTTAAGGGCATATTTTTTCCATGATGATCCTACACATACCCTTATGCCTCTCCCATTCTATGGCTTTCAAGCTCATTGATATCCTCCTCCATACTTATTTTTTATCCATTGTGGAGATTGGTCCATATACCCTCATTCCTCATCAAACCCTTAAATCTTGTTAATTACCAATTACTTTCTTCTACTACTACCTCACCTTCTACTGATAATGGGTTCATATGGTGCCAAGAACCCTTGACGCACCCTCTGCTTCCTTGAATTTCCCCTTCCATTGGTTCCAATTTTTCATCCATCTGTTACCTTCTTCTTTGCTTCATTTGGTTTCCTACACTAGTACTATGTTAGCCTTTGATTGGTCAATTTAGCGCTTGACCATGCACCATTTTTCAGGTGCATTGATGCCTCTGACATTCCATGTAATGATCTTCATTAACCTTTGGGAAGGACCACATCTTTCCCAGTCCAAATTTTCTTTGTCCTACCACATTAGCTAAAATTTCCAACTTGGCTTTGTTCAATTTCAAACCCCTTTTGCTTTTCCTCTTGATGTTTGGTTTTTTTATTTTTGATTGAGTCTACTCTAGTGTCTTTTCCTCAAACAATTCTGCTTCCTCAACCTCCTTCTATTCTTCATCCTCTGATTCTAGTTTTTGATCACTCCCTTCATCCTCAATTTGTGAAATGTTTCCTTCTTTCTCCACTTTCTCTTCTTCACCATTTTCTTTTGTTTCTAGTAGCACCTTCGATTCTTCTACCATTTCCTCTTGCACTTCCACCCTTGGGTTATTTGCTTCATTTGATAACTCTCTTATATGAAGGTTGATTCCTTTTTTAAGTTATTTGGCTTCTTCTAGCAGTATATTTAAATTTTTTCTTGCTTTTGATGTTTCCTCCTTGGAGTATGTTGGCACTAGGTGGAATTCCTCTCTTCTTCCTAGACAACTCCAATCTAGCTTCATATTTTTAGATCTTGACTCACCTTTCTATTCTAACCCATGTCTCAGTTTTGACCTTGCTCATTGTGGTCCGTCTTTCCTCCTATCTCTCCTTTTTCCAAATTATTTTCCTTGTTTTCTGCCATCCTCTTGGAGTAACCTTCCTAAATTGATTTCTTGGAGAGGCATCTCCCCATGTGTGGTCCTTCATATGCTTCCACTTTTTGCTGCCAACTTCCAAACTTCATCAAGATCTCCAATCTTTTATAGATTCACACTCCTTCCATTATTTCCACCAATATGTTGGCCTCTACTTCTTTTTTACCATTCATAAAATCTTTATCTACTCCTAAACATATCCCTAGGGCATCCCCTATTTTGACCAAAGCTTCAAAATTCTAGTATTCAGATGAAATTTCTACCAGTTTGGTCCATGTAGGGGTCTTTTTGATGGAGTAGTTCCATGGATCAAACTTTGATTCCCAATTTAAACAATGAAAACTATAACCTTTTAAAAATAGGGTATTTCCATACATAATTTCCTTCTTCAAATTTATGTATATGCACTCTATGAGAAAAAATGAGTTCAATAATTGGTTAATGCTTATCCAATCCTTGAAGTTACCTTTCCACAAAGTCATAATCTCCTCCTTAGGGCATCTCGGTCTACACCTTTTTTGTGAATAGGGCTCTATCTTTTAGTTTGGCAACCCTTGCTTCTATCGCTTCTAATCACAATGCAAATAGCTTACTCCCCCATGGCCTCAGATTGGCTTTCGTGTCTTTCCCGCTCCTTTTTCCTTGTAATTTCTTCCTTCCAGTTCCTCTTATGTTCGGATTCAAATTTTTTGGATTCATCCTCCATCCTATTTTATTCCATCCTTGTCCTCCTAGATATTTTTTGCCCCAAGGCTTTGTCTTTCCCTTACTTGTAAAATTAGGGTTTCCATAGCCTTTTCCTCTCCAAGGGTTGTTGGATCTCTTTAGACTCCCATTCATCTCACTTCTCCAATTTGTCGACGACTCTTCTCCAAGGCTTACTTTTTCCTAGAACCACCCATGCATGTTGCCTTGATTGCTCCTTCCTTCTCTACTCCTATGCCATTTTCTAGGCTTCGACCCTAGATTCGACACCCTTCTTCTGCCATCTCCTTGAATCCACCACCCAGCATGGTTTTTGTTTCTCACATCATAAGTATCCATCTTGCACTAGATTAGGTAGCATCTATCCACCCATTTTCCATTCGTGAAAACCCATTGTGGGGTGTGGGTGTTTTCCCCAACTCTACTCCGGGCTCCTATTCCACCTTCTCCTAATTAGCTATCTACCCATTGCTTCCCTTCTAGGTCACCTACTCTTTTTCACTCCTCTTCACTACCTTGCACCATTTTTAGCAGTGTAGAAGTTGTTAGAGATATTAAACCCACATTTGATTATTGGATCTCCTAAAACTATTTTAATTATTAGACCACCTAAACCACCTCTCATTATAGGACCTCCCAAACCTCATGGCCATATCCTAAACTTTGCAAAATAGCTCACTAGTAACCATGTGCAAGAAGATGTGTTGAAGCGACAAAGCTATCATGTAGTTTCTCACACATATAATGCTAGAAATAATAAGAAACCAAATCAAACAACAATATCCATTCCTTTACCTCAACTATATCTTCCAACCCCACCTAGTATTCCTCAACATAGTGGTAAATAATATGATCTTGTTGAGAAACTTTGTAATACTCCAACCAAGATCTCCCTTTGGGTCTTGATTCAAACATCACTTACATAGCATAGAATGTTGCAAGAGGCTTTGTAAAATATTGATATCTCACTTTCTATCAAACTGAATGATTTAGTACCCTTTTTTGATTGTATGCAAGCATCAAAGTTGGACATTACCTTCCCTTATCATGAATTACCGATGCTTGAGGTCTAGAAAGACATAAAGCTCTAATGATATGTGTTGCTAGATTTAATAAAACTGGAGTGAGACATACACTTATTAACAATGGATCAAGTCTAAATTTTTAAACACTGATCTTCTAAATAAACTTGATGTGGATAAGAATCTCATAGAACCTATTAATCTTTCTATCCATGGTTTTCATAATGTTAGTAGGTAACCATTGGGGAAAATAACACTACCCATTAAGGTAGGGCACATGAATTTTCCTACCCTTATCCATGTCATGTCAGATACTCTCTAATATAATATTCTCCTAAGTATACCATGGATTTATGCCATGAAAGGATGCTCATCTACTCTTCGCCTTGAGATGTACTATGAATATAATAACAGGATATATATGGTTAAAGTAAATGGAAAAATTATAATTCATAAATTGAAGTTGAACATAACACTTTCAACTCTCTTAATACTTTTATTCCATTTTCAAAATTTGAGCCAATACATTTCAAGGATAATGATAGTATGGATACACTCTTGGGTGATTATTGGGGATCATTAGATTTTACAGCTTATTTCAATTGGGAGTCTAAAATCTAAAATCTCACCATCAAAGATCAAAGAGTCAAATGTGGTAGAATCTAGTACAACTAATGATATAAAAAATGCTTCATCATCAATGCATGTTTTAGTGATGATTGGGGTTTATTATAGTTTACACCCTCCTTTGTGGGAGAGTACAAAATCTCACAATCCAAATCTAAGGAGTCTTTTGTTTCATTTTCTCAATCCTGTTTGATATCAAAAAATCTAGAAACATCACCCCATGATGGTGATGGAAGCTATTTATCTTTTGTCCCTCATGTGTTGGTGATGCCTAACTTTAAAAAAATTAAAAAATATTTGCATTCTTGTGAAAGAATCAATTCTTTTGATGAGAATTTAGATAAGACTTCTTCATCTTAATTGGACAACTGTTATGGGCTTGGATATACAATTCTTTCTAAAAGTGGATATAATGAAAGCATGAAACAAGGAGCTAAGTATCATATGAATTATATTCTATACCTTTCAAAAAGTGGTTTAGTTTTCCAATATTATCCTTCATCTACATCTCATACTTCACCATCTACAATATTTAAAACATCACATGTAAGTGAGTAATATTTTATTCACAAGAGAAAAACTTGTCTCCTACACCTTTATCGCAACAAGAGCATATTTTGTTGAGGCTACTCAAATCCTACTTAATTACTCTTCCTCCTACAACAAAAAAGAATATTTATATAAATAACTCTTTTTGTGCATGTCATTGAGTGCATGGTCATTCCACCAATGAATTTCAAGCCTTGAGTAACAAAATACAACTTATTGATTGTAGTGCTCTTCCATATGTTGATGCACCCAATCACTCTAAACATCAATTATCTTTATTCTATGGTGTTGCTCCTCAATATGTGGAATCTTTAGCTTCATTTTTTTGCTCATTTTAATTCATAGGTATGTGCAGGATTATCATGGAAAAAATAGGCCCTTAAGTGGCAAAAAATCTAGAAAAATCAGAGTTAGGAAACTTGACGTAAAAATTTGAATAAGTTATCTATACTATTTCAAAAATATGTACGAATAGAATTTGTAGAAAATTTAATCTAGTTTCTAAACTACTAGGTTTATTTAAAAATAAATAAATCTATTTGGTGAAAATTTAAAATTTCAATGCAATAGCACTTAAATTTTAGGGAAAAAATAAGAAGTAGGTGTTTGTTTGACCACCCTAACCACAATAAAATGATAATATTTTTTTATAAGATTTTAGATATAAGTAGAGGACTCATGTCCCAATGTGATTTATATTATTTTGTAATTATTTTCTAAGTAAATAATTAATTATAATTTTTTTATTACAACTTTTAAAAAATATAAAATACTTGTATGTCTAACCACTTTAACTTGGTCAAAACTTCATGAATTTTATTTTTTTAATCCTATAGTATGCAAAGCATAGAATGTGATGCAAGTTTCAGATTCAAAAAATATGATACTGTTTGAAAGCTATAGATGTTTTTCAATTAGCCTATCAATAGGGACTTTACTCGTAATTCATATAAAAAATGAATAATAATTATTTATTAAATTCAAAGTAAAGCATAATTTATATTGGTGGAAAGCTGAGAATCTCCTTTAAAAACCCTTTTTGTTTCATCAATTTTGGGTAAAAAAAAGTTGTCAACCACATACCCTACACATACCCATCATATCACCACTTTTTGGTCCATCATGATCCTACACATACCCTCATGGTGGTACAATATTAAGTGCAACCATATTTCTTTCTATGGTAGAAACATGATAGTCCCTTGTGTGGTTTTCTTCTCCTTTATACTTGGGGGTAATAACTAGTTTTGGGAAGTGTGTATTCTTTGTAAGGATCCCCTCTTCCCCTTATTTTCCTTGAAATACCAACATAGAAAGTACATTGACATTTTAAGGGGGCATATCATCATATCCATAAATGCATAGATGTTTTATGAGATTTGAATTATTGACATACCTCTTTAGTAGTAGTGTTATTATAATGCCCCTTGAGGTGTGGTTATTAATTTGTTCCTTGTGATATTGAGCATTGATTCATCCCCAATGATGTTAAACCTTTATACACTCCCTAAGGTGTGATTGGTGAAATAGTCAATGGATTTGGCATAATAGAGCTTGTTGATTCATGAATTTGAGCATTTTACATGGCCACATAGCATATAACAAACCTTGCTTACTAGTGGAGCCATGTGTTTCATGAGCAATTTTACATCCTTATGATTGATGTAAAATTTAAGATTGAGGTCTCCTTACCTTACTGACTTGAATCATTTTTAGTGTACTAACCTTGTTTTTATGATTTATTTTTATTATGTTGATTATGTATTTTGATTTTTTTTCTCTCCTTGTGTCTTTTATGTGTTTGCTTCTTGTATTTCATGTGTTTTCTTTTTGTTTTTTGCATGTTTGCTTCGTATATTTTATGTGTTTACTTTTATTATGGATGTTCTATGTAGGCTTTGCATATTAATCTTGTGGATGGATGAGATCCTATGTTGGGGGACTGTACACCCTCAACTTGGTGTCACCTTATTATTTTGGCATTTTTATTTCCTATAGTGTGAGTATGAACATAAGATCACACTCTCACTAAAGTGGGGGCTAAATGTAGGGTAAAAAATTGTCACCCTTATAACATTAATTGTAAAAATAATTTACTCATTTCAAGGCCAATTCAATAAAATATTTATAAATCCTCATCATCCCTAGAAATTTATTCCTAAAATTATTGGTCACGGATAGTAGGTGCCCTAGATCAAAAAGAAAATTTCTAAATATTTGAAATTTTGATTAACAACCTTTTATGATTTGAAAATAAGAAATCAATTTAGAGAGAGGGAGATCAATTAGAAGGCAATTATAGAGAAGTATTGAGTTATCCTCTACATGCTAGCTTCAACAGTCTATATTGTGTATGTGAGCTAACATTGTACAAGTCTATCAAGCAATCAAGGCATCCATCAATTAACTTGTGTGTGGCATCTCTTCTTCAAGGGTTTTTACATCAAGGTAAAATTATCACTTGCCATTCATCAATTTTAGTCAATTATTATTGTTTTGGCCTTTGCCTAGCATAGGGAATGCCCTCTTGATCATAATCAATTATTTTACGTGGAGGTAGAAATATCAAAATGGGATTTGACTTAGGCAAGCCCCTATACAACACAACCTTTTCCCCTATTTTCATGTTTGTAGGTTAGATCTAGAGGTTTCAACAAGTGAAAATCTCAAAAAATTGAGTGTAGACTTTAATCCACATCTCAAAAATTTAAGTTTCAAAAAGAAAAAGTCTAGTCTAGGAAACATAATGCCCTAGATGAGCCAATACAGGCTCAAATTCACAGTTCAGGTTCATCACTATTGTCATTCCTCAAATCCAAGTCAATTATGATATTTTCCTTTTTTGTCTGTGTAATTTAAATTGCATATTCAAATCTAGAATTACATGTTAAATATGCCTAACAAATCACACATCAAATATATCTTCCTCAAAACTTAATTTATAACATAATCCTTAAGAGGTTGGATCTTCCTTGTGGTAGCAAGTTAATCATCAAACCCTAGTTCCAGTTTATGTTTAAATGTTGAGTAAAGTGAAAAAGAGAATCGTATTTAACCTAATTGAATCTAGGATCACTTTTCCTACTCTACACTAAATAGGTACAACTCCCTTTTATCTAAACCATGAGTACCAAAATATCCTTGAAAAATGTTTTACTAAGTTCTATCCAAGTCTATACTTTTAGCTAGATAAAAAATTTCAAGAGAAAAAAGAAAAAGTATGAATTATTTTATTCCATGCTTATTCTATTCTACTTATTCTAAGATAATTTTTTCCTATTAATTTTAATTTCATATTGTTTCTCCATTTTAATATATTAAAAAATTATTTTTTAGTACATTTGTTGATTAAAATTGCCTCGTGATTTCACTTATATAATAGCTACAAGATTATATGACAACAAAATGTTTACATGTTTATAGATATTGTAGACACATAAATTAGCTCATGTACTTGACCACACTTCACCTTACCTTATTCTAGTAGTAATTAATTAATTAAAAATAATTATAATTTATTTAATTAATTTATCCTTTACCTTTATCCCCCACCTTAATTAAATAATTTTATAACCATATCTCTCAAATCCTCCATCTATATAAATTAATTAATAACTACTTAATTAAATTATTTTGGAGAATTGATCCCCATTACTATTAATTCCTAATATTTAATTACAACTCACTCTAAATCACTACATGGATCAAGACCTAAACTATCCATCATTTTAAAAGTGTCTTAATCTACCTAATCTACCCTTTTTTCACAAATGTGTGAACATATCTCTTACACATGTGAAGCCACCCTACCTCTTAAAAATGTCATAAGGTAGCTACCCTACCTCTCACTTGTCACATTATTGAGCCTCCCTATGTGCATGCTCACATATGTGTGAACACACTTATCTCTTACACCTATGAAACATGGAATTCTCATCCTCCATCTTGTGACACTTGTCACAAGGTTAATCCCTTAACCCCCTCACTCAATATCAACCATCAATCTCATATTGCATCTTAACACTCTATTTCCACCATCAAGAATCTATAAATGAAGGCCCTTACTCTCATTTGTATCATCTCGTATCATCCTAATTACATGATTCCTTAACTTCTATCTAATCCACTATCATCATAACATCACGTTCTTTCCATAAGCAACCACATTCCACTATCATTACGCATAAAAAAGAGTAAATCAATTAGAGCGTTGGGTGCACTTCACTTTGGCTAAACCTAAGGAGTAAGGTCATTTGAGGTAAAAAAAAGTTTTGGTTTACACTTTATATTTTTGTTATTTCCTCATTTCATTGAACATTTATTTTATTTTGGTAAACCCAGTTTTCTAAATTTGTCATGTTGTTTGAATGAGTTTTTGTGTTTTTTCACATCCCAAGTTTTGGAATGACATCGTAGCTCTATATTTCAACACTTTCACCCTATTTTTTGGTTCTTATACTCAATTTTTTTCACTTGTACACTAAATAGATGATTGTCCTATGGCTTTAGCTCTTTTTATTTTCTCTCATTTTCAATCTATTTCTAACTAGTCCTTATAGGTTATTTGACATCCTATGTTTCCATGTGTTGTATCTAACTTTATCACCATCTTTTTTATATATTTCAAGGTCTTTATTTTGTAAGAAATATAACAGTTTCTAGTAGGTTTGGTTATGTAACTCTATTTAGCCCTTGCAACCTCTAAGGTCACACTTTCAAGTTTAGGTATATTTTATTTTTCTATATCTTTTAATTTTTTCTTATAGATTTGTGCTTCTATTGTTCAATACTTCTATAGTTTGATGCTTGCACTTTGTCATTTAGTGCTTTTTCTTTTTAGCACTCGCACTCTATCTTTTAGTTTTTGCACTATTTAGCGCTTGGACTACATTTTAATGCTTTCATAATTTAATAAATTTCCAACACTAATTGACACTAAAGAAGTTTGTTCATTATTCTTGGGGTTTTTTCTTCATGTTCTCTAACCAAATTTTGTAGCCTAATCTAAATTGCTATCCAAAGAAATATCTTCAAACTACTAATATATTTTTTGTCTTAGCTTTTCTTATCCAAGATTCTCTTTTCCACTCATTTTAGTTGCCATAAGGTTAGAGTATTGGAGAAAGAACCTTGTATGCCATATTTGTGAGACCCTCTTAAGAATATGATCTCTCCTCACACCCTTGGGTGATCTTGTAGATCAAAATATTAAGTTGGTCTCTTTTAGTTTTTTTATTAATTGTTATCTAAAGGAACCCAACATGTGTATGCTCTCCCATTGGACTTCATGCAATCTTAGATGAACAAAAACACTTGAATCATTCCTTTTAAGGGGGGTACCTAGAGATTTGATTGCCCTAGGGGACAATCTCATCTCTCATGTTCTTGTGGAGTATAAAGAGCAAGGGATGAATTGAAAGAAACCTCTTGAAGTGAAATCTTTTCAATTTTGGCTAATCTCCCAAGAATTGAATACCTTAAGGAAGTGAAGGTGGAGAGTTGGTAACCCTTTCCTCCTGACTATTTGGCATTATTCACTTTCATTTAAAGATTTGGCCTCACATATCGTTGAGGTATTTGAAGGACTCCTTAGAAACCTCATTCAAACTAGTTTAAGATCATGTGATTTATGTTTATAAATGTTAATGACTAGTGCAATCAAATAAATTTTCACATAATATATTAACACAAATAGAATTTTAATTATTTTCTATGCATTTGATTCTAAAATAAAAATATCTCATGACTACACATTTAAATGTAATGAAAGGGTATATATATATATGTGTGTGTGTGTGTGTGTGTAAAAATTTGCATAATTAAATGAGCTCTTTATTATTTTAAAACACTTTGATGTTTATAATAATAATTGTTAAAATTTTATAATTTTTTAAATAATATTTTTATCTATGAAAGTTTTATTGTCTTATAAAAATAAACTATTACTTTTGGATTTCTAATTTCAATATAAAAATTTAAGATTGTTTAGTAAAGATTATATATTACAATCAACATTACTTTAAATAATGAATGGAAAAAGTCAAAAACATCTTAAAATATAGATTACAAAAGAAAATATATATACTAAAAGAATGGTAATGTGATTTTATTTTATTTTATTTTATTTCAATTTTTTTAAAAATAACTATCAACCTACAAATGACTTTTGCTATCGTAAATTATATCCTTCTTAGAAAAGTAAAATACGAAAAAGTCATAAAAAATATACAAAACTACTTTTAATGTCTATATATGATTGATAATAATGTTTCTTAACCTTACTAAAAATGTAAAACAAACATAACTCATAAAAATCTACAATCAAAAAATTATATATATACATATAAATATTTCTTACCTTCATTTATTCCGTAACCTACATAAAGATGGAGTTCCTACTAATTAGAAAACATGGCAGGAAGGGTAGCCTATTTCTCATAAACCTTTAATTTAAAATTGGCTACTGTTTCGCGGGTACAAAACCGCTTGATATGGAAGGATGTTGACCGTAGTTAGTGTTGTCGTCGCGGTCGTCTACTTGCCCTACTTGGACCTGTAGAGACCTCGAAATTTGGGGTATAAAAGCCTCCATCGTGCCTTCCAATATCTTCACCACTTCACTCATGCTCGCCCTCTCAATCTCATCGTCTTGAAGGCACAATCTAGCCACCACAGCGGCTCTTCTCACCTCTTCGATATTTGCCTCACATGCTATCCTTGCATCCATAACGCCTATCATGTTCCCCCTCTCAATTTGAGAAGAATCCCAGGTAGGAAAGTACAACATACTTTCCTCTACCTTTAAATCCAGATTTCTTCGGCCAGATATAATTTCCAACGTCATGCCAAAACTGTATGCATCCGCCTTGGGAGTGATGGGAACGCCGGCGATCCACTCGGGAGCCAAGTACCCTCGAGTTCCTCTTGTGGTCGTCAGTACTCGGCTGAAATCTCGACCTACCAGCTTCGCTAGCCCAAAATCTGCCACCTTTGGGCTAAAGTCCTCTTCCAGGGAATGTTTTCAGGCTTAAGATCGCAGTGAATGATACGATCCCTGCATTCCTCATGCAGGTAAACTAATCCTCGTGCAGTGCCCAGTCCAATCTCAAACCGGGTCTTCCAGTCCAAGACCTTCTCTGCGTCTTCCGACTGAGAGAAAAGAAAGGAGTTTAGGGAGCCGTTGGGCATGTAGGCATACACCAGTAACCTTTGTGAATGATCTACGCAGAATCCCCACAGCCTGATCAAATTCACATGATGTATTCTTCCAGTGGCGATTATTTCCGCACGGAATTGCTTTTCTGCATGCGAGGAGCCCTCTAATCTTTTAACCGCAACATGCGTGTTGTCTGGCAGAATCCCTTTGAACGCAGAGCCGAAAGCTCCGCTACCCTGCTTATGCTTGAATTTCTCCGTTGCAATTCGCAGCTCTTTGTAAGTGAACTTTTTGAGAGACAATGGGACCTCCTCGTCCACTTTTTTCTTCAACAATCTTCGACGTTTCCACAGAATAAATGCGGCTGACAGGAGAGCCGAAACAACAAAAAAGGACGCAGCGGCAGAAAGTAAGATAGTAACTGCAAGGGCTTTGTTGCTTTGCTCTGATGTCACGTGCAGCAACTCAGAAGCAGCCAGCCTAACGAAAACAGATTGGCCCTCGGACGAAACACGCATTCCGAATAAATCTCCAAACCACAATCTACAGAGGGGTGAATCAGAAATAGCGAAAGCAAAGGCTGTGCAGGAGCAATTGTTGAGACAAGCTGTCCGGCAGCCTTGTTGTGTTTGCTCGTTGTAGTATAAGACAGCTTCTTTTTCGGACAAGTATTGATTCTTGGCTTCCGAGAAGCTGTCGGTTGTGCCCTCTGTGGCAGAGCAATGCAGGGGTCTTCGCCGAGTACACCCGCTTGACCACCAACTTTGAGAGCCGTGCTTTGGCGTGAAGCCCTCAACACAACTGCACACATCATTTGCATTGCACAGTCCATACGCCCCGCACATTTCATAGTCACTGCATTGACCTCGGTATGTCGACCACCTCGGACTCCGTATACCATTATCCACCAGGTAGTAAAGTTCATATCCACCATTCTCACTTACCAGGAACCGCCCCGTGAGGATATGATCTATCCTGTTTACAAGAAAACTAATGTATATTCTTGAAGGAGAAAGCCTCACACAGGACGCTTGAAGTTTCTTCGAACCTCGCAGTTGGGGTTCCTTAGCAAAATAATCCTTCGTCCATTCTCCACTGGACAGTTATGGAACGGTGTTATTATAGAACATCAGCATCTGCGTCTTTCCTGGAGACATGTCCATTCCAAAAAGAAGAGTCCACTTGCAGGATCCAAAGCACTTTTCCACGACGTTAGCTTCATGCCTTTCCACATCTTCATGCCAGGCAACCATGTATCTATCGGATGTGAAACTCTCCCAAACAATCGCAGACTTTTTGGCGTCCAGCATAATGAAATTACCAGAGTCCATTATCACAGCTCGTGATCCTTTCTGGCCAATATCAGTCGACCAAACGGACCGGCCCTTTCTATCAAACAATCTGAGATGACCGTCTTTTGAAAATTTCAGAATGCCGGGCTTGTTTTTGACAAGATTTTCTCTGTTAGCCACCCAAACAATGGCCTTCTGAGAGATTGTTGCATACCAGATGCAAATATACCAGTTATTCGTTCCTCTTGGGACTGAAAAATCTCAATGCAAACGTGCCATTTTTCGAAATAAGGGCTTGATTTCCAGTGAGCGAAGCACCCAATAGAAGCGTATCTCCACCATCCATTGCAAGTGAACTGCAATAATGCGCTGCAATAATCATAGTGAATTGCTAGGAACAAATACTTCATCGCCGATTCAATAACCATAGCGTTTGTATTTTTCTTAACAATTTCTTCTAAGTAGTGCATAGATGGTCCATAAACAGTTTCTGGGCTATTTTCGAAATTAAATAGTTAACAAGAAAGAACGACATGGCCGAAGTATCGCCGTGAATCGAACACAAATGAATTCAGAAATTTAGTTAGGCTTGACGAATGAGGGTAAGTCAAGTCTTTCTAAACATGTGTATTTGGTAAAGTCTTTTCTGCCGGACGAGAGACGGTCGCTATAGGTACTGTGATCCGTCTATCCAACATTCACGGGAATGTCTATTCAAAACGGACATTTGACCGTGTTTATTAATTGATTAAAAATAAAGGAAGAATATATTGTATTTTTATTTTTAATTAATTAATAAATATGGTCAAGTGTCCATTTTGAGGGCTGTATAGACAATTTTGAAAACAATTGAGCTACACAATTAACAAACATTGTTGAAGTAATAGTATTGATCTTGCATAAATGAATTGACAACATTGATTTGTTTAAGTAATTGATTCAAAACATCCACTCAGAAAGATTATTCAAAGATAGCATTGAGTGTGAAAATGTAGGTAAGTTAAGTCTTCCATGCCATGTGAGACAAGTCTTTCATATCCTTTGAGATAAGTCTTTTGTGGGGGTCGAGATGGGCATGGCTAGACAAAAGACTTGGATATAATTTAACTTGAATGGAAATTGAATAACACATAAAAATATTTTTGTTGTTGTGATTAACATTAAATTGCTTTAATAATTAAAGGTATAGTCGAACACAAAATGCTTAAATGGAATTCACATGAAATGAAATCCATAAAAAAAAAGGTTGTTGAATGTTAACATGGAACCGTTTGAGAGATGGCTAGAAGCATAAAAACCCAAGGGTCTACCAAACAATTATTTTGGTAAATCCATTGCTACATCTATATATATTTTTATTTGATGTCCAACATAATGTTTAAGAAATATGATGCCTTATAAGGTATGTCGCCAAATAAAACATAGTCTAGTATGTCTTAAGGTTTTTAGAAGCATTGCTTGTATTCACATAGCTAAAGAAAAAAGGATAAATTTGATGATAAAAGTGAGAAGTACAAGTTTATTCACTATAGTAAAGAGACAAAGCATTATTGGTTGTGCAATTTAGTAACTAAGAGGTTAGCTTTTGTTAGTCAAGATGTTACCTTTGATGAAAATGAAGCTTGGCAATGGAATTGAAATTTGAATTAGGAAAGACAAATAATTTTATTGGATTACAAAAATATGTTGCATCTCTTCCTATTATATTGAGTAGTATCTCAAGTTCTATTGCACCACCTTTACTAAACTCACGATCTTCTCCATCTAATCCTTCTTCAAGCATGAATCATCCTCTAAGGAAAGTAAAAATTATTAAATAAATTTACGAATGAGTTACAAGGAGAACCTAGAGAAAACTTCAAAGTAGCTTATTTTGACTAGACACTATGAAAAATAATGTATGAACACTTATATTTTGGGTGGATGAGTATATCAAGTAGAGAAAAATGATGGTGAGAGGATTGCCACCAATTGAGAAACTAGCTAGTTCATGTGAGATTTTTATTTTGGCAAAGCAACATAACGATTTTTTTCTAGCAAGAGAATCTTATAGATTAAGGAAAAAAATGGAGCTTGTTCATGTAAATTTATTTGGATCCATCTAAGATCCATCATTGTTGGAAGTATTTATTTTCTAATATTCATTAATAATTTTAGTAGGAAGACATGGGTCTATTTTCTCAAGATTTTTTTTTGAAGATTTTAGAATATCTAGGGACTTCAATGAATTGGTTGACAAATAGAGTGGCTTGTACACCAATGTATTAAGGATAAATAGAAGTGGAGAATACAAGTAAAATAAGATTCTATGTTTCTACAAATATCATGGAATCAAGAAGCAATTTACTATAACATACACACCACAACAAAATAGTGTAGTAGAAAGGAAGAATATGAAAATCATGGATATGGCTAGAAGCATGTTGAAGGCCAAGCACATGCGTGATGAATACTACATAGAATTAGTAGTGTGTGTAGTGTATATTATGAATATTTGCCCAATAAAGAGTGTGAAGGATAGAATTCCACAAGAAAAATGAGGTGGTGAAAATCATACTATATATATATATTTTTTTTCTTAGTTATTTCGTATATGCATGTCCCAAGTGAATCAAAAAGAAAATTGGATGAGAGAGGCGAGAAATGTGTCTTTATTGGCTATATTAAAGAATTAAAAAATCACATGTTTTACAATCCCATTATAAAGAAGGTGATAAATACTAGAAATGTTGAATTCAAAGAATAAAATAAATGGGATGGTAGTGATGATAGATCAATCACAATTGCATCTATACCTCAAAATGAAGAAGAATTAGAATATCAAAGTGTGGAAGGAGGACAAAAAATATAACAAGTAATAGGTACCCCAACAAGTAATCCTCAAGGAGACAATTCAAGAGAGTTGAGGACACTAAGAAATTTTGTAAAATGTGAGTTGTCGTGCTATACTTCTCCCAACTCACATGTGCGTAATGAATCTGGTGGTCTTAAAGAAAGAAATTGAACCCACTTTTAGTGAAAGTCTTATGAGGAATAAAATTCTTGATATGAATATGTACTTGTTTCATAAAAATGGGCACCCATTAAGAAATAGGGTCCAAATCCTAAACTTTAACCTATATGGAATGGGTACCCATTTTTGTTTAGGACCGTATTACTAAATGCTTACCTATTACAAATGTGTATTCATTTAGAAATGAGTACATAACTTTGTAAAAATATTCAATTTTCTTCTTGTAAATTCTATATCATTGTAAAGATGAAATGATAGTACACTTAATTAAAAATATAAATATAATAGTTATATTAGAAATGAGAACCCTTTCTTTTCTAAAGTGAGTACCCATTTTATAATGCGCACTAGTTATTTTTAGAAGGAGAACACATTTAAAATTAGGTATGCATTCTATAGAATTTGAAATTTGAGACGCTCATTTTTGTTAATTGTTTTAGGGTTTGAAAATGCTTGTAAACTCAACCACGTAGAAGACTTTGCCATAGAATACTTGATCTCTTGCTTGGATGTTCGGAATTATTGGCTAAAAGTCGTTTCACGCGGAGTACGGCGCTACTTTGGCCATGTGATTTTGTCGTATGCTAAAAAGACTTGACTTACATGGAGTCTTCTTCACTAGTTAGGTGTGAAGAAAGAGCGGTTGGAATTATTGGCTGCTAGAAGTCAAAGTTTTGAATTCATTTACGCGGGGTCGACCGCACTACTTCGGCCCTGTTATTTTATTGCAATAGCTTGATTGTTTTCTATTTATATTGGAGAATGAGCATTAAACATAGGACCATCTACACACTACTTCAAGCAATTTTTAAGAAAAATACAAAGGCTATGGTTATTGAAATGGCGATAAAGTATTTGATCCTAGCATATACTTTTATTATTGCAGCGCATAATTGTAGTTCATTGGCAGTGGATGGTGGAGATACGTTACTATTGGGGGCTTCGATCAGTGGAAATCAGACCATAATGTCAAAGAATAGCATGTTTGCTTTAGGATTTTTCAGTCCGAGAGGGACCGATAATTGGTACCTTGGTATCTGGTATGCACAAGTCTCTCCGCAGACTATAGTTTGGGTAGCTAACAGAGAGAATCCAGTCAGAGGTACACCCGGTCTTCTGAAATTTTCGAGCAACGGTAATCTCAAATTGCTTGATCGAAAGGGCAAATCAGTTTGGTCGACTGACAATCACCGGAAAGGATCGCGGGCAATGATAAAGGACTCTGGTAATTTCATTATTCTGGACGGTCACAACAAGTCTGAGATTGTTTGGGAGAGTTTCGCGCATCCGGGAGATACGTGGTTGCCTGGGATGAATCTGTGGAAAGGCATGAAGCTAACTTCGTGGAAGAATTCTGTAGATCCTGCAATTGGGCTCTTCTCTTTTGGAATGGACACGTCTCCAGGAAAGACGCAGTTGGTGCTGGTCTATAACAACAGTGTTGCATATTGGTCCACTGGAGAGTGGACTGCGAATTATTTTACTAATATTCCGGAGTTGCAAGACGATGACACAATCAAAATCCTGTGTGTGAGGATTTCTCCTTCAGCCATATACTTCAATTTTACCATATTCTTGGTAGAACATAATCTCTTGGGAAGGATCCTGATAAATGAGAACGGCCAATTACAAGTTTACGCCTGGAAGGATGATGGTACATGGAATATGGGCTGGTCGACGTTCGGAGGTCAGTGCAGTGTATACGATATCTGCGGGGTGTATGGAGTGTGCAATGCGAATGAAGTATGTAGTTGTGCTCATGGCTTCACGCCCAAGGACAACTCTCAAGGTTGGCCTTTAAGCGGCTGTGCTCGACAGAAACCCCTGCAATGCTCTGTCACAGAGGGCACCACCGACGGGTTTTTGGAAGCCAAGAATCAACACTTGCCCGATGAAGAAGCTGTCTCATACAACAACGAGACAACACAGCAAGCCTGCCGAACTGCTTGTCTCAACAATTGCTCCTGCACAGCCTTTGCTTTCTCTATTTCTTATCAACCCGTCTGCAGACTCTGGTTTCGGGATTTGTTTAAAATACGCGTTTCTTCTGACGGCCAATCGGTCTTCATTAGGATGGCCGCTTCTGAGTTACCGCACTCGACATCAGAGCGAAGTAGCAAAGCCCCTGCACTTAAAGTCTTATTTCCTGCTGCTGCTGCTGCTTTCTCTGTCGTTTTGGGTCTCCTGTTGGCCATATTTATTATGTGTAAACGTCGAAGACTGCGGATGAAAAGCAAAGAAAAGGACGTGCCAACATCCCTTAAAGCCTTCACTTATAAAGAGCTGCGAATTGCAACCAATAATTTCAAGCATGAGCTGGGGGCCGGAGCATTCGGCTCTGTATTCAAAGGAACTCTGCCAGACAACACGCTTGTGGCGGTAAAAAGATTAGAGGGTTCTGCACAAGGATCAGAAAAGCAATTCCGTGCGGAAATAAGCACCATCGGCAGAATACAGCATGTGAATTTGGTGAGGCTCTGGGGATTTTGCGTAGAAGGCTCTCGAAGGCTACTGGTGTATGCCTACATGTCCAATGGTTCTCTAAATTCCTTCCTCTTCTGTAAAGATGAAAAAGCAGACAAGGTGTTGGATTGGAAGACTCGGTTTGCTATCGCACGGGGCATCGCACGAGGATTACTCTATCTCCACGAAGAATGCAGGGATCGCATTATTCACTGCGATATTAAGCCTGAGAACATCCTGCTGGACGACGACTTCAGCCCGAAGGTGGCAGATTTTGGGCTGGCAAAGCTGGTTGGCAGAGATTTCAGTCGCGTATTGACGACAACCAGAGGAACACGAGGGTACTTGGCCCCCGAGTGGATCTCCGGCCTTCCTATCACTTCCAAGGCAGACGTGTACAGTTTTGGTATGACGTTGTTGGAAATTATATCGGGTCGTAGAAATCTGGACTTGAGCGCGGAGGAGAGCAGGTTGTACTTTCCTACCTGGGCTTCATCTCAAATTCAGAGGGGAAACATTATAGACCTTGTGGATGTAAGTATAGCGACGGAGGCGAATATCGAAGAGGTGAGAAGAGCCGCTCTGGTTGGGGTTCTGTGCATTCAAGACGATGAGGATGAGAGGCCGAGCATGGGTGAAGTGGTGAAGATGTTGGAAGGGACGATGGAGGCTCCTCAGCTACAAATTCCGACGTTTCTACAGGTGCTGGTGGGTCCTTCGATATCAAGTGTTTCAGGGTCCGCAAAACAATAAGTACTTTAATAGAGACGTAGACCTAGTTATAATTAAAGCAAACAGTTCTGCTAGTTATAGGTAATCATGACGCTGTTGCATAACAAACCATGTCTTTTATCTTGCATTATATGGACCTTCAAAATTGTTTCTCGTTTTATATTCATAATTTTCTTGTTCTATCTTTGTAGTATATGTAGAAGTTACGATTAATCAAACTAATATATATATTCTGTTATGTTTTTTCTTTTCTTTTTTTTTTTTAACATATTATTAATTTTTTATTTTTTTAATATAGATTCAAATAAAAAAATATTTTTCCTTTATTGAAATTAGAAAATTTCTATCAATTACAAATTTTTATAAGACAATTTTTTTTTATAGATTGAATATTTACTAAAAAATTGTAAAGATTTGACTCTTGCTATATATGTCAAGTGCTCAATAGTAAATAAAGGTTTGTTTAATCACATAAACACAATTTTTATTTTTTTTACTTACAACCTTCCCTTCGATTTTTAACCTACAATTATGAGATGTTTTAATGCACTTGTGTTTGTGCAATTATTATATATTAATATTAGCAAGAATATAAAAGATGTTATAAAATAATGGTCTTACAACAACTCCATACCTTACACTAAATATGTATATATTGATATCATTGTTAATTAAAATTTAATGATCTTTTTTGCTCATAATTTTCTTTGCACTACATAATTATTTGATAATCATTTTGCATTTAATCTTTTATTATGATACAATATTTCTTCAAATTATTCGTCGCACATTTATTAAAATTTTAATGCTACATTATCTTATCCAACAAATAATGGTTGTTTTAATTGATATATACCATAGATGCAAGGAAAATACCTGTGCAATTTTAAGAATAGTGGAACTTTGGAAGGATGAAAGTGGGTAGTTGTTGGATTTTTATGTTTGGTGCTACCTTTAAATAATCTTGAAGACTTTGGATATTTTGGATATTTGAAGAAATTATCTAAATGAAGTCAAGACAATAAATTTTCTCTTACTAGAACTCATGTCCATTATCAAAAGAACTACAACAAGGTATCATATAGGTGTTCATATATATGGAGAATTTCACGATAAATCTGTGTTGCCAAAAAGTGTATACTTTGCTTGATATGGGAATAATTAATGACAAATTGGACTTAATGAGGCCTTGATTTGGTGTTGTGAGGTG
This sequence comes from Sequoia sempervirens, assembly GCA_007258455.2. NCBI lineage: Eukaryota > Viridiplantae > Streptophyta > Pinopsida > Cupressales > Cupressaceae > Sequoia > Sequoia sempervirens. Next base: position 352,427,971 of record VDFB02373365.1, read on the forward strand.
TTTTACACATCCACACTAGGTCTTGGGTCTTTGCAAACTAAATAATTCACCTAAATAAACTTACCAAGACATCTTCACACATTTCTAAGACCATAATTCACCTAAATAACCTTACCAAGACCTATTTCAAAGTGTTGTAAAGTCTTGTAACAAAATTTCACACTTTCCTATACTTTTCATCAATATTTGCACCTTTCTTATGCTTTAAATGGCCCCTTTATGCACTTACAGGCCTTAATTAAGTGTCTTGTTGAAGAAGAACTCGATAAACAACATTTAATATACCTTAATCTCCAACATCCACTCAAAATTGCCCAGGTGGACTAAGTCGCCACCTTGGGCGACTTAGTCCCATGTGGCACGAAAATCAAAATTAATTTAATTTTCTTTTGGGTTTTTATTCCTTAAGACCTAAGGTCGGCCTGTGATGAGGTATTTTTAGGAATTAAGGCATATTTGTGTATAAATATAAGGTTTTCCCTCTCATTTTAAATTAACTTAGCATGTTCTCAAGTCAAGCAAGGTAGGGTTTTATCATTGCAAGACATCAAGATAGCTTCCAAGGACATTTAAAGGAAAATTATTCATGTTTTGTTGTAGAAATTCAAGATCAAGCATCATGGAAAGGTACTAACTCCATTATTGCATGCTTCATTGCATTCTTTCTTCATTTGGTTTAATTACCTAAAAAGGGGTTTGACCAAGGAAAACCCCCATGCCCTAACATTCCACATTTTTGTCTCTTGTCTTATGTGTTTGCAGATTTAGGAACTTTAAAGGTTTGAACATCATTGAATATTAGGTTGAAGACTCATTGAAGACATCTCCTTGCTGACCAAGTCAAAGTATAAATAAAAATTCACTTTCAGGCCCAAAAATCAGAGTTTCAGAAGCAAACACCTATGGGAAACTAGAATGTAGACCTAGGGCTTCTGTTTCCACTTCTAAATTTTTAGAAATTCAGAAGTGGACTATGTTGCTACTAGTGGCATCTTAGTTCCACTGAACTTGCTTTTTTGAATTTTTTGTAGATTTGGATATTCATTTGGCTGAAACAGGCTCCAATGTAGTTTTCAGAAATCACCCTAAAATAGGACTAAGCCACCCAGCATGGCATAAATGTCCCAATAGGCTTAAAAATTAGAATTTCCAAAATTTCAGAGTTGCTTCAAGTCTGCAACACACTTCCAGGTGCACACCTTTTTCCTTACAACTTTCTATTTGGTTTTATTTGCATTTTTAGATCATTTTCTACATGTTTGTATATAACACTTTATTTTCCAACACTTCACATTTCTTAGGTTTTTCATTATTAAATCATTCCATTTTTAGATAAAAGCATTAGAGCTTCTTAATTAGACGTAATACATCTCATTTACATTAAATTTGAGTGTAGACATTTTCATTTTGGCCCACATCTCTCTCCTTTTAGGTGAAAAACCCTAGAAGTGCAAGAGAGCATAATTTGGTTTGCTAAAATCATTGTCAGATACAAAATCAATCCAAGTATTGACCTTAATAAACATGTTGATCACTAGTACATTGATAGAAAAGTGAAGAATGTAACCATACCAAAGAAATTTTGGAATGCAGTCACCACAATATTTAAGCATAAGAAATATATAAGAGCACATATGCTTTGATCTCAATTATACAATCTAAGAATCAGAGGATTAGTAGCTAACAATATCTTTGTAAGAGAGAGGGACCAACCACACCAAGGCTCTAGGTCACGGAGAGCCAAGAGTGGAGGGCTAACCTAACTTACCTCAAGCTAGCGAGTGTTTAGGACAAAAATCAAGAATTAAGAGCACTCTCAAGTGCTTTTGTCACTCTCCAAATCCAAAAGTATAAATGGGGCTAGACAAGCCAGTTTTTGGAGTTCAAACTATACCTTAGACAACTTTGTGCTCGAGGATGAAAACACAGGTTTGGGATGACAACGTAGTGCGCTGAAATTTCTCTAGCACACTAGCGTCCATAAGAACAAAAAGAGTGAAATACAATACAAAATACTAGATAACCTATTGATAGTCTAGCTAGCTAGTTTTAACGAAATAAAAAGAACTATGAAGTATGAAAAATAACTACGTAAATAATAAAGAAGGTAGATGAAGACAAGGGTAATGAATATCAACTCATTAAAGCTCCAATTCGCCAATGAGCTCCACGCACATGTTCACCTATAGACAAGAAACAAAGGGAAAAATGTTGGGTTGTATAGGGGTTTTCTTTAGTCAAACCCTTGCTTTGGTGTGTCCACCTCCACAGATAGCCAAAAAGCCATGAAGTAGAAAGTGTGATAAAGGAAATAGAAGGGAAAGAACTGAACACTACAAAAGATGCAATGCTACTCTATCAAACCATAATAGGAGAGAGAGAGTGATGTAGTACCACCTCCGCCCAAAGGCACTCAAGGCCAATGAAGGGAGAAGGCAAGGAAATGAGCTTGGAAAAGTTGACATAAATGCATCAATGATGAAGGGAGATCTCACAAGACTCCAAACTCGTAGCTTCTATGGTAGCACCACACTTACAAGGATGGAATTGATGGAGTAACAAGATTTCTTGTTGCAATGCTTAATGGAGTTGTGTGAGAAATTCTTGAAAGAATGTGATAGATTGCTAGTAGATCTTGGAAGATTGAATGGATGAACAAGATAGCCATTTCAAGATCAAAATGGAAGAGAAGGATCCATTTTCAGATCGGTTGGTCGACATAAAGGCATTACAATTTGTACCCAATGAGGAGTGTAATGTCTAGCTATTGACACCAAAGGTAGAAATTTGTCAAGGATGAAAGTGCACCATGCAAATGTCTGCATGTCATTCTCACATCTCTAAAAAATATTCCCCATCGAAACACACAACACACACCAAGTGGATGCATTTTGGATGGGTGATGTGCAATTTCGCCTTCGGGTTTGATTTTCTAAGGTGAAGGGATGTAAAAGGGGAATTTACACAAGGGGTGCAAATTCACTCCTATACATTTCCCCCTACTTTAGCAAGCACGAGTATTGATGAGTGTTTGCTAAAGTAGATCGAAGAGTTAGAAATGTATACCTGAACCATCGAGGAAGCATGCCACAATCTAGCGAGCTCGAAAGCACAGTCTGATGTAGATAAAAGACTCCAAAGGTATTCTCTCCAGAGGAGGTTCAAACAAAAGGACTTCGTAGCTCTGAAAAACTATGAAGTTGAGAAAAGTGCATCGAAGGCCCGCAAACCAATGATGGATAAATCTCGTAAGATGCAACGCTTCATAGGCCCTCAAAACTACAAAAAGGCATTCCCCCAAGTACTCTCTCATGAAGGAAGACCAATGTAAGGGGACTCCACAGAGTCATACTAGAAAGTAGCTTCACAGGTGCATAGGTCTGCAAAGCAACACGTTAATCTACATATAAAACATGTCAAAAAACAAAAAGTAGCCATGTAGGAAAAAAATGTAGAAAGTCATGCACAAAGTCAAGAAATTGAAGGAAGAGCTTTCAAAGGGGTCCCTTGAGAACCCTTCAAAAGAAAGGGGGTCCACTCAAGGGATGCACTGTTTGAAAGTGCAAGAATGTTTTTCGCAAATCAATTCAACATCAAGGAATCCTTTTGAAAGATGTTCACTTCATCAAGGAATTCAAAAGGAAGAAAATTCCCTCTCACCAGGGAAGGTCTAGTCTTCTCCCATAGAAAAAGATGCTCCCACCTTGAAGGAAAGTTCTTCAAGTTCTTTGTGAACCCATGATGAAGGAAACACTTTCCGCTAGGGGTCTAAGTTGAGAATGCAATTTTTGAAAAAGTTTGCAAAGATTTTTGAGAAAAGATTCATTTGTTATGAATGTATTTTTTGAAAGTTAAATTTGACATGATAGCCCCCCTTAAGATGGTACATGTTGAATGCAGAGCATTTGACATCCTAAGGAGAGAAAAACAAGAATGAAAAAGTGATGTTGTGGCCCACGAGACATAGCAAGATGTCATCGTGGTGATGTTGTCACACAAACGAGGAACAATGCATAAGCACCACAACATCATGAATCAAGAAAAGAAGAAAGAAAGATACCAAAACTACTGTATACACCTAAAAATGGTCACATCACAATAGTCTGGTAATTAATTAAATATTTTTAATATTTAATTAAATCTCTGAATTCAATCTGCATATAAATAAATCTAAATAATTTATTTATATTGTTCATTTTTTCATTTCGATTAAATAAATAAGTTTATTTAATCACTTTTCTTATCCATTTCTTAATTAATTAAATAAACATTACAATTTATTTATATTAATTATCACATAATCTTGGCTTGAATATTTTATTTAAAGAAAGATTAAATATTCTTATCTCTTAAAAATCCATTCACAATTCCATATTCTCAATATTTAATTAATTCTTCTAAAAATCTATTTACAAATAAATATTCCAAATATTTAATTAATTCTTCTAAAGTCTATTCACAATTAAATATTCCAAAATATTTAATTAAATCTTCTATAGTCCTAAAATCAAAAATCAAACTCACATGAAATTAAATAAATCTATTTATTTAATATTGGATTATCTTCAACAACCGTGAAACAAACTTCCAAAACATAAAATTAATTTCTCTGTTCCTATGCAAGCTTCTTCCCGTGGATTGAAGACAAATCTCCATTCTTCTCTCCAACCTCCCAACATCTTCCATCTTCCTCTCAACATCTCAATCTCTCACCATTCAAAATTACTAGACAATCTCACAGCCATTGATCTTTGCCAGCCAGGCTTTTTCTTGCAAAAAGCTATAAAAAGGACTATCAGATCTTTGAAAAACATAGAAGCTTTCATACAGGAAAACTATAGTCAATTAGCTTTCCAGCATACATAGCCTTTAGAATCATAGCATATCATAGCTTAGCATATTAGCATTCCATATCATGGCTTATCATCCTCATATCATAGTTTTAGAAGCATTCATAATCCACAGCCCTTGTGCATAATCTGCAGCCCCTATGCATATCCGTATCAGCATTTCACTCCATCAGCATATAAGATAGAAGTACTCTCCCTTTTGCATACTCGTTTTGCAGGTTGCCATTCTGAGAAGCTTTGCTTACACAATTTGAGAGTAGCAGCTTCAAGAGAATCACTTGGCGATAGAGGACAATGGAACAACTCTGAAGAAGCTCTGTTTGATTTCATTTCAATTTATCTTGCTTTCTTTAGTTTAATGTTTCATTGGTGTGTTTATATTGTTTCATATTGATACTAACATTTCCCACACACATTTTTGGTGCCCAGTGTGGGGCATTTGCCCCAAATTTTAACATCTTTTTGCATATTTTTCTGGCAGGTTATAGCTGGAAGAGCGATTCAGCACATTAAACACGTTTCAGTGCTCGTTCACTATTTCACATTGCTCTTTAACACTGTCATAGTGCCTGTTCACCATTTCATAGCGCTTGTTCACCATTTCGTAGCTCCCTTTCATCATTTCGCAACGCCTGATCATCATTTCGTAGTGCTCATTAACCATTTCACAGCGTCGGTTATCAATTTCACAGCGCCCGTCAGCAATTTCATAGTGCCCTTTAGTAATTTCACAACACTATTTTCTATAGCGCCCTTTAAGTCTATTTTAGTGCATTTTTTTTTTATAGAATCTGCAAATTGTAATTTGTAAATTAGGTAGAGATTTGACTGGATCCAACGCGACTGCGGCTAGTATGAACTTAATTGGAATGAACCAATCCTAGGATAGTCACTTAATCAAAATGAATCAATCCTAGGATAGGCATGGATTTTAAAATGAATCAATCTAGGGTAGTCACTACACAATGATCTTGTAATTAAAATTGAACAATTTTCTTTTGTGAAGCAATATCTTCGCTTAGAGTAGATCAATTGTGATTTGGGTTTTAAAAAGAACATTTGTTTGCTTTGTCTATGGCAATAGGTCCATGCTCTCCCCTTAACTAGGTGATCAAAATACCAAACTTGCCTTTTCAATTTTATGAAAATTTACTATTTTGATTACATCCTTTAGAGAGCCTGCTCTTGTGAGAAAAAGTACTCACCCAAGAGGAACGACTCAAGTGGGTTCAAGCCAAAGTCAGGCTATTCCACCCCACTATAAAATTTAAAGCAAATCTGGAGAAACCCTCTTTTGACAGTAGTGTGCATTGATAAGCATCCCCAAAGCCTTTGTTCTAAAGGTAGGGAGGTCTCTCGAGGGAGTATATCATTTGCCGCACCGAACGGAAACCCTTACTACAAACCTAGTGTAGTGGCTAACTTGTCAGTTTTCGAACATCATAATAATCACAGTGCAGGGGAGGGAAGAATCTACCCCAAGACACTCACCATATAACTACCAAGGACCGTTTTCTCAGGGGATCTGGTATCCACTTCCGTCACTCTAAGTACACACCTGGAAAAGACAAAAACATGGGTGCCCCTTTGGGGGTGACACGGCTATGTGAGTCGACGCAGTTCTAAGATGTGGGTTGTTGATTATTATGATGACCTACTTGAGTACTAAGAGCGAGTCTGTTTGATCTATCTATCATGTGTAAAACTTGTGAAAACAATTTTGATCATACACTTAATGTTTAGCATAGGGCTTAAAACAACTATTCTACAACTTGCTTGATGTGTTTTCAATACATTAATTCAGTAAAGATCATCTAAAACTTACAACCACATTGATTACTCTCATGTTAAGAGATTGGAAATCCACAACCTTTGTTAAGAAATCCATTCTCAAATGAATCAAAGAGCCAAAGAAACCACTTAGCTACAAGAAACTATTGAAAAAAAAAAGATGATTCTTGTACTAAAGTCGAAAGGTCTTACTTGAACATAGAACCTTTCTCCATCAATATCATTGATTGTGTTAGAGGTTTCATTAATGATTATGCTGTAGAACCATTATACTCATGAGCTTTCTTTCAAAGAAGAGCCCTTTCTCAAAGGCACAACCACGGTCAGCATATTCATTCTTCTTATCTACCACAACCCTTAATTGAATATCCCACTCATCCTAGCCAAATCATTCACTAATCTTGAAAAAAAACTAGGCTATTTGATACACTTATCATTTTTCGAGACTAGGATCAAATCTTAAAAAAAGTGCATCTTTTCAAACAAGTTTTTGATTATTGATTCAACTTTCCCAATAGGATTCTGATATCCTTTCATCTTGGAAGCCACAATCAAGAGTTAGAAACGTCATTTGATCATATCATAAGATTTTCATCTTATCAGTTCAAGACATCATCATTTTTGCACTTATAAAACTGTGATCTAATTCTAGAAGAACATTTCAAAAACATATGCCTGTTGTCCACTTTACAACATGGGTGATAGGGAAGAAAATAATTTTCATAGGTTTCATACTGGGAATAGTTCAAATGATGAAATAATCGATGAAATGATTCAAGAAGCTGAATAGGATCCACAGTTTCACCAAATTTTGGACAAGATCTTAGAGCGAGATAAAGAAGGCTACTTTCTTTTTTTAGCAAAACAAGGTGCCAAAATGCCCTCTAACTACAATATGAAGAAAATTAAGGAAGATCCTGAAAAGACTAAAACTCCATTAAATGATCTTAGTAGTCTTTCCCAACAAATAAGAGCACTCCAAAGGAAAATCAAGGAAATACAAGGGGGCACAACTACGAAGTCCTTTGATGGAAATATGAATGTAACCTCTTCTCTTCCAAAAGCAACATCATCCAAATTCAATGTTTTTGAATTTTTGCAAAGGTTAAATGATAAGCCCAAATCTAAGCCATCAAATAAAATTGACCAATTATGTCATGTCATGCATTTATCTTCATCCCCCATAAATCAAAATGAATCTCATGATTCTTTCACCCAAGATAACGATTCCATTCAATCACCTTCTTCTATTGTATCCTTTACATCCAATGATTCATTTCAATCTACACATCTCGATCAAAACATTCTACAAACCCTTCCTATCTTTGATCAAGATCCTATCTCTCAAGAACCATATGATGAACCCCTCCTTTCATTATTCACCCATGATAATCCTCTTCCATCTCAAGAACAAAATGTTCTTCCAAGTTCTTCTTCCACATCATCTAATCAATCCATACCATCCCATGATTCTATTGCATCACAAGAGCATGATAGTTCTTTCATCCTATCTAATGATGTCTTACCAATTGATGATCAAGATATGATTTCTACAAAATCTCACGATTCCCTTCCTCATCAAGATCAATATATGCTTCCATTCAAGGATACCCTTTCATCCCATGAAGATGATTATCCTTCTCATGATCAAGATATGCCTTTTATACCACTTCATAATCCTTCTCCAAGTCAAGATCAAAATACCCCATCATCCTCATATCAAGAGTCTCTCACATCTATTCAAGTTATCCATGAACCCCACACCTATAAATTGGGATCCTCCACCTTTATCCATTCTGGTTTACTTCCAACACCTATCCTCCCATCCATATCATATCCTCCTCAAAATGGAATCACATCTTATTTCACAAGCAATACATATCCCATTGGTAAACGAATGTGTCAAAGTATGAATTACAAAGGAAAAGGATTAGGCCTTCATGAGCAAGGTATCCTAGAACCCCTTTCTGTTCAAAGAAACCCATATCACCACGGCCTTGGTTATACACCTAAGTGCCCTAGTCCATCAAACCTTCCATCTATCCTAGGTCCTCATCCTAGTCCATCAAACTCTCCATCTATCCTAGGTCCTTATCCTAGTTTATCAAACCTTCCATCTATCCTTGGTCCTTATCATTCCAACCCTAGCTCATCAACCCTTCCATCCATATTAGGGTCCCACATTTCTCCATCTCCTATTCTTCAAGAACAACAAAGGCACACATACTTGATTCACTTTCAAAATTCTTCCTTCATTAACTCATCCATAATACCTCCATATCATTCACCTCAATCCACCCCTCCCATTGCTCTTGGAAGCAATTTGAGTGCCAAATATCAAAAGCTTTTATATCAAAATCCACATGTATCAAAGGATCAACATGTCTCCTCAAAGAGACATGCAAAAATAAAAGAAAATTTGATCCAACAATCAAAAGAAAAATTTAGAAGGCCACAAAGGCCCATCAAAGCAAAGGAAAAATTCAAAAGGCCACAAAGGCCCATCAATTCAAAAGGCAATTTTCAAAGACCACAAAGGTCCATAAATCAAAAAGAAAAATGTCAAAAGCCACAAAGGTCCACAAAGCAAAACTCAAAGTCAAAAGTCATGTGGATTCCAAAAAGTATCATAAAAGCAATAAAATCTAAATTGGCATCCAAATTTGCTAGTCCAAAAGCTTCCTCCAATTTTCCATCTAATAATATCACCTTCCAAATCCATTTTTCCTCCATCACTCCACTGCCCTTCAAGGTGTGTGCCAATGTTGATCTTTCCAACCTTTCCATCTATTCATCAACAGGCTTTCCAACCTCCTATCCATTATCCAACATTCATTCCCCATCATTCTCCTTTAATCCAAAATTTTGCATAAGTCCTTAGATTCTTCCATCATATCATTAATCTGCCAACATTTAGGATTCTAATTCCAATTGCCATGGTTTATTAGAGGGATATTTGGTTGTGAAACTTGATGCTTAAGTCCTTCCTCCATCTCCCTATCATCCATATCCTATCTTCCATATTCCTCTTGCACTCTATACTCAGGGACAAGTTTCATCCATCTTATCATTCATGGTCATTATCCTTTCTATGCCCATTCCTTACATTTCCACCTTTGATCTTGACAAGGTTAAGGATCTTCTTGAACATCATATATCTTATCCATATCTTTCATACCATATCTTTCATCTATTCACTTCTACCATCTGTACATATCTATCATATCCATATCATGCAACGGGAATCCTTGTCTTTCATCATGACTTGATGAAATTTGTACATATCCATCATATTCAAGTTGTGTTTAAACTGGGGGCAAAAAAACACAGACTATGACAAGAGAGGGGCAACAAGCTTTTCGAACATTACAAATAGAAAAATGATGGTTTGACAAAACGCAACATACATTGACACATCAAATCAATCACAACACCAAAATGATCACTCAATGCCAATGAAATCAAACAACATGGTCAAAACAACGTTCATCAAAATACAAACATCAATGTTGATAATCAAGTTCGATGATCTTAATCTGAATAATGTTTAGAATACTTTAGGCAAAATTTGAATTGTTGGTTGATTTTCTATCATATCTCTAGAGCAATTCGATGATGTACTGAACTACAAAAGCAAGGAAGGAGTATGATTTCTCTTTGTCTATTGTTTGTGAGGAAACCATTAGTACTATGTAAATTGGTCACAAGACATGCTCTACTACGTATCATTGATGACATTTTAGAATTTGCATGGGAAACAGGTTAACTCTTGTCTGTTTATGCAAGCAATACTCAAGTCATCTTGGTTCAATTATACCTAGATGCTTGTATTATCTTGCTACATCAAAATCATGAAAGCAATACTCAGGTCATCACTGGTGCTAACATACCCTTTGATGCTTGTATTAACTTTCAACATTTCAATGCTCAATGATGACATAAAAAGCACAAACAAGCTCTCAAAATGGCAATATTGTACGGATAACCTGCATGATCAGTATAGATTGCATTCATGTTAGAATTTTCATTTTGCATTTATAGATTTTCCCAAAAGTTGGCAAAGTATAAAATATCTCAATAAAAAAATCAAAGCTGGTCACATAAAAACACTATGAGGTGCTACCCCCAGATGTTGGTCTCACACCACCTGCTCCTACATTAGAAGATCAAATTGTCAATAACATCAGAAGATTAGACCATCATTCAAATCAAAATGGATCATCAAATCAATCAAATCAATCCAATCATAATACATCATTCAACTATTTGTTTTCAACAACTTTGAAAGCACATTTATCAAACTATGATTTGTCTTTCAACAACCTTGAAAACAAATTTATCAAATCAAAATCCTGTTCGATTTTAACAACTTTAGAAGAAAACTTATCAATCAAATCAAAATCTTGTTCGCTTTTAACAACTTTAAAAGCAACCAAATCAATCAAATATGAATATCAAAATCTTTTTTGTTTTTAACAACCTTAGAAGCAAACCTATCAACAACTATTTGTTTTTAACAACTTTGAAAGCAAATATATCAGCTACTATTTGTTTTCCAACAACTTTGGGAACAAATTTATTAGACAAACATCATCAAATTAGGGTAACGCAATACACAAACAATCACTACAGAGTGGGGCATTTTATCACATTCTATCACAGTAGGGGCAAATTCAGATCATCAATTTTTCATCTCACATCTTTCCATGTCAATTTCTTCACATCATAATTTTTGAACGATGAATCGACATCTTCAAAATCATAAAAATCGAAAAATTGTTAAAAAAAAATCTAAAAATTCAAAAACTTCACAACTATCAAAATCTTATCAATTCATTATTCGAGGGGGCATATACCTACCGCAGGTTCATAGTGCGCTAATAAATCAACATTCGACAATCAGTATCTAGGGAAAATTTCAAAATTCTTTGAAGCAATGTGTAAAACACATCACTTCAAAGAGGGGAAAAATGTATACACCTAAAAATGGTCACATCACAATAGTCTGGTAATTAATTAAATATTTTTAATATTTAATTAAATCTCTGAATTCAATCTGCGTATAAATACATCTAAATAATTTATTTATATTGTTCATTCTTTCATTTCGATTAAATAAATAAGTTTATTTAATCACTTTTCTTATCCATTTCTTAATTAATTAAATAAACATAACAATTTATTTATATTAATTATCATATAATCCTGGCTTGAATATTTTATTTAAAGAAAGATTAAATATTCTTCTCTTCCAAAAATCCATTCACAATTCCATATTCTCAATATTTAATTAATTCTTCTAAAAATATATTTACAAATAAATATTCCAAATATTTAATTAATTCTTCTAAAGTCTATTCACAATTAAATATTCCAAAATATTTAATTAAATCTTCTATAGTCCTAAAATCAAAAATCAAACTCACATGAAATTAAATAAATCTATTTATTTAATATTGGATTATCTTCAACAACTGTGAAACAAACTTCCAAAACAGAAAATTAATTTCTCTGTTCCTGTGCAAGCTTCTTCTCGTGGGTTGAAGACAAATCTCCACTCTTCTCTCCAACCTCCCAACATCTTCCATCTTCCTCTCAACATCTCAATCTCTCACCATTCAAAATTACTAGACAATCTCACAACCATTGATCTTTGCTAGCCAGGCTCTTGCCTACAAAAAGCTATAAAAAGGACTGCCAGGTCTCTGAAAAACATAGAAGCTTTCATACAAGAAAACTATAATCAATTAGCTTTCCAGCATGCATAGCCTTTAGAATCATAGCATATCATAGCTTAGCATATTAGCATTCCATATCATGGCTTATCATCCTCATATCATAGTTTTAGAAGCATTCATAATCCACAGCCCCTGCGCATAATCTACAGCCCCTGTGCATATTCGTATCAACATTTCACTCCATCAACATATAGGATAGAAGTACTCTCCCTTTTGCATACTCATTTTTCAAGTTGCCATTCTGAGAAGCTTTGCTTAAACAATATGAGAGCAGCAGATTCAAGAGAATCACTTGGAGATAGAGGACAATGGAACGACTCTTGAGAAGCTCTGTTTGATTTTGTTTCAATTTATCTTGCTTTCTTTAGTTTAATGTTGCATTGGTGTGTTTATATTTTTTCATATTGATACTAACATTTCCCACACACAACTACAAAAATAAAGATAATAACATCACAAACAAAGGGCACTTGAGGGAAATCTAATATTTTGGGGTTAGAGCTACTCATAAATATATAAGTATAATAATAGTATATTTAGTGAACTGTCATCAACCCCTTGCTATATCAGACCATATGAAGAATGCATGAGAAAAAAAATTAAAAATAAATAATTGGGTCAACATAGAAGGGAAGCCTAAATGCCCTCAACACTTTTTATCATCCCCAATTTGCCGAAAATCAATACACGTAATAAAGGAAGAATGATGCAACAAATAGAGGAAGTTCACGACACATAATCACTCCTGTATCCAAGGGTGAAAAGGGTCATCAAAGAACACATAATGCAAGCACTGGGGAACACACCACAAAAAAAACACACCTAATCTAAAGGTAAAGAAGAGGTGCCCCCTAACACTCATTGACCAAGAGGTCATTCGCTTCCCAATCTAGATCATTATATAGGGAGGGTGAACAAGCTTGCAGTGGTGGAATGTTAAGGGGGGAACCCTCTGACCCTCCCAAAATAAGAGCCAAGGAAGGAGACTCTTTGGGGTCTCCTCTCTCAGTTCCCATGGAGCAAAGGTTAGCAATTTCATCACTAACAGGGTTGGGACCTCATCTAAAGAGTTGAACATGCACTTCACAGGAGTGCCATGTGTTACCTTAATGGGTGAGGGAGGCAGTGCCTAAGATTCACTGCTAGACTCATCGAGTGACTTAGGAGCAGTGACAATCTTAAGGGATGCCAGAGCTTCCTCTATCACAAGGATGACACATGCTAATGTAGAACCACCCTTTGAAGAGGGTGGACTCCTCTTTCAACCCCCATTGCTAGCAGGTCCATCTTCCACCTTCTACTTCATTGGAGGATGTGAGACCCCCATGAAAAATGTAGAAGGAGCAAAGGAGGAGGAGAAAACCATGATGGACACCACTGAGGTGTTTGACATGTCCACGGGCTTAGGGAATGGTGAGATGTCTAGAAGGGACATCAAGAGAGGGGGCTCGATCAAAAGAGCAATAAACACCTACACCCTTTTAGGGTTAGAGGTGTTTACACTTGCAACAAGAGTTGGAAGTAGAACTGAATTTGATTGAACCAAAGTAGAGGGGATAGGAGAGGACATAGTAGAAAGCCATGAAATAGTGGAGGTTGACTCCCCTTCCTTCTTTTGCAAAATGGCCTACTCAGCTACCAGAGCCTTTCACCAACACTTGTGCTCATGTGCAAGGTGACTTCTATGACTCTAAGAGCTAGAGACCAGAAATTGAGATGGAACAAAAGGCTTCTACTCAACCATCAAAGTGTCCATCACGGCCAGACCTCCTATGGAGGGAGACTCCTAGACAAGAGTAGGAGAGAGAGACTAAGAAGAGGTTGGAATAACAATGGGGGGAATCAGCTTTAACACCTCAGCAACGTGCATCTTCCCATTCACTGTCTTGTGAGCAGGAGTGGTAGGAGGCCGCGAAGCCTAAGACATAAAGAAATCCCCATGAGGACCCTTCCCTCTACCATATCGAATGGACCTAGGCACCATGTACAGAACGAGAAGTTCAAATGAAGGATGATTGGTATTTTTCCAAGTGAGCACCAAAGGGTTCTCCCACAAACATAGGGAAAAATTCAATGATGCCACAATAGGACAAGAGGAAGTGACAGGTTGGGAAGTGGAAGAGGATGAAGTGGAAGTGACAAGGTGGCATCACTGTCAGCTTTCAAACATGCCTTATGTGAGATAGCATTGGGAGATGGAGGGTATCTCACCTTAGGCATTAAGCACCCTTTATTATACTTCTCATAGATCTGGTACAAGAGGTTAGTCATTGGCAGAAGCTGACTAACAAGTGTAGGCCAAAAGTGATCTAGAGAATAGCTACCACATGCAACCGATAGTTTATAGTCAGTGGCATGGATTACGTGCATTGAACCCTCATGGATAAATTTTAGACATTTATGCACCACCAAGGGAATTGCATTCATAGCGACTAAACAAGGGATAGCTAGTTTCACTTGGAAGAGTTCAGATCCTGAGATTATGCCAAAAAGTAAGTTTTCTAACTTAGGTATGACAAGGACTGACAAGGTGATGCTACTTGAGGAGGTACAAAAAGACTGTTATGTGTACGAATGGTACTTTTAGATGCTTCATACACATCTTTATGCAAGAAATTATTCAACATAATCTCCTCAATTATAAAATTCACCTGACTTGTCGGGTCAACAAGAACACCTGTCACAGTGTTTCTGTTGATTCATGCGGGAATGTAAAGAGGAGATGGTGCTCTATTATAACCCATCGACAAGTCCTATGGGTGAAAGTTATACTAGGAGAGCTACTCACAGGCTATGGAAAAGGGATAGGAAGCTACAGAAAGGAAGCCATCACGTACACTAAACAACACTTTCATAGAGCCCCTAAAGGTTTTGCAATTGGATAGTGACCAAACTAAGGTTTCATTCTATGACACTTATGGAACCTTCCAACTATGCCACAAGGGGTCACAGGCTAGGTTGCAAGGAAATACGCCTCACAACACTCTCACCTACAACTCTGCTAGGTAGGATACAAGGAAAGGAACTTTAAACACCACTAAACAGAACCAAAATGGCTCATGTTGGGCTCACCTAAAATGTAAGAGAGGGGGACCAACCACACCAAGGCTCCAGGTCACAAAGATTAGAGAGTAGAGGGATTCCCTAACTTACCTAAAGCTAGCATGTGATTAGGACAAGAATCAAGAATGAAGAGCACTCTCAAGTGCTTATGTCCCTCTGCAAATCTAAAAGGCTAAATGGGGCTAGAAAAGTCAGTTTCTGGAGTTCAAACTATGTTTTAGATGACTCTCTATCAGAGGACGACAACACAAGTTTGGGATGACATCATGATGCGTTGGCATCTCTATGGCGTGTTGGTGTCTATATGGCCAGAAAGAGTGAAATATAGTACAAAATACTAGAGAACCTATTAATGGTCTAGCTAGCTAGTTTTAATGAAATAAACAAAACTATTAAGTATGAAACATAACTACATAAATGATAAAGAAGGTAGATGAAGACAAGGGTAATGAACATCAACTCACTAAAGCTCCAGTTCACCAACGAGCTCCACTCACACATTCACCTACACACAAGAAAGAGAGGGAAAAATGTTGGGTTGTATAGGAGTTTTCCTCAGTCAAACCCCCGCTTTGGTGTTTCCACCTCCACGAACAGCTAGAAAAGCCACAAAGTACAAAGTGTGATAAAGGAAATAGAAAGGAAAGTATTGAAAACTACAAAAGATGAAATACTACTATATCAAACCACAATGGAAAAGAGAGTGATGCAATACCACCTCCACCCAAAGGAACTCAAGGCCAATGAAGGGAGAATGGAAGGCAACGAGCTTGGAAAAGTTGACACAACAACAACAATAATGAAGGGTGGTCTCACAAGATTCCAAACTCATAGCTTCTAAGGTAGCACCACATGTACAAGGATAAAATTGATGGAGTAACCAGCTTGCTTGTTGTAATGCTCAATGGAGTTGTGTGAGAAATGCTTGAGAGAATGTTATAGATTTCCATCAGATTTTGGAAGATTAAATGAATGAACAAAATAGCCATTTCAAGATTAAAATGGGAGAGAAGGATCCATTTTCAGGTTGGTTGTTTGACATAGAGGCATTATAATTCATGCTCAATGAGGAGTGTAATGTCCCTACAGACACAAAAGGTAGGAATCTATTAGGAATGACAACATGTCGTGTAGATGTCCGCGTGTTGTGCTTGCATCCCTAACAAGTATTCCCCATCGATGAACACAACACACACCAAGTGGATGCATTTCAGATGGGTGATGTGGAATTTCGTCTTTGGGTTTGATTTTCTAAGATACAAAACGGGAATTTACACAAGGGTGCAAATTCACTCTTATACACTCTTAAATTTAAATGGTATATTAAATCATCTCATGAATATAATAGAGACTATTTTTTGTAAAGATAACACCCCCATTACTCTTAGTAGTGTTTCAAAATCATTCAATAATTTCAAGATTGTACACATGGAGTAGAATATTAACAAATTTTAAATTCAGTGCCTTGGAGGTTATATTATTGTAGCATGAAATAATTTATAGAGTTGATGAAATTGAATCAAAAAATAGTCTCTCCTTCAAGTTTTAGGGAAATAAGCCATAAATAGAAAGAAATCTTATATGATAGAGAAAAGGAAATGTTTATTTTTATTGCAATCATCTCACGCATTTTGAGTGCAAACACCTCAAGAAGAAGAAATATATGATCAAGTGTAAGTAATGCATTATGATGATAGAATTTGATATTGAAAATGATGATAAAAGTCATAGACTACTTTTAGCAAGCACTAATATAGATCATTTCATCTTTGTGCTCATCCAAAGCCTACTAAGATCCCTTCATGAAATCCTTTATGTTTATATATCAATATATATCAACACATCTTGTTTTGATCACCATATATCTAGCTAAGTATTTCTCTTTAGGTATTTATAGTTTTGGTGTATATTTTCTATTTATATTTGAAGTCATGAAGTTTTAAAATAGAGTAACCAAAACACTTTAGAATAATTCAATCATTTTACAAGATCAATAGTGTATGCTAACATTTTCAATTACTTAGTTTGATAACCCAAAATATTGTGCTATAAGATGGAGATTGCCTTGATATCAAAAGTGGGTCACTTTTATTATATTTTCTTCAAGGAAAAGAAAAATAAAAGAAATACAAATAGAGAGGTGTTTATTAGATAGTATTTTTTCATTCTAAAATGTTTATTAGTTTAAAAATATATTATTTTGTGTCATTGGTTAATTAGCAAAAAAAATGAGCGTGTCCCTTTTGAAGTTGTGATTTTAAAATAAATATTAAAAGAACTTAATATCTATTCAATTATTTTTAAAGATTGGTAATTTATACATTGGTTGATAGTAGACACATAACCATTCTCTCATCCCACTAAATAACTACACATAAAAGGAAAAGATAATATAATTATAGGAAACTTGGCATATTTGTGCTCTTTTTTTGGGTTCCCATTCTAAGAGTTCTCTTACATCATCCCATTTTGATTGAAAGTGTAAAGTACATAACAAATCTAGTTGTAAAAAGAATTGTCATTTGACTAACATAATAAAAATCAAGATTTTTTTTATAACATAGATAAATCCATGATGCTATTATGATTTTTTCTTGGTTGAGATAATGAGAAGTATGAATTCTTAAAGTATGTAGGTTATGCAAAATTATTAGAGCAACATTCTTCTAAATTTAAAATTTTGTGCAATTATTTAGCAAGAGAGAGCTATGATAATGAAATCAAAATAGTATAACAGAGTTAGTTTCACTTACAAGACAAATAAAAAATATCATAATAGATTGTTTGATTATTTACTAAGAAAGGAAAGAGTTACAATATATAGTTTCATAATTTTCAAATATAATGAGGATGAGGAAGAGGAAAAAGATTAAAAAATATAGGAATTGCTAATTCCAAGTTTCCAAATCTATGAGGATAAGAAAAAAAATTGAACCCATGAAAGAATGAGAATGTCTAAGTTATTCACTTATCATATATAATTAAAAATAAATTAACTAAGTACAATTAATGTACTAGTACAATATCACACTCAAGTTAATGTTGCAAGTATGTTGTTGGTGTTGTGATTGATGTCAACAGTTGTTGGTGTTGGTCATTGATGTCAACTATATGGAGAATATGTTTGAAGTTGTTGGAAGGATGTTGGTGTTGTCATAGCTATGGAGATTGTTGGAACCTACTTGTGTTGATGATATTGCTTGTAGCATGGATGTGTTGTAGTTAATAAGAAGTATTACAAATACTCTAGATATGTTGAAGACATGTTAGTAGTGTTGAAGTTTTCATTGGATCACTTGGTTTCCAAGTGCTTTTGAGAAATTTTGAATAAAAGAGATTATAGTGTGACAGAGTGATTTTCAATGTTGTGCTCCCCATTTATTCATGATTGAATTTATTCCTATGTGGTTTTAATATGTTGATTAGAGGTATACAAAGGTGTTATACTTAGAGTTGCAGGTTCTTGATGCAGGAGCATCCAGTGGTGTAAGGGCAATCTTGCATCACCGAAAAATAGTTATATTTCAAGTTTCTCAGTTTTTAGATGTTTTTACATTTTTGGATACCCTTTTCATCATAATGAAATTCCTAATTTATGGTTTTTATTTTCTATTCCTGGATTGAAAGATATTGCAGTTTTAGTTTCCCAGATTTGCACCTAAAAATCTTCTGGGTTAGATTTGAGGTGCTTAAAGTTCCCAAATTGGCGTAGTGATTCCGAGCACGTTGTTGACTTTGAGACCTTTCCAATGGTTCAAACGGTTTGCGAATTAGAGTCTCAGATCAAAAGTTATGGCCCCGGGAAGTTGGCGCACTTCTAGAAGATACAATTGCAAATGTTCTTTTGAAATTTGAACTTCAAGTTATAATTTTTCGTCGCCAAACCTCCTAAACTCAAATTTGAATGTTGTTTTGGCTCCAAACTAAAGAGGAGCTCTATTTATGGGTGGGTTTCTAATTTTTGGGCAACTTTTTGGGGGGACAAGCTCACATATTGCGAAAGGGTTATTCTGTAGCTTTTTGTAACTTGCATGTGTTGTAGAACTTGGGGATTTGAGATCCTCTGCATGTAAGAAGCTCCATTTTCTGAATAATAAAATTATTCTCTTGTTTGTGAGTTATTTTTTAAGTATCGGGTTGCACCCTCATCAGTTCTAGATCGTAACCAAATAAAAGTTGTGTTCACCAGTGTGTGTTTATGAAGAAGGTTATCTAAGGGAAATGAGATTACTCCACATTTCTCCACATTGAGGTTTCTTGTCTTACATATTTTAGGATGTAATTATAATGTTTTTATGTACTTTCCCTTGAGGTTTCAACTGCTTAGGTGTTCCATGAGGTTGTTTAGTGAGTTGGCTATTTGTGCCAATGTGTCTGGTTGCACAAAATGATGGTGTTCTCAGTTTCAGGTGGTTTTGGCAGAGTTGCAAAATAATTTGATGATGCTAGAATATTCTGAGATCTTGTATGGATATTGTGGATTATTTTTATGTGTTCCAAAAAATTATCTTTGGACCTGGCCAAGCATGAAATTTTAATTGTTAGGGTTGTTAATACATGATTGGATGACATGGTGTGTTAGCGCTAATTGTAGAAGTGGTGTGTTATTTATGGAAGCGTGTCAAAGCATGGTGATATATATTTGGGTCCTAGTTAACCCATGGTGCTATCTTCCTTCACTTCTTTCCATTACAGAAGTGGTTGGTACCAACCTATTTTGTATTTGTAGTGCATAATCAACCTTGGAGAATATTTTCAAGGTTGAGGATAGTATATAAGGAAGGTAAATTTTTGGAGATGAGTATGGATCTATTGAAGGTGTGCAAAAGATGCAAATTTGATTAAGTATGGTTATATGAGTGGGAGCTTAATTCCTACAACTTTAAAATAGTGAGTAGAAGGATCTACATTTGTAGTGTACCTAAAGTTACTGAAGGTAATGAGATGGAGGTTGTGGATGGTTCCAATTTTTTGTGGTGGATCTTCTTGTTGCTTTGAGATGGATTTCTCTTTGTAATAGTTTATTTCTTTCTTCTTTCTAATCTGGTAGTGAGCCATTGGTAGTGAGCCCTTCTTTATTTTGGGTATCAATCCCTTTAGCAGTGAGCCTATTGTATTTGGTGTTGTTACAACTTTATATTGTGAGCTAATCCTCACTATTGTTTATCCCGTCTTTGGTTTTTCACATAAATTTGGTGTTCTATTGTGCATGGTTTCTTGATGTGTTGGTGTTTCGTTTGTTTACTTTCATGTTGAATCCGATTAAGGGTTAAAGGGATAATAAATATTTAAATGTTAATGAGGGTTATGGTGTTTTAATGTACAACTAATTCACCCCCTTTCAATTATCCTCTATATCTAACAATTGTTATAAGAGAAAGGTTCCTTGGAAGAAGTTTAACCGCTTGAGGTAGATCTAGATGGAAAACACTTGAAGGAGTCTCCCTTGTTTGATGGGACAAATTATGCATTTTGGAAAACTAGGATGGAAGATTTCTTTCTTTCACTAGTGTTTGGAGTTTGGAATTCAATTGAAGATGGATATTGTTGGAGTACACGACCACTAAGAGGGGGGGTGAATCAATAGTCAAATGAAAAAACAATTTTAAAACTTCACTCACTTGATCATTCAAAGAGGCTTTATTGAAAATAATTCAAACAATATAGATATTATATATTGAGGGAGTCACAAAGATATGGGTATGTGTAGGATCATCATGGAAAAAACAGGCCCTTAAGTGGCAAAAATTTTAAAAAATCACAGTTAGGAATTTTGACATAAAAATTTGAATAAGTTATCTATATTATTTCAAAAATATGTAACAATATAATCTATAGAAAATTGAGTGTAGTTTCTAAACTACTAGTTTTATTTTAAAAAATCTATTTGGTAAAAATTTGAAATTTCAATGCAAAAGAGTGCTTAAATTTCAGGAAAAAATAAGTAGGTGTGTCCGACCACCCTAACCACAATAAAATGATAATATTTTTTATAAGATTTTAGATATAAGTAGATGACTCATGTCTCGATGTGATGCATATTTTTTTTGTAATTTTTTCCAAGTAAATAATTAATTATGACTTTTTATTACAACTTTTAAAAAATATAAAAACTTGGTGTTTGACCAACCACCTTAACTTGGTCAAAACTTCATGAAATTCACTTTTTTTTAATCTTATAGTATGAAGCATAGAATGTGACGCATGTTTCAGATTAAAAAATGTGATACCATTTGAAAGCTATAGATATTTTTTCAATCAGCCTATCAATCGACATTAGTCATAATTCAAATAGAAAATGAATAATAATAATTTATTAAATTCAAAGTAAATCATAATTTATATTGGTGGAAAGCTGAGAATCTCCTCTAAAAACCTTTTTGTTTTATCAATTTTGGGTAAAACAATGTTGTTAGCCACATACCTTACACATGCCCATCATATTGCCACTTTTTGGCCCATCATGATCCTGCACATACCCATATGCAAATATGAATATAACACTTAAATTAGAGATGATTAATCTAGCACAATATAGCACGCCACCAAGAGAAAGCATAACACATGTTTTATGAGTGGAAAACCCTAAAAGGGTGAAAAACCACTTTGAAGCTTTGCTTCATTAAGCCTCACTAGATAAAAAAATTTTGATTACATATTACATGACTCACTGGGAATAGAATAAGCCTCATTGGCTACTCAACCTGCCTCATTAGAAATACAAGCCTCACTTGCTACTCAACCTACCTCACTAGCAATACAAGCCTCATTGGCTACTCAACCTACCTCGCTAGTAATGCAAGCCTTACTAACAAACCAACCTACCTCACTGGCAATACAAGCCTCAGTAGCAAACCAACCTGCCTCACTGGAAATACAAGCCTCACTAGAAAACCAACCTGCCACACTAGCTTGAAACAAGCCTCACTAGCTAAACACACATCACTTTAGGATAAATAAACAAAACTCAAAGGGTTACTATGTTTCTGTACAACCCACTACTTAATCTCTTCACTAAGAAAACTCCAACTCCCTTATTCATGTATATCATGTAACACTAATTCATCAATCAAAGTATTTAGTTCTAAAAACTAACTTTACTCAAAAAACTTTACTTTTCATGATATCACTCTAATATCCCCTCCTTTAGAAAAATACACATGGCACCGATAAATAAGTTCATGTCTCCACATATACAATAATAGCGCTATCATACAAATCTTCATAATGTTCTTGTACTTCCAATTAGACTTCTATCACTTTTTATTTACAAACACAATCAAGATATAAACTCATGCATACATGAATAGAGTATTCTCAATCTTTGCTAACACCCTCACTGTAACCATCCTTTAAATAAACAATATATGAGACAACATTCTTGTCCACTATTAAGCTAATCAACATTCTCATGTAGAAATTTGTACAAAAAGAACTTTGTTGTGTAAATTCATACATTTTTTTATTTCCATTACGCTTCAAACACATAAGTGCTCATTTAGATCAAACCAATTTACACAGAAAAGAAACAAACTTCATGATTTCAGTCATACAAAGATACCATTCAACACTTTCATAACCTGTTACTTTAGTTTTCTTCTATGTATCTCCTCTTCATAAAGATTCATCTTGAATTGTAGAAGAGAACCCTGTTATCTCTTCCTATCATCATTTTTTCAATCAAAAAATACATACCATACTCACCAAAAACCATTTGATCTTCAAAAAAAATATCATAGACCATTAGAATACAAAAGGACATCAAATTTTTTTCATTGATCTAAGGTTTGGTGCCATAATATCAAACAAATAAGATCCTTTTATTTCCTTTGGGTGGTAAAATAAACGTCTTCAAAAACAACCATTTGAAACTGCTCCAAGAGATATGACAACCATGCACCTATCAAAATACACCTTCGAGAAATAGTTGTTATTCAACTTTAAATACAAACCCTTGATTCTTATAACATTCCAAAAAAATAATTAAATGTTTTTCATTGCTATTTCTTTAAGCCGTTTAAAAAGAAACCTTAACCTCCCATGCTGATAAAGCCTAGGAGAGGGGACTAGTTGATAAATGAGCTTAAACCCTTAAATCATTATGCCATAGAAAAAATGCCCCTTTTCATTTTCATGGCCTTTTAAGTCTTGTTTCATGATGTTTGGTCTATTTTTCTTTGATTTTATGTTGTAATATGGCTTGAACATGCATATTAAAGTACTAAAATTCAAATAATGGTGTATTGTGAAGGTGTTGTGAAGTGTTGTAAGACATTTCTACACTCTTCTAGACTCTATTCATTACAATTCACCTAAAAATCACCTTTTCATCACTAATCAAGTCCTATTTTGAAGTCTTGTAAAGTCTTGTAATAATATTTCACACTTTTCTAGGCATAACTTCACTATTTACACTTTTCTTATGCTTTACTTGACCCCTTTCTGCCCTTATAAAGCTTAATTAAGTGTATTTTTGAATGTAAACCCAACAAATAACATTAACTATGACTTAATTTCCAACACCCACTTTCAAGTCCAAGGTGGGACCCATTCACCATGGGTGGCGAATGAGTCCCCCTTGGCTCCAAATTCAAAATATTTTAAATTTCCTTTCGGGGTTTTATTCAAAATCACTTAATGTCATCTTGTGATGAGGTATTAACAAGTTACTAAGGTACAAGAGTGTATAAATAAGTTTTTTTACATCCATTCTAACCCCTATTGATTCAAGTATCCAATCTCCTAAATTTATACATCACATTTGAGCAATCTCAAGCATTCAAGCATCTTACAATATCAAATCAAGCATTTTGAGCATCCATTGACACAACTTCATATTTTCTTCAACAACGGTTTGGTAAGTTGATAGCATTTGCATGTTATTTGTTTATCATTCTCTTTTATATCATTGTTTCATTAAGGGTTTGATTACCAAAGTGGGGTTTGACCAAGGAAAATCCCTATTCTCTAACCCTCAACCATTTTTCCCCTCTTGCATGTGTGTTTGTAGACCTTTGTATGCAGATTTAACAAGCATTTAGGTGTTGAAGAGTGGTTAGCAAGTCAACTAGGTGCTTCAAGTCAAATCAACCATATTTCAAGCTTGGAGAAGGTATTATATCTGTTTCATGTAGAATTGACTTCAACAACCTGATAAGTAGACATCCTCAGATCTGGTGTTGTAGACTTGTCAATTGATTTCTTAGAATTTTGGGAGAGGAATGATTCACCTCTAGTGGAAATTGAGTCCCATCTTAAGGCTGAAAATCTAAGTTTTGTTAGATTCTGGATCTCGACACTCAGAAACCTACTTCATATAGTTTTCATCAGAAGCAAGACTAATTTTCCACCCTGGGCGAATGAGTCCCACTAGTGAATTTCTATAATTTTAGACAACATTCAGACCATTCCATATTCCTTAATCCCTACCTAGGTGCACACTGATTCAACCCATTTTCCTTTGTTTTGCATTTATTCATTCTTATTTCATTGTTTGCATATCATACCGTGTTTTCCAGCATAGCATAAATCTTAAGTTTTGCATACATAATTAGTCATTTAGATCACTTAATTTCACTTAGATCATCTCATTTATCCTAAATAATATCATACATTACTAATTTGAATGAACCTAGCTAACATTTTTGGCCTACCTCTCTCCTTTTAGGTGAAAAACCCTAGAAGAGCAAGAGAGCCTTGTGGTGCCGAAAATCTACAGTTCATTTTGGTGAACTTGCATTTTGAACACTTTGCATTTCTAATTTCATTTAAATCCTAGATTACACTTGCATCAACATTCAATTAGGGTGTTTTTTTCTTGCATTCTAGGGTTTCTCAAAATTGTATTAGTGAAACATTCATTTAGATTTCATTTTTACATTGCATATAATTAAAATAACTAAAAATCAACATCTGCATCCTTCATTGCATTCTAAAAAAAACATTAGAATCACATTAAAATTTTTGAAAAACACAAAAAAAATATCATACTGGGACTCATTCGCCACCTTGGGCAAATCAATCCACCTGCACTTTTTACACAACATTTTCAGACTTTTTTGGCATTTTTCTACATTATCTTTTTTAGTAGTTTCTTTCTATTTTTATTTCCAAAATCGTTGTTTTTAGTAATTTATTATATCTTAGTTTACTTGCATAATGGCATTTTCTTTCAATAAGTTCTAGAATTCCTTAAAATCCTTGGTAGACATGTCCAATCGTGCCTTTGGTTGTGACCCTAATGACATTGAGTTGCCTCATGCTCCTTCAACTCCTCATGATTGTCCTCCTCGTGAAGTAGACATCATTGAAGAAGATGATGATATCATGAACATGTTTTACAATGAATTCCTTAATAACCTAGAAGCCAATGTAGCCTTTTATCCATCCATGAAGTCACAAGATCTTCCTACCGTTGCACCTCCTAGTCACTTTGCATGCTTACATCTTGAAATCAATGAAGGACCTAAGGTTCCTCCCTCAAGTGGACCTAGTTCCTCTAAAAAAAACTCAACCATTCTATGATCACAAAGTCACAAACACTCCCATAAACCTTGAAGAAACATATATGGTAAAGGCTTTACTATCCTAAGTAAACAACATTGTGACACAACACATGAACATGGCATTCACCAACTTCTCAAACAAAAACCAACTAAATAAAACACAATAGGATTAGGATATCAAGATCCTTCTCATCTTGATAGACATCCTTTTGAATATTGGAGACTTTAGGATGATGGTACAATGATCTTTGATTCTCCTCTTGACATAAACATTCTCCTTCCACGTGAACAATCATTACTTGGTTCTAATAACATTGATGCGAGGATCCCCATGGGTCCTCTTGCTCCTTCCATTCATGAAATAGGAGAATCTAAAAACAAAAACAACCTTACAAATTGAACAAACTCAAGTTTCCTACACTTCCTCCACCCGAATGTGAAAGGAGACTTCAATTGCTTTTAAACAAAGGTCTTATACTTTTACCACCTATGAATAGGTTGGTTATTCATCCTAAAGATTATAATATACCATTTTACAAATATCATCGCATTCTTGGACATCAAACTAAAGAATGTCGGACATTGAAAGACATATTGAATAAGTATCATTTCACTAATACCTATTGCTTTCCTCTTATTCCATAAAAACTAAATCCCTTTATCATGTTGTAGTTGTAGAATTTACTATTCTCACTATTGCATGATCCTTTCACATCACTCACCTTGGCTCATTCTTGCCTTTACACTTTGTGGGGGGCAAGAAGTTGTTAGCCTTCTCCTTGTAATGCACTTGTCTTTGTCTCTTAAATATGGTATTCCTTTCCCCTTAGCTACTTAAGATTGAGAAACCAATAACTTAATTAATGGTTGACTTCCATTTGCATTACTTGCTCCTTTTTCATTTTTCTTTCATGTGTGTATCGTGTTCCCCCATAATATGTGTTTGATGTTCCCTCTCTTTGTACACTTCTTCTATTTGTACCTCTATTCTTCTATATGTTGTGCATTGTCTTTTTCGCTTTTGTTTTGTGTTTTCCTTTTGGGGATGATGAAAAAAATTGAGACGCCCTAAGTCTCTTCCATGTTGACCCAAAAGGTCCTTGTATTTTTAGTTTTTGTTTTGTGTTCTCCTTTTGGGGATGATGCAAAGCATTAAAACACCCTATGTCTCTTCCATGTTGCCCAATCGGTCCCTTTTACTTTTTCCTCTATCTTTTTATTGTGTTTGTCCTTTTGGGGATGACGTAAGGCATTAAGACCGAAATGTCTCTTTCATGTTGACCCAAAAAAACTTCCTTTGGTTTTTCCTTTTCATTTTATTTTCACTTGTGTTTTCCTTTTGGGGACGATGCAAAGCATTGAGACCACAATGTCTCTTCCATGTTGACCCAAAACAAAACCTATTTTTCTTTTGGGTAAAAGCACAAACATGTGTCACACTTTATAAAGCAATCAACCAACAACAAAAAAAATTCTGAACTTCGACCACATAAAAGTAGTCTTTACATTTTGAATTTAAAAATGGTGTAAACTAATGAAATGTAGAACTTTTGATAAAGTTTATTCTTGTAATTTTTCAAAAAAATTTAAAAAATGTTTTCATTATATTTTTATCAAGTTAAGGAAAAATCTTGGAATGCTGAAAATTTCATAAAAGAGCGACTTCATGGGACGTCAAGAAACAAATTGAAAAAACCTCATTTCTCCCTAATTTTTTTTCCCCAAATAGGTAACTTCAATATATTGTGCATGGAAATTTTTTTCAAATTTTGATGTATATTTTTCTCATAATAATGTTTTAAAGTTAGAGTTGTCAAAATTTGACAGTTTTCATGGGATGTCAACTATTGTCAATTTTTTTAATAATTGCATATGTGCAGGATCATCATGGAAAAACTAGGCCCTTAAGTGGCAAAAAATTTAGAAAAATCAGAGTTAGGAAACTTGATGTAAAAATTTGAATAAGTTATCTATATTATTTCAAAAATATGTAAGAATAGAATCTATAGCAAATTGAATATAGTTTCTAAACCCTCTTAGGTTTTTTTTAAAATCTATTTGGTAAAAATTTAAAATTTCAATGTAGTAGTACTTAAATTTCAGGAAAAAATAAGTAGGTGTATGTCTGACCACCCTAACCACAATAAAATGATAATATTTTTTTATAAGATTTTAGATATAAGCAGAGGAATCATGTCCAAATGTGATGCATATTTTTTTGTATTTTTTTCTAAGTAAATAATTAATTATGAATTTTTTATTACAACTTAAATTAAAAAATATAAAAAAATGTATGTCTGACCACCTTAACTTGGTCAAAACTTCATAAAATTCAGTTTTTTTTTAATCCTATAGCATGTGAAGCATAGAATGTGACACATATTTCAGATTCAAAAAATGTGATACCGTTTGAAAGCTATAGATGTTTCTCAATTAGCCCATCAATTAGGACTTTACTCATGATTCAAATAGAAAATGAATAATAATTATTTATTAAATTAATAGTAAAGCATATTTTATATTGGTTGAAAGCTAAGAATCTCCTTTAAAAACCCTTTCTATTTCATCAATTTTTGGTAAAAATAAAGTTGTCAGCCACATACCCTACACATACCCATCATATCACCACTTTTTAGCCCATTATGATCCTACACATACCCAATTTTCAAAAAAATAAATTATACCCTTTTCAAGAAAACTCTCTCCTCTTGTGCCCCTTATAATTTTTTTAAAAAATAATATGTTTTACTATTTTTTTAAAATTTTTATTCAACCTCTTTTTTAACTTTAACAACCTACTTGCATCATTTTAAAAATGAAATATATTAAAACAAATCAAAATATTTTTAAAAATATATATTCAGATTCACCACTCTAAGCTCTATAAAAGGGTATTTTTCTTTTTTTTTTTAAACATCATTCTGACTAAAGAAATACTTAGCTAAAGTTGAAAATTTTAGAAAATTTTGAAAAAAGTTGAGTTGGCTACCAACTAGGATGCCACATAGAAAATTTTGGTAGAAACAGTTTCTATAGAAAGGGTTTTGGCTGAAACCCTTTCTATAGAAACTGTTTCTACCGAAACCCTTTCTATAGAAACCTCACACATTAAAAAATCCAATTTCATAGCCAATTTCAAAGCAGGAAAAGAAAAAAACTATTTTTTTGGGATTCAGGTGAAACTTATTTGGCCGAAACCTATGTGCCACGTAATAGTCCACATGGTTTCAGCTGAAACCTATTTGGCTGAAACCTTTCCAACAGAAAATATTTCGCTCAGAACTATTTATTTGTTTGAAAGTGTGACACAACTTTGTGCTTTTACCATTTTGTTTTCACTCTCTTTGTGTCATTCTTCTAGTTTTATGTGCTTTAGGGAATGATGACAGTTTCAATCTCTTTAATAAAAACATTGTAGCAATGAACATACTAACCCCAAATACATAGATCTTTTATGTGTTTGTTGTGTTCCTTTCTGGGGGGCAACTCCCTTTCTTTTGATTTTCCTTTTTGTTGACATGGCGTAACCTTACTCAGAAACATATGAATTGGCATAGGGATTTCTGAGTTGGCTCTCATGTCTTATTTTCTCTTTGCATTTTCCCTTTGCTACTTTAAAGTAATTTCTCATAGAACGGTGTGCAACAATTCCTTTAAAGTGGGGGGCATACATTACCATTAATTCATTTGCATTCTTAGTTCCTAGTGTAGCCTTGTCGTTTATATGATATATTCATCACTTTGTGGATGACAATGAGTGTGATGTCCTTCATAAGTGTAATCTATCTTAGCATATTACATTCATCTTGGTGGCCTAATGTGACACACTGCATCCCCTAAGTTGTGAATACACTATTCTTTGATTGGTCCTCTCTTGGAGACATTAGACACAATGTTCCTTAAGTGACTGACCTTGCATAAACTTAACAAGAATCCTTTGAACATATTTTATATTTTTTCACTTTTTCATTTTTCATTTTGCAGCTTTTCCACCTTGCATAACGCAACTTGCATACATGTGGTACCTTGATCTTTGTTCGTGAGTTCTAAGCATACAAAGCTTTGCTTGTCTCATGAAGCACAAACTGAAATTTTCCTTATGGTGCCTTGTTAAAGTTATCAGGAGCTATAACTTTGATATGGTTGAGCGGGAAGCCCATCCAACGACACGAATTTCCCCATAGCCACCTTTGTGTTTGTGAGCGCATACCAACTAGTGTATGTATCTTACCTTTTGGGCCTTCTCACTCGGTGGACCACCATGTGTTCTATTGCCCTAGAGTGAGTATACATTCTCTCTTTCAAACAATCAACCTAGATCTAATCCACAACTAGTTGGAAAAATGATCAAAGCTTCATCTAATTCTTTCTTTTCAACACTTGTGTGTTTTTTTTTTCTTATGCTTAGTTTTCCATGGGATCTTCATCCTAGGGGCTTGATCATCCCTCTTGATCATTGACATTCCATCTTGCTATTAATGTAAGTGCATTTGAACCCTCCTCTCGATGTTCATGGCTACTTTAGTGTGAGTTTAAAGCAAGTTCACCCTCTCACTAAAGTGGGGGCTAAATTTGCTGTAGAAAAATGGCCCCTTGTCATTTTCATGGCCTTTTAAGTTTTGGTTCATGATGTTTAGTATATTTTTCTCTGACTTTATGTTGTAATATGACTTGAACATGCATATTTAGGTACTAAAATTCAAATAATGATTTCTTGTGAAGGTGTTTTGAAGTGTTGTAAGATATTTCTACACTCGTCTACACTCTATTCATTACAATTCACCTAAAAATCACCTCTTCATTGCTAATCAAGTCCTATTTTGAAGTGTTGTAATGTCTTGTAACAACATTTCACTTTTTTCTAGGCATAACTTCAATATCTACACCTTTCTTATGCTTTATTTGACCCCTTTATGACTCAATTCTTGACACCCACTTTCAAGTCCAAGGTGGGACCCATTCGCCATAAGTGGCGAATGAGTCCTCCTTGGCTCCAAATTCAAAATATTTTAAATTTCCTTTCAGGTTTTTATTCAAAATCACTTGATGTCGGCCTATGATGAGGTGTTAATGGGTTACTAAGGAACAAGAGTGTATAAATAAGCTTTTTTACATCCATTCTAACCCCCATTCATTCAAGTATTCAATCTCCTACATTTACACATCACATTCAAGAAATCTCAAGCATTTTGGAGCATCCATTGGCACAACTTAATATTTTATTCAACAAGGGTTTGGTAAGTTGATAGCATTTTCATGTTTTTTTTATCATTCTCTTGCATTTCATTATTTCATTAAGGGTTTGATTACCAAAGTGGGGTTTGACTAAGGAAAACCCCTATTCTCTAACCCTCAACCATTTTTCCCCTCTTGCATGTGTGTTTGCAGACCTTTGTGTGTAGATTTAACAAGCATTTAGGTGTTGAAGAGTGGTCAACAAGTCAACTAGGTGCTTCAAGTCAAATCAACCATATTTCAAGCTTGGAGAAGGTATTCTATCCATTTCCTACAGAATTGACTTCGACAACCTGACAAGCAGACATCCTTAGATCTTGTGTTGCAGAGTTGTCCTAATTTATCAGAATTTTGGGAGAGGACTAATTCACCACCAGTGGAAAATGAGTCCAACCTTAAGGCTGAAAATCTAAGTTTTGTCAAATTTTGGATCCCAACACTTAGAAACCTACTTCTAACAGTTTTCATCAGAAGCAAGACTAATTTTCCACCCTGCATGAATGAGTCCCACTAGGTAATTTATGTAATTTTAGACAACATTCAGAGCATTCTAGATTCCTCAATTCCTTCCCAGGTGCACACTGATTCAACCCATTTCGTTATGTTCTGCATTTATTCATTCATATTTCCTTGTTTGCATATCATACTATGTTTTCCAGAATAGCATAAATCTTAAGTTTTGCATACATAATTAGTCATTTAGATCACTTAATTTCACTTAGATAATCTCATTTAGCCTAAATAGCATCATGCATTACATAATTTTAATGAACCTTGCTAGCATTTTTGTCCTACCTCTCTCCTTTTAGGTGAAAAACCCTAGAAGAGCTAGAGAGCCTTGGGGTGCCAAAAATCTACGGTTCAATCATTACTTAAGTAACCTTTAACTTTCTATAGCAAGTCACCTTCAAAACATGATAAAGTAAACTTGTTACTAATTTTGCACAAGCTTCATTTAAGGTTTTAGAAGAGTCTTAGGATTTTAGGTTAGAAAGTATGCAAATTCCAATAACAAAAAACCCTAGAGTGGGACTTCCACCATATTACCCTACTCTCTACAAAATTTTGAAGAAAACAACCTGTAATGAAGCTTCTCTTTCCAATTTGTATTATGATCATAAACAAGTTCTTTACCATTAACCTCAATGAATCATGAACACCACTATGATATCAATGCCAAGCATTTTGTACTTTGTACTAAGGCAACATTGAAACAATCTATTGGAGATTAGTGACAAAGAATAAAGACTTTGCATGGCATGTTGCACCAAAATTTACTTTTGAACAACTTGAACACCATTATGAAATGAATGAACACATTGGATCGACTTGCATCAAATTCATATAAATAAATATCTTTGGAAAATAGTGAACAAATACCTACTATCACCTTTGGCATATCATGCACCTATCTTTGACATTTGTTCCTACCTTGTCTTTACATGATGAACAAAAAAATGAATTGCATTAAGTGAACTTTTGAATGGCATCCTTTGTATCAATGAAATTTGACATCATTGGAAAACACCATTAGCAAAAAATTCCACTTTATCATTGATGAAAAAACCATTACTTCACCAAAACACTTCACCACAATCTCTCCTCCTTTGACATCAAGGACAAATGAGTGGATTGGACTGCCTACTGTCATATATAGGTACTAGCACCAAAAAAAATAGTATGTACATCAAAAATATTAGATAATATGAGATCAGTATGATTAGGAGCATAGTTATGATTGAATAATTACATTCATTACCATTAGCAATAGGATGTGAAGCATGACATTGGCACTTTTGTAATCAACTAGCTTGCTCCCCATGTCATCAAGGTACTTGAATTTAAGCTCTTCTTAAACTTATCACTTGCCCTTGTTTATCCAAAAATAGATAAGTAGATCACCATCTGAAAACTATGACTCTTCTTTGTGATTGAAAATACATTGACTAAGCACTATAACACAATGACTACCTAGTGGAATATCAAATTATTGTGCACACAATCTATGATAGGACCACTAAAATATAACTATTGAACCACTGAGACAGAGCTCTTGATACACACACCATGACAATGACCACTGTCACCATTATACTGAACTATCACATATATAAAGTAGATTGAGGAGCATCTCATTGTTAAGAAAATTTAATCAACTCCATTATGACCATACAAGCACCATACAAGAACTGTCTTGTAAGAGTATTGTTATGAATGTAAAAAAATAAAGAAATTAATATATTGACTATAACACTGCCACATTGACCAAGATGAAACCAATATCACTATCAAACCAAGGAAAAGACTACCATCAAAATCCATCTATCCAACCATTATCCAAAACAAATTGTCCACAAGTT
This sequence comes from Sequoia sempervirens, assembly GCA_007258455.2. Classification (NCBI taxonomy): domain Eukaryota; kingdom Viridiplantae; phylum Streptophyta; class Pinopsida; order Cupressales; family Cupressaceae; genus Sequoia; species Sequoia sempervirens. The sequence continues at coordinate 352,461,513 of VDFB02373365.1, forward strand.
ATTTTAAACATGTCATTGTAACTTTCCACTATGTATATGTAAAGATGGAATGTTGTCCACACTCATTGACTAAGATACATATAGATTGCAAGTATTAGAACTATCTAAGACATATTTGAATCACCTATAACAAACACCATTGGTAAATTATTAAAAGTAGTAACACCACTAAGTTGATGTCATAGCACTATCAAGGATGCATCCCACTGACAAAGATTATCATGTTCATTATACAAAGTACTCCACTACTCCACTGTGCTTTGCAATAGAATACTTCCCTAATCAACTTAATGGAAATTGTCCTTGACTGTCTAAAGCACTTGTCAAGAGATGATACAAATACAACATTTACAAAGAAATAAAACTACCCCTTGGACTTATGAAGACTGTGACTTAGAGAAAAGATACATTGTCACTGCAACTTACATCATTATGAACTATCCTCTTATCTACATACGAAAACATAAACAAAAAACCACTGCTTTATCTTGCATGCTTGGTATGCTCTATCAATGACAACATCACAATCAATGCATCTTGATGGCCTTTACCATTTTCAAAACATTGCATTAATAATGTATGAAGGTTCTCCTCTCATAAAAACTGTCTTCAACTAATCATTCAATGAATATCATTCTTTGAGATTTGTGACCCCTTTTTCTTTGAGTGTGCATGACAAAAATTTGTAGAAACTATGAAAGTGTTGTCTTTATATCCTCTATTTGAATGTCATGGTGCCACCCTTGATGAAATTTTTATACACCTTGCTTAGATTGTGACTACTACCCTCTTTGTTTGATTATGTAGTATCGTAGAATTATCTTTTCAAGGCTACACATTATTATGAACACTATCTTTTTCTATAATGGTTGTCTATAGTTTATTTTGATCCTTCATCTTATTTGCTACTACCCATAGTCACTTCCTAAGATCTTGTTCATTATTGATGCCTTTTAGCTTATTGAACTTCCTTTATTGCTCTTAAAATGTGATGACACTCATTCTTGACACATAACAGTGTTCTTATAAAATTACCATCTATGGATGTTATACATGCATTTATGATGATCACTACCCTATCACTTGACTATGTATTATAACACAATATTTTTACTACCACCAATCTGTCATTTTCTTATCTAAAGGATTGTAACCTTTCCATTCTCATTAATTGACTTTTTTTTAGTGTGACTATCCTATTCTATTGCTATTTTCCTTGAGTTGATATTTCATGCTTGTTGTGCCCTCAACACACACACGTCGTTTCTAATGGGGGCCCTCTCTTCCTTTCACCTTGTCGGGTATTTTTGTTGCTGTCTCATTTTGTGTGCACCTGTTTCGGTGTCCTAGATGGTCAGTGTGTCTTTGAAGTCTCACCTCAAGTTGACCATGTCTCATGCCCACAAAATTTTCTAAGTCTAGGGTCCTCCTAGAGTTCCTTTGGCAGTTTACCTCTACCAGTGGCCTTAGGACCCTCCGGGTCCAACATGGTAGGTTTTCCTTGCTAGATTTCCATTGCACAATTGTTGTTTCAAAATGGCCAAAGGACTTTTCCTTCCCATGCCTTGAGACTTGGCTCCTCAACCACCATCCTCATGACTTACGCTGCAAATTGACTGTCCTTCACTTGCCTCGAGTTTCACCTCCCACACCTCTCTGCCCGGGACTTTGTTGTGAGTTTTCCCCTTTGAGATGACTATCCTTCGCTGAAGTTCTACCTCTCGGACCTTGTGCCTCCTCTTGCCGGTGCTTTTCCACTTTAACATTTGAAAGAGTCGTTGGCTCATGCCCTTCCGGCCTCCGAGTTCTGAACCTCCCGCCATTGTCTCAGAATTGGAACTTACCAACCTCTTGGGCATGTCGTACTCACATTAATGAGGGTGCATTGAATGCACTTAGGAGTATAAATACTTGGTCCAACCTATCATTTTCACATGTTAGGTTAGCTAGAAGAGTTCAGAGCAAGTTCTGAGAACTCCAGTGCCTTCATCATCCACCACCTCCATGCCCGCTACCCTTATTTGACAATTCTTCGAGGATTTAGTTTCCTTCTTCATTGGGTTCTTGAGGTAGGTTCACCGTCCACCCTCCCACATTATTTTTTGGTGATTTCGTGTTTAAAAAATGAATAAAATAGGGTTAAAATGTATTCATTTGATAGAGGAGGATTAGACCTAGAAAACCCATATGATAATATTTCAAGAAAACCTCTAAATCATCATAAAAATTGAATACAAAACTCCCATGTCCTAGCGTCATTCTTCCCACAGAGAACCCTCACCCTCTTGACCCGAGCCTCCCTGCCACCGTTTAGAAAAATTCAAACTCAAACAACTTTGAAATGGTAGAATGTCTCGTCGGGCCTATGACCCCCAGATCTCCTTTGATGCATCACCGTTGATACTTAAAACAAAACTTGAAATCTTAGCCTCCATTCATACTTCCCAAGCCCACCCCTATGGGATTTTGTTCCTAGGATGCTACATAGTCTTCACCATTTTCAAATGGCCATCAAATGACCACATTCCACCCTCTCGGACCCAAGAATCCTTATGTTGCATGAATGAAATGATGAATTTTAAGTGCCTTGGCCTTCGTCGGGCCCACTCTGTTAGACTTTTATTGGTAGGACAATGTCCCGTCTTGGTTGTTATAAAAGGAAAAGCTAACCTGTCCCTCTGATCCCTGTTGATGGTGTTTTTATGCACTTGTCAACACAGGAAACACGTAGGTGCACTACCTCTCTTGAAAGACAATCTCCCACAATCAAATTGCAGAACACTATCCCAAGGTCTCTTAGATGTCAGCTCATGACAGTGCTTAGATACCTCAGTAGTTTGATGTGATTTGCTGGAATCACAAGGCGAACTTACAAAAGAAATTCAAAGTAAGGACACAAAGCATCAAGTTGGATCTTGAAATGGAGTTCTTGGGATGGAAGGCTATTATGTGTTGGCTGTAGGTTCAAACAACAATCTTAGACTCCATTCTGTTGTTGGATTTGGCTTTACAATGTGCAATGAACCTTAGCATAGGTCAGTTACTAAAAAAAGGAGAAAAGGCGAAGGAGAGGGAAAGTTCCTAAGTCTGCAACTAACTATGAATAGTAACAATGAAGTTCCTGCAATGGACAATTCCTCAAAACATTATCCCACTTAACCAGGGATTTCACAGTATCATGGAAATTGTGCTATCTTCTAAGGCCTGTAGATATTTTATCCTTCATCCACCACATACATGCATGAATCAAAGCTAAATGTTTGGAGCAGCTTTGAAATCAAGTCCATGCTAACTTTGCACAGCTATCTACCATCAGCAAACAACAAAAAGTATGGACAAAGAAATCATCAACATGGCAGGAATTTCATAATCACCAAACAACATTTCTAAAATCTATCCAAGGAAGGAAAACAACTAACTAGAACAGTAGTAAGATCTAAGCCAAGCATCTAATATTGGAGATTGAATCAAGTAACATGGAAGAAACCAAGAAAATACACCAAGTCAATGCCCTTTTCTTATAAATTTCTGCAGCATGTCTTTACAACAACTCAACTCTCCTTTTGCAAATGAGAGGAGTGCCTTATTTATAGTTTTCAAAAAGTCAAATGAATGGCCAGGATTCATTCTTATTATGTGGCCAAGATTCATTACAAAACAGGGTTTCACCTACCCCCCAATATTCAACAATTTTAAAACACATCTTTATCTCTTCCCTATTTCGTCTTCTTGTGGATGGCACTATAGCTCTTTTGTCTTTTAGTGGATTGTTGTCTTGCTGCTATAGCTACTCTTCAGAAAGCTCTTTATCTTTGGCTGGGCTATCTTCCTGTTCCTCGAAAGCTATGTATTCTATGTATTTGAGGACGACCTCCTGGAGTTTGTCTATCTCGATGACTTCGCATCGCAACACCTGGTAGCTCCACTCCTTTGCATTTTCTTTGAGCCTTGATCTCTGAAAAGCTCTGATTAGTCAAAGGTGTGGGCAGCAAAACTTAGGAACTCCGTTGTGACTTCTCCAGCCATCTTGTCCTTCATCTTCTCTGGGTCCATTTGCACAGTGGGCATATCATAATCTATCATTAGCTTAAGATATCAGGCGCATTCCACCTGGATTTCCTTGATCCACTCAATATCAGGATCCACCCTGCTCAAGATTTGCTCCAACCTCTCCTTCCGGTTGTCGAAGTCCCAGCGCCATATATCCATCAGCCAGTGGTCTTCTTTTTTAAATGTGAGCTTCTTTCCCCACGTGGCTTCAGGAAATTGAAGGATAGCTTCGATCCTTGGGAAGATGGAGTCGTAGACAGTGGGGAAATCGATCATAGCTTCTTTGTGCTCTCTAGAGATTGCATCAAGTCCAAGAACTTGTTGGCTGTTCACACAGCCCGGCTGATTCCCATGTTTCTAACGTATGAGACTTGTCAGAACCAGTCCTCAGTGATTTTTTCCAAGTTCTTTCTTCTTTCCATTTTTTTATCTACTCATTGGAAAGCAACTGAGGTGTGGCTGTGGATGTAGTGGGCAGGTCATCCACTAAGGACCATTGCTATATATAATCTGTTAGGGCTGCAACCTGTGCCTTGAGCTCATCCTTTAAGATCTTGTCCTGCTTTATCAGGTGCACCACTATGGCCACCGACTCCTCAAGGTGCTTGACCTTCTACTCTCTTGTTGCAGTCCCCAAGTCAATGGTAGAGATGCTATAACTTACTCTAGCCTAGCCAACTGTCGGCGTTGCAATTTGTGCCACTTGGGAGCCGGAAACATCCATCGTTACTCTGGACCAGACCTTGGGCTTCTTCTCCTTCTTCGTTGTGATTTGGGCTTGAGCCAAGATGGCCTCTAGCCTTGCCCTTGGGTCCTTCAGCACTAGGGTCTTTCTTTCAATCTGCTTCTCTAACCACTCGGGCACAACAGATTTCCCCTTGGGCGAATCATGGCCGCCTTCGCCCTTCTCGGTCAATGGCAATATTTCTGCTTCTTTTTCCTTTTGGAGTTCTTCTTTCTCTTCGGTAGTGTCCTCCTCATCAGAGTCATGGATGAATACAAGGTGTTTGATAGGCAGTCTGATGGATGGTTGTCGAAAGGGACTTTCTTCTCTTGCTGCTTCTTCTTCTTTCTTCTCCTCAGTACCCTTAGCCTCGGAGCTTTTGACAATACGGGCTTCAGCTTTAGTCAAATCCTTTATCTGCTATTCTTTTGGTGGCTGCTCTTCTTCACCATGTGGTGACCCTTTCGCCTCTATCCCAATGTCCTTTAGTTGCTATGCCATTTCCTCCTCAAGGTCATCATCGAATGTCTGACTGATTTCCTTAGCACCCGAGCCATCGTCCTCATCCCCACTCTCGGAAGAGCCTGTCTCCTCCTCCTCAATAGGCTTCGAGGAGGCTTCTTGTTCTCATTCTTCCAACTCCTTTGAGATTTGCATTGTGGCTTCCATAGCTGGTGGCCCTGTCAGCAGTTGTGAAGGTTGAGCAGTTGCAAGGACCTGAGCAAGGGCTACTTGGAGAGTTGGATCCATTAAGATCTGGGAGAGCTCTGGAGGAAGGTTTTGCATATGCCTTGTAAGAGCCTCGGTCATAGTGGTAGCAGGAATAGGTGATGCTATGGTCGCCAGAGGAAGTGATGTGATTGGCGACATGGCAGTAGAAGAAGGAGTGGTCACGCCAGAAGAGGAGTCAATGTCTATTACTGACCTAGCCGGAGGCAAAGGGGCAACATGGACAGAAATGTCCACCGCCAGTGGAGATGTAGCGACCATAACCAGGGAGGCGAGCGGTGCAACATGAGGGGTAGGGAGAGTCAAGGAAGGCTGTAATTGACCCGCACCTTTTGCCTATTTAAGCCTTTTGTGGGATGAGCCTCCCATTTCCTTCTTGGTATGGGCCTTGGGGTCTGGGGACTGCCCAGTCTCTATTTCTTTTCTTTTCTGGGATCTGGTGACAGGAGAAGACTTGGAGGTCTCACAAGTTGAGGTGGTGGCAGCAACATATTCTATGGCACTTGGCTCACTTTTGAGTCCTTCATAAGTTAAGACTACCCCTTGCTGCTTTAGATGAGCCACCTGGCCATCAATCCACTCCTTGGTACAAGTTAAGATTGGTTGGGTTATGGTGTCCAGGTCATCGACCTCCTGTTCATCCCAGTCGATCGATGGTATTGGCAAGTTGGCAACCATAGGGTACCTCAGATGCATGATTGTGGACTCGTCCTCCTCGACTTGGTCCGGCACTGGAAACGATTGCATTCTCCTCAGGAAATGCATAGTAATGCACATGTAGTGCCTTGCGCACACTTCCTTGTCATCTTGGCAATCGGCCTAGAAATCCTCAATGTGATATTGATGGGCATAGGCTGGCCCTAGTGCCTTCTTGACATGGCCATGTGGGTCCATCCGTGGACGAGCGGTGTGCCAGTCGAAATGGTACTCCTTGAGCTCCTTCTCAGAGTTACCAGCACATTGTGACATCTGTAATCGGTACACACCCTGGCTGAGGGTCATGGGATAGGAGATACCTACTATGTGCTTGTTGCTGAAGATGGCTTGCAGGTGTTGGAGCTACCGAGAAAGCTCCAGGAGGATGATTCTATCGTTTGGGTATCGGGGCAGCCTATTTGGCCTTTTAGTGAAGCCCTAGGCCCGAATATATGTGAACTTTGGATACTAGATGAACAAAAAATTATATTGCTTTAAAAGCACTATGGCGATGTGGGAGACTCTCCTCTTGAAGTCTCCGGCAATCAACCTGATGATGTGGCCGATGAAGGCATCATTAACCCTGCAGTAATCTTTCTTGAAATTCTGGTACTGGAGCTACGAATACTTATCAAATGGTTTGAGTCTTCACTTCTGCCCCTGATCGGGTACCACAAACAACTCACTATACTGCCTTTGATCTGCCAGGGAATATACAAGGTAGGAGGTCATATAAAACTTTGAACTCTTTTTCACATTGACAAACTGCTCATGGAAGCAGTTGCTTATGATTCATCCCCAATAGAATGAAACCTTCGTGGTGACGTCCTCGTTTCCATGTAGTATCTGCTCAATGAAATAGGCCATCCATTCCTAAAAGTAGGTGGCCATTGGAAGACCCATAACCGTGCTCAACATGGTTACTAGGTCGTGGTAATCCTCATAGAAATCGCTACAGAAAAGCTCTTGAGGAACTTTCACAGCGCTGCATTGTCTTTCCTTAAGCCAATGGAGGTTTATTGACTTCTTGCATCCTGTTGGGTTATCATCCCATGCTGCCTGGCATTCCTCTAAGGTGGGGACCTCCATCTGTTGGAATGTGGGAATGTGGAAGGTTTTGGTGATCCCCCCTGGCGACATGTCAGCAAGAATGTTTCCCTCCTTGTCAACAATTGTTCTTGTATCGGTTTGGTAGGCTTCCTGACAAGCCATAACCAATTCAGGCGCTACAAAGGACGGAGGGAAACTGACAACCTTAGCTATTCCACTCTTCATTATCAATCTAGCATTCTTTGTTGTCGGGTTGACCCTGACCCTCCGCGTGAATTCATCAATATCCACCTAGCCAATGTTAGTGTTTGTGATCTCCTTCTAATCCGTTGTGACCTTTGAGTGGAGCGGCTCGCCTTGGAATTGGTACTTCATCTGGTGCTTGTCTTCTTTCCCTCGAGGGGTCCTTCATGACTTCTTCCCCTTGTCCCCTTCAGCGGATGCCCCTGAAGTTCCTACACCCGATTCCATATATTCTGCAAGTAGGGACAAAGTCAGCACAATAGATCATCAAAAGCATTCATATTAGTCCATATCTCAAAAATAATATTCATTTCAAATAATCAATCAAGTATATCATGAAATTTCATCTCAACATGTTATTGATCTTTGATTAAGGGCAATTAGACAATCCAGGCCCAGAGGGCTGGACTTCCCTAGCAGGAATGCTATCTGGAAGGGAAAACACAATGGAAGGCCCCCAAAAACCCTCCTTGGCCACATTTTAGTATTTCAAGAAGTTCACGATAAACAGGATAAAAAATCAGCATGTGGGTCAAAGTTAGATTCCTGATTTGGGATCGTTTGGATCAATTTAGGAGAGTTCGGAGGTCTTCGGCCGGAAAGCTGTTGAGAGATAGTAGTTTGGAGTAGCAGATAGTAAACGAAAATCTGAAGGGAGAAGTCTGAGGTCTGGGGCCCGGAGGGCCAAAGGGTGGCCTACAATTTTCATTTCATTTCTAGGGCACGGGCCGGTGACACCGGGATGGCACCTGAGTTTCACCGTTTGAGAAGGAAAACACCAGAAGGAAGTCCAGGGGTGGAAGTCCGGCAGCATGAGTTTGTTTTGAGTTCAACAGCGGCCGGCAGGACAGACTCCGGAAGCTGGGATGCCGAGGGGCATTTTTTGTTAGCAACGGCGGGCAAGGATGGGAGTCCCGAGCCACAGAGCCTGGTGAGAAGAGGGTCAGCGAAAGTTTTAGCAAGAACCCAGCGGCAGATGAGAGCTAGGGGCCCGGCGATCGGAAGGACGGGGTGAAATTTCCCTAATGGCAGGAGAGCGGCGGACTTCCGAAAATGGAAGTCCGGACACTGGGGCCCGGGAGGGCAGAGGACTCGGATAGACATTGTCGTGAGGATGGCGAAAAAGGAGGTACGGAGATCCGGCGCTTGGAGCCCGAAGCGCTGAAGGACAGAGCCCCGTCAACGCAAAAAGAAAGCTGACAGCGGGGAAGCAGCGGGATCCAAAGCACGGGTGGCACCAAGGAGTTCCCAAGGAGTTCACCACAAGGATGGCAGAAAATGAGGTAAGGACACCTGACGGCAGGAGGCTGGAGGCCAAAGGGATGCTGAGTTAAATCGCTGGAAGACAGAACCAAACGGGAATGTAGAGCCTGGCAATCGGAACGCCAGTCGAGTTTCACCGCAGAGGATGGCAAAACAGCCGGGGAACACCGGAGGCGAACCCCTGGATTCCTAGGACTGAGAGGGCCAAAGGAAGCATGCTCAGTTTTGAAGTTTCACGGTGAGAGACACGTCGGGATCCAACAGCTGGGAGGCAGGGAGGACTTTGCAGTTTGGCGCGGTGAAATGCAGGCGGAATTCCGGACCAAGAAGTCCGATAGGATGGGCCTGGAGAGTGATGTTGCCATCGACAGGTGTTGAAAGTTTGATAATCAGACGGTGAAGGCGGGTCTCGGGCCCGAGGCAGACGTTTTCCCTGTGCGAAAAATAGCCGCGGTAGGGAGAAACTCCGGATCGGCGAGGAGGGCATTTCTAGGGGGTTTGCCAATTTTCTAACACATGGGTTTAGTGCGCAATTTGATATTCTATCATTTTATACCCTCCTAACTGATTGTTCATTGATTTAACTCCTTTCAAATCATGAAAATGATGCTCAAGAGGGCAAATGGATGGCCTACCTAAAACACGCTGTGTGAGAAGACGTGGGATCCACCTACAGTTGACGAGATGATGCTGAGTGAGACGATCGTGACGATGCCGAAGACAGTGGGCTCCAAATGGCAGTTTGTCCAATTCGCTCTGCAATCCTGTGATGAAAATGACCGGTGGAAGTTGGCATTTTATACCCCAAACCACCATCAACGCGCGCATTAAATGCAGGTACGACCGGCAGAAAGTTAGTGGATTTGAAAAAAAAGGTCGACAATGGTGGCAGGAACTCTAGGCCCCGGCAGCCGGGGAGGCACCACACAACGACCATTTTAATTTTTCATGTTGGTTGAATGGCAACGGCGGGAAGCGGTTTGGGGCCCGAAGGGCAGGAAGCCTCCAGAGATCTACCGTCAAGGATGGCAGAACCGTCACAGAATTCTGGAAACAGAATTCCGCACAGTCGGGCCTAGAACACCCCAAGGCAGACAGGTATCCTGGCAGCCTTCGGTCAGCAAAATGGTGGGCGAAACTTGAGAGGCGGGATGCTGCAGGAAGTCCACCATCGCGGACAGCGGAACACAAACGGAACCTCGAAAATAGAACTCTGGGGTTCGGGGTCCAGATGGCGGAATGCCACAGAAAAAATTTCAACAAGTTTAAGCAGATGGCGGAAGGGGATTCGGACCCCGTGGTCCGGAAAGACGAGGAGCGGACACCGCCAAGAACGGCAATTATGGCAAGGAAACCTAGAGACTGAATTCCTGCAACCCGGGCCCAGAAAAGCCCAGGGCTGTTGGCAGGACCAAATTACCAGAGGGACCCCGTGAGGCGCCGGAATGCAGCAAAACCAAAAAGGGGAGGCATGGTCAATTTATGATGGGACTTTGAAGCAACATCGACCATCTGAGACATCAAAAAAGGAGGCATGCAAAACGAGGTGGCAACAAAAATGACCCAACAAGGTGAAAGAAAAGTGGGTCCCCGTTCCGAACAGGGCGTGTATGCTAAGGGCACAACAAATTGCGACTCCGTTGAAGAACACTCCTGAGCGTTCTAGGGATAAATATTCATTCAGGACCCAGAATCTCTGGTTTCGCAGACCAGGAGCAGCTTTCAAAGATGAATATGGGAGAACAAGATCCTTAATTGGGTCAACTTACAGGACACCTCAGAAGTGTGTGTAGTGAGTTCATTCCTTTCCTTGGCATAGTGACCAGGGTTACCAATTCAACCAAGCGAGCTACATAAATCGTCTAACACCAAAAGTAACTTGGGCATTGCTCCGCTACTAGTCAGGCGTCCATAGCCCAGATGGAGTTGTCGCTACAATCTCATGGATATTGCTCTACTATCGGCCAGGCGTCCATAGCCCTGGTAAGGTTATCTGAACACCCATACGATCATTTATTTCCCTTTTTTTAGAATTCTTTTTTTTTTCTCTTTTGCTATGATATTTCACTTCTCTTTTATCATTTAGTTCGACTGGGTAAGCATTGAAGCCTACAATGGGTTTGAGACTGCGGTGGTCACTGGAACAGACTTGAGATTTTTCACTCACTTGGGTGTCATAACAACTGTAGCACAGTCCTTTAGAGATTATTATTATGTGCTTTGTGTGAGATTCGGGATGTGTGTAAGAAGATCCAGCTAAGGGTCAAGTTCTGAGCAAGGTTCAAACAAGGAAATCATTCACAGACAGCTTCCAAAGACCGATAATCGAGAGTGAATGTTTAGGTAAAGAACACAAAGAATGGTCAACAAAGTGAACCCCTTATTGAGCAAGCACGGTCACCTCAAAGGAGTAGGAAACAACTTTTGAAACAAAACTGTCTAGAGGGAGAAAACAAAAGAGCGACGCAAACAAAACGCAAGCAAGCCAGAAAGCAAACTACCCTAACATATGTACAAATATTTACAACGGTGAGCTCGAAGGAGCTCAAGCCTAGAAGTAATGCTTCAGGTGCTGCCCGTTGACTGGCAATGGGACGTTCTCACCAGTTAAAGTTTTTAGGCGAAAGGCATTATCTCCCAAAATCTCAGCTATTTGAAAGGGGCCAAGCTAAAGCTTGTCGAATTTTTTGTGTCCCCCTTTCTTTTCATGGGCCTTGTCCCAATATAGGACCAGATCTGCAATTCTAAAGGCCTTGACCTTGGCTCGGTGGTTGAACCATCTCTTAACTACGCCCTGATGTTTGGTGAAATTTTCTATTGCATGGTTTCATACTTCCTCTAAATGTAAGAGCTCAGCTAATCGAGCTTCCCTACGATCTCCTCCCTCATAAAAATTGTTGATGAACTAAAGAGTAGGAATCTTCAGATGGATGGGAAATATAGGTTCTAGACCATAAACGAGATGGAATGGGGAATCGTTAAGGGCAGCCTTGTGGCGAGTGCGATTAGCCCAAAGGGCGAAACGGAGCTGGGTATGCCAGTCCTTGGGATTCCTATCTAGCAGCTTCCTGATCACAGTAATCAGGTTTTTATTCGTAGACTTAGCAAGGCCATTGCCTTGAGGGTAGTAATTAGACGAGAATTTAAGGGCAATCCCATAGTTAAATGCCCAACTAGCAAATTTTAATGAAACAAATGCAGGTCCATTATCACATACCAAAGCATACAGACAACCAAAGCTATTTAGAATAAAACTTTCTAGGAAATTAATAACTACTTCAGTGGTGCAATGCTTACATACTATTGCTTCCGTCCATCTAGTACAATAATCAGTAGCGGTAAGAATGCACTTGTGTCCCGCAGACGATGGAGGGCTTACCAGACCGACAAAATCGAGACCCCATTGCGCAAATGGCCTTACCTCCAGCACAGGTTGTAGTGGGACAACAACATTCTTTTCCCTAGTGGCCGTGGTCTAGCATGTGTGACATGAACGAACATGGCAATGGGCATCCTTGAAGACAGTTTGCCAATAATACCCCACCTTCAATATTTGATGTGTTGTGGAAGAACCCGAACCATGGTCCGTGCCAAATTTATTGTGGAACTCTTTCAAGACTCGGTCTGCTTCTTCCTTGCCAAGGCATCTCAAATAAATACCTTCATGATTCTTCTTGTAGAGAATGGAGCCCTGCAGCATGTAGCCATTTCTTTTCAATCTTAGGGCTCGCTTTTGGACTCCTTGCAGGTGCGATGGACATTTATAGTTTAGTAAATAGTAGATGACATCCTGGTACCACTCTCCAGGGGAGACATCCTCAAGCTGGTACTGCTGCACAGTAAGTTCGGGTCCAGCTTCTGCTGTTGTTTCAGCAATTGTGCGGGTGAGTGTCTGTCCTCTCACTAGCTTCATCGGTTGGATCTCCATGTCATACTCTTGGAGCAGGGTGACTCACTTAGCTCTTCATTCGCCCAATTCATATTGCATGAGCAGCATTTTTACTGCTGGGTCGAGGACAATAGAAAACACCTTATTACGTAGGATATAGTGTCTAAATTTTTTCACCCCTCTAATGAGAGCATACGCCTACTTTTCAATGTTGTGATAACGCAATTCAACGTCCTTGAGGGGAGCACTCATAAAGGTGATCGGATGCTCATTTCCTTCATCATCCTTCTGGGTCAACATACTAGCACAGGAATGCTCTAAAGCAAACGAGCAGATGTAAAAAGGCTTCAGATAATCTGGGCTAACTAGCACAGGCGCCCCAGCGATGGCCTGTTTGATTTCTTCAAAAGATTGTTTGGCATCGGCCGTCCATTCAACTTTGGCATCTTGTTTCAGCATAGCATTGAGAGGTTTAACAATTTTTGTGAAACCTATGATGAATTTCCGGATGAAGTTGATCTTTCCAAAGAAAGATTTTAATTCTTTCTTGCTACCTAGGGGCTGAATTTTGAGCAAAGACTCGATGCGCTGAGGGTCTATGGAGATTCCATGCTCTGAAATGATATACCCGAGCAATCTACCTTCAGTCACTCCAAAAATGCACTTCTTGGGGTTAAGGGAAACCCCAAACTCCCTGCATCTCTAAAATACCTTGCATAAATCAGAGACGTGATCGCCCCGCCTTTTAGAAAACATGGTCAAATCATCCATGTAGATGATTATGCACTTGCCAATTAATTCCTTAAAGGCGATATCCATGGCTCGTTGGAAGGTGGTGCCAGCGTTGATGAGCCCAAATGGCATTCTTCTATATGCGAACATTCTCCACTTAGTAGTGAACGTCATTTTGTGATGATCTTTGTACTACACCATTACCTGGTTGTACCTAGAGTATCCGTCGAGGAAAGACATCATCTAGGAACTGTTGACGATCTGTAACACTTCATCCAATGAAGGTACTGGATAGTTATCTTTCCCTGAAGTACAGTTTAGATTGCAAAAATCCACACACAATCTAATCTCCCCATTCTTTTTTCTGACCGGGACCAAGTTGGCCACCCATGTGGAATGCCTGACTAGAAAAATGATTCTTGCTGAGAGAAAATTTTGTACCTCCTTGTAAACGATAGGTTCGAGTAAAGCATTGATAGGGTGTTGCCGCTGGCGGGATGGCCTCACTTCTGTCTTAAGAGGGATGGTGTGTGCAATGACAGAGGTGTCATGTTTTTAAAGCTTCATAGCTCCACACCACCACATCAGGGTACCTCCGCAATGCATTCGTGATTCTCTTCTTTTCCTTTAGCGTGCACACCTTGCCAATAAAAACATTCATGATCTCCTCGGTTGTCCCAAGGTTGTAAGCATCACACTAGTTGCTTATGGCCTCTTTCTTTATTTTCTGATTCTAGTCCCTGATCTGATCCAAGTCAAATATGCATTCCAACTGAACCATACCCCTAGGGATCGTATTAGTTTTGAGGTTAATAACCCCCTCTATGTCTAGTTCGGCTTCTTTTGGATCAGCTTCATCAATTATTTGAGTTGCGAAGACATCAGAACTTGTGATGAATTGAAGGATGTGCTTGTCATCATTGAAGACTTGTAAATGGGTAACATTATCTAGGACTGATGGTGTGGATGTTAGCTCAACAGTGAATTTCTTGAGCCCAGACAAAGAGAGGGGTTGTAGAGTGTTGGCTGCTTGAGCCAAAGCATCAGCTGTGCGATTCTGAGCACGAGGGATCAACTGTATATTGAACGCATCTAAACCCTCCAAGAGATCCCAAACCCTATGCCTATAGTTTTTAAGTCTTCGGTCATGACATGAATACAACTTCCTAACCTGTTTAACTATGAGCTCAGAATCCCTAAAAACTTGCAACATTTTTACATTTTTCTTCAAGGCCATGAGAAGGCCAAGGACTAAGGCCTCATATTCTGCTACATTGTTGGTGTAATAGAACTGTAACCTATGGGCGGCTAGAAACGTCTTACCCGTTGGGCTGATGAGTTCGAACCCAGCCCTGTCTCCTTGCCTAGACTTGGATCTATCAAATCGGAGCGTCCAGCACACGGAGGGTTCTGTATTTTCGGGTCTGATCGAGCTTTGGTTCCCTTTCAGTTGGAGGGTGGGCCCTGTGACTTTAGGTGAATTTTTTGGTTTGATGCATTGCTCAATAGGTGGTTCTGCTGGTGTCTCCTTTGGCATTTCTATTTGAGGAGTAGTTGATTTTTGAACATGTGCAACTACTGCTTGGCACAAACAAAAATCAAACTCGGAGTGGGCAGCATTGTGAACCCTGCACCAGTTGGGTAACAAGAGATCCTATAAATTCATTCGAGCCCTTAAGTTGAGTTGATCCCTTGCGCATTTTTTCATGAATTCCTGGAAACCATTGAGTAGTCCCCAGTCGTCATCCTTATCAGGCTCTTTATCAGCTTCTATCAATGTTTCTATGTATGGGGGCATTCATGTAGACTCGGTCAAAGGACTACACAACACCACCAACACTTCATCCTCACGTTCTTCCCGGAGCCCAACCTCATTTTGGTAGGCAAAAGGGCGATAATTCCCCAAGTCGGTCTCAGCGAACAGTACCTCGCTGAGATTATTGTACTTCGTGATCATGTACTTCATACAAGGTTCACGGTCGATACGGATGTGATTTGGCAGCCCCTTCCACGGTAGCCACATATGAGAAAGGTTTGTGGCAGTGTACCCATTCAGTGCCTTAGTGAATTCCCTTCCCAAGATGATTCCATATGTATCAGGAATATCTGCCACTTGAATATCAATGACCTATTGTATCCGCAGATCTATAGCAATCTACATTGGGATACAGTTTATTTTACTCACAATGTTGATCTTTGTTTTGTCCAGCTGGGGCACCTTCCTTTTTGAATGTATGGGGGTGATGCCAAGAGCCTTACATACTGCTAAGGGCATGACATTGGTAGATGCTCTTGAATGGAGCAGGCAGTTATGCAGGTTCTTCCCAAAGATCCTAATGGTGGTCAGGAAAGGGGGAGTTTCTGGTCTCCCTTGGAGGATGCCCATAGGAGAGTCCATGTGAGCTATCTGACCCTTGTTCTTATCATTGCCCATATCCCTAGTCTGCCTAGACATCTGGTCCTTGGAAAGCTGCTTATTAGCCTTTTCTGGCTCCTTTTTAACTGTTTACTTGTCGACTAATTCATAGGAACATCCTTCCTTTTTCTGGTATTATCCTGTACCTCTGGTTCTTTCCTAGGCTCTTCAAAGGTAACCCTCTTAGCTGGTGTTTCTTGTATTGTACTAGAGGATGGGGTCCCATTAAGAACCTTAAAGAAGGTATGCCTTACAGTAGGGACTTTGGGTAATTCGAAGGCTAACAAGCTGATTTTTACCTTCTTAAACTCTCCTGCTACATATTCATCGATTTGCTCAATTTCTAAACTGAAAGCCTGGCCTATGGGAGAACTAGAAGGTTGGGCCTTCATTTGACTAGATGGATTTTGGGATTGGCCTTGAGGCTGATTTTGTGACTGGTTTTGAGGTCTGTTCTTGTTGAGGTATTAGATGGGTATGTGAGGAAGCCCAGGGTTATTACTGGCATTTGGATCAGGCGAAGTGGTGAAATTGTTTGGTGGGGTAGAAATTGTAAAGGGTCTGCCCGCCTGTCTATTCCTAAGGAAGTAAGGAGTCGACCTCTGATGGAATATGTAGACCTCATCTACGAATGGTTCTTATTCATCTACCGAACCATTATCTACTAAATCAAAAAGCTAAGGCAAGGTTTGTTCATTACTTACCTCTTGCGCTTCTTCATCCTCGATAGGAGTAGGCTCGACTTCAGGCTCGTTGTGGTCACCCCGCGGGAATGACACTTGATTAACCACAAAACAGGAGGAATCATATGGCTCGGATGGAATGATGACCCTGCAACTGGCATTATCGACTGCATTTTGTACCTCCACCTGGAAGATTTCAGCAGCTATCTGGAACTCGGGACAATCCAACTCGAAATGTCTACTGGTTTTGTGAAGCCGACACCATCCGGACAGGGCTGATTC
This sequence comes from Sequoia sempervirens, assembly GCA_007258455.2. NCBI lineage: Eukaryota > Viridiplantae > Streptophyta > Pinopsida > Cupressales > Cupressaceae > Sequoia > Sequoia sempervirens. Next base: position 352,478,270 of record VDFB02373365.1, read on the forward strand.
GGCTAGATATACACCGCTGGACATTTTGTCATTGCTTGCCGGCTAATCGAAAGGCGTAGGGACACCACCATTATTGGGCCTAGTGTTCCACGTGCGATTCTACCTCTAAGAGGGTCTCCTTTATGTGTTCTGATTGGCGCTTTTCCCCCTCTCATAGTTCTGCCTGGAGGAAGTGTCTACTTCTCGATTATCTCTGATATCCCTATTGTCTCGGCTGTCCCGGTTGAGATTGGCCTAGAAATTGCACTTGGAGGCCTGCAACTGGTTATTCTAGTTCTTTAGGTGCATCATTTTTGTGGACATTTTCTTTATCATCTCAGTCAGTTCCTCTAATTTGTCTTTCTTAGTCACGTTCCTAGGCGACAGCGCCGGATTTTGGAGAAAAGCGGGTGGGACTGCCAGCTGATTCTGATAAGCTGGAGGGAACTCTAGTCCTGACAGGTATAATGGCACCTGGGGCTACTGGGAATACGACAAATGTTGTGGAGTCGCCTGAGAATAGCTATACTGCTGCTAGGGCTGCAAATAGGAAGGCGTGGGAAGTGCATAATTCAGGGGCTGCCCTAGATGCGGTACCATAGGCAGCTGAGGCACTTGGTTCATAAGAGGGGTTTGGTGGGAAAACGCCTGATTAAGCCCCTGAATTTGCATCAGGTGGCCTACCAGCCCCAAAGAAGGCAGCAGGCCAGAAATATTCTACCCCAAATCTGCACTAGCGATAATGGCCTCCGCATAGGCGATCACCAGGGTAGTAAGCGTTGGGTGCATCCTTTTCACTAGGGCTGACATGAGGTTGTCTAGCGCCACATAATAGACCGGGAGAGCCACGGCATCATTATGCAGGTACGGGTCCTGAAGCCTTGTATAGGCTCGATGGAAGCGGTTATTGAAGGAGCCAATAGGTTCGTTGACCTCCCTCCTGATAGACATGAATTGTTGGTAAAGTTCTAAAGGGCTAATGGGGATCTTGTATTCTACAAGAAGGCATTCTTCATCAGATTCCATGAGGTAATAGACCCCCTCGGCAGATTGATGTACCAATAGAAGGCCTCTTCCCCCAACGAATGCGGAAAGAGGCGACATGCCACGTCCTCGTAGTCAACTTGCATTTCAGTGATCGTTGTCTCGAATATTTTGATATGCTCCTCAGCTGTTATTTGCAGATCATATGGATGAAACTTTGAACAAAAGCCCTCCGAATTCTTGGGCATATCATGATAGTCAGCGAAATGTATCGGCGAAGGGTTATGTGCTAACCAAGCCATGGGGGGTGGCGGAGGTGGTACTTGCTGCTGGAAAATAGAAATTTGGGGCTGTATTTGCAACACAACAGCAATCTGAGGCTGCACTTGAGCTATGGCTGCCAGGACTGTGCCTTGGGCTGGAAAGGCCGGGAGAAGGGCAACCCCCTGGCTACCAGAGATAGGAGGTGCAAATGCGGTTTGAGATGATTGGGTGGAAAATGAAGGCTAGCCAAGTGAAGGTGAGGGTGAAATGGAGGTAGATGGAATGGAGGAAGAGGAAGAGGCACCACTACTTCCTTGAGCTCATTTTTCCCTCGTAGGAGGCTGCAATTCTTCAAATTCTCCCTTATTTGGCATTGACCATAGAACTCTTTGAAATCTCTCTCGGGAGAATGATCCGATTCGATCCAGCTTCACCTTTATCCCTTAACTTGGTATTTCCACTGTGGCCCTCCTTCTAGCGCCAGTTTTGTTGATGGTATTTTTATGCACTTGTCAACACAGGTAGCGCGTAGGTGCACTACCTCTTTTGAAAGACAATCTCCCATAATCAAATTACAGAACACTATCCCAAGGTCTCTCGGATGTCAGGTCATCACAGTGCTTAGATACCTTAGTAGTTTGATGTGATTTGTTGGAATCATAAGGTGGTCTTACACAAGAAATACAAAGTAAAGACACAAAGCATCAAGTCGGATCTTGAAATAGAGTTCTTGGGATGGAAGGCTATTATGTGTTGGCTGTAGGTTCAAACAACAATCTTAGACTCCATTCTATTGTTGGATTTGGATTTATAATGTGCAATGAACCTTAGCATAGGTCAGTTACTAAAAAAAAGGAGAAAAGGAAAAGGAGAGGGAAAGTTCCTAAGTCTGCAACTAACTATGAATAGTAACAATGGAGTTCCTGCAATGGACAATTCCTTAAAACAATATCCCACTTAACCAGGGATTTCACAGTATCATGAAAATTGTGCTATCTTCTAAGGCCTACAGATATTTTATCCTTCATCCACCACACACATGCATGAATCAAAGATAAATTTTTAAAGAAGCTTTGAAATCAAGTCTAGGCTAACTTTGCACAGCTATCTACCATCAACAAACAACAAAAAGTATGGACAAAGAAATCATCAACATGGCAGGAATTTCATAATCACCAAACAACATTTCTAAAATCTATCCAAGGAAGAAAAATAGCTAACTAGAATAGTAGTAAGATCTAAGCCAAGCATCTAATATTGGAGATTGAATCAAGTAACATGGAAGAAACTAAAAAAATACACCAAGTCAATGCCCTTTTCTTATAAATTTTTGCAACATGTCTTTACAACAACTCAACTCTCCTTTTGCAAATGAGAGGAGTGCCCTATTTATAGTTCTCAAAAAGTCAAATTAATGGCTAGGATTCATTCTTATTGTGTGGCCAAGATTTATTACAAAATAGGGTTTCACCTACCCCCTAATATTTAGCAATTTTAAAACACATCTTTGTCTCTTCCCTATTTTGTCTTCTTGTGGATGGCACTGTAGCTCTTTTGTCTTTTAGTGGATTGCTCTCTTGCTGCTGTCGCTACTCTTCAGAAAGCTCTTTACCTTTGGCTGGGATGTCTTTCTGTTCCCCAGAAGCTATGTATTCTATGTATTTGAGGACGACCTCCTCGAGTTTGTCTATCTCGATGACTTCACATCGCAGTGCCTAATAGCTCCACTCCTTTGCATTTTCTTCCAGCCTTTTCCAGTCCTCATCATATTTTGAGCCTTGATCTCTGAAAAGCTCCGATTGGTCGAAGGCACAGGTAGCAAAACTTAGGAACTCCGTTGTGACTTCTCCAGCCGTCCCGTCCTTCATCTTCTCCTGGAAATAGGGTTTTATCTTCTCTGGGTCCATTTGCATAGTGGGCATATCATAATCTGTCATTAGCTTAAGATATTGGGCGCATTCTGCCCGGATTTCCTTGATCCACTCAATATCAGGATCCACCTTGCTCAAGATTTGCTCCAACCTCTCCTTCCGGTTGTCGAAGTCCCGGCGCCATATATCCATCAGCCAGTGGCCTTCTATTTTAAATGAGAGCTTCTTTTCCCACGTGGCTTCAGGCAATTGAAGGTTAGCTTCGATCCTTGGGAAGGTGGAGTCGTAGGCCGCGGGGAATTCGGTGCAGAGCTTCTTCGTGCTCTCCAGAGACTGCATCAAGTCCAAGAACTTGTTGGCTATTCACAGCCCGGTTGATTCTGATGTTTCTGACGTATGAGACTTGTCGAAACCAGTCCTCGGTGGTTTTTTCCAAATTCTTTCTTCTTTCCATTTTGTTGATCTGCTCCTTGGGAAATAACTGAGGTGCGGCCGTGGATGTAGTGGGCAGGTCATCCACTGAGGACCATTGCTGTATATAATCTATTAGGGCTGCAACTTGTGCCTTGAGCTCATCCTTTGAGATCTTGTCCTGCTTTATCAGGTGCACCACTGTGGCCACTGACTCCTCAAGGTGCTTGACTTTTTGCTCTCTTGTTGCAGTCCCCAAGTCAATGGTAGAGATGCTATAACTTACTCTAGCCTAGCCAACTGTGGGTGCTGCAATTCATGCCGCTTGGGAGCCAGAAACATCCATCGTTACTTTGGACCAGACCTTGGGCTTCTTCTCCTTCTTCATTATGATTTGGGCTCAAGCCAAGATGGCCTCTAGCCTTGCCCTTGGGTCCTTCAGCACTGGGGTCTTTCTTTCAATCTGCTTCTCTAACCACTCGGGCACAACAGATTTCCCCTTGGGCGAATCATGGCCGCCTTCGCCCATCTCGGTCAATGGCAAGATTTCTGCTTCTTTTTCCTTTTGGGGTTCTCCTTTCTCTTCGGCAGTGTCCTCCTCATCGGAGTCGTGGATGAATATGAGGTGTTTGATAGGCAGTCCGGTGGATGGTTGCTGAAAGGGACTTTCTTCTCTTGCTGCTTCTTCTTCTTTCTTCTCCTCAGTACCCTTAGCCTCAAGGCTTTTGACAATACGGGCTTTAGCTTCAGTCAAATCCTTTATATCCTATTCTCCCAGTGGCTACTCTTCTTCACCATGTGGTGACCCTTCCGCAAATATCCTAATGTCCTTTAGTTGCTGCACCATTTCCTCCTCAAGGTCATCATCGAATGTCTGAATGATTTCCTTAGCACCCGAGTCATCGTCCTCATCCCCACTCTTGGAAGAGCCTGTCTACTCCTCCTCTTAAACCACCTTGTCGATGGTTCGATGTTCGTACTCAGGGTGTTCATGATACTCATCAGCCTCCTCCTCAATAGGCTTCGAGGCTTCTTGTTCTCATTCTTCCAACTCCTTTGAGATTTGCATTGTGGCTTCCATAGCTGGTGGCCTTGTCGGTTGTTGTGAAGGTTGAGCAGTTGCAAGGACCTAGGCAAGGGCTGCTTGGAGAGTTGGATCCTTTAAAATCTGGGAGAGCTCTGTGGGAAGGTTTTGCATATGCCTTGTAAGAGCCTCAGGCATAGTGGTAGTGGGAATAGGCGATGTTATGGTCACTAGAGGAAGTGATGTGATTGGCGACATGGCAGCAGAAGAAGGAGGAGTGGTCACGCCAGAAGAGGAGTCAATGTTTATTACCGACCTGGCCGGAGGCGAAGGGGCAAGATGGACAGAAATATCCACCGCTGGCGGAGATGCAGCGACCATAGCCAAGGAGGCGGGCGGTGACACAGGAGGGGCAAGGAGAGTCAAGGGAGACTGCAATTGACCCGCACCTTTTGCCTGTTTAAGCCTTTTGAGGGATGAGCCTCCCGTTTCCTTCTTGCTATGGGCCTTGGGGTCTAGGGACTGCCTAGTCTCTATTTCTTTTCTTTTCTGGGATCTAGTGACAGGAGAAGACTTAGAGATCTCGCCAGTTGAGGTGGTGGCAGCAACATCTTCTGTGGCACTTGGCTTGCTTTTGAGTCCTTCATAAGTTAAGACTACCCCTTGCCACTTTAGATGAGCCACCTGCCCATTGATCCACTCCTTGGTATGAGTTAAGATCGGCTGGGTTATGGTGTCTAGGTCATCGACCTCTTGTTCATCCCAGTCGATCGATGGTATTGGCAGCTTGGCAACCGCAGGGTACCTCAGATGCATGATTGTGGACTCGCCCTCCTTGACATGGTTCGGCACTGGAAACAGTTGCACTCTCCTCAGGAACTGCACAGTCATGCGCATGTAGTGCCTTGCGCTCACTTCCTTGTCATCTTGGCAGTCGGCCCAAAAATTCTCAATGTGATATTGATGGGCATAGGCTAGCCCCAGTGCCTTCCTGACATGGCCATGCGGGTCCATCCATAGGCGAGCAGTGTGCCAGTCCAAATGGTACTCCTTGAGCTCCTTCTCGAAGTTACCAGCACATTGTGACATCTATAATCGGTACATGCCCTAGCCGAGGGTCATGGGATAGGAGATCCCTGCTATGTGCTTGTTACTGAAGATGGCCTGCAGGTGTTGGAGCTGCCAAGAAAGCTCCAAGATGATGATTCTATCGTTTGGGTATCGGGGCAGCCTATTTGGCATTTCAGTGAAGCCCTGGGCCCGGATAGATGTGAACTTTGGATACTGGATGAACAAAAAATTATATTTCTTTAAAAGTGCTCTGACACTGTGGGAGACTCTCCTCTCAAAGTCTTCAGCAATCAACCTGATGATGTGGCCGATGAAGGCGTCATTAACCCTAAAGTAACTTTTCTTGAAATTCTGGTACTGGAGCTGTGGATAGTTATCAAATGGTTTGAGTCCTCACTTTTTCCCCTGATTGGGTGCCACAAACAACCCGCTATACTGTCTTTGATCTGCCAGGGAATATACAAGGTAGGAGGTCATATAGAACTTGAAACTCTTTTTCACGTTGACAAACTACTCATGGAAGGAGTTGCTTATGATTCCTCCCCAATAGAATGAAACCTTCGTTGTGACATCCTCGTTTCCACGTAGAATCTACTCAATGAAATAGGCCATCCATTCTTGGAAGTAGGCAGCCATTGGAAGACCCATAACCCTACTCAACATGGTTACCAGGTCATGGTAATCCTCATGGAAATCGCTACGGAAAAGCTCTTGAGGAACTTTCGCAGCACTGCCTCGTCTTTCCTTAAGCCAATGGAGGTTTATTGACTTCTTGCATCCTGTTGGGTTATCATCCCACGCCGCCTGGAATTCCTCTAAGGTGGGGACCTCCATCTGTTGGAATGTGGGAATGTGGAAGGTCTTGGTGATCCCCTCTAGCGACATGTCAGCAAGAATGTTTCCCTCCTTGTCAACAATTGTTCTTGTATTAGTTTGGTAGGCTTCTCGACAAGCCATAACCAATTCGGGCGCTACGAGGGACAGAGGGAAACTGGCAGCCTTAGCTATTCCACTCTGCCTTATCAATCTAGCATTCTTTGTTGTCGGGTTGACCATGAACCTCTATGTGAATTCATCAATATCCACCTGGCCAATGGTAGTGTCTGTGATCTCCTTCCAATCTATTGTGACCTTTGAGTGGAGTGGCTCGCCTTGGAATTGGTACTTCATCTAGTGCTTGTCTTCTTTCCCTCGAGGGGTCCTTCCTAACTTCTTTCCCCTTGTCCCCTTCGGCGGATGCCCCTGAAGTTCCTACACCCGATTCCATATATTTTGCAAGCAGGGACAAAGTCAGCACAATAGATCATCAAAAGCATTCATGTTATTCCATATCTCAAAAACAATATTCATTTCAAATAATCAATCAAGTATATCATGAACTTTCATCTCAAGATGTTATTGATCTTTGATTAAGGGCAATTAGACAATCTAGGCTCGGAGGGCCAGACATCCCTGGCAGGAATGCTGTCTAGAAGGGAAAACACGGTGGAAGGCCCCCGGAGACCCTCCTTGGCCACATTTCAGTATTTCAAGAAGTTCACGATAAAGAGGATCAAAAATCAGCATGTGGGTCGAAGTTAGATTCTTGATTTGGGATCGTTTGGATCAATTTAGGAGAGTTCAGAGGTCTCCAGCCGAAAAGCTGTCGGGAGATAGCAATTTGGAGTGCCAGACAGCAGACGGAAATCCGAAGGGAGAAGTCCTAGGTTCGGGGCCCAGAGGGCCAAAGGGTGGCCTACAATTTTCATTTCATTTTGAGGGCTCAGGCCAGTGACACCGGGATGGCGCTTGAGCTTCGTCATTTGAGAAGGAAAACACTGGAAGGAAGTCCAGGGGTGGAAGTCCGGCAAGGGAAGTCCAGCAGTATAAGTTTGTTTTGAGTTCAACGGCGGCCGGCAAGATGGACTCCAAAAGCTGGGATGCCGGGGGGCATTTTCTATTAGCAACGGTGGGCAAGGACGGGAGTCCCGGGCCGCAAATCCCGACGAGAAGAGGGCTGGTGAAAGTTTTAGCCAGAACCCAGCAGCAGATGAGAGCTCGGGGCCCGGCGATCAGAAGGACTGGGAGAAATTTCCCCGATGGTGGGAGAGCGACGGAATTCTGAAAACGGAAGTCCGGACACTAGGGCCCGGGAGGGCGGAGGACTCGGATAGACATCGCCGTGAGGATGGCAGAAAAGGAGGTGCAGAGATCCAACGCTCGGAGCCCGGAGCACCGAAGGACGGAGCCCAGTCAAAGCAAAAAGCAAGCCAACAGTGGTGAAGCTGGCGAGATCTGGAGCACGGGCAGCACCAAGGAGTTCACCACGAGGGTGGCAGAAAAGGAAGTAAGGATACCTGACGGCCGGAGGCCTGAGGCCAAAGGGATGCCGAGTTAAATTACCGGAAGACAACCAAACGGGAATGCGGAGCCCGGGGATCGAAACGCCAGTCGAGTTTCACCGCGGAGGACGGCAAAACAGCCGGGGAACCGTGGAGGTGGACCCCCAGATTCCCGAGCCCAAGAGGGCCAAAGGAAGCATGCTCAGTTTTGAAGTTTCATGGTGAGAGACAAGTTGGGATCCGATAGCTGGGAGGCAGGGAGGATTTTGCAGTTTGGTGAAACGAAATGTAGGTGGAATTTCAGACTAAGAAGTTTGATGGGACGGGCCTAAAGAGCGATGTTGTCATCAGTAGGTGTTGAAAGTTTGATAATCGGATGGCGAAGGCAGGTCTCGGGCCCGAGGCAGATGTTTTCCCTGCGTGAAGTACAGCCGCGATAGGGAGAAACTCCGGATCAGCGAGGAGGGCATTTCTAGGGGGTTGTCGATTTTCTAACACATGGGTTTGGTGCGCAATTTGATATTCTATCATTTTATACCCTCCTAACTGATTGTTCATTGATTTAACTCCTTTGAAATCATGAAAATGATGCTCGGGAGGGAAAATGGATGGCCTACCTCAAACATGCTATGTGGGAAGATGTGGGATCCACCTACGACCGGCGAGATGACACTGAGTGAGACGATCGTGACGATGTCGAAGACAGTGGGCTCCAAATGGCAATTGGTCCAATTCGCTCTGCAATCTTGTGATGAAAATGACCGGTGGGAGTTGGCATTTTATACCCCAAACTGCCATCAACACGTGCATTAAATACAGGTACGACTGGCAAAAAGTTGGTGGATTTGAAAAAAAAGGTCGGCAATGACGGTTGGAACGCTGGGGCTCAGCGGCCGGGGAGGCACCACATGACAGCCATTTGAAGTTTTCATGTTGGTTGAATGGTGACAGTGGGAAGCGGTGCGAGGCCCGGAGGGCGGGAAGCCTCCAGAGATCCATCGTCAGGGACGGCAGAACCGTCACGGAATTTTGGAAACAAAATTCTGCACGGTCGGGCCTGGAACGCCCCAAGGCAGACAGGTATCCTGACAGTCTTCGGTCGGCAAAACGGTGGGCGGGACCTAGGAGGCGGGATGCCGGAGGAAGTCCGTCGTCGTGGACGGTAGAACACAGACGGAACTCCGGAAACAGAACTCCGAGGTTCGAGGTCCGGATGGCGGAACGCCGCAGAAAATTTTTCAACAAGTTTAAGTAGATGATGGAAGGGGATTCGGACCCCACGGTCAATAAAGATGTGGACCAGACACCGCCAAGAATGGCAGTTATGACAGGGAAACCCAGAGACTGAATTCTGGCAATCCGGGCCCGGAAGGGCCCGAGGTCGTTGACAGGACCAAATTAACAGAGGGACCCCGTGAGGCGCCGAAATGCAGCAAAACCAAAAAGGGGAGGCATGGTCAATTTATGATGGGACTTTGAAGCAACATCGACCATCCGAGACATCAAAAAAAGAGGCATGCAAAATGAGGCAGTGAAAAAAACAACCCAACAAGGTGAAAGAAAAGAGGGTGCCCGTTCCGAACGGGTCGTGTGTGCTAAGGGCACAACAATCCCTAGATCCCAGTACTCTGATTTTCGATAGAGTTTTGACAAAGGAAACTTGAAGGCCAAACACAATGTCAGGTCTAGTCCTCCGGGTTGCTCCCACCAGAATTCCACTTAGTGCACACAGTTTCATACGACTATTCTTGAATGGCTTCCCGACCCACTTTATTCACACACTTAAATGACTAATGGAGTTATGCCATTTGTCTTTTGGACTCGCAAGTCCCAAATCCCAGAACTCTATCCTTGGAATTTTGTTTCATCATAGCCATTTCAAATGGAAAAAATTAGAAGGCTTTCCCTCCTCATAGCTCTGAGTTCTCCAATGATGACCCAAATGACCTCCAATTTGGAAACAAGTCTCGACCCACGTGCTCAAATTGAACCTCTCTTGCATGAACCTTTCAAATCATCCAAATCTAAAGTTAGGAGAAACCATACAGAGTTCCCTGCCTCTTTCGCCCTTTAAAAATAGTAATCCTACCAAGGAAGTACAGTCCCTTGGGCCCGGCTTAACCAAATTCCCTTCAGTATACTACTAATGACATCTCGAAGTAAATGTTTGATTTCATGAATGGTATGTTATCTAATCTGACTTTATCAATAGGGATTTTGGCTAAAATTGGTGTCTTCATGATTGATTGTGCTCATCATGCCTTTGTTTGTAGGATATATGGAATCGAGTACAGGACCCTCAAGAGCAACCACAGAAAAAGACAAAGGAAAGAAAACCAACAGAACTCCTCATGGGAAGGAGGACAAGGATCAAATGAAATACAAATTCCAAGGGGAGCCTTTGCATTCAAAGATAGATACTAACATTTGGCACGTCGACATTGACGAATTTAAACAAAGAGTCAAAGTCAACCCTAAGACAAAGAATGCAAGGCTGATCAGGAGCAGTGGAATTGCTAAGGCTGGAGGCTTTCCTCCATCCCTTATAGCTCATGAACTAGTCATGGCTTGTAGGAATGCATACCAACCAAAGACCTAGACAATAGTAGACAGAGAGGGGAACATTTTAGCTAATATTTCAGGCAAAGCAATAACAAAGACTTTCCAGATCCCCACCTTTGGGGAGATGAAACTGCTAACAATAGATGAATGCAAGGCAATGTGGGATTAGGACCCAGTTGGCTATAAGAAACTTATAAATTAGTATTGGCTTAAAGAAAAGCAAGGAAATGTTGCGAAAGTTCCCCAAGAACTCTTCCATAGCGATTTCCATGAAGATTATCATGACCTAGTAACTCTATTGAGTAGAGTAATGGGCCTTCCCATTGTGGCATAATTTCAAGAATGGATGGTCTACTTTGTAGAGAAAATCCTTTGTGGAAAGGAAGAGGATTCCACGTAGACCACAATCTACTAGGGGGAATAATAAGTGACTGCTTTCACAAGCAGTTTATGAATGTTAAAAAGACCTCCAAATTTTATGACATCCTACCTAGTTTACTCACTAGTTGAACGAAGGTAGTATAGTGGATTGTTCAGGGCACCTGATGAAGAATCTAGTCATGCATTGAAATTTTATGATAGATACCCTCAGCTGTAGTTTAGAAATTTCAAGAGGGACTATTGCAAAGTGAATGACACTTTCATAGGTCACATTATTAGGTTGCTTGGAGGAAATTTTGAAAGGCAAGTTTCCCACAGTGCTTGGGCGTTCCTCAAATAGTACACCTTTTTTTTCATTTAGTACCCCAAATTCACATACATTCGTGCCCAAGGCTACACAGAAAGTCCAAATAAGCTGCCTCAATATCCTAATGACTGGAATATATTGTTAGAACTCTCTCGACAGCTACGACATGTACATACCCTCCTTAGTAGCAAGCATTTAGTAGGAATCCCCTATCCCCTTTCTTTTGGTCAAGGGATGTATAAGCTACACACCTCTCAATGTGCAGGGAATTCTAAGAAGGGGCTAGAAGAATATAATTTCATCCCTCACACTGCTTGCCCATGAATGGACCCATATGGGTACATAAGGAAAGCACTAGGACCTGACTACACCCATCTACATCATGTTGAAGATTTTTGGGTGAATTGCCAAGATGATAAGGAGGTATGCATGAGGCATTACATGCGAATGACTACATACTTCTTGAGAAGGGTGAATTTGTTTCCTATACTTGATCAAGTTGAAGAAAACAAAATCATAATCATGGATGCTAGGTACAATGCAGTTGCTAACTTGTCACTGCTAGCAATAGATTGGGATGAGCAAGAGGTCAATGACCTCGATATTATAACCAAGCTTGTCGAGGCTCACATGAGGGAATGGTTTAATGGAAAAACTGCTCGATTAAAGAAACAAGGGGTCATCCTAACCTATCAAGGGATCGAAAGTGAGCCTAGTGCAATAGATGATGGTGCTGCTACAACCTCAATAGGAGAAACATCCAAATCCCCTCCACTCACAATGTCAAGAAAAAGGAAGGAGACCAAGGAGCAGCAACCAAATCCAAAAGTATATGCAAGGAAGGCCTCAGAGGGTGAGCCATCAAAGAAACACAAAAGGACATGAAGTATTGCAGGGCTGCCTACAATTCAAGAAGCTCCTCTACACAAGGGAGAAGAATGGAGACAGATCAGCCAGAGTCTCCACTGGCTGCCTTTGATACTACTGCCCCTCCATCTATTTCTCAAGCCATGGTTGCCACATACCCACCTACGGTGGACATCTTGGTCCACCTTGCTTCTTCTTTGCCAATTGGGCCAGTAGTAATAGTTGATTCCTCCTCTATTACAACTTCTCCACTTTCCTCTGCCTCCATGTCTCCCACCACATCGCTTCCACTTGTAGCAACAACAATACCAATGCCAACGCTCATAATACCAGAGGAATTCTCATGACACATGAAGAATGTTCACTTTGATATTTCCCAAGTGTTGATGAATCCTACCATCCAAGCTACCTTAGCATAGGTTCTTTCCAGTGCTACTCCCTCAAATCCTCCAATCGAACTGCCAAATATGGAATCCACAATGCAAATATCCAAGGAGTTGGAAAGGTGAGAGATTGAAGTAGCAAAAGAATTAGAGGAGGAAGCAGATGAGTATCACGAACACCTAGAATACTAGAATTTACAAATTGATGAGGTGGTCCATGAGGAAGAAGAAGCAAAATATTCCAAAAGAGAAGATGAAGCAGATGCCAGTGCAAAATATATCATAGAAACTTTTGATCTTGACATTGAGGAAGAGTTGGCCTGATAACTAAAGGATGACAAAGAGGAAGTAGAAAGACTACCTTCTGAGGGAGGAAGGCAAGAAGATGACAGGGTGGAAGAAAATGTGGAACTTACTACAGATGAACAACAAGAAAAAGGCCTCAAACATGACGTGGAAATTCCTCTCTCCGAAGGATAGGAAGAACAAGAAAAGAAACAACATGAAGATGTGCCACCTCCACATAAGGAAGAGGACAATATAGAAGAAGATAAACCTGAGGACGAGGTTCAAACCAACAAGAGCCTCGAAATAGAACAACCCAAGAAGCACGGGCATGAGCATGAACAAGATAAAGAAATTAAAGAAAAGGAAGAAGAGCAGGCTGAAAGAAAAGAAGGTCCTAAGGAACGATTTCCTACTAACTCTCATATTGAACGCTTGGTGTTCATCTGAGACTCTGATGAGGAAGAGGGAGAGGCACTAAAATGGAGAAAGAATCTCCTGAAGATAAAGAAGTAGAAGTCCAAAGGAATGAAGAGGAAGGTAATCATGAATCACCTAAAGAAAAGTCTATAATGCCTAAATGGCTAGAAAAGCAACTTGAGAAGAGAGCTCCCACCCTGAGTGACCCAAGAGCAAGGCTGGAAGCTATCTTAGCTCAGGCACAAATCAATACCAAAAAGGAGAAGAAGCCCAAAATTAGATCCAAGGTGACGATGGATGCTTCTGGATCTTGGACTGTACAAGTGGCAATGCTAGTAGTGGGAGTGGAAGGGATAAGCTACAATGTCTCCACTATTGATTTAGGAACAACCACTAGAGAACAAAAGGTGGAGCACCTCCAGGAGTCTGTTGCCACAATGGTGCATTTGATACAACAAGACAAGATTTTGAAAGAAGAGCTTAAGGCACAAGTGGTTGACCTGACAACCTACATCCAATAGTGGTCTTTAGTGGAGGAAATGACTACCATGTCCTTGGCCCCACTGCAGTTGCTGCCCAAAGAAAAAATAGATAAGCTCAAGAAGAGAAAGAACTTGGATAAGACTACAAAGAGCTGGTTCTAGAAGGTCCTATATGTTGGGAACATGGGCATCGACCATGCTATTAGGATAGCAATCAAATTCTTGGATCTACAATAGTCTCTTGAGGGTATGAGGAAACTTTGCACTAATTTCCCAAAGAGCTAAGACTCCACCTACCTGAAGATTGAGGCTATTCTCAAATTGCCAAGTGCAACTTGGGAAAAGGAGCTTCCATTTAAAAAACATGACCACTGGCTGGTGGATGTATGGAATCGAGACTTCGTGAATCAAAAGGAAAGGATGGAGCTGGTGTTAGACAAGGGTATGTGCAGGATCATGATGGGCCAAAAAGTGGCAATATGATGGGCATGTGGCTGACGACTTTTTTTTACCCAAAATTGATGAAACGAAAATGGTTTTTAAAGGAGATTCTTAGCTTTCCACCAATATAAATTATGCTTTACTTTGAATTTAATAAGTCATTATTATTCATTTTCTATTCAAATTATGACTAAAGTCCTAATTGATAGGTTGATTGAAAAACATCTATAACTTTCAAATGGTATCACACTTTTTGAATCCAAAACATGAATCACATTCTATGCTTTGCATACTATAGGATTGCAAAAAGAAAAATTGAATTTCATGAAGTTTTACCAAGATAAGGTGGTCAGACATACAAGTTTTTTATATTTTCTAAAATTTGTCATAAAAAATTCATAATTAATTATTTACTTGGAAAAAAATTACAAAAAAATATGCATCAGATCGGGACATGAGTCCTCTACTTATATCTAAAATTTTATAAAAAAATATTATCATTTTATTGTGGTTAGGGTGGCCAAAAAAACACCTACATTTTATTTTTTCCCTAAAATTTAAGTACTATTGCATTGAAATTTCAAATTTTCACCAAATAGATTTTTTTTTTTTTTTAAAAACCTAGTAGTTTAGAAACTACATTTAATTTGCTACAGATTCTATTCATACATATTTTTGAAATAATATAGATAACTTATTCAATTTTTTACATCAAGTTGCCTAACTTTGATTTTTCTAATTTTTTTGCCACTTAAGGGCCCGTTTTTTCCATGATGATCCTGCACATACCCACAACATGGATCCACGCATTGAATGGGATAAGGAAGTTAGGGTGGATTGCACTCATTACTTAAAGCTAATGACATGCTACGATATGCATGTCGTGCAAATTGATTCAGAAAAGATAAAGCCCCATTTCCATAAAAGGATGGAGGATGAGATGTCAGATGAGATCACCACCGATTTCATGAGTTTTGTAGCCTGAGCCTTCACCCAATCATAGTTATTTAGAGACCACATTTTCTAAGTATGATGAAGAATGGGAAAATCTCACTGACCGATCCAAAGAATGGAGTTATCAAGTGATATGATCTAAAATTTTAGAAATTGATAAGCTCCAACCACTAATTTTGAAGTTCATAGAGTATGCAACTTTGAAGAAGAAGGAAGGAAACCCTATTATTGATGAAGAGTTCCTAAAGGAATGGCTACAACAAAGAGCAATCAACAAAGAGACAAAACGCTATAGTGCTGCCACTAGAAGACAAGATAAGGATAAGGACAAAGTTGTATTTTAAAATATAATATATTATGGGGTAGGTAGAAACCTAATTTGTAATGAATCTTGGCCACACAATGAAAATTAATCTTGGACATTTATTCTACATTTTGAATACTATAAATAGGGGGTTTCCTCTCATTTTCAAGGAGAGTTGAGTTGTTGTAATGAAATGTTGCAAAAATTTTAATGGAAATACATTGACTTTGGTGTATTTTTGAGTTTCTCTACATGTTTCATGATTCATCTCCCATAGTTAAATGTTTTAGTTAGTTTCAGATTGCTTTGGTAGATTTGGTAATGTTGTTCTGTGGTTATGAAAATTTCTACTGTGTAGATGCCTTCCTAGTCCATACTTTTTGTTGTTTGTTGCTGGTAAATAGTTGTGTAAAGTTAGTCTCAACTTAAATTCAAAGTTGCTCCACACTTTATCTTTTTTCATACGTGCATATGGTGAATGAATGGTGAAATATCTAGAGACCTTAGAAGATAACACAAATTTCATGAGACTATGAAGCTTCTAGTTAAGTGAAATTTTGTTTAAAAGAAGTTGTCCATAGAAAAACCTCCATGATCACTGTTCATAGTTAGTTGTAGATCCAAGAAACTCTCCTCTTCCTTGCCCTTTTTCCTTTTTTTTTTTATAAATAGCCTATGCTAAGGTTCATTGCACATTGTAAAGCCAAAACTTAAGAAAAAATTAAAGTTTCAAACTATTGTTCGAACCTACAACAAAGTACATTCCAACTTTCCATCTTTGGAACTTCAACTCATAAGATATAATTCACCTTATCTAGGTTCATAAGTTTTTCCTGTGAATACCAAAAAAATCACATCAATTATCAACTGAGGAATTCCATGCAAGTCATGATCTGACACCCGAGAGACCTTGGGGTGATTTTCAACAATTTGCTATTGGAAGTATCCTTTCAGGAGAGGTGATGCACCTATGCATAACCTGTGTTGAGAAAGTGTGCAAAACACAACATCAACAATGCTTTTACAAGCCTTCTTGTTGTCATCTTTGTATATGATACCATACAAATCAAGACAATGAATAGCTACAACCTTACTTGGTGAATTTTCATTCCTTTGCATAGTCCATAGTCACTATCAACCTTAAAGGACTGCCCTCCTGTAGACTACTTCCCCATTATTCTTGATTTGATAAAGACTTGCATGAAGCTTGACAACTATGAATTATACTCCAAGTCTATCCTTCAAGCCAAGTTTAAGACTTGTGATCACTACTCTCTTTGATTGATCTACATGTATCTCCTTTGTGACATTGTGACTAACTATTGACCTTGTTACAGACCTTCCATTTCTCTTATGAATTTATGATTTTCATCTGGATATTTGTGTTACCCTCTATTAAATACATTGGAAGAACTGATATACTTCTTGATTGCATTTAATTCACTTAATTAGACACCTCTATGACAAACTACTAAACTTAATATAACCATGTTACCATTATTTGTATAGAGACACAACCTCTTTGTTGTTGTCTATAGGGTTTGAATGATACCTCAATAAACATATCCCCCTCAACTCAAGCTATTCTTCATGTAGTTATGAATGTCTCTTGTGCAACAGGCACAAGATTAGGTTCTTTCTTCTCTTTCTCCTGTTTCCTTCTCCAAACTTTCATAGTGCTTGATTTCTTGTGATGACTAAAAAGTTCCACCAAATTACTCTTACAATATTTTTCTTTATGTCCAAACTTGTTACATCTAGATAGAATATAATCTTGTAACCAATAGGAGGTACAAAAGTACTATTTTTTCTTGAAGAAATGAAAACATCACTTCTTACTTGTGTACTACAAAACCTTGCAGTATGACCTAGAAAGTTGTATTTATAACATAAGACATAGTTTCTTCTATTTGACCATTCATAAGGACTCTTATTCCAATCAACTTTCCTTGCATGCATCCAAGACATTTGATGTTAGTCTGAATGAAAGGATTTTCTGAACTTGTTTTTGTTGGCTTCTACAGGGGTACTTTCTTTTGTCTTCTTCTTGTCTTCAGCCTTAGGAGCAGTAGAATGATAGTATAGATCTATTTTCTTTCTTGTAGTTTCTCTGACCTTAGAACTCTGCCATTTTTCAAAGCCTAAACCAGTAGTATCCTTGTGACAATTTTTCTTGCTTAACATCTCATTTAAGAATTCAGTTCTCTTTTCAAATTGAAGATGAGTCTTATGTAACTTAGAAGATTCCTTTTTTATTTTATTTCTCAAAGAAACTACCTTTGATTCATATCTTTCACAATCAACCTCTTTTTCCTTAAATTGATATTTGATTCTTCTATTTTCTTAACTTTTGCAACTTGTACCTTCAAATATATGATTACTTTTTCTAATTCTTGAAGGGTTGAAATTGTCTTGGCTTTGGAATTCTTTTCTTCTTGAAGATCCAACTTTAATTTCTGATTCTCCTTTTCGAGGTTCTTAATCTCATCTAAGGAATACATAAGTTCACCTTCAAGATCAAATTTACATTCATCTTCATCATACTCCTGTTCACATTCACTGACAGTGTGGTCTCCTTCTTTGTCAACATTCTCAACAAAAAAATCATCTTCTCTTTCAAATATATCATATCTTGTGTCAATTGGCAAGGATGTTTCTTGCAACAACACATCACTTTGATACATACCGACTAGCTTTTCCCAAACCTATTTTACATCCTTACAATACATAACTTTAGAAATGATCTCATTTATCAAACCATTAAAGATGGCATCCATGGCCTTTGTATTGAATTCAAGAGCCTTCTTCTCATTAGTACTAGAAGGAGGTATTGAAGATACTAGATAACCTTTCTCTATTATTTTCCACACACCAAATCCCAAAGAAGGTAGGTAAGACTCCATCCTAAGTATCCAAAAAAATAAAATCGATGCCATCAAACCGAGGTGCTCTAGAGATAGAAATTTTCTTCCATTTGTAAGTAATTTTTATAACTACTTCTTTATTATCCTTTGTATTTGGTTTAGGTGGTGCTTTTTGTTTAGCATTCTATTGGGCATTTCTTTTAATTTTATTAGTGAAATCAAGTCATCTCAAATAGAAACATCTAAGAACAACACTGCCTTCAATGATTTTAATTCCTTCAAATTGCCTCAAAGACACAACTACTATGCCCTAAAGCAGAAACATGCACAGTTGATTTCCCAAATTAACCCCTCTAAGAAAAACACATGAAAATTGACTAGATTCAACACTATGCACAAATTCAAATTGTAGAATCAACCAACATGAAAGAAAAACATAAATGGACACACAAATTTACATGGGGAAAACCCTTATGGGTAAACAACCCCACACTCCAAAAGATATAGCCATTGTATTATTCAACAAAAAGAGTTACAATACAATTTAGTTTTAAAGCCTTTACAGGAGTTTACAGATATTTTCCATCTGAAGAATATAGACAACAACAATAACTATTCAGAATCCTTGCACAACATAGAGTGTAGATCCATCTTAGGTTCACATTCTTCACATCCTTCACAACATCATTCTCATTCTACCCTTAATCATTCCAAGAAACCCTAACCGCAATAGATGAACAACCACAAGCAGGGTGTTGCCACAATAGTGGTTTGCACTTTCTGGGAGATCTTAATTTTTCCTAAAATCGCATAATTTTAGAAAATATAATGATTTAAGCCTTCAAAATTTCCATTTAAAGCATTCCAATTGAAGAGGGTTTGATCAAACCACCTTAGACCAAGACCCTTGGATAGAACCCTGCTAGTTTTAAACCATACCTATAATAGAGTCTCCTTTACACCTATCAAAATGTTGATTAAAAACCACTTTTGATTTACCTTTTGGGGGATCAAATGAATTCATTTAAAAAAAAATTTGTAAGTATGTAGTCCTTATTATAAGCTTCCAAAAAGTATAATTTTAGTTAAATTAAATTTGATTATTATATTTATTTTTTATTTCTTGTGAATGTAGGATTTTCACCGAAAAATCAAGCCCTCTATTCTGTACATAGAAAAATAGAAGATTATCAAAAAGAGAAATTGAAAAATATGAGTGCACCAGTTATTGAAGTCCTTGATCCAACAAAAAAAAAATAAAGAGTTTTGATACATACAAAAAAAGTTGTGTTATATGGTCCGCCTATGTCTCAATTGTAATTGGTTTGACTTTGAAACTTTATTAAGGAAGAACTATTTAATAAAACACTATGAAACCAATTGGAAGATCTAGATATCATAGTTACAAATCTAAATTCAAAACTAATAGAATTTTATCCTTCATGGAAAAAAAGTTATGTGTTATACAGTGAGTGTCACTCCTTAAAAATGGTGTTTATTGAAAAAGCTAGTTTTCGAAGGAGATGGAAAATGAAGTGCAATCTAATTCCAAAAAAATTGAAAAAAATATATTTAGAATCTATAGACAATATGTCACAAATCACTAGTTTGCATCAACTTCAAATTCCTCATGGTTTAGCCGCTATAGGTGTCCAAAAGTGAAGATTTAGTTAGAAAAAATTAGTTCAATGTCTAGTTTGGCCAAAAATTGTAAACTAGTACTGTGGGATCACCCAACAGCTCAACCATCATAGACATGGAACTAATCACTGCTTTCCAGCTAATCATTAATCGGGTCCCACTGAGACATTTTACATAGGTCACCAAGTTAGCCATCATCGTATCAAGGAGACCACCTTCGAAGTCCTACTGATGAAGCACTATCCTAGCGACAAGTGAGTCCACCACTGAATCATTCCATCATTTCGTCAATGGGACAAGCTTCAGTGTCTTGCCAAAGACACAACTTCTCACCAATGAGGATCCAATGCTACACATCAGGCTGTCATTGTCACATCTTATAGAATCCCATGGATGTCATCATCTCCCACCGAAAATTCTTTATCTCCATGCAAGTCATTGCTATGTCAGAATCACTAAGACTTTAATTATTAGGTGTCAAAGAGACATCAAACAATCTCACATTGAACTTTCATCATCACATCGACAAGCATCTAGTTCACCAACCATTCAGCCATCGAAGGGTCGAAGAGACACTTGACCATCTCTCCTCAAGCACTCGATGTCACACCGATAAGGTCTTGTAGCTCACTGTACCGCTGGTCCATCAAAGAGACATGCATGTCGAAGAGACATTCACCAAAGTTTCAGTGACACCTTGAAGTCACACTGACACCGAGTCCCTAAATTCCACCTACATGTTGAAGAGACTTTTCACCAACTCATGATGACATCTTGAAGTCTCATCGATAGGAATGAACAAGTCTTCAACTGACATGTTGAAAAGACATGATCCAATGTCCCAGTGATAGTGTTATGTCACTTTGACAAGGTCCTTGTAGCCTTCTACTGAAATGTCAAGGAGACATTTTCCGAAGTCCTGTTAATCACCCCATGTCTCACCGACACTCAAATGGATCACTCTGTTGCTCAAAGCCCAAACCTTTGAACCTCATGTCAAAGGTTGCAAAGTTCTCAAAACTCATGACATGTCGACAACAAATGGATTGCTCTTTCACTCAAAACCTAAACTTATGAACCTCATGTTAGAGGTTGTGAAGTTCTCAAAACCAGTGATATGCCAACAAAAAAGGGATTAAACTTTCACTTCACAATCACTAAGTCAGGAGGTTATAATACTTTAGAACTCTGTGAATTTAGTTAGAAAAACATGAAAACCAGTGACTTAACTTAGGCCAATGAAGGAGGAAAACACAACTGCTCCAGGAAGTCGATCAAGCCAATAAATTTAAGTCACATTTCTCAACATTCTCCCACTTGACGAAGAACTTACTGGCTCCTTCCAAAGAAAACTCAAGGATCTTAAAAAATTATTTTGCACTCCAACCAATACACCTGCAACAACATCCAAGATGTCCACCAACTCAGGCAACAGTTCCAACCATCCACCACAGGAGAAAAAAAATGAGCCAAGGCGTATATGCACCAGTCTCAAGAACACAAGAATCAAATCCTATAGATGACAAGGGCTTCAACATTGCCACTACTCCATTGTGCTCATAAGATATAGAAGAAACAAAACATTAGTTTCAATTCCCTCAATCATGAAGCCAATTGTGAAGTCATTCTCTAGAAACAAGATAGAACATCAACAAACTCATGCCACCTTCATATCCAAGCCATTAACTACAAATGAAATCTCCATGTGCCAACCAATCAAAGAAGACAAAGCACAACCAGAAACTCCCATTGCATGGGTAATGCCAAATATGGAAGATCAAAGGAATAGCAAGTCTACCAATGATAGCACATAGACAATGTAACCATGTAGTGCTGAGGAAACATCCACAAAGATCTACAAAACCTTCAACCAACTACTACAAGAAACATCTCTCTCAACAATCTTCCATAGCGCTTCGATGCTCTCCATATTTGATAGAAGAAAGAGACAAAAAAACCTCCATGTCATCACCCAAGTGACAACAAATGACCAAAAACTAGTGGGCATCATGGCTCCACATAGAAATATCACATCTAAAGTCATATGAGTTTGAACATATAGGAAGAACTAGACTAAAGAGAAAAAACTACAAATCATAAACATGTAGCATCCTCCTACATACACCTCTAAATGCCAACTATTTCAAGTAAGATCTCCTTCACAACCCCAAGAGAAAAGCAATAACAACATCCAAATCCCACTCAACCTCAAGAGATCAAACACAAAATATAAATGTAATCCTCTCAAATAAGATCAAGCTACTTCATTTTTCATTTTAGGAAAACACACCCATCAAGAATCTCCTAATTTTTCTTATCAACTCAATTTCACAAGGAGAAAAAAATGTTGTCTATATTCGACTATGAATCCTCTAGAGCCATTAAACAATAGTTCAAGATCCATATCATGAAAGAAAGCATAAAACACATCTGAAAGATACAATTGGAAAATACCTCTCAGATATACTTCACCACCAAGTAGATCAAGAGTGGGGAATAAGAATGCTCCTCCAAGATATACAAGCCACCATGAATCATCTAAGAGAATTTCCTCATTGGTCTCTATTGAACTCACACCCAACCAAGGTGTAGGCTCCTTAGACTTTCTACTAAAATCTCATCAAGAGTAACCATCAACAATACACATATATCATAATAGAAACATAGCCTCACCTTATTCTCCATGTCTCCATGAGCACCTACAACCAATCATCTCATGTTGAACTCCAAATGCATCACTACACTATCATGAAGTTCTCAAGTATATGACCAATGCACCCAAAACATAAAGAATCACTATACCACTTTCAAAGCTCCAAACATTTGAACTAGGAAATTATCATGACATCATGATCTAAACATCCCCCCTAGGAGATCCCATGCTTCAAGTGAACATACCATGGTATCAAGAGCAATTCATCATGCCAAAACTCTAACACATAATCAAGAGTATACCATGACATGAAACAAACATACTCTAGACCACATCACCTATCAAGCATGACCAACACCTCAACCAAAGACTCTAGGAATCTTCCATAGTTTCGAGATGTTGCACATCTTCAAATAGTGTCCATGCAAATGAGAAAGAAATCTTCAACAACAACATGATCTAAGAGTCCCTCCTAGTAAAATTTGTAACACTAAAGATGATCATTCACCACTATGTGATGAATTCAAAGTCACTACTAAAGCTCCCACTAAACCGTGAGACACGAGCTCTCCAAGCATCATGACCAAACATCTGATAATCTAAAAACCATCCAGGTCCACTCAACAACTTGTCCATCTGAAAACAATACCAAGTAGCACCTAGATCTTCAAACCAAACTAACAAAACTATCACTACCAAAAGCTTACACTAAAATGTGTATCAAGCTCTTCATGAAATCATGCTACACATGCTACAGGTCCCCATAGTTGAATATTCATGTACTCAATTCCATCCTTTCCTCTCATCCAGAAGAAACCACACTAATGCATAAGTGACCAGAGACGATGCCAACTAATAGATTTGCAACAACACATAATCAAACCTCGTGGATACTGACAGTCCACTTCTAAGTTGTTCCACAACAAACATGTAGGTAAAGACAACCCACAACATTTCTCAACCCGTAGATTCAATCAATGAAGCATGCCAAACCATCATCGCACTAGAAACTACAAAACTGAGATCTCAAAGAGAATAACCACGCGGAAAAATTTACTCAAACACCAAATCAAGTTTAGATCTGATTTTCCAATCATGTCCACAATGAGCACTATGGTCTAGGAAAACACCAACCACCACCACAAGAATGCTGAGTGAAAAATCATGTACCACCACTCCCATGCAGAGAAAGAATCACACCTCACACCATGCCAAACTTCAACTATCTCATCTACTCACACCCCAAAGGCCAGGGTCTAGAAAATAGCTTAACAATAGCTCCTCATAATCACAAGTTTTTCTTGACTGTGTGAAACTTGCAAAACCATAGAGCCATGCAAGTACAAACCATCCTTAAATGGAAACAATAGTTTAAGAACTCTAGGCCCATTTCAAGCCCACTCCAAAACCACCAATGATGCACATGCATTGAAGAGAGATGGGATATTTCAAAAGCTTCCAGATCATCCAATGATCAGCTCCATATACTACATACAATTAGGGTAACAGAGAACATTTCCTTCAATACCGGGTCAAAGAACCTAACATAAGCACAATACTCCATGGCTGAATAGCAACCCAAGCATCTTTGTACCATCAGGGAGCCTCTCACATAGACACCCAGTATGAACCTCACTCTATTGTAATACAAACATAAGCATAAACTCACACCCCTTCCATCAGGATCAATCACTGCCAACCAAGAGCCTCATACCACATCATTACAATATGATCAATTCTAGTTTCTCCATCTTCAATGTCTTTCACACTGTGTGCTATCTCAAAAAAGCAAGGACTTTTACTCACCAAAGGATCAATCATCAACCGATTCCTCTAGATTTCCTCAAACTTGGTAGACAAAGAATTCTTCACAGAAGGAATACCTAGGACCAACAACACACTAGGAAGAAACACATCCTAGAAGAAGGCTCTAATACCACTTGTAAGGGAAATTAGGTCATATCAGATAGAAACATCTAAGAACAATAGTTCCTTCGATGATTTTATTTCCTTCAAATTGCCTCAAAGACACAACTACTATGCCCTAAAGCATAAACAAGAACAATTGATTTCCCACATTAACCCTTTCTGATAAAAGCACATGCAAATTAACCAAATTTAACACTATGCATAGATTCAAATTTGTAGAATCAACCAACATGCAAGAAAAACATAAATAGACACATAGATCTACATGGAGAAAACCCTTACGGGTAAGAAACCCCATACTCCAAAAGATCTAGCCATTTTATTATTCAACAATAAAAGAGTTACAATACAATTCAGGCTTATAGCCTTTACAGGAGTTTACACATCTTGTCCATCTGGTGAATACATAGAACAACCGTAACTATTCATAATCCTCACACAACATACAGTGCAGATCTGTATCCTATAACCAGTCTACTCTCTCCCATCCAACCTATCCCTTTGGCTTCTTATGTTCACATTCTTCGCATCCTTTACAACAACATTCTCACTCTACCCTTAATCATTCTAGGAAACCCTAACCACAATAGATGAACAACCACAAGCAACTTAACTATCACAAACATGCAACCAATCACCACTTTCCAACTAATCATTAGTTGGGTCCCACTTAGACATTCTACACAAGTCATCAAGTCAACCATTATCATATTGGAGAGACCACCTTTAGAGTCCTATCGATGAAGCATTGTCCTAGCGACAAGTGAGTTCACCACTAGATTGTTCCATCATTCTGTCAGTGAGACAAGCCTTAGTGTCTCATCGAAGACACAACTTCTCACCAATGAGGATCCAATGCTACACATTGGGCTATTGTTGTGACATCTTAAACATACTCCCATCAACAAGTCTTTATCACCATGCAAGTCATTGCTCCATCAGATTCATCAAGACTTAGTTACTAGGTGTCGAAGAGACATCAGATAATCTCACACTGAAATCACATTGTCACATTGACAAGCATCCAGTTCACCAACCATTCAGTCATTGAAGTGTCAAAGAGACACTTGATCATCTCTCCTCAAACACCCGATCATGTCACACTCACAAGGTCTTGCAGCTCACTATACTACTATTCCATCAAAGAGACATGCATGTCAAAGATACTTTCACAAAAGTCGTGGTGACACCCTAAAGTCACATCGACACCAAGTCCCTAACTTCGACCTCCATGTCAAAGAGACTTCTCCCACCAACTCACGATGACCTCTCAAAGTCTCATTAGAGTGATCCCACAAAGCTGGTTTATAATTTCTGAGAGATTTTGATTTTTGTTGAAATCACATATTTTTAGAAAATATAATGATTTAATCCTTTAAAGGTTCCATTTAAAGCATTCTAATTGAAGAGGGTTTGATCAAACTACATTAGATCAAATCCTCTTGGATAAAACCCTGCTAGTTTTAAACCATACCTATAATAGAGTCTCCTTTACACCTATCAAAATGTTGATAAAAAACCACTTTTGATTTACCTTTTAGGGGATCAAATGAATTCATTTAAAAAAAAATTTCTAAGTATGTAGTCCTTATTATAAGCTTCCCAGAAAGTATAATTTTAAATAAATTTAATTTAATTATTATATTTTAGAAAGCATAAAATGCATCTAAAAGATACAATGGGAAAATACCTCTCAGCTAGACTTCATTGCCGAGTAGACCAAGAGTGGGGAATGATAATGCTCCTCCAAGATATACAAGCCACCATGAATCATCCAAGAGAATTTCCTCATTGGTCTTGAACTCGTCTAACCAAGGTGTAGGCTCCTTAGACTTTCTACTAAAATCTCATCAAGAGTAACCATCAACAAAACACATATATCATAATAGAAACATAGCATCACCTTATTCTCCATGTATCCATGAGCACCTGCAACTAATCATCTCATGTTGAACTCCAAATGCATCACTACACTATCATGAAGTTCTCAAGTATATGACCAATGCACCCAAAACACAGAGAATCACTAGACCACTTTCAAAGCTCCAAACATTTGAACCAATAAATTATCATGACATCATGATCTAAACATCCCCCCTAGGAGGTTCTATGCTTGAAGTGAACATACCATGGTATCAAGAGCAATGCATCATGCCAAAACTCTAACACATAATCAAGAGTATACCATGACATGAAACAAACATACTCTAGACCACATCACCTATCAAGCATGACCAACACCTCAACCAAAGACTCTAGGAATCCTCCATGGTTTCGAGATGTTGCACATCTTCAAATAGTGTCCATGCAAATGAGAAAGAAATCTTCAACAACAACATGATCTAAGAGTCCCTCCTAGTAAAATTTGTAACACTAAATAAGATCATTCACCACTATGTGATGAATTCAAAGTCACTACTAAAGCTCCCACTAAACCATGAGACATGAGCTCTCCAAGCATCATGACCAAACATCTGATAATCTAAAAAAATTCCAAGTCCACTCAACAACTTGTCCATCTGAAAACAATACCAAGTAGCACCTAGATCTTCAAACCAAACTGACAAAAATATCACTACCAAAAGCTTACACTAAAATGTGTATCAAGCTCTTCATGAAATCATGCTACACACGCTACAGGTCCCCATAGTTGAATATTCATGTACTCAATTCCATCCTTTCCTTTCATCCAGAAGAAACCACACTAATGCGCAAGTGACTAGAGACAATGCCAACTAATAGATCTGCAACAACACATAATCAAACCTCGTGGATACTGACAGTCCACTTCTAAGTTGTTCCACAACAAACATGTAGGTAAAGACAACCCACAACATTTCTCAACCCGTAGATTCAATCAATGAAGAATGCAAAACCATCATCACACTAGAAACTGCAAAACTGAGATCTCAAAGAGAATAACCATGTGGAAAACTTTACTCAAACACTAGATCAAGTTCAGATCTGATTTTCCAATCATGTCCACAATGAGCACTATGGTCTAGGAAACCACCAACCACCACCATAAGAATGCTGAGTGAAAAATCATGTACCACCACTCCCATGCAGAGAAAGAATCACACCTTCTCACACCATGCCAAACTTCAACTATCTCATCTACTCACACCCCAAAGGCCAGGGTCTAGAAAATAGCTTAACAATAGCTCCACATAATCACAAGTTTTTCTTGACTGTGTAAAACTTGCAAAACCATAGAGCCATGCAAGTACAAACCATCCTTAAATGGAAACAACAGTTTAAGAACTCTAGGCCCATTTCAAGCCCACTCCAAAACCACCAATGATCCACATGCATTCAAGAGAGATGGGCTATTTCAAAAGCTTCCAGATCATCCAATGATCAACTCCATATACTACATACAATCAGGGTAACAGAGAACATTTCCTTCAATACTGGGTCAAAGAACCTAACATAAGCACAATACTCCATGGCTGAATAACAACCCAAGCATCTTTGTACCATCAGGAAGCCTCTCACATAGACACCTAGTATGAACCTCACTCTATTGTAATACAAACATAAGCATAAACTCACACCCCTTGCATCAGGATCAATCACTGCCAACTAGGAGCCTCATACCACATCATTACAATATGATCAATTCTAGTTTCTCCATCTTCAATGTCTTTCACACTATGTGTTGTCTCAAAAAAGCAATGACTTTTACTCACCAAAGGATCAATCATCAACCGATTCCTCTAGATTTCCTCAAACTTGGTAGACAAAGAATTCTTCACAGAAGGAATACACATGACCAACAACACACTAGGAAGAAGCACATCCCAGAAGAAGGCTTTGATACCACTTGTAAGGGAAATTGGGTCATATCAGATAGAAACATCTAAGAATAACAATGCCTTCGATGATTTTATTTCCTTCAAATTGCCTCAAAGACACAACTACTATGCCCTAAAGCAGAAATAGGAACAATTGATTTCCCACATTAACCCTTATGATAAAAGCACATGCAAATTAACCAAATTTAACACTACGCATAGATTCAAATTTGTAGAATCAACCAACATGAAAGAAAAACATAAATAGACACATATATTTACATGGAGAAAACCCTTACGGGTAAGAAACCCCATACTCCAAAAGATCTAGCCATTTTATTATTCAACAATAAAAGAGTTACAATACAATTCAGGCTTATAGCCTTTACAGGAGTTTACACATCTTGTCCATATGGTGAATATAGACAACAACCGTAACTATTAATAATCCTCACACAATGTATAATGCAAATCTATATCCTATAACCAGTCTACTTTCTCCCATCCAACCTATCCCTTTGGCTTCTTATGTTCACATTCTTCGCATCCTTTACAACAACATTCTCATTCTACCCTTAATCATTCTAGGAAACCCTAACCACAATAGATGAACAACCACAAGAAACTTAACTATCACAAACATGCAACCAATCACCACTTTCCAACTAATCATCAATTGGGTCCCACTTAGACATTCTACACAGGTCATCGAGTTAGCCATTACCATATTGGAGAGACCACCTTCAGAGTCCTATCGATGAAGCATTGTCCTAATGACGAGTGAGTTCACCACTAGATTGTTCCATCATTCTGTCGGTGAGACAAGCTTTAGTGTCTCATTGAAGACACAACTTCTCACCAATGAGGATCCAATGCTACACATTGGGCTATTGTTGTGACATCTTAAACATACTCCCATCGACAAGTCTTTATCACCATGCAAGTCATTACTCCATCAGATTCATCAAGACTTCAATTACTAGGTGTCGAAGAGACATCAAATAATATCACACCGAAATCACATTGTCACATTGACAAGCATCCAGTTCAACAACCATTCAGTCATCAGAGTGTCAAAGAGACACTTGAATATATAAAATATTAATTTTATTTATTTCAAAAGAAAGGTGAGAGATAATTATTCAATTGGAGAGATAAAGAAAGGATATAAAATTTATTTAATTATAGAGAGAAAAGGCTAATGAATAATTAAAATAATTATTTAATTATAGAAGAAGAGGGAAAAGCTAACTTTTGAATTAAAATAATATTTAATTCAAAAGTGGGGGAGAAAGGACCATTGGATTAAAAATCTAGAAAAAGTGTGAAAGTCATTTACAATTCTTTACAACACCTTTATAAGACATGCATTTTATTCAATTTGCAAGGGTCCAAGACATAATTTGGATGTGTAAAACACCTCACAACACTAAATCAAGTCCTTATTAAGTCCAATTTATCATTAATTATTCCCAAATCAAGCAAGAAAAAGGGGATACTTTTTCCGTGTCCACACTAATAAACAAGTTCATGTCTCTACATATAAAATCACAACATTGTCATACAAATCTTCATAATGTTCTTACTTCCCATTACACTTATATCACTTATGATTTAAAAACACAATCAAGATATAAACTCATGTATACATGAACAAAGTATTCAAAATCTTTGCTAACAAACTCACTATAACCATCCTTTGAATAAACAAATAAATGAGACAACATTCCTGTCCACTATTAAGCTAATCAACATTCTCATAGACATCTATACAAACAAAAATCTGTTATGGAAATTCATACATTGTTTTTATTTCCATCAAGCTCCAAACACCCAAGGGCTCATTCAGAACAAACCAATTTGCACAAAAAAAATAGATAGTTTCTTGATTTCAATCATACAGAGATACCATTTAGCACTTTGATAACCTATTATTTCAGTCTTCTTCTCAATATCTCCTCTTCATAAAGGTATCATCTTGAATTATACAATAAAAACCTATTATCTCTTCCTATCAACATTTTTTCAATCAAAACATGCATACCATACTCACGAAAAATCATTTCATCTTGAAAACAAAAATCATTGACTGTTATAATACAATAGGACATCAAATATTGTTTATTGATCTAAGGTTTGGCACCGCGATATCAAACCAATAAAAGCCTTTGATTTACTTTGGGTAGTAAAATGAAAGTCTTCAAAAGTAACCATTTGAAACTACTCCAAGAGATATGAAAACCACACACCTATCAAAATACACCTTAGAGAAATAGTTGTTATTCAAATTTAAATACAAACCCTTGATTCTTATAACCCACCAAACAAACATTTAAATTTTGATCATTGGTCTTTTTTTAAGCATTTTAAAAAGAAACCTTAACCCGCCATGCTGGTAAAGTCGAGGAGAGGGGACCAGTTGATAAACGAGATTAAACCGTTAAATCATTACTTAAGTAACCTTTAACTTGCTAGAGCAAGTCACCTTCAAAACATAATAAAGTAAACTTGTTACTAATTTTTCACAACAAGCTTCATTTAAGATTTTAGAAGAATCTTAGGGTTTTAGGTTAAAGAGTATACAAATTCTAGTAATCAAAAACCCTAGAGTGGGACTTCCATCATATTACCCCACTCTCTACAAAATTCTGAAGCAAACAACATATAATGAAGATTTCTTTCCAATTTGCATTATGATCATAAACAAGTGCTTTACCATGAACCTCAATGAATCACGAACACCACTATGATATCAATGTCAAGCATTTTGTGCTTTGTACTAAGGCAACATTGAAACAATCTCTTGGAAATCAGTGACAAATAATAAAGACTTTGCATGGCATGCTACACCAAAAATACATTTTGAACAACTTGAACACCATTATGAAATGAAGGAACACTGTGGATCAACTTGCATTAACTTTATATAAGCAAATAACTTAGGAAAATAGTGAACAAATACCTACTGTCACTTTTGGCATATCATGCACCTATTTTTGACATTTGTTCCTACCTTGTCTTTGCATGATGAACAAAAATGTGAACTGCATCAAGTGAACCTTTGAATGAAAATATTTTTTGTATCAAATGACCTTTGACATCAATGACAAACACCATTAGCAACATACTCACTACACTAATCTTAGACCTAAGTAATTTGTTTTTTCTTGCTATAAACTTCTCTATAAATTTCCCTTCAATTGTTGATGCCTTTGGATTAGACACCTCCACTAAATAGGTGATTGATGCAAAAACCAAGAGGCTTGAAAGTTATGAGTAGGGTAGACAATGAACCATATACATAATTTATATATATTATATTATTATAATCTTTTTATGTATATTATATAATTTAAATATAATATAATAAGTAATATAATAATATATATAATAAGTAACGATCATCTTGTAGGAGTATTATTATATTTTAAGACTTTATATATAATTAATATATATATTAAAATAAGTATAATTATTATAGAGATGTTATTTTATAATATATAATATTAATATGATAGTTATATATATAATATTTATTAACAATATAAAATTTTAATATGTAAAAAATATATAATATTAATAATATTATGTAATAGATCATATTATATAAGATGTGAACCTTACCTATACAACATATAATATTATATAAGCATATCTCTCTCCCTCTGCTTTTCTCTTTCTCTCTTTCTCTCTCTATATGTTTGTCTCCTTAAGTGTGGAATGGGTACATTGAAGAGGTCTTAAAGGTGAATTATCATATCCTTAATTAAATAATATGCTACCTTGAGCATAACTCCCCAAGGACACATGCCATCCTTGAATTGTTGACATGAAACAACCAATCAAAAGTTAGTTTCTCTTTTCTCTCTCATGCTCTATCTCTCTTTGTCAATTCCTCTCTCTCTCTTTCTCAATATCTATATATCTAAATTTTTCTCTTTCTCTCATTCTCTGTCTTTTGAGTTTCTCTCTCTTTATTAGCCGATAGGCTACGTATAGTGTGAGATTTTAGAATGAAACAAGTCTCATGCCTAAAAACCATTATTGAGTTGTTGGAAAACAAGTTTCAACTACCATTTAATGGTAGACCAACTCTAGTTTAATAGTAAAATCCTCCAAAATATTAGGTAGAAACCTCCAAACTCTCACTTATCACATAAAATCCAGATAAATATTGATTTGACAACTGGTTGGGAACATTCTACTTCTTTCTACACTATTTTTTTGTCAATTTGATGACAATTTTCTTTTTTCATTTGCATTCATTTATGTTCTAAATTTGTATGCAAATATTTCATAATTATATAATACATAATTTCTTTAAAGGAAAAATCTAGATTTTTCTAAATTTATTTCAGTCCTTTATTTAGCACTTATTATTAATTGTTTAATCTATTTGCATGTAGTACATCCATGCATAAACACATACTCTCTAACACATTAACATACATATAGTTTTCTATCAACATAATCTTTGAATCTCCTTTAGATGCAAGTGTTAGTATATATACCTCTCTCTATATAGAATTGTCTCCCCCTCTATATCTCTTTATTTTTTCTTAATCTCTTGAAAGATCAATTAAACTATTAGATTTTTTATATATTAATTTAATTTGATCTATATAAAAATATATTAATTATTAATTATAATAATTTCATATTTATATTTAACATTTTTTATTATAGAATATAATATATAATAATAATATAACCTATACATACTATTATATATAATAATACATATAATTTATATCTGTATTATATAAAATATATATCATATATTAATTATATTGTATTATACAAAAACATAATAATTATTAATTACTAATTATAATAATTTTATACATGTATTTAATAGTTTTCTTAAAGAATATAATATATAATAATAAGTAATATAATTATATTATTTATAAAAATTTTTTTTAATTATATAAAATATAAATTATATATTAATTATGTTAATATATATATAATTAACTACGTAGGGTAAAGGATGTTGTAATGTTTGAAACCTAAATGTGCTCATTATTAGGATCTTGGCTGTGATTTTCATTTTAATAAACATACTCTAAAACCCTCATCAAAACCTTATTTTCAGGTTGCAACTCACCAAATCATAGAAGTGAAAGCTAAATACTAGCGAGGAAGAGTTTGTAGGAGCAGAACCAATAGTGGCAGGAAAGCAGTAAAAAACAGTCAAAAAAAGGGCGAAAAATGATGAATGGTTGAGATTTGTTTAACCGTCTTGCATACTCTATCCGAAAATCCTCACAGTCCATGGACAAAAGAAGCTCTACAAACTTCAAATAAGGAAACGCCTTCACATAATCAACAATATTTAAAAAAAAAATTAAAATATTATTATTATTTGCCTTTCACAATTTACCAAACAAACCCAACTATTTTCAACCAAACACAACATTAGAATGCTTGAAATGAAAACTTATAAATGAGTTAGAAAACAAAATACAAGAGTTAAAAAGACAATTTTTTTTCTTATAAGAAAAACATCACCCTTTAGCTAATTCTCTTAATCCATCTGTGTTCAAATATGTCATTAATTATTAATACAATTTCATATTCATCCCTAATATTATCACAAATAAGGAGTACGCTTTGACAAATCTGCTTCTGAACAACAATCAAGTCAAATTCCTACACCCATCTTGTATAGCTTGGCTTAATTCTATTCGCAAAAGTTTCATTCGTCGCCTTTCTATAATTTTCACACCGACTTTCCGTGCCTCATTCACGGTCTTCTTAGAATTTCATTCGTTGTCTCAGTATAATTTTCACCCTTGTTTAATTAGAAAAAAAAGAAAGAAGACAAACCCTACGAAGACTTTCTGTGCTTCATTCATGGTCTTCCAAAATGCCCATTATTCGTGCTTGTCCACTTTCAGAATAGATGGATTATTCTAAATGTTTATCACCTTTATCTACTAGGTATTGGAAAGATTAAAAGTGGACACTATGCCTTTGTAGAATTTACTAGTATTCGATTGCGTACGAATTCATAATCGTACAGATATCTCTACCGTAGAACAAAGAATTTCAGACGTGCTTGGGTTTGGTACACCCCTGTCTATATGGAAATTACTTTTGGTGGAAAGAATTTATTTGCTTGAATGCACACCAGACTTTGAATAAGAATATAGTTGACATTTATTTTGGCTTGGTGTGTTTATAATGTATGATGGTTTGAGTGAAAAGCTGGAGTTCATTTGTATATGAGTTACGTATGTGTTGGAAACATCCGAGATGCCTGAAAAAAAATATCTATTAATTGTAAAACGAATAATGTATAAAAGTTCTTTCAAGATAAGAATCATGAAAGGAGCCATACAGTAATCAACATCAATAAGAATCAGCACTAAAATTCTATAAGAGACAAATCAGTTGTAGCTAACAGTTAACATAATGATCAATTTTCTCCAAGAGTACGTAAAACTTGCTCCTCTAACAATTTTCATAGATGAAAGAAGGGACTTCTGGTGTTTCTTAGCAATCTGTGTCAATTGAGACTGTACATGAGCTATTTGGATCTTTAGTTTTGAGTTGAAGCGTTTAGAAAAATACACTGGCATGATAGCTTCTTTAGCTTAATAAATTCTAATTTGAATAGCATTCATTATAGGAGATTAAATGACCGAGCCATGTAATGTGTAAATTCATTCTCACCAAGTTGAAATGCCCTCCGGAGACCATTGTTTTGAATACAAATTATTTGCGCCGCTTTAGGCAAATTATTTTTTTTAATAAATAAGTGTTTTATATATTTTTTAAATAAAATTTTAATACTATTATACATATCTTAAATATATTTATACAAATATATTAGAACTATTTAATTTAATTTAAAATTATATTAAGAATTATTATTAATTATTTATTTATAAAAAATTTATCTATAAAATGTTATCAAAGGGATAGTGCTCTTTATTAATATGTATGCATGCAAATTAATTGTGTTCTTGGATTAAAGAGGTGTTGGACTTTTGAATGGGTTTTTATGGTGTGTTTTCTACTTATGAACAAAATCATTTGGAATAATTGAATTGTAAAATTTATAGATTTTTTATTAATATAATTTGGCCTATCTTCTTTTTGTCAACCAAAAAAATGAAGGAACTGACATAAGGGATGAAGACGTCTTGATCAGTTTCAGTTGAATGAATATGCCTCAATCCTTGGCTCTTAGCCAAAACAATCGACATAGGCTCATGCTCTCATATTGAATAAAAAGTAATACAAACAAAAGATTGAAAAGGATCTAGTTAACAAGCATTACTAATATTTGGAATTACTCACCCCAATTAGATCATCCTTGTGGAGAAGTATAGCACTAACCTGGATTAAATTGATTGCACTTGTAGTTTATTCCATACGCCATCTAGGGTCAATTCAACATGACTAGATCAATGAAATTAGTTTTGTCCAATCGCATATTAAAATTTTCCAATAATGACTATTGGCTGATTTATAAGCTTCATTAACCATCATTCCATTTGGAATATGAGGCCCATCTTATGTAGAAAAAAGAATAATTCATATATGTATAATTTGATAGTGTCATGTGTTATTGACCTATCTATAAAATATTGGGTCTTTGTTCACAAGGTTATCGATATTATTGGAGAATACCTATTGGGAATACACCAATTGATGCACTTGAAATGGACTGAAGTGGGTGCATGTGCAATTTGAAAGGTGAACTAGAAGTCTCAATTTGGGATCACACTAGGAATTGCACAAGGTTTAGTTTATCTCCATGAATAATGTAGATATCACATCATTTGTTATGATATTAAACCCAAAAGCATTTTTCTAGATATGGAATATAACATGAATGCAACTAATTTTGGGCTAGCAAAGCTAGGGGGTAGATATTTCAGCTATGTACTAATGAACAAGAGAGAAACTTTATGGTACTTGGTGAAGGCATTAATACTTAGTTTACACTACATTTTTTATGACACATATAATCCACTACCCTCTTTCATCACCACCAAATTTTGGGTTGATAGGTGTTACAATTTTACATTTTAATTATTTATTTCTACCATATTTAGACATCTATTATCTATCATGAAAAATGTGAAAAAATACTAATCCAAAGAAACCACATGGCTATATATGGGGCTGTAATATGAATTGTCAAAAAAACCTAGATTATTTTTTCTTTGTTATGTTGTTCATTCTACAGGTTGTTGGTTTTAGAGGCTTCTATAGCTTGCTACATCAATTTAGAAGTTTTTTTTTTGTGTAAGGTTTTGTTGTAGGTTTATTCTAAGCATTAGAAATGAGGTTATTTAGGTGTAAAACTACAATTTTATTCTAAGGAAATATAAAATTATTATTAGTTTTAATATATATACTATCTTTCAACTATAGCAATAGCTTTATGGATTTGCAAAACTTATTTCTTGGACATTCCATTCTAAATTGGTAACATTGTTTTGTCTAGATAACTTGCATATCCATTATGTACATGCATGGTATATTATGGTTAAGAAAATAATAGCTATTATAGCAGTATTGGTGTTTATTTTCTCTATTAATTTTGTTATCCTATATTTATCTAGAATTTTTTTCATTTTTCCTTTCAATTCTTTGATATAATTAATTGAGCTGCATATGTAATATTTTATCTTCTTTCAACTATCTTCTTATTATAAACCCATAAATTCGTATTAGAGTAGTCAAGAATTTAAATTCATTCTCCTCTTCCTAATGATAGATCATTGAGTGTGATCCAAAATATCTAGGAAAAAAACATTCATAGTTTAAACTAGAATTGTTCACTACTTGAATTGATGGACTGTGGAAAACTCATACCAACTATTTTTTCTTATACTTAAAACAACTAGAAGTGGAAATTGTGGATGATTTTTTTCTTAGTAGAGAAATGATTTTTTTCTTGATTTTGTGAGAGAAGACCGGTCCATTTTTTTGTGAAAGGGAAATAAGGAAACCAATAATTCAAATTTAACTTAGCCTAAAATATCTATATTGAAAGTTGTGTGCCCAATTTTGGGTCATAGAGACCTTTTACTCTTTATGCATTGGTATCAACTTATTTATAGACTAGCAAGGTTTCTAATCTATTCAATACATTCTTGATCATTAACTCATGGAACTCTAGTTTTTTTGGTACATTTTGTCATTTTTTTATGAGAATTCATTATCGCACCATTTTTATCTTGTGGTACACAAATTATCTGTAAGTTTTTAAGCATATAGTAAAATGTAGGGTCTGCCATTGGTTCAACATTTTCATGACATTCTTTTGTTGAGCCCTTTGGCTTATGTGTAAGATCGTGATTTTAACAATGGTACATAGTGGGTTTGTACATTTTTGCCATGTTATAAGAGATTAAAAGGTATAAAAATATGCTACCCATCTAGTTAGGATTTCACAAAATCTTTGGAACACCCTCACAATGGTGGCACTGAGATTTTAGTATTCCCAATGTGCCATTAGTCAAAAATTTTGTGGTTTCCCTCTTTATTTTTCCCTCATGAACTAAAGGCATATGAATAATAATCATGAGCGAGAGATCATAGTAATCTTTAGCATTCCTAAAGTTTTATTAGCTATTTGATTCATGGGTTAGGGTGGCATTAACATGGGAATATATCTCCATAATAGGATGGACCCTAGGCTTCTTGGTGACTTTTTAGGTGCAAGTATATCTAGCTTTCAACAAATTTCAACATAGTGGAACAAATTAATACATGTTAATTTGGACCATTTAGAAACTTGCACAACTCCTCTCAAGATTATCTTTATATTTGATTTTATAGCTAATGTCCACCAACCATTGATTGCTTTTTTATTAATAACCTAATGTGATCTCCCTATATATGTATTTGTATCATATCTCCATCATATTTTGCTACCACTTATTAAACCGGAAGTCATTATTTATAGATTTTAGCTAACATATTTTTTAATTCAAATGAAATCCAAAAGTTATGCTAAAGTATTGAAAAGGTCATCATTGTAAATATTTACTATTCACTACAAATTAAAATCAATGGGCATTCATTTATTGAGTAGATCAGGTAGATTATGTAAGAATAGATAACAAGAAATTACATGTGAAATTAACTACATGTATAAGGAATTTATTTCCCACTTTTGATTAGTTATTAAATTAAGTTTTATATTTGGATATGTACATGAAAATGGGTGAAAAAATGGGGGTTAAAAGGGAAATATTTTTACTCAAATTAGTAAAATTTTATCTTGGATGATGAATTGAAGATATTCATGTTAAGAAGTTAGAGATGTAACAATAAAAATATTTGTAGTGCTCAAGATCTAGTTTATAAACAACAAACTTTTGTATCAAAATTATGGAGATTAATAGGTTTAAATAGGAATACATAAAGTGCTCCTATTTTTATCAAAAAAATATGATTCATCTAGTGTTCTCCCCCTAAAATTTTGACCTTTTAAAAGTATTTCATAAATTACTTTGGTGAAAAAATAACTATCACATAGTTTATGCCTAATAGTTTAAAATGCTATATTTTTAATGAATATATAAATTTTAATTATTTTTCAAAGTGGACAAATCCTAAAAAATGAATTTTTGAGCATGCTCCCCACTAATATTTCTGAAAACCAATCAATTT
Source organism: Sequoia sempervirens (assembly GCA_007258455.2). Taxonomy (NCBI): domain Eukaryota; kingdom Viridiplantae; phylum Streptophyta; class Pinopsida; order Cupressales; family Cupressaceae; genus Sequoia; species Sequoia sempervirens. The sequence continues at coordinate 352,517,109 of VDFB02373365.1, forward strand.
ATTTAATGTGTATAGAATAGAGTCTAGAATGTAAAAATTTACTTTTTTCAAATTTGGATGAATGGATAAAAAATGATGCAAAAAAATACTATACATATAATTTTTGAAAAAAGGAAGGTAATAGAAAATAAACTTAAGATAAAAACCTTAATGTGTTCAAAATATAGTAAAAAAATTACATGGTTAGAAAGGTAAGAGATATCTTGATGTTATTGTATAATTTTTTTAATCAACATAAAGAAAAATAAAACATGATGAAGAACATACTCAAAATCTAGTTACATTTTTTAATATTTTGTACAAAACACATTTTTTTCCATTGAAATGCAAGTCCAAGCCTTCAGGTTGGATTCCTAAGAAAAATAAAACACTAAGGTTCATTCGTTTGCAAAGAAAATTAAAATGAAAGCACATTGTAGCATGATCACATTTTAACTTGAGATGGAGAGTGGGAAGAGCGATGGGAGTGGAGGTTTGAATTCTTCAGAGGGAGAGGGAGATGGAGATTTTGAACTAGATGATGATCACATGAATGGCAAGCTACTAGTTTTTGACTTTTTTATCATTGGAAGGTGGTTGGGTTCTCTTGGTTGTTAGGTTGTGGCTGGGGGCATAAATGGTGTTGTTGGTTTGTTTCTCAGTATTCTCTTAGCTACTTCTACTACTTTTGGGTTGTAGCAAATCCTTGTTGGTGTGTGTATTAGGTACCTTGCATGGCTTTTGTTATTGGAATGGTCTATCTTTAGCTCTGACTGATGCATTGGGGAGGATGGTGTGCTTCTTGTTATGTCATTTTCCTTGACTCTTCTCTACATTATTTTTCCTTACCCTCTTAGGTTCTCTTTTTTATTCATTATAGATGGCTAACTATTGGGTTCAAATGCTTTGTCGTTGGAAGGCTGTTGTGTTTTCTATGTCATTGGGTTGTGTCTGGTTGCATGGGTGGGGCTATTGTTTGGCTTCCTCAAATTTTGTTGGTTGTGTATTCTACTTTTGGGTCAAGTGGGTTTGTGTTGTTGGTGGGCACTTTAGGCCCCTTGCGAGGGTTTTGGTTGTTGAAATGGTCTATCTTTATCTCTAATCAACATGTTGGGGTGGATGGTGTGCTTCTTGTTTTGACCTTTTCACTAATTTTTCTCTGTATTGTTTCCTATTTCCCCCTGGGCTCTCTCTATTGCTTGAAGCAGATGGTTGGTTGTGGGGTTTCGGCTTCTTTACTGTTGGCTGGATTTTGGGTTTTTTGTGCTAGGTTGTAGCTGGTTGCATTAATGTTGTTGATTTTCTTCCTTGCGTTCTATTAGCAACTTGGAAGGATTTTGGGCTACAAGATAGCCTTGTTCATGTGTGCTTTGGATCACTTGCAAGAGTTTTATTAGTGGAATGGTCTATTTTTAGCTCTAATCAATGTGTTCAGGAGGAGGGTGATCTTCTTGCTTTGGCCTTCTCCCTGACTCTTTTCTTCATTGTTTCCCTTTTCCCTCATGGGCTCTCTCTACTACTCTTCATGGATTACAAGTTGTTGGTTTTTGATTGCTTTGCCACTGGCAGGTTGTTGGGTTCTCTATGTTGTTGGGTTATGGTTGGATGTGTGGTTGGTGCTATTGGTTGGCTCCCTCACATTTTGTTGGTAGTTTGTAATATGTTTCAAGGGCTTCATGTAAGCCTGGTATTTTTTTAATGCATGGGTTGTTCCTATTATTTATCTTAAAGAGCCAATAGTGTTGTCTTTCTATTTTTTTGGTAGGGTTTCTCTCTTTTTGCTTTTACCATTTGCTCGTGCTGCCATGGAATGTTGTGTTTTCCCTTTCTACTGGTGGGCCTTCTTTTTGCTAGATTCTACTGATACAATCTTACATGGAGATGGAAACTACTCCTATTGAGGGGGATCCCTTTCCTATTGAGGTAGATTTGGGTGTTGTGGATTTGGTGGAAATATTTCCCCTCTTACAGGTTTCTATTGAGTTGAAACCTTTGTGGGATAGAGGGTTGTGTTGTTGATGGAAAGGGTTTTCCTTTCATTCTCTCCTATAGAGGGGAGCTCACTCATGTGGTGGTGGAGTTTGGGATGGCTAATGAATTGGGTTAGTGTTGTAAGAGGTTTGTTGCTACCATGTGCTATTTCTCCACAATTGTGGTTGGGAGTTGGATTGTCCTGAAAGTGTTGATTTGGTTCTCTTTGCTCTTTGTTGCTTATGTTCTACCACAGAGAACCAAATCTGGTTATGTTGGTATTATACACCAATTTTTTGGCTTTCTATCTTGGCTGAGTGTTGGCTATTTTGAACAGTTAGTGTGCTATGACATGGTTGTTGCAAGTCATGTTGTTGTCTATCTATCTTGGCTCGGAGTTGGTTGTTGCAAGTCATGTTGTTGGTTCTTGGCTCGGTGCTAGTTGTTTTGAATGGTTAGTGTGGTGTGACCTGGTTGTTGTAGGTCATGTTGTTGCCTAGTTTGCTTAAGCATGATTCTTTTCTTGTTTAAGTTTAAGGTCCTTGTTAAAACTTGATTGTTATGGTTTCTAGGTTCCCTTCAAAATCTTGTCTTTTGTTGCAATTTTGGGTAGTCAAGTGCTAATCCTTTGATCAATTGTTGTTGTTTCATTACAGATTGTTCAATGCCTTGTTTTTAGGAAGCATGATTGTATATGTTTTGGTTAAATTGGGTCCCTTAAAAACCTACTTGTAAATGGTCTTGGGTCCATTCAAAACCTGTTTTCCCATAGAATCAAACATGCTTGCATTTTGGATTAAAAAAATTAATTAATTTTTTTGTAGTGTAGAAAAATGTATCCCTTTACATTTTCCCACTTATTTGGGAATTTATATTAAAATGAACTTAGTTATGCCTTAATTTAGTGTTGTAATATGTGTTTTACATATTCACATTAAGTTTAGGGCCCTATTAATTAAAACAGACTTAATTGTGCCTTATTTTTATGTTGTAGAGTATACCTCTTTACACTTTGAAACATAGAAAAATAGGATAGTGGAGTTTCAAAAAATGGAAAAGTGGATCCAAAGAGGGAAAAGGGGTCTAACTTCTCTAATTTCATTAGGAAATGAGATCCACACTATGAAATGACTATCAACCAAAAGGTGAGTCAAATCAAGGTGTGAATATGCAAATTTCCCTTTTTGCATGGATGGGAGTATGAGTCAAACAACACTCTAGTGAGAAAGATTAAAAATAAAAAATTAACTCCAAATTGTGATATATAAAGTGAATTTAGAAGATTAAGAATAATGTTGATGGAAGCTACAAACTTTCTGGAAAATTTGCAAGGGATAAATCTTGTGTACCTCTCACAAAAAATATCTTTTCAAAGCAAACTAAGGACTCATTATTGTTGAGGATAAACTCATAGTATAGTTTCCTCTAGAAATATTGTGGGACCTCATTATTGTTGCATGGAGGATGGTCAAAAACCACCCACCACCTCTACCAAAAATTGTCCTTTATCCCTTGGTGGTTGCACCAATGGATAGGAAACCTCTTCCTTGTAAGGTGTAGAGGTTGATTTGTTCATGGATTTGTGAAAAGGGAACACAAGTCAAATTTTCAACTTTTTCATTTTTGACTTGTGTGTAGGATAGTTTATATACATAATATTCTTTCTACTCCTATCTCTTCTCTACCAAACCACTTAATTGCTTGCTAATTGAATCTACATGTGTTAACATAGCTTCAAGTGACTGTGCAAGTGTGGCTCTCTATGAGGTTGAACTTGTAGGATCTTTCAACCTCACAATTAACTTAATTTGTTTTTTGTTATTTTTAATTTCCCCCATTAAATTTTGTTGAGTTTTAGAAGGATGTTGAGGAATTGTTGGAGTTTTTTGGGGTGGTTTTTCATCAAGTATTTGGTCATGAGGGGTGATCCCACAATACTGGTTTATAATTTTTGGCCAAAATTGACATTGAACTAATTTTTTTAATGAAATCTTCACTTTTGGGCACCTATAGCAGTTGAACTGTGAGGAATTTGAAGATGATGCAAACTAGTGATTTGTGTCATTTCATTTATAGATTTTAAATATTTGTTTTCAATTTTTTTGAATTAGATTGCACTTCTTTTTCCATCTCCTTCAAAAGCTAGTTTTTAATAGTAAACACCATTTTTAAAGAGTGACGTTGCTAGCTAACACAACTTTTTTTCTATGAAGGATAAAATTCTAATTTTTTCGAATTTAGATTTGTATCTATAATATCTAGTGCAAGGAACTAGTTCCATATCATTTCATTAAAAGAAAATTATTAATTAAGATTTAAAGTCAAACTAGTTACAATTTATACATGATTTACTAGCTAAAACATTTTTTTTTTTTGTATGTATCAAAATTCAATTTTTTTTGTTGGATCAGGGACGTCAATATCTAGTGCACTGATATTTTTCATTTTTTTTTATAATCTACTATTTTTACACATGTCTAGAATAGAGATCTTGATTCTCATTGAAAAACCTATGTTTAATCAAATTAAAAAAAAATGCAAAATAAAACCAAAACATGTTAAAATTATATTCAATGGATAGATCATTCTGAAGACTACCATCATCTAGTTGGGTCTATGAAGTCTCCTCCATTTTCATCCTCAACTCGAACTTTGATTTATTTATTTTTTGCAAATATTTGGTAGAAGAGGGGGGGAAGGGGAAAATGGGGATTCGTATGGACCCCCCTTCGAGTGAACCCCTTTGACCCTTTCAAGTGAAGGGGGGTTTGCTCAAACGGGGGTCCATATGAACCCCCTTTTTTTGGAATTTTTGTTTGTCTTCAATTTAAAAAATGTGCCAAAAGGTGGCTCCCATCATTAAAGAGGGTTCACTCAAAGGGGGGTTCAAGTGAGCCCTTTTTTGGGTCCATACGAACACCTTGTTCGTGTGGACCCCTCAAAAAAAATAAAAAAAATAATGGGTGCATTTTTACAATTTTCCTTCCGCAATGGAATTGTAAACCAGTATTGTGGGATCACCCTAAGGTGAAGAAGGATTTTGAGGAGGAGAAAGAGGTGAATTATCAACTTCTAAAAATTAAAGAAATTAACATCAAAAACATATTAAATCTACCTATTTAACAAGAAATTCACAAAAAAACATTAAAAGCTTACTCCTTTGAGCTCCTCGTCGATGTGGTGACATTATGGCAAAGAATTGGAAAAGAATCGATGAAGAAATGGTGAAATTTGGGCTCTCAATAGTGCGAGTGTGCTTGGGAAGTGTTTGAAGGCTGCAGATGGAGGAAATAGAATAGTGATAATGAATTAAATTTTCTTTTCTTTCTTATAAGATGACATAATGTGCTTGCGTTATAATGTGAGCGCATTATAGCTTCAGTGTGACTGAACCTTAGGCTTGGTACACTGAAGCTATAGTGTGAGCACATTATAACACACTCATGTTATGGCTTTTTAATTTTTTAAAAAAAAATTGCCACTTTTTGGTGCCCCATATTTTTGCACCTACCACTCACACATATAATGCTAGAAATAATAAGAAACCAAAACAAAAAACAACATCCATTACTTTACCTCAACCATATCTTCCACCCTCACCTAGCCTTCCTTGACACGTAGTGGTAAAGAGTATGATCTTGTTGAGAAAATTCATACTACTCCAACCAAGATATCTCTTTGGGATTTGATTCAAACATTACTTACATACCACAGGATGGTCCAAGAGGCTTTGTAAAAGATTTATATCTCACATTCTATCAAACTAAATGATTTAGTAGCCTTGTTTGATTGTATACAAGAAACAAAGTTGGACATTACCTTCCCTTAAAATGAATTACCCTACTTGAGGTCTGAAAAAGCATGAATCTCTAATGATATGTGTTGCTAGATTAATAAAACTAGAGTTAGATGTACACTTATTGAAAATGGTTTGGGTCTAAATATTTATAACATTGATCTTCTAAATAAACTTGGTGTGGATAAGAATCTCATAGAACCTATTAATCTTGATATCCATGGTTTTGATAATGTTAGTAGGTAACCATTGGGGACAATAACACTACCCATTAAGGTAGGGCACATTAATTTGTCTACCCTTATCCATGTCATGTTAGATGTACTCTCTCATATAATATTCTCCTAGGTAGACCATGGATTCATGCCATGAAAGGATTCCCATATACTCTTTACTGTGAGATTATTTATGAATATAATAACATGATATATATGGTTAAAGAAAATGAAAAAAGTTATAATTCATAAATTGAAGCTGGGCATAACACTTCCAACTCTCTTAATACTTTGATTCCATCTTCAAAAGTTGAGCTAGTACCTTCCAAGGATAATGATACTATGGACACACACTTGCATTATGATTGGGAATCATTATCTATTTTATACCTTGTTTTAGTGGGGAGTGAAAAATATCACCATCAAATCTCAAAGAGTCAAATGTGGTAGCATCTAGTACAACTAATGATCAAAATAATGCTTCATCATCAAGTGCATGTTTTTGTGATGATTGGGGTTCATTATATTTTACACCCTCCTTTGTGGGAGAGTACCAAATCTCACAATCCAAACCTAAGGAGTCTTATGTTTCATTTTCTCAATCTTGTTCTACATAAAAAATCCAAATAAAATCACCCCATGATGGTGATGGGGACTCTTTGTCTTTCATCCCTCATGTGTTGGTGATGACTAACTTTAAAAAATATTTGTGTTCTTGCGAGAGAATCAATTCTTTTGATGAACATTTATATAAGACTTCATCTAAATTGGACTATTGTTATGGTATTGGATATAAAACTCTTTCTAATTAAGTGGATATAATGAAAACATGAAATAAGCAGATACGTATCATGTGAAGTCTATTCTATAGATTTCAAAAAAGGGTTTTGTTTTCCGATATTCTCCTTCATCTACATATCATACTCCACCATCTACTATATTTAAAGCATCACATGGTAAGCAAGTAATATTTTATTCACAAGAAAAAAACTTGTCTCCTACATCTTTCTCACAACAAGAGCATATTTTGTTGAGGCTTCTCAAATACTATTTGATTAATCTTCCTCCTCTAATACAAAATAATATTTATAGAAATAACTCTTTTTGTGCATGTCATTGAGTGCGTGGTCATTCCACCAATGAATGTTAGACCTAGAGTAATAAAATACAATTACTTATTTATTGTAGTGCCCTTCCATCTGTTAGTGCACCCAATCACTCTAAACAATAATGATCTTTATTCTATGGTGTTGCTCCTCAATAAGTGGAATCTGTAGCTTCACATTTTTTCTCATTCCCATTCATGGTGGTACAATCTTAAGTGCATCTATATTTCTTTCTATGGTAGAAAAATGATAGTCCCTTGTGTGGTTGTCTTTGCCTATATACTTGGAGGCAAACATAACGAGTTTTAGGAAGTGTGTATTCTTTCCTAGGATCCCCTCTCCCTTTTTCTCCTTGAAATACCAACATAGCAAGTATGTTGACATTTTAAGGGGGCACATATCATCATATCCATTTCATAGACATCTTATGATATCTAACTTATTGACATACCCCTTTAGTAGTGGTTTTATTATAAATCCCCCTAAGGCGTGATTATTAATTTGTCCCCTGTGATGTTGAGCATTGATTCGTACCCTACAATGTTAATCTAGTATTCCCTCCTTGACGCATGATTGGTAGAATAGTCCATGGATTTGGCATAATAGAGCTTGTTGATTCATGAATTTGAGCATTTTTCTATGGCCACCTAGCATAACACACCTTACTTGCCAGTGGAGCCATGTGCTTCATAAGTGATTTTACATATCCTTGTAATGGTACCATTTTTTTTAAACAATACTTTTGATGGATGGGTAAGTGCACCAAGATGGTTCCCAAAAAGGGGGCTTAAGTGGCCACTTTCTTTTTCTGAAATAAGGAAATATTGACCTTGGATGTGAAATTGAGGATTGTTACACTCAAAATTTTGAGATGGAACAAAAAGAAGGATCGAAGTGCTCCGAGTCTACTTTCTAAAATACTAATTTATTTTGAAAATGGTTGAGATTAAGGGGTTCAAAAGAGGGACGTACACAAATTGATGTTATTTTTGTTAGATAAACATAACATAGCAACTCTTGTACAACCCTAGCATAGTGAACTTTTTTGTAGTATTTTTAAAATCACTACAGTCAGAAGTTAGCTAATAGTATGCAGTTGATGCATGATTTTTCTAATAATCTTTTAATGAATATTTGATTTTTTACTAATTTTCTAAGTGGGCACTTCCTAAAAAGAAAAATTTTGGCCATGCTCCCCATAAAATTTTTGGAAAGTAATTGAATTGTTTTTTAAAAATTTGTAGAATGGAGTCTAGTTTCTAAAAATGTAATTTATTTGAAATTTCGATGAACAGTTTATTTATAACGAAAAAAACACCAAACACTACTTTTTGAAAATTAAAAGAGACATACAAACAAAAGAAATTATGGATGAAAGGCTTAACATTGTCAGAAAGTGAAAAAAATTACATCATTGGAAAGCTAAGAGAGAACCTAACATTACCCATGTTTTCAATTTTGTCGATATTGAACCAGATGCAATCTTGATGGTGAGCATGAACCCCATTATGTGAAAAATTGTAGAATTTGCAAAAACGTGTCTTTGGTCATTGGGAATTCCCTCCAAGACTTTGGGGGTTGGTATTCCAAGGAAAATACCAATCCTAAGGCTTGCGGATTTCCAAAGAAAAATATAACGCGAGCGTGTTATAATGTGCTCGCATTATATCTTAGTTATGACATGGTTTTTTGCTTCTCTGGGAAACATGTCAATCAAGACATAATGTAAGCATATTATAATGCGCTCATGTTATGTCTTCCTTTATGTTAAATGCCACTCTATTGAATGTATGTTGATATATTTGTATGTTTGTATGTACATGTATGTTGGTGTGTCACGTATGTATGTATGTATGCATGCTTGTATGTATGTATATATGCCTATATGTATCAGTGCATGTATATTGTATGTATGCCTATATGTATGTAAGATTGTATCTACACATGCATGTATGTATGCTTGTATGGATGTAGGATTGTATGTACATATGTATTATACTTGTATGCATTTATGTATGTCTTTAGAGGGAGGGATAATTTTAAGAGAGAGAGAGAGAGAGATTTGTCTAGGTAGGATGGCATCCATGGAGAGAGGGAGAGAGAGAGTCTGGAGAGAGGGAGAGGGGGTGGAAGTGAGAGTTTAAGAAAGAGGGAGTGGGAGAGAATGGGATGGAGTGAGAGGGATAAAGGGAGGGAGAGAGAGAGAGGGGGTGGGAGAGAGAATTGAGAGAGAGGGAGGGAGAGAGAGAGACAGTGAGAAAGAGAGTTATGTAGGTAGGGTGCCAAAGGGAGAGACTAGAGAGTGTGATGGGGGTGAGAGGGAGACTTGAGATAGGTGGGAGGAGGGAGAGAGGGAGTGGGAGAGAGAGGGAGTGTGAGTGAGAGACTTGAGAGAGGGAGAGAAAGAGGGGGGTGGATGGTTGAGGGTACAGGGTACAGGGTTTAGGGTTTAGGGTAATGGTTTGAGGGTACATGGTTGAAGGTTTAGGGTTGAGGGTCCAATGTCTAGAGTAGAGGGTATAGGGGTTGAGGGTTGAGGGATTCCTCATGCATTTGTTTCACAACTTATAAATGAGAAAGACAAACATATGGTGTTGCAAGGCCTAGGTGGGTAGGAGTGGGATTTGGAGTTAATAAGTACAAACAATAGACTAGAATTTTGATATGATTGGAAACAATTTATCAATTATTATAGCCTGCACTTGGGGTATTTTGTTGTGTTCAACTACATAGCAAAGTTGTACTTGGAGGTTCATATGTTTGGAAGATCTGGGTGTGTGAAAACTATCAGTGCTCTTCATGTTGAAAATCCAAACATTGATTCAAACAAGAGATTCCCTTCTAAGAAAATATGCAGTTTAAATCAATCAATGGGAAATAGATTGTTAATTGATTTGGTTTCTAATGAGAAAATTAACCATGAGTTTGAAGCGGCGATTGAAAATTGAAGAAGTAAAAGGAAATCATCATTTCTTGGTAAGAAAAAGTTTTGTTCAAAAATATAGAGCTTGTTAAATTTGTACGTTCAATAACTAATTTTTGGAGTTGGCATTTGAATTATAATTTTATAAGTAACAATAAAGTGAGTTTTATAACAGGCAATTCATCTGAGAAGCTTGCCAATTTGGTGAAATTGGAAATGTAGTGGCCTATTTGAAAAAATGGGTCTAAGAAATGGGGTCTCTCAGTGATGTAAATCACTATGATACCCCATTTCTTGGACCCATTTTTTCAAACAGATGCCAGTTTCACCGACTAGCATGCCAATTTGGTGAAATTGGCAAAGTAGTGGCCTATTTGAAAAAATGGGTCCAAGAAATGGGGCCTCTCAATGATGTAAATCACAGGGAGACCCAATGACATCACCGGGAGACAACATTTCTTGGACCCATTTTTTCAAACAAGCCAAGTTAGGATGCCAATCTCACCCACTAGCTTTGACAGTTCACCAATTTCATCCACTAGCTTGCCAATTTGGTGAAATTGGCAATGTAGGCGCCTATTAGAAAAAAATGAGTCCAAGAAATGGGGTCTCCTAGAGACCCCATTTCTTGGACCCATTTTTTCAGACATGCCAATTAAGGATGCCAATTTCACCCACTAGCTTGCCAATTTATTTGACCCATTTTTTCAAACAAGCCCCATTTCTTGGACCCATTTTTTCAAATAGGCCCCATTTCTTGGATCCATTTTTTCAAACAGGCCAATTTAGGATGCCAATTTCACCCACTAGCTTGCCAATTCAGTGAAATTGGCAACGAGTTGCCTTGTCTGAGAGAGGGATAGGAGTGAGCAGAGCGAGATACTTGGAGAGAGAGGAGAGGGGTGGCTATGCAGAGGGCAGAGGGGAGAGGAGACAGGAGGAGAGAGAGCTAAGAGAGGGAGAGGGGTGAGGAGACTGAGAGAGAGGGAGGGAGGGAGGGAGAGAGATGTGGGTAGAGGCAGAGGGAGAGAGAAGGAGAGTGAGGGGGGAGAGTGGAGGAGAGAGAGAGATGAAGGAGAGGAGGGAGAGGGGACGAGGGACAGAGAGGGAGAGAGGAGAGGGAGAGAGGGAAAGAGGAGAAAGAGAGTGAGAGAGGAGAGGAGGGGAGGGAGAGCGAGGGAGAGGAGAGACGGAGAGAGGGAGAGGGAGGGAGAGGGAGAGAGGGAGAAAGAGAGGAGGAGAGGGAGAGAGAGGAGAGAGAAAGAGAGGAGGAGAAGGAGAGAGGAGAGAGAGGAGAGAGAGAGGAGAGGGAAGAGGGAGAAAAGAGAGAGGGAGAGAGGAGAGAGGAGGAAGAGAGAGTGGGAGGGAGAGGAAAAGAGGAGAGAGGGAGGGAGAGGGACAGAGGGGAGGAGGAGAGAGTGGGAGAGAGGAGGGAGAGGGAGAGGAGAGGGAGAGAGGGAGGGAGGGAGAGAGGAAAGAATGGAGAACCAGAGAGTGGGAGAGAGAGGAGAGAGGAGGGAGAGGGAGAGAGGGGAGAAGGGAGAGGGAGGAGAGAGAGAGAGAGGAGAGAGAGAGGAGAGAGAGAGAGAGAGAGAGAGAGAGAGAGAGAGAGAGGAGAGAGAGAGAGAGAGAGAGAGAGAGAGAGAGAGAGAGAGAGAGAGAGAGAGAGAGAGAGAGAGAGAGAGAGAGGGAGGGAGAGTAGGAGAGTGGGAGGAAGAGGGAGATAGAGTGGGTTTAGGGAGAAATAGAGACTACCTGACATAGAGGGTAGAGGATAGAGGGGAGAGAGATACAATTAGGGTTTATGGTTGAGGGTATAAGGGTTAATGGTAGAGGGTCAAGAGATAGAATTAGGGTATAAGGGCAGAGGGGATAGAGATAGGATTAGGGTAGAGGGTATAGACAAAGAGAAAATAAATCTATAAAAAAACCAACTTTCTCATAACGCAAGTGCGTTTTGAAGTAGAGACATGGTTGTTTTAGGAAGAAATAACATGCTCACATTATAACATGCCCGTGTTATAATACAAGCATGTTATGACACAAGCACATTTTATATTTCTCTAAAAATGGTAAAAAAACTCAATATACCCCGAAAGCATCGGAGAACGAGAGAGTGGGAGGGAGAGAGGGAGGGAGAGGGAGAGAGTGGGAGAGAGGGAGGGAGAGGGAGAATGGGAGAGAGGGAGGGAGAGAGGGAGAGAGAGAGAGAGAGAGAGAGAGAGAGAGAGAGAGGGAGAGAGGGAGAGTGGGAGGAAGAGGGAGATAGAGTGGGTTTATGGAGAAATAGAGACTACCCGAGATAGAGGGTAGAGGATAGAGGGGAGAGAGATACAATTAGGGTTTATGGTTGAGGGTATAAGGGTTAATGGTAGAGGGTCAAGAGATAGAATTAAGGTATAAGGGTAGAGGGGATAGAGATAGGATTAGGGTAGAGGGTATAGACAAAGAGAGAAAATAAATCTATAAAAAAACCAACTTTCTCATAACGCAAGTGCGTTTTGAAGAAGTAGAGACATGGTTGTTTTAGGAAGAAATAACATGCTCACATTATAACATGCCCACGTGTTATAATGCAAGCATGTTATGACACAAGCACATTTTATATTTCTCTAAAAATGGTAAAAAACCTCAATATACCCCTAATGTTGGCCCACATTCTGCATATTCTCCTGGTTCTACATGTGCTCCGACAAAAAGTAGCTTTTTGATGATGTTGTGAAGTGTGCATGCATGATTTTTAGATTCCACCACCTTTTTCATGATCTTTCCACCACCTTTGCATGAAATAATAGAGTTTTCACGTTGAAAGGAATATAATATCAATTCAAGTTTGAATTCCAGTGATAACTAATATAAAATTGAAGTTTGGAGGGGAATAATCTTTTGAAAAAGTCAAAATGTTGAGGAGTTTGAGGAAAGAAGAAGCAGAGGCTACATAATTGGTTACAAATCCTCCATTTAAAACTCTGGTTTTTTAGGTATGTGAAGTTCTTACACATTTTCTTTCATTCTATTATGGCTTTCTTTCATTTTTGTTGTTTCGCATATTCCATGTTGATCATTGTTTGTTTGTCATGTTACAACCTTAGGTTGTCAATGGACATTTTAAATTACACAATTCTATACACTTTCCAATTACATTTTTAAACCACATCTCTTTGAGGCATTTTGTTATTTAACAATTGACTTACTTTGTGTATGCTTCCAAAGCTTTCATTGAGGTATTTTGTCTAACAATTATACAAACCAACCAATTGCCTTGTCTATGCTACCAAATTTCCCATACATGTATCTAAAAAATTGGAATATACTCTTGATGCAGTAGGGGGATGCTTGCAACACAAAAACACACAACTCCAATCTACAAACACAATTTACAATTTACAATTTCATCATGACCTCTAAATTTAGAAAATTCACACTATTCCTTGTAGCATATCAAAGTCACTCAATCGGGTATAAATCCACTCACAAAACCTTTCAAATCACAACACAACACATATCAGGGACCCATTATATAGCCTTTCAACATATCCAACAATCACCAATGCTTGTTTTGTACCAAACTGCACAAATCAAGTTTTTTATGCTTTTAAGGGCCTAAATTAGCCCACTTTTACAATGGGACCACCTTCAAAAATTGTCCAAATATCCTAAAACCTTGGGGCAGCACTTTATATCTTTCAAAACTTCAAATTACAGCATTAGATTGCAGAGATTCAATCATTTACCAGCCAAACCATAAAACCCTCTCGCTAGGCTTAGAAAACCTAGGCTTAATTGAAAGTAGCACTTGCCAAACACTCCAAAACTTGAAAACTGTTCAAAAAAGTCTAAAATACCCTTCTCATGCTAAATCTAACATAAAATAATATTTCCCAACTCAGAAACTCAATTTCACTCACCAAAACCTCATTTTTCTTAAGGAAAACTCAACATTTCCTCATAGGGTTTCACACCCAATCCACTTCTAGACTTCCCCTGCTCTAGTTCAACATTCCTCCACCAAAAACCTATTGTTTCTAATCCATCCCAATGAGTTACAATCCTTACAGTAGGTGGGATGGAGTTAATACATGTTTAAGGTTTACAAACTTACAAGAAACCTTATTTAAATTGGTTAGAGAAATTTGAAGATAAATCACACAAAACTTATTGGAAAAAACTCAAAATGGATTCAAATGAGAGAAGAAAAAATATGCTATGATATTCCACAAGAAAATAATTCAAAAATATGTTGTACTCCCTGTAACAACTGCACTGCTATACTAGAAAATATAGAAAAAAATGGAGAAATTCTGAGTTTCATTGTTCAAATTCTTCTTTCCAATCCAAGGATCATCCTCCATTTGAGTTTCTCATGGAATTTTATAATTTTTACCTCCTAAAAAAACCACTTCAACTTCCAAAACTAACATTTGAAAAAGGTCATCATTGGTCTCCCTCTTAAATACACTTTTACAACCCTTCACTATTTGTTAATTTGGCAACTTAGCACTTTTTGTACATTTTGAAAATTCTACTACCTAGACCCTTGAATACTATAAAAAAATACCAATTACATCACCACATGGTATTATAGACCTTATTAAAAAAAAAATCCTCCAAAACTATAATCTATACCTTATGACCTTAAATGGATTAAGAACTTTAAATGGTGCTCCTGCACCAACTCCTCCCACATTGATAGCACTGATTTAAAATATTTTGGTTTTCATCTCTATTTCTAAATTACCTCATCAGTAAAGCTACCTCATCACCTATGTTGTCATATATTTTAAATGTTTCCTTGATTAGTCTACCTACAAGGAATTCTAACCCTTCTCTCCATTGTTCTAAGACTCTTTATTCAAGAATAAGTTAGCAAAATGGGGAAATGCTCGACAACCAAGGATTCTAACATCTTGATTTCAGTCTATACAAACTCAAAATAATAGGAAATGCTGCTGCCCCAAAAGTTTATATACATTTCCCCTGTCAAACCTCACCATTTCACTCAAAAATGCATATTTTCACCACCAAGGCATCATGCCCAAACACTCAAACAACTTCCCCTACTCCCAAGACTCATTCAAACATTTATCCCTAAAATTTCAGACCTATCCCACCTAGTTAAAAAAATTACAGAGGGTGGGATAGGTTTTATTTCATTGTGGACAACTACAAACCCTTAAAACAAACACTTTTTTAAATGTCAACTTTTCATATTTTGCAAAAGTTTGCAATTTTTAACTCTCTAACCTCCTACAGGATGATTGTAAGTATTTTTTATGAAGCCTTGAATGACATATATTTCATTTATTTTAATGGATATGTTTTTGAGGAACTAATATTCGTCTTATTACCATGCTACAAGTAAAATTATTTGTCATGTTGAAGAAACAAACAAGGGAAAAACTAACAAATGAATAGCTCCAAACCTTCAAAGAAAAGGAGAAAGAACGGTTGAGGGAATATCGTGAAAAGAAGAAATTGGAAATGATTGAAAAAAACAAACCAATTGAAGAGGAACCTCAACCATAAAAAAGAGAAAAAAAATTGGCAGCACAAAGGGAACGAATGCAAAAGCATTGTGCTAGGATAGATTCATATAAAGTAGTTGGAGATACACCCTCTACCGCAAGTGAATACGAAGGGACACCATTAAGCACAAGCGAATATGGAGGGATGCCATCTACCGCAAGTCAATATGGTTGGACACTATCCACCACATCTCAAGTTGAGAGTACATCATCACTCAAATTTGATGAAGAAGGTATGCCATCATCCCCATGTGAACCTAAAGCTATGTCTTCTACTCCACCCTCGATCGATGGCATGAAATCTAGCCCACCTCAATTAAATATTGATGAAATTGCTAATGTTGAGATATATGTACCTAGGAGAAAACCACCTATAATTTTAAGTAGAAAGCCAAAATATTTGATTAATATTGATGAGGATATGTTGCAGCACATGGAAGGTAAGATTCTAGAATGCACTTGTAGAAGATATGCTGATAAGATTTGGAAAATATTCTTTGAAAGGCTAAATGAGACTGCAAGATGTCAACTATTTGTTGAAATGATGCAGGGTTTAAAGTATAGAAACATAATGAAGACTCTTGGGTTGAGAACATTGAATGCATCAAGTGAAAACACTATTGTGAAGAATCTAATGGATTCTTATGAAAGTGTGGATAAGACCTCACACTCAAAGGATAGTAATGTCACTTGATGTGTCATTACATCAACTCTGGTAAGCTATCAAACAAAGAGATATCATCTCATTAAAAAGACAAGTGAAAAAATGAGAATTATTAGAAAAAAATTATCAAAAGTTGTTCAAAGGCAGCAAAGAATTGAGGGCACCAATTCAAATGAATTATGGGAATTCTCGAGAAGACTACCACAAAAAGATAAAAAATATTGTTGAAGCATTCAGAACACTAATTGAAGAGTATTGGAAGAATAATACAAGGCCATCTCTGAATCAAAGGGATGTCGTAAGAAGGAGAATCAGTGGTCAGAACCATGAGCCACATCCAAATAATTTTTTTGGATATGACTCAAACCCAATTTTTTCATAAATTTCAAAATGATTATCCTCAAATTAGTATTTCTCAAAGATTTTTTCAAATGCTTAAAACTTTTTATGTAAAGAAAAATCACACATGCACTACTTGTTGTTGTAGACTACATATTGAATTCTCTAACCATTATGATGTTTATCATTCTATATGTTTATATTTGCATACTAATGATGTTTTGCAGGATTATGGCATAGAAGCCCCACCAAAATCTTCAAGAGAGTTCATATCAAAAAATTTATGTGAAATAGAGGATGGCCAAATATTCTATAGGACAACATGCTTGGATGGTTCATACGAGCATTATGATGGCTTGCAACGAATGCCAGTATGTCAACATATGGAAAGCACAAATGAGGTCAGACAAAAACTAGTAGAGTTCGGGAAGCATAAAACAATGGCATACATTACAAAAGATGGGTCTCAAGCAAAATGGTGTGATTTGGTTATTCAAAAGATTCTGGTGTATTAGTTTATGTCTATGTTTCGTGACAATATAGTGTATGAGTATGCAAGGCATACCCATAGAGCACGATGGCTAGACACACAATTCAAGCTATGTAATGACACATTTCTAGTTGGTAGAATAGTATCAGTGGTTGAATTTGTAGAGAACTACACTATAGCCACAATGTGAGGTATAGTCATAGTATTACAACTCCACACATGTTTCGATATTTGTACACATAGCATTCATTCATGTAGCTGATAGTACAGAGGACCAAAGGAAGGTATTGAGGGAGCATCACTTTTTATATTAGTGATGATCACACACATTCTCTGGAGTTCATGCAAGGTTGCTGCCAAATGTTCTATAGTGATTTGGCTCAGAGGGGCATAGCATAAGGTCGGCATATAATATGTTTGGATAACTATGCAGCATAGTTCAAGAACGTGCGATGTTCTACTAGTTGTGCATGATGTATCTCACTACAAGTGTTCAACATATGTGGAACTTTTGTGAGGCCAAGCATGGAAAGGGAGACTATGATGGTGTAGTAGCATGCATGAAAAGAGCATTAGCAGAAGAAGAATTAAAGTATAAAGATAGTGCAAAGTTGACAGATGCAAGATCAATTGTTGAGTGGTGTAATGCTTTGATGGGTCCAAGTAATGAAGGTACATCTTCAGTTGTAGATTTGTTTGGTTGATGGATGATACTAACATTGCACCATATGATGATTGTTGTACACTAATAGGATCAAGTGGGCTACACTCTTTCCTCAGTTCAAATGTAGGTACATGGAGTATTGATACACGTAAGATGGCATTCTTTTGTTCTTCATGTACAATGCAAGCCGGGAATGATTGTGAGTTAGGGGAGTGGGTTGATAAATGGTTGACAAGTTATCTTAGCCCACTTCACACATATCACCCTCCAAAGACATTGGAACTAACGTGCGGATGGAATCATTAGTTGACTTTGACCATGTATCAGATCTAGTTCAACCAGGTAGTATATCTACTTATTTTTTGAAATTCCATATTGTTATCTTACTTTGTACTATATTTGTACTGTTGACTAATTTCAAGAGATTTGCTGCACATATCAATGTAGGGCATGTTTATGTAGTTATTGCAGATGAAGACAATGAAGAGGGAACATACTATTACTTGTGTCGTGTTGAGGCCAAAAGTAAATTGGAAGCCCTAGTTATAGATGGAGAAAACATCGAATACCCTATAGGCTCAGTTGTTGTTATTAGAACGTGCTTAGAAGGTACCCACATAAGAGTGTTAAACATTGGTTGTTTCGAGACTTTGACACGCATCATAAGATTCTTCATTACTCAAACCTTGTCGTGGCATCCAATGTTCGTTTGACCAAATATAGGGGTAGACCTTTGAACAAGACCTTGTGGAAGGTCTGTAAGTCTATCCATGAGGCAATACTTGACGCAATAAAGAGTAGAGCAGACTCATATGGTTCATTGGATTAATTTGTAAGTATATCCACATTGGTTCTTATTAATTTATACTTGTATGCATGTTAATTTGTTTGATGAAAATTCTATCATCTTCTTTTACTTTGCGTATCTTTAACTTGGTAAACATTGATTGCTATCCCCTTGCAGAAAATGCAGATTTATGAGCCATCCAAGAGAATCTCAACCAAAAAAGAAATGCAAAGTCCTTATTTTGATAATCTTGACAAATCTCAATTATGATTTTAAGCCATTGCAAAAGTGCGTGCAAAGCTTGGTGAGGGAATTTCAAGTTATTCATTTGAAGTTAACCTTATCATGAGCACCTATGATGTAGACATTATAAGAGCATCTCAAATTTCAAGATATTCTATTCATGTGAGGTGTTGTGTGCAATAGGTATCTTGGAACTCCCAATGAAGATGTATGGCTAGGATTGACTAAGTTCAGAGACAGCCATGCCTATCTGTAAGTGCCTTCCATCTATTTTCATTTCATTTCCATTTTGGATGTTGTTTCTTTTTCTTCGTTTACTTTTAGAATCTGTAACTAAAGTACTAAAAATTGATTGGTCTCTCCTTGCAGAAAATATTGATTTATGAGCCATCAAAGAGAATCTTAGCTAAAAAAGTAAGGCAACATCCTTATTTTGATGATCTTGAAAAATCTCAATTATAATTTGAAGCCATTATAAAAGAGCATGTGAAACTTTATGAGGGAATCTCAAGTTACTCATTTGAAGTTAACCTCATAATGAGCACCTATGATGTAGACATTATAAGAGAATCTTGAATGTATGAGTGACATTGTAAAAGATCTGTGAGAACAGAGTACCTAAAGCATTGTAATTATATTTACTAAAATATTAAAATTTGGTGTAGGGGAACCAAGGTTATTGAACAAATATGGTTTATGGATGTCTTAAGTTAGTTTTGTGTTTTGAGTTTTGTCAATTGAATAAGGTCATATTAGACCTATTTTTTATAATGTAATAAGTCATGTTAGTTACAAAAACAACAGTTAGGCATGATTGGAATAATGTAGGTGTTAGAAACCAAGATCAAATTTGCAAACCAGAATATCCTTCCACATAAGAGAAAAATAGAAAAATCAGAGATATTGCAAAAATATGTGCAACATATTAATATTCAGGAATTGATAATTACAAGATAATTATTTTCTTTATAAAAGAAAAGATGTATAACCCTAATCTTATCTTGAGCAACAAGATAGCTCAAAAGATAATAATGAGAATAAATAAACCTAGGAATTAAATATTACCTAACTAAATTTATGGAAGTGTAATTAAATATTAATTACACTAACACCCCTCTATAAGTGCAACTTAGGGAGACTAACAAAGAATGCACCTAAAAAAAAGATGAATGCAAGAAAGCATGAATGAATGGGTCCCGACAACAAGGCTTGATCAGGTACCCAAGTACAAATGCAATAATAAGGTAGAGAAGGAAAACTCAGTGGGACAAAACCCCCCTACAATGAGATGACTACTACAAAGAAGCACTGGAAGAACACTATGGAGTAACACTAGAACCGCAATCTGACAAGCAAGGAAAGATACTTCTGTCTACAACTAAAACCAAAACCAGAATCATGATAATGTGACAACAGACCTGATGCCATAGAACACTGGAAAAAACTCACAAACTAGAACAACCATGGAATCTGTGAAGCAACAGTAGATGATATGATGACATAATCTGGAAACTGTGTATCTCGATGTCGATGCCAAACTATGACTAAAACTCTTCCATGGGAAGGAGTACCAAGAAGACTCTAGAACATTAACCATAAAAACATGGCCCTAAAATTGAGAAATATCTAAACCAATGCAGATCAAGAAACATAATCTCTCAACTGAAGTGTGAACCGATGAATCCAATATGTGTCAAGCAATAGCAAAAATATGGCCAAAAGAAACAAGGAAACCAGATAACCCATACGAGCTATCATCAAATCAAGATGGATATGGAGATCAAAGTGCATGCACACTCTAATTAGATTATTATACAAGAAACCCCCCTAATGGAACTTTATCTTAGTTCATTTATTACAATAACCCAATGATTGTAAAAGGAGAGAATGCTAAATGTGCATAAACAAAAAATAACATGATGTGGTATTGAAACGAAGTACAAATATTCAAGTTTCACCTTTCCAACTACCAAAACATCCAAGTAATCTCCAAAACACCCATCAGGAAAAATATGGAATAATGATAAACTTGGGACAAATACAGAAAAAAGTGCATGTATAGCAAAATAGAGCTCCTCAATACCTTTCCAATGCCGCAAAGAAGACAAAAATTGGAGATCATGGCAAAAAGTTATGAGCTCAGAAGCCAAAAATGAACATCTGACTTCAAATAGAAATAAATATAGATAAAAAGAAAAATACTAAAAAATAACCTACACCACTAGAAATTTCTTGGAACCAGCTTTCTGGCAATATCTTGTTTGCCCGATTTTGATACTGTATGCCCAAGTTATGACCAAAAGAAAATAACTGCTCCTTTAGGGAAAATTAGGGCTAGGAGGGTCAAAGATGGCTATACGACCGATAACGTCATGTTGATGTCAGCACTTTACAGGAAAAAAATTGATGGCCAGGTGGTTGTTGAATCAAAAAATTGACCCCCCTTGCCAAAAAAAATTTTCGTCACTAGAATATGTTGATTGACCGGAATATGCCCCTCGATTCCCAGAATATTCAGTGACTGGCTGGTTGGGTGGCGTGGGGCTCCTTGTCCCCATAGGACCGCTAGCAAACTACAGAGGTGCTAGCTGGGGGGTGGGCGAATAGCACTCGAACCCCCATATGACCGAGGCCCTATCAACCTGGCCCGTGGGGGCTGCATAGAGCCAGTGGTAGACCGACGGTGGAGAGGTTGAGCAGCGCCAGATCGGTGGCCGTTGGGTGGCCGCCAAATGACATATCTATTTAGAACTAGAAGTGCATGCACAAAGTCTGAAAATGCACATTTTTTTTAATTTTTTTTTTAGAATCGTGCCTCGGGATGCATGCTAGGGAGGTCGTATGGCCCCTCAGGGAAATTTTTTTTGCCTGCCAGATCAACTGCTCAGAAATCAACAAAACGAAGGGAATTCTTAGGGTTTTTGGCTGCTGTGAACACAATGGTGACCTTTGTTCGTGCTCAAACTACTCTGAAAAATTGGCTACCTCCAGAAATTCCAAAAAATATCCTAACCTGAAACCCTCACAGATCTGAAAAATGATGGCCAAAATTTGCAAAACAAAAGTCAATCCTAACTTTTTTTAGCACTCTGAATCCAATGGTGAAGCCCGATTTGATTCAAAACACCACATGAATGAAATCAAGGCATGATACCCTCAAGGAATCCTAAACGAACCCTATAATGATTTTCTCATAAATCTGAGATGGGATTACAAATCAAGGCTCTGATACCATGTTAGAAACCATGATCAGATTTGCAAACCAGAATATCCTTCCACATAAGAGAAAAACATAAAAAATAGAGATATTGCAAAAAGATGTGCAATGTAATAATATTCAAGAATTGATAATTACAAGATAATGACTTTCTTTATAAAAGCAAAGATGCATAACCCTAATCTTATCTTGAGCAACAAGATAGCTCAAAAGATAATAATGAGAATAAATAAACCTAGGAATTAAATATTACCTAAGTAAAGTTATGCAAGTGTAATTACATATTAATTACACTAACAGTAGAATCATTTGTAAAAACTATTTAAAGCCTCTTGAATGCTTAGAAACAATGTAATTCTGCTGATAGAAGAAATTCAAAACTGAAAACAATGTTTTCTTAGTATTTTGTTGAGTTTTCTGAACTTTATTTCCCTTGTACAAATCCATACAGGTCCTTGCTCTAAAACCTTTTGCATTGTGTGGTAGTGTGAAGTAGTTTTAGTTTCCATCATTTTGGAGGTTCTAGTTCTTGAAAAAATATTGAGTGAGTTCTCTTCAGTACTTTGTTGCTCCCCCAATTTAACAATGTTTGCTTATTGAGGGTCTTCTAAAATGTGGATTTGACCCATTCCACTATATGTTTCCTCTATTTCTTGTGGAATGGGTCATGAAAAGTGTAATCTAACTGTATAGGGGATTTGGAAGGCTGAGAGGTCATTTTTGACAATTTTGAGTGATGCCCTAGGGTTGGGTAGAGAAAAATGCATGTGAAAATGGAGGTTTTATGAATGGTTTTAGTGAAATGTTGATGGATTTGGCTTGGTAATGGTGTGGAATGTCTATGTAGACCTAAATAGGTGTGTTGGAAATAATTTCAAAGTTTGGAAAACTCAATTTATGGTAGATCTAGTAAAACCCTAGTTTTATGCATGAAAAGGGAGGGTTTGTTGGGACAACACCCTAGAAGCCTTGAGTTGGTGTAATGCTCAGTGAATTTATTGTTTTGAGTCACAATAAATGACTTTCCAAGGGATTGTGTGATTAAAAGAAGTTTAAAAGGTACTTTATTTGGAAAAGTGGGCTAATTCTAGTAGCCTTTTAGCAGGTCAGTTTGTTGGTTCTCCGTTATGGCACAAAGAAACTTATGGAGATATTTTTTGAATCTTGTAGTAGGACTATGGTAAGTCTCTAGTGATTATTTTTTGGCATTTTCATGACCTTCGCAGTAGGATAACTTCATTTGGTGAATATTGAAGGCTAGAAGCCTTTTGAGTGTGTTTTGAGAAACCATGTGCTTTAGTGATCGAAGATTGGGTTCATTTTTTGACAATTGAGTAGCTAATGTTGAAAAGAATTCTTCCACCTTGAATTGCATCAATAATCCCTCTAACATACCAAACCCAAAAACACTCTTCTTTCACAAGTTAGGTAAGGGTTTATTGAAAACCCATACTCCAAACCTTCCCACAGCCAACCTAAGCCTGAAACACCTTCAAAAAGGTCTGGAAAAGCCTAAAATTTCTAGAGATATCACTGCCCAAAAATATTTCTTTAAACCCTAGCACTAAACCACCATTTTCCACTTAAAAAATTACCATTTGACATCTAGAGCATCACCTAAAAACATTCTATTCACCTCCCTTGCATTCAAAACTTTGCACACATATTTTATAACCCTAAATAATCCTTTCCATCAAGTTATAGAAGCATACAGTGGGTGGAAGGCTTAATATCACATTTTAATGCACTCAAAACCCTTAAAATAGGGTATAAAGATCGACACTCAGTAATTGGCTTCTTAAATGCACAAAATCACTAGAAATCCAACCAAACCAAAACTAAAATGGAGTTAAGTTTTTTTCCCACTGAATTCCATCAAAAAGTGAGCACAATCACCTTGTATGAAACAGTATAGTTCAAGGAAACATCAGATCCCAAATTGCAAAAGGGTAGCAATATTTGATGGGGTATTAAGTAGAATCCATTGTGCTTATGAAATCTTCATCTAAACCTACAAGATCATGTTGGAACCCTCTACAATAACCTCTCTCATTTTTTGTTATATCGGAGTGGTTTTTTCGTTGTGTCTACTTTTCACTTGATGGAAAGTGTCAAATGCAAGTAGTGGAAAGTTGCAAAGTGGTGCAACTTTCATTATATAGCTCGTGTGATGAAAAAGACTATTTCAATGCATCTAAATATATATTTTTATGCTAGCCATGGTCCTCTTTCACACTCAAACACAAGGAATCACTCTGAGCTACTTCAACCGAATCGATCCCTTAAGGGTCTAAAGTGCAAAATGGCTACAAACCTTAGCATGTTTTTACTTGAATAATGTGATGCTTAGAAACTTCTTGCCTAATCCTATAAGATCATATTAGTCCCATTTACAATAACCTCTCTCAGTTTTTATTATCTCGGGGTGGTTTTCCTGTGGTGTCCAGTTTTCACTTCATGGAAAAAGTGTCAAATGCAAGCAATTCAAAGTTGCAAAGTCGTGCAACTTTCATTTTGCAATTCTTGTGACCAAATAGATTGTACCAACACATCTGAATAGGTATTTTTACACTATGCATGGTCCTCTTTCACACCCAAACATTCGGAATCGCTCTGAGTTACATTAAACCAGATCAATCCCTTGAGGATCTAAAGTGCAAAATGGATGCAAACTTCAACATGCTATTACTAAGACACCATGATACTTAGAAATTTATAATTTGATCCTATGAGATCATGTTGGGTACCTCTACAATAACCTCTCTCAATTTTTGTTATCTTAGAGTGGTTTTCCCATGGTGTCCAATTTTTAGTTGATGGAAAAAGTGTCAAATGCAAGCAGTACAAAGTTGCAAAGTAGTGCAATTTTTATTGTGCAACTTGTGTGACCACATTTCCAACATGTCCAAATAGGTATTTTTACACTAGGCATGGTACTCTTTTGCACCCAAATATGCGGAATTGCTTTGAGCTATGTTCAATCGAATCAATCCCTTAAGGGTCCAAAGTGCAAAATGGCTGCAAACTTCAGCATGTTGTTACTCAAATACCATGATGCTTATAAACTTATTGTTTGATCCTATGGGATCACATTGGGACCCCCTACAATAACCTCTACAATAACCTCTCTCAATTTTTTCTATCTCGGAGGAATTTTCCCATGGTGGCAAATTTTTACTTGGGGAAAAAGTTGTCAAATGCAGGTAGTTGAAAGTTACAAAGTGGTGCAGCTTTCATTCTACAACTTACGTGACCAAAAAGACTATTCCAATGTGTTTTAATAGGTATTTTTACACTAGGAATAGTCCTCTTTTTCACCCAAACATGCAGAATCGCTTCGAGCTACGTTCAATCAAACTGTTCCCTTAAGTGTCCAAAGTGCAAAATGGATGCAAACTTCAATAAATTGTTACTCAGATACTGTGACACTTAGAAAATTATCGTCTGATCCTAAGAGATCACATTATACCCCTCTACAATAACCTCTCTCAATTTTTTCTATCTCAAAGGCATTTTCCCATGGTAGAAAATTTTTTAGTTTTGTAAAATGCAAGTAGTTGAAAGTTGCAAAGTGGTGCAACTTTCATTTTGCAGCTTGTGTGACCAAACAGACTATTCCAATGCATCCGAATAGGTATATTTACACTAAGAAGGGTCTTCTTTCACACCCAAACATGTGGAATCACTTTGAGCTACGTTCAATCAGATCGATCCCTTAAGGGTCCAAGTACAAAATGGCTGCAAACTTCAGGATGTTGTTACTTGGATACTGTGACACGTAGAAACTTCTCGTCTAATCATATGGGATCATGTTGGAGCCCTCTATAATAACCTCTCTCAATTTTTTCTATCTCAGAGGAATTCTCCTGTGGTGGTGAATTTTTACTTAGAGAAAAAGTTGTCAAATGCAAGTAGTTGAAAGTTGCAAAGTGGTGCAACTTTCATTTTGTAGCTCATGTGACCAAATGGAGTGTTCCAACGCATCAAAATAAGTATGTTTACTCTAAGAATGGTCCTCTTTTGTACCCAAACATGCGGAATCACTCCGAGCTACGTTTAACTGGATCAATCCCTTAAGGGTCCAAAGTGCAAAATGGCTGAAAACTTCAGCAAGTTGTTAATTAGATACTGTGATGCTTAGAAAATTTTTGTTTGATCCTATGGGATTGAATTAGCCCCCTACAATAACCTCTCTCGGTTTTTTCTATCTTGGAGGCATTTTCCTATGTTAGAAAATTTTCACTTAGGGAAAAAGTTGTCAAATGCAAGTAGTTGAAAGTTGCAAAGTGGTGCAACTTTTGTTTTGCAACTCGTGTGAACAAAAGGATTGTTCCAACATGTTCAAATATGTATTTTTATATTATACATGGTCTACTTTCACACCCAAACATGTGGAATCGCTCTGAGCTATGTTCAACCGGATCGACCTCTTAAGGGCCCAAAGTGAAAAAGGGAAGCAATCTTTGATAGGCTATTACTCAAAAAATGTGATACTTACAAACTCTCCATCTGAGCCTATCTGATCGAGTTGGGCCCTTCTACAATAACCTCTCTCAATTTTTGTTATTTCAGATTTGTTTTCCTGTGGTGGCCAATTTTTATTTAATAGAAAAAGTGTCAAATGCAAGTAGTGTAAAGTTGCAAAGTGGTGCAACTTTCATTTTGTAATTCATGTGACCAAAAAAATTTCTCCAACGCATCTCAATAGGTATGTTTATGCTATGTATGGTCGTCTTTTGAATCCAAACACATGGAACTGGTACGAGCTACACTCAACTGGCTTTATCCCTTATGATGGCATGCAAAACAATCAAAAAGAGAAACATACGCATGACAGTTGATTAGAATCCATTCTTATTGACTTCTATTAAGTTCTAAGCAACTTAGAAGTAGATTCCTGAAATAGGTCTGAACTTTCTCATACAAGGGTTTAAGTGTAATATGTTGAAATAGGCCATTCCACCTATTGTTCAGGCTATGTCTCAGTGGAATGGGCCCAATGTAAGTAGGATAGGGAGTAGGAATAAGAAAATAGCATTGGTAAAGGAATTGGAAGAGATTACTAATGCTACCCCTATTGAAAATTTAGAATTGAGACCCCTTAAAAGCAAGGCTAGAAGAGGTGAAAAGAAGAAATTGCTTGAAAATAAGTTAGAATAGGTTGGAAATAGGGCAAGATTGTGGAGTTTGATGTGTTCAAAAGGTCTACAAGGATAGAGGAGGTCAAAATTATGTTATGGCATGATACCCTAGTTGGGAAAATAGGGGTTTTGAATGAAAAAAGAGAGGTTTGAGGGAGTAAAAGTGGGTAAATTCAGGAGGCAGCATAATTTGGTGGTCAATTAAAGTTTGTGCAGGAAAAATGAAGAATTTTGGAAGAGGTTTTGAGGTTGTATGAGGTTTGGGTTTGGGTTCAAGGGTTCAGTTTGCCAGTTTGGCCAAAAATTTTTGGAGGGGGGTTTGGTTCATTGGTATAAAAAACATGTAATATATATATTCAATCTAGAAGCATGAATTAGGATTAGAATATCACAAAACAACAAATAAACAACAAAACCACCATAAACTTGAATGTCATTTAAAATATGCATGATAAATATTCATTGTTGAAACTTGAATATTGGTAGCTTCATATACAAAGCCTATTGATGCTAGGGTTCAATTTGTATCATTTTGAAAAAGAATCCAATTGAGTAGAGTTATCAGCATTCTTCAGAAATCATAAGAATTTTTTTAGTACACTAGCCATTTTGATGTCTTCTTACAGTCTCAAACATTAATTTGTATCATTGTTATATTGGTCTTGAGAGTGGTAGCTTAATATAGCTCCACAATACAAAATCTAGTTTACTTGTGTAGTGTAATAGTGGCATAGACAGATTTTTCTTTCAAAGAACCAAAGGGTGACTGCATAATTGAAGTGTATAAACACATATCTTTTTGTAATATCAAGGATACTTTTTGAAACTTCCATGCATTGCTAATCTAAAAGGAAAAGTCTTTTTCCTAATTTGTATGCAGCCATGAGATTGTCAAAAAGAGAAAAACTTCTTGAATGATGCAAAGGCATGTCCTAGCAGTTATAACTCTTCACATGAGATAAGAGATATTCGAGAGTACATCAAGTCAGTGAGAAAAAAAAGTGTAATGTGTTTAAGTTTGTAGTATTCCTCTGTTTCTCTACAGATTTGTGATAAATTCTCAGTTTAATGATGCAAAACAATTTTTTTTAAAAGAAAGTTGTGTCACAATCTGCTTTCAATCTAACAAGCAAAAACGAAAGCTTAGCCTCTTGGAATGAAAATGCTTTTTTGCAAAATAAATGAATAAGAATGAGGTAGTTAAGGTGTTTGAAGTGATTTAAAGGTCACTTTTAGGGTTCCTGTGGGCGTGGGTCAAAGTCAAACTCCATAAAACATTAAAAAATGTTCAAAAAAACACTTTTTGGATGCCTAGGCATGCTGGTTTTTTCTTGGTTTTCCTGGGTTCTGTCTTAGTTCTACCCGGGTTCTCTTGGGTTTTGCCTAGGCGAACCAGACCCAAAAATGAAGGACCTTGGTTGAACCCATAGGTGGATTGAACCATGACCTGCACCAGGAGTGAACCAAGACCAGAACTAGGGCTAAAATAGAAGAACCCGGTAACATAGATAATGTGTCAAGAAGTTGACTACTTCATCTACTCTAAATATTATGTTTTGCAAGTGTTGTGAAGATTATGTATCCTTTGCTTAATTGAGTTGTTCCAATCAAATGATTAAATATATTGGAATCTTTTTATGAATCATTTCATGGAATACCAATTGAAAACGTGTTTTTTGCTTTTAGATAAAGTTGTTTAGCATCAATCAATTAATTTATTCAAGACAAACCATGAAGGACAACAATGATCAATGTTAGGGATAACCAATTAATAAGTATACACATGAATAAGTCAAGCATATACATGTGAATAAGGGAAGCACAAGTAGTCACAAACGCGTAAGCCTTGAAATATACACACGAATACATAGTATACACAACTTAATACAAAGTATATGCATGAATACAAGGTATACACATAAAAACACATAAGTCACAAAGTATACATTGGAACACACGTAAGTCACAAGGTATACATGTAAGTTGTAAAGTATACACTTGAATACACGTAATTCATATCTATTGAACCATGAATTTATAATGCAAATATGGACACCATCAATAAAAAAGATTTGTATTAACAAAATAGCCATGTACGCATACATCAATATATGTCGATATAAGTATAAAATATAGGTACAAAATAGGCATATAGGCTTACGAGAATGCCATATAGGCATACAATGTCAAATATACCCAATACAAAATATGTACAAAACTGCCATGTAGGCATACAACAAAGGACTTTGGAATCAAGAGTCATTTCTCTCCATGCTCTAGAAATAAATTATTTCACTTTTCTTGTCGATCCAATGGTGATAAGTCTGTCACTCATTTGTACTGTGTTCAAGGAGTGCTCATACTACTCCTCCTAGTGTTTAGTTCTTGGTGAAATTTTAACTGTTACAATAAGAAGTAAAGACATTAATATATAGAAATTGCATTATAAAAAATGATATATTTAACAAAATAATCACTTCCCAACATCTCACGATCACTCTCCATGAGGGAAATATTCTCATGGCCATGTTGAGGCATGCTCAAGCCCTACATAACCCATCCAAATAGAAATTAAACTATGAATCAATAATGGTTTGATTTTTCACTAGAACTAACATCTATAACAACGAATGTAAATTGAAATTTAGTAATTTGTGTCATACCTCCCCTGTCAGAGCCATTGAGGATTGTATAGTGGATGAAACACTGATCTCCATTGCCCTCGTAAAATTTGGAGGTGTTTCCACCTCCAACATCTAATAATTAAAAAAACAAATTATTCAATCACAAACACTACAATAGTGATCCATGTCATGACTTATAATCTATGAGATAATTAACAAAATTTTGAGTACTTATTAAAATATATATTTCCAACTATCATGTTTAGTATTTTCCCTATCCATATGGTGATCCCACAATAGTGGTTTACAATTTTTGGCCAAACTGGACACTTAAATATTTTTTTTAACTAAATCTTCACTTTCGGGCACCTATAGTGGCTAAACCATGAGGAATTTGAAGATGATGCAAACTAAAGTTTCGTGAAACTTTGTCTATAGATTCTAAATATATTTTTTTCAAATTTTTTGGAATCAAATTGCACTTTTTTTTCCATCTCCCTCAAAAACTATTTTTTTTCAAAAACCAACATTTTTAAAAAGTGACACTCACCGTATAACGCATAACATTTTTTCCATAGAGGATAAAATTATAATTCTTTCAAATTTAAATTCATAACTCTAATATCTAGTGCTTCTAATTGGTTAGATAGTTTTTATTGAATATTTTTTCTTTAATCAAGTTTCGAATTCAAACCAATTATAATTCAGACATAGCGTGATCGTATAACATGTAACTTTTTTTGTATGTATCAAAATTCATTTTTTTTTCTTTGTTGGATCAAGGACTTCAATATCTAGTGTACTAATATTTTAAAACTTTTTTCTTGATAATATGCTATTTTTTCACATGTGTAGAACAGAGAGCTTGACTTTCAGTGAAAAACCTACATTCACGAGAAATAAAAAATAAATATAATAATTAAATTAAATTAATTTAAAATTATACTTTTGGGAAGCTTATAATAAGGACTACATACTTACAAAAATAAATTTTAAATGAATTCATTTGATCCCCCAAAAGGTAAATCAAAAGTGGTTTTTTATCAGCATTTTGATAGGTGTAAAGGATACTCTATTATAGGTATGGTTTAAAAGTAGCGAGGTTCTATCCAAGGGGGTTTGATTTAAGGTAGTTTGATAAAACCCTATTCAATTGGAATTATTTAAATGGAACCTTTTAAGGCTTAAATTATTATATTTTCTAAAAATATGTGATTTCAACAAAAATCAGTTCCTCCTAGAAATTGTAAACCAACTTTGTGGGATCACCCCATATCTTGTTCGAAAGCATGTGTTTTTAGGCTTTTACCCATAGCAACAAGCCACTAAACTGTTTGATAAAATGCTTTCATAGACATGTACGATAACTATGGTGGCATAGAGAAGGCAGTGAACTGTTTGAATAAATGCCTTAAAGAAATGGGGTCTCGTGGTGATGGAATGTTGTTACAAACAAATGCACATCATTAAATTCCATCACCATAAGACCACATTTATTTCATGCATTTTTTAGATATTTCATTTCCTTCTCTATGGTATTATTGCTTACTATTATGCTTTGAGAAAAACTTCTCCAAGCATCCATAGTTTGTTGGAAGGCACCTATTTTAGGCTTTTAGCCATAGTAGCAAGGAAGTGAGTAGTTTGATAAAATTATTTGTTACACATGTATGGAAAATGTGGTATCATAGAAAATGTGGTGAGTTGTTCGAAGAAATTCCTCCAATAAATTTGGTCTCATGGTGATGGAATGGCATTCCATCACCATGAGACTGCATTTCTTCAAGGCATTTTTTTGTACTACTAACTGCCTTGTCTATGCTATTGCTTACTATTATGCTTTGATATATTTTTTCCAAGCATCCATAGTTTGTTGGAAAGAACCTCTTTTAAGCTTTTAGCCATAGTAGTGAGGCAATGAACTGTTTGATAAAATTCTTTGGTAGACATGTATGGAAAATGTGGTAGCATAGAAAAGGTGGTTAGCTGTTTGAAAAAGTGATGCAAGTGCACCTTTACAAGAGCATGCCTCCATGAGGAAAATTTAGGATTTTGAGGTTGTATAGGTATTTTCATGATGTAATAGGGCTTAAATAGCCATTTTTGAGTTTCTAATGGTCTTTGGTAGTCATTTTAGGCATAAATTGTAAAGTTGTAGAATCTTAACAAAAGTTGTCAATCAATGTTGTAAAAATGCAAAAAGGTGACAAGCAAATGTAATTGGAAGTTGCTCCTAGACTTATTACTTATGCTATGTGAAATAATTGCATCACTTCTTATGTTGACTTTCTAAACAACTATATTGCAGTTGAAATTTTGTCATCTATCAACATCTAGTTATTATTTATGGAATGTGAAGTAATGGTTTGAGTTTAAATGATGTACAATGCAACGTAATCAATGATATGAATATAAACTACACAAATCTATTAAGTACAATTTATTAGTTAAACTCTTTATTCTATTACCTATGTGTAGGTTTGGGTAAATCCATTGGCACTAGGGGGTGTTCCCTTGAAACCTCCAATATTAGCCTATTCAACATACAAAATCACATATTAAAATACCATTCATAAAAAAATGCTATTAACATGTAATAAATTTATAATTGTTTACTAGTTGCATACCCCACCGATAGGTGTACTGCAGAAATAAGTAGGTGTTGGGTCGGTGTATCCATTATCAATAGTGTGACCCTACAAGTTTATTAAAATCATAAAAATAAATTAGTTAATCTTGCATTTCAAAATAAAAATTTAATAAATTAAATTCAATGAACATGTTATATTTTACCTGAATATCAATGCCATACATGTCATGCAAAATTTCAGCTGCCCTCTCCATCTCCATAGCTACAAATGGATCTTGTGTAGTAGCCTCTTGAGTGTCGATGGGGCCATATGAACAAGTCACCTCACAAGATTGACACACATGGGATCGAAGCCCAGCTCTCAAAGACTCCCCTAGATTGTCTACAGAGTCTCTACATCAGCACTCTCCTTCGCGATAGAAGGCATGATGATGTGCTCATGGGGTGGCCTAGTGAGAGGTCATCTCGCTTGCCGTGTAGGATCCGACTGTGCACTGGTTCTATCTTGTGCCGACCCCCCACCTCTTCACTGTAAGGCCCTCATATAAAAATAATTTGGGATTTTGTTCAAGATGAAATCAACATATAGTTTCCTAAGGAAATACTATGGGACTTCACAGTTGTTGCACAGTGGGTAATCAAAAATCATGTACCACCTATCATAAAAAAGTTCCTAATTTGTTGGTGGTGGCACCAATGAATATGAAACCTTTTTGCATTGAGGATAAGATTTTAATTTGTGTGTGGGTCAATGAATAATGAGCACAAATCACCTTTTGTAATTTTTAAATCCTTTACACCTTGATATGATAATTTATCTGCGTACTATGCCCTAGCCACTTGCCTCCTATCTTGCCATTGAGTTGTTTTTTTACTAAATGAATCTACTATTTTTAACATATCTTTCAATGAAGTTTCTAGGGTCATTCTTTCTATGGTTTAATTGTTTGGATTTCTCAACCTCTTGATTAAATCCTTAATTTGGGTTTTGTTGTTCTCAATTTCACTCATTAAATTTTGTTGAGTGCCAGGAGGGTGTTGAGGGATTGGTGGAGGAGGTTTTTGTTGTGGTTTATTTTTTTGTTGAGGATTTTGAGGTTTTGTAGGTTGATTTGCATCTCCTACAAATTAAAAAAAATAAAAAATCAAATACAACCTAAAACTAACAAATTCAACCTACAACTAACAAATTCAAAACAAAAGAAAACAATCCTTACCTCTCACACTTCTTCGTCGATGTGGCAACATCTTGGTGATGAAATAGCAACCGTTGATGAGGAAATCCATAAATTTTCTCCTCCTAGAATGTGAGCTTGGAATAATGGGGGGTTTGGCCATAAGCTACAAACAAAACACAATGAAAAAAAAATGAATTCGTTTTACTTTGTTTTGCTTTTATTAGGTCATAACGCGAGCCCGTTCTAATGCACTCATGTTACAGGCTTGTGTTGGTTGAGCCTCAGGCTCGACACACCAATCCATAATGTGAGCACGTTATTACGTGCTCATGTTATGAGTTTTCAACTTTTTAAAAAAAGTGGCCACAAAATTGCTACCCATCTTCATACACCTACCCAGATGACGCTTGGTATTTGAGACAAATTTAAGATTGAGGTCTCTTTACCTTATTGACTTGAATCCTTTTTAGCTTACTAGCCTTGTTTTTATGATTTATTTTTATTATTTTTGGTATTGTGTTGATTATGTGTTTTGATTTGTTTTCTTTCCTTGTACATCTTTTATGTGTCTACTTGGTATATTCTATGTGTTTTCTTCATGTTCTTTGCATGTTTTCTTCATGTATTTTATGTGTTTGTTTTCTTTATGGTTGTGTTGTGTAGGCTTTGCATCTTACTCTTGTGGATGGATGAGATCCTAAGTTGGGGGATTGCACACCCCTCAACTTGATGTCATCTTATTTTTTAGCATTTTTATTTCCTTTAGTGCGAGTATGAATGTAAGATCATACTATCACTAAAGTGGGGGCTAAATGTAGCATAAAAAATTATCACCCTTATGACATTAATTGTAAAAATAATTTACTCATTTTAGGGCCAAATGAATAAAATATATTTAAATCCCTGTCATCCCTAGAAATTTAAGCCAAAAAGTACTATCATAGGTGCTAGGTTTCCCTAGACCAAAAAGAAGATTTTTAAATATTTAAAATTTTGATTCACAACCTTTTATGATTTGAAAATGACCCCAAGTCGTCCCCTACCCAAAAATATTCATTAAAATGCATATATAAGCATATTTTTCTCTCATTTTTGAAGATTAGAAATCAATTTAGAGAGAGGGAGATCAATTAGAAGGAAATTATGGAGAAGAATTAAGTTATCCTCTACATGCTAGCTTCAATAGTCTATTGTGTATGTGAGCTAACATTTTGCAGGTCTATCAAGCAATCAAGGTGTTCATCAATCAACTTGTCTGTGGCATATCTTTTTCAAGTATTTTTACATCAAGGTAACATTATCATTTGTAATTTATCAATTTTAGTCAATTATTATTATTTTAACCTTTGTCTAGCCTAGGGCATGCCATCTTAATCATCATCAATTATTGTATGTGGAGGTAAAAATATCAAAACAGGGTTTGACTTAGGCAAGCCCCTATACAACACAACCTTTTCTCCTATTTTCATGTGTGTAGATAGATCTAGATGTTTCAACAAGTGACAATCTCAAAAAATAGAGTGTAGACCTTAATCCACATCTTAAAACATTAAGTTTCAAAAAATAAAGACTTTATTCTACAGTGTATCATGCCCTAGACCAACCAATTCATACTCAAATTCACAGTCTAGGTTTGTCACTATTGTCATTCCTCAAATCTAGGTCAATTTTGCTACTTTCCTTTTTTGTCTGTGTGATAAATTACATATTTAGATCTAGGATTACATGTCAAACATGCCTATAAAATCACACACCAAATATGTCTTCCTCGTACCACTCAATATAACATAAACCATAGGAGGTTGGCTCTTCCTTGTGGCAAAAAGCTAATCATAAACCTCAGTTCTAGTTTTTGTTTAAATGTTGAGTCAAGTGAAAAGGAGATAATTTTAGTTAACCTAATTGAACTTAGGATCAATTTTCCTACTCTACACTAAATAGGTACAACTCCCTTTTATCTAAACCATGAATAGCAAATTATTCTTGAAATATGTTTCAATAAGTTCTATCCATGTCTATACTTTTAGCTAGATAAAATATTTGAAGAAAAAATAGAAAAAGTATGAATTATTTTATTCCATGCTTATTCTATTCTACTTGTTTTTTTCCTACTAATTTTAATTTCATATTGTTTCTCTATTTTAATATAGTAAAAAAATATTTTTCAATACATTTCTTGATTAAAATTGCCTCAAATTTTCACTTATATAATTGTGACAATGGAAAAAGTACACATTTTCCTTGCTTGATTTGGGAATAATTAATGACAAATAGGACTTAACATCACCTTGGTCTAGTGTTGTAATGTGTTTCACACATTCACAAAAGGTCTTGGGCCCTTTTTGAGCAAAATAAACCTAACTTTTCCATAATTTAATGTTGTAAAGTGTATTTATTTACACCTTCACATTAAATTTATGAGGCTTGTAAACTAAAGTGGACCTAATCTAGTGTTTTAATGTGTTGTACACATTCACATGGTATTTTGGGCCCTTCTAATCTAAATTGACTTAATTTTGCCTACTTTCACATTGAATCTTGGGCCCTCTTGCATTTATGACCTTAATATCATCATTAATAGGCCCCTAAGACCCTATATTGTGCATCACAAGGCATATTTCAATCAAAATCCTAACAATATTGACAAATAAACTTAATTTATTAACACCTGACACTTTCTCTCTCCAAAAAGCCCCTGTGGGACCCATATGCCACCTTGGGCATATGAGTCCCACCTAGGTGGGACCCATATGGCACAAATGGCTTATGAATCCCATTTAGCCTATTTTTAAGGTTTTGAGTAGGAAATTTGGGTTTTAAGTTCAAATTTCATGAATGTTAGCCTGTGGAATCCAATTAACAGGATATTAGATGGATTGTCTATATAAATGAGGTCTCAAATCATTATTTCATATAAGCCTTCATGATATCAAGTCAAGCACTCAAGAGTTGAGCATTCCAAGAATTTACAAGATCATCAAGAGAGCATTCAATATCATTTCTAAGGTATTCAAGGGCATAATTCTTCATCAATTGTTACAACAATTCAAGATCCATCATCATGTCAAAATTATCAAGCATCAAGCATGCTATTGATCTAGTGTTATGATGTTGCATTCAAGATCCAAGGTCAATCATTGTTCTACACTTGTCTCAAGATCTTGATGTACATTCTTCATGGTCATTTCATGTTAGAAATTGCAAATTTACAAAGCATCATTTACAATGCATCAATCTAGGTATCATTGCTCATTTGGTTTAATTACCTTAAATGGGTTTGACCAAGGCAAACCCCTATTCACTAACAATCAACAAGTTTTTCTTCTCTTTACTTGTGTGATTGTAGATCTAGGTGTCTTGGAGCATGAAGGAACTTTGAATATTGGAGAAATTTGTTGGAGTTTTCCACTCATTTGCAAGGTTGTAATCTTCACCAAAAAGTCACCTATAACCTTGAAATTAGGGTTTGAGATCCATAAATTAATTGGGAAGGACAGAGTAGACATTGAATACCAAATTGAGACTTTGAAATTTTGAAAAACCCTAACTAGACTCATATGCTAGTCCTAGAGTATAAGTCCCATTTTAGGTCACTTTTTAGATTTTGAAAGTTTTAGATATTCTTTTTCCATAAACTAGTTCCTACACAAGAACCCAAATCTATGACTAATACAACCAGACTAGCGTATGAGTCCTAGTAGGCCTAAATTTTTTGGTTATTCAGCATTTTAGGCCTCCCTTCAAGTTGTCCCAAGTTGGCAGGTGCTCCTTTATATTTTTCTAGTTTAGTGTTCTAATTTATTTGCATTTATAATTCATTTAGTGAGGTTTTATCCATCATTGATTTCAATCATTAGATCTTGCATTTCATACATCTTTCCAAGCCCTAGCTTGGTGGTAAACCCCTCATTCAGTCTCAATTAATCTCTAAACATACCCTAGGATACCCTATTGTCAGATCTCTTCCTCTTTTGCATTGAGATCTCTAGGGTTATCCTTGAATGAGATAATTGGAAAGTGGATTTGCTCTATGTCCTAAACGATATGAAAGCATCTCCACCCATTTTCCATTGTTTTATTTTGGTGAATCTACATTTAGAACATCATAATTCTTATTTGGAGTGTATCATCATCCTAGATCTTGTTTGTATCAAAATTGCATTGGGGTTTGTATTAGTTAATTGGCATTCTAGGGTTTCTAATTCTTGCATTAGTGAAAGTGCATATAGGTTGCATCTTTTCATCTCAAATCATCTCAAATCATATGAAAACTACATTTACATTTAGTCTATAGATCATGCAAACCAAAAAGTATAGAAAACACTAATTTCTTGAAAATTATGAAAAAATCCCTAACTAGGACTCACACTCCTTTGGGAAATTTATTCCTAGTCCAGATTTTAAACTACCTTTTACATCACTAAAAAACTCATTTACATGCTTCCTAAGCTTGCTAGTAACATATAGTATAAGTCTGGAAAGTTTCGGTAACTTTTTTTTTGTGCATCTAGGGCAAAAACATCAATTTAGGGTAACTTCATTTTTGAAATCATTTCAATAGAAAAAATCATAAGATCTGAAAATGTTCACATTTTTGAAACTTTGCATCATAGGGATAAAAGTACTTTCACTTTTGCATATATACAATGTTTACATTCATAAAACTTTACATAAGTTTGATAAAAAGTGCTTTTCGGTTTTGGATATACAATGTTTGCATTCTTAAAGTTTTTCATACATTGGTTAAAAGTACTTTTCATATTTGGATATACATTGCTGACATTCTTGAAGCATTGCATAAAATGGTTATAAGTGCTTTTCATTTTTGTTCAAACAATGTTAGTACCTTACCTTTCTAGGCATGCTAAGAAAAAGTTAATATGCCCTTCCTATGAGAGTGTTTTAGTGAAAGAGAATACAACGTTAGACAATCCTAACGATCATATTTTTTCTTCTCCTAATATCTCTCCTATTTGTTAAGAAGATATTTTGGTGTTAGAAGAACCAATCAATGAGAGTTTTGAGAGTCCTAGTTGTTTCTCCCCTCTTACCTATCTTAGTGGGGAAGACATTGATGAACAAGAGGATACAACCATAGGTAATCATAATGATCACATAACCCAACAAGAGACCATTGAAACTTCAACTAGTCTACATCCATCTCCCAACATATTCCCCTCTTGTGATAATATTGTAAGTTATGAGGATATGTTGGTGTTAGATAATCAAGCCTTTAAGGTCTATGAACCCCCTCTTTATGTTTCTTCCCCTACTTATCCTATTTTGGAAAACATTATGGGACAAGGGAGTGAAAATTTGGAAAATCTTGACAATCACATTTGTTCTTCTCCTAGTATCTTTCCTAGTTGTGAAGAAGATACTTTGATGTTAGAAAATAAAATCGATGAAAGTCATGAGAGTCTTAGTTTCCCATCTTCCCCTAAGAAATAAATTATTGAACAAGAGAATGCCATCATTGATAAACAAGACAATTCAACCATTGATCATTCTCGTACATGTAATGAAGTCATTTGGAATAGTTCCAATCCTTGAATGTCAAGAAAATTTGGTTTGTAGGTCTTCTAAAAAATCTCCTAGGGAGGATATCATGGTACAAGAAAATGATAATAATAGTGATGTGACTTCCTTGGATTATGGTGAAAAGATAAAACTAGATTTCCCTTTATTAGAAATATATCAAACCAAGACCAATGAGGTTATGAATGCACAAGTTCCTATTAGATCCTCATCGATTAATGGACCTCCTACATATACCATGGGGCATCCTAAGAATCCTCTAATCCTTTACCCACCTTCACACAAACCTCAAACTCAAAACAAACCCAAACTTATCCTCTACCCACCTAATAATAATGTTTTGCAGCAGTCGAGTCATACTACCATTGCTCATACATATAATATTAGAAACAATCTACAACCAAGAAAAGCACCTTCAACATGTATCCCTCCCATTTTCTAATCCTATCTTGTCTAGTCCTCCTCATTTTCCTTCACATAGTGAGGAGTATGATTTTGTTGAACAACTTAAGAATACTCCTACAAAGATATCCCTATGGGACCTAATTCAAAATTCACCTAATTATCACACTATGCTTCAAACAGCTTTGCAACAAGTTGTGGTCCCCTCTAGTTCAAATCCGAATGACATAGCAACAATGATCCAAGGAATAAATGCTGACATTGTTTTCCACCAAAGTGAACTCCCCCAGGTTTGGAAGTGCAAAAACAAAATGGGGAATGTGCATGATCATGATGGGCCAAAAAGTGGCAATATGATGGGTATGTGGCTGACGACTTTTTTTTTACTAAAATTTGATGAAACAAAAAGGGTTTTTAAAGGATATTCTAAGATTTCCAGCAATATAAATTATGCTTCACTTTTAATTTAATAAGTAATTATTATTCATTTTCTATTCAAATTATGACTAAAGTGTTGATTGATATGCTGATTGAAAAAAATTTATAACTTTCAAATGGTATCACATTTTTTGAATCCGAAACATGCATCACACTATGCTTTGTATACTATAGGATTAAAAAAATAAAAAATGAATTTCATGAAGTTTTGACCAAGTTAAGGTGGTCAGACATACAATTTTTTATATTTTCTAAAAGTTGTAATAAAAAATTCATAATTAATTAAATTTACTTGGAAAAAATTACAAAAATATATGCATCACATCGGGACATGAGTCCTCTACTTATATCTAAAATATTATAAAAAAATATTATCATTTTATTGTGGTTAGGGTGGTTAGACAAACACCTACTTATTTTTTCCCTGGAATTTAAGTACTACTGCATTGAAATTTCAAATTTTCACCAAATAGATTTGTTTTCTTTTTAAACAAACTTAGTAGTTTAGAAACTACATTGAATTTTCTACAGATTCTATTCTTACATATTTTTGAAATAATATAGATAACTTATTCAAAATTTTATGTCAAGTTGCTTAACTCTGATTTTTCTAAATTTTTTGCCACTTAAGTGCCTATTTATTCCATATGATACTACACATACCCAATGATGATTTCATGGTAATCGTTTGCTACAAAATAATTGGCATAAAGAAAACCCTTTTCAACAATGGCTTCACTCTTAATGTGTGTAGTGTGAACCTTTTGGATAGGCTTGGTGTGGATAAATAAAAAATTCAACCTGATTCTTTATTTATTAAGGGATTTGACAATGTAAGAAAACAACTACTTGGTGTGATCACTTTGCCTATTACAACTAGAAAGGTCACATTAGAAACACCGATCCATGTTATTCCTCATGATTTTTCATATAATATCCTTTTAGTTAGACCATGGACTCATGCAATGGGGTTCCTTCTACCCTTCATTGTAAAATAAAGTACATCTATGAAAATAAAGTGTACACACTTGAAGTTGACCCTGACCCAAACAATTTCTTAAACATTGAGAGAAACAAGGAAAATCCTTTGAAAATATGGACACCAACTACAAAAGTAGAACCCATGCAAGAACAACAAAAAGATAGGTGTTCTAAACCCGTCACAATTATATCACTAGATGATTTGGGATCATTGAATTTTGAACCAACATTCATGGGTGAATACAAGATCATAAACAAAGAGTCTAAATAGGGAAAATAAAAAAGAATTAATGTCAACATAAATTTAGAAGACCCTTCAGAACCATCCACCTCAACCACTTTAAAAGAAAAAGAAAATTGCACAACAAACTCTGATGAACTTAATTATGAGCAACCACCGAATCCAAAAGTGATGAAGAATCTTTATGGAAAAGGTTATGAAATGATGAAACAACTTGGTTATAGTGGAAAAGGATGCAGTGGTAGAGAACAAGGTATATGTGTCCCTATAGAGCCTAACACACAAGAAAAGACTAGTGGTCTTGGTTTTTTCCTCTCGAAAGAAACAAACAAGCCTTCACTTAACATCAACACTATTACAAAAGATTCCTCTAAGCCAACTTTACCATAGTAGACATGAAAAAAAAAGAAATCTTTGCTTAGTGTCAATGTCATCTCACAAAACACTAATGATTTTAATTTGATAGATTTTACACCCCCTGCAAAGGTGAGGACAAAATCTCGCAATCTAAAGAGTCCTGTGTAGGTATGACACCTTGTATAGTAAGCAAGAGATATCTTTGTCACAAAATAAAGGAACATTTTCTACCTTTGATCAAGAGAGTATCTTGTCGAGACTCCTCCAAGATCGTTTGATCTCCCTCCCTCCAAGAACATGAAATGAATTTTTCTACAAGAGTTCATATTGTGCATATCACAAAGTTCATGGTCATTCTACTAATGAATGTGAGGCTTTAAGTAACAAAATTCAACATCTTAGGGACTGTGACCTGCTCCTCCTTATGTTGAAGCACCTAGTTCCTCTAGTTGAAACTTATTTTCATCCTATTCAGCTCATCCTTGTCCTACACTAAGTGGGGGCAATGGGTTAGTTAGCCTTGTCCTCCTATGTCACTTGACGTTGTCTCTTTTGGCTAGTTGACCACCTTTCATGTACATATAAGAGAAAGCTTGGGATGTGGATGACATGCCTTAAGTTGGCTTGCATGTGACATACTTATTCATGATGTAGTTCGATTCAGAAACATATGACTTGGAATAGGGCTTTCCAAATAAGCTTTCATGTCTTCTACTTTAAAGCAGTTTCTCATAGCAATGGTGTTAGCAACTACTTTAAATTTGGAGCATACATCGACACTTATGCTTCATTGTGCATGATTTTATTTCTTCTTCTCACATGCATCCTTTTCTTGGTGGTGTCATTGTGTTTGATTTCCTCCGAGAGTGTGATATTCCTTTGACTTGTCCTCTCCTAGAGATATTAGGCATGGTGTTCTCTAAGAAGAGACCTTACATGAACTAAGAAAAATACCTTTGAACATACCTTACACTATTTCACATGGCGTCATCTTGTTTGTTCATGAGTTCCAAGAATACAAAGTTTTTCTTGCCTCATGAAGCTTGAAGTTCATTATTTATTCATGAGCTCTAAGCATACAAAGTTTTTCTTGTCTCATGAAGGTTGAAGATAATTATTGTGTGGCACCTTATCAAGGTTATTGGGAGGTATATCTTTGGTATGGTTTGACAGGAAGCCAATCTAATGCATGACTTTCCCTTAGCCACTCGTGTGAGTGTGTGAGTCCACACCGACTATGTGTGTATGTGTCTCACCTTCTTGGATTACTCACCCACTGGACAAGTTGAAGTTTAATTGCCTCAGAGTGAGTGTGCATTTTTGGATAGAAAACTTAGATATGATCCACATCATGTCAAAAAAATAGTCAAGGTTTGATCCACCTCTTCTTATTTTTGCTTGTTTTTGTTTTTCTCTCTTTTTATTGACATTGCATGAATGTGTCTCTTGATGCCGCATATTGTACACATTGTGTGTGTCCTGTTGTGCTTATTTTAGCTTGACTTAGGATCTTTGATCTTGGCAGCTTGACCACCTCCTCAATCTTTTTCATCCTAAACCATTTGCATCGATACACTTGCACCCCTCTTGAATGTCTACTTTGGTGTGAGTTTGAAACAAGTTCACTCTCTCACTAAAGTGGGGGGTAAATGTGTCAATAGAAAAAGTATGCCTTTTCCTTGCTTGATTTGGGAATAATTAATGACAAATAGGACTTAACATCCCCTTGGTCTAGTGTTGTAATGTGTTTTACACATTCACACTAGGTCTTGGGCCCTTTTTGAGCTAAATAAACCTTACTTTTCCTTAATTTAATTTTATAAAGTGTATTTTTTTACACCTTCACATTAAATTTAGGAGGATCGTAAACTAAAGTGGACCTATTCTTGTGTTATAATGTGTTGTACACATTCGCATGGGATTTTGGGCCCTTCTAAGCTAAATTGACTTGATTTTTCCTTCATTTGATGTTGTAAAATGTATTTATTTATACTTTCACATTGAAATTTGGGCCCTCTTTCATTTATGACCTTAATAATATCATTAATAGGCCCCTAAGACCCTATATTGTGCATCCCAAGGCATATTTCAATCAAAATCCTGACAATATTGACAAATGAACTTAATTTCTTAACAACTCGACACGTTCTCTCTCCAAAAAGCCCTTGTGGGACCCATACACCACCTTGGGAAAATGATTCCCACCCAAGTGGGACCCATACACCATAGATGGCATATGAGTTCTATTTGGCCTATTTTAAAGGTTTTGAGTGGGATTTTAAATTTCATGAATGTTGGCCCATGGGATCCAATTAATGAGATATTAGATGGATTTCCTATATAAATGAGGTCTCAAATCATTATTTCATATAATCCTTCATGATATCAATCAAACACTCAAGAGTTGAGCATTCCAATACTTTACAAGATCATTAAGAGAGCATTCAAGATCATTTCTAAGGCATTCAAGTGCATAATTCTTCATCAATTGTTGCAGCAATTCAAGATCCATCATCATGTCAAGATTATCAAGAAACAAGCATGATATTGAGCTAGTGTTGTGATGTTGCATTCAAGATCCAAGGTCAAGCATTGTTCTACACTTATCTCAAGATCTAGATCTACATCCTTCATGGCCATTTCGTGCTATATTGCATAT
Source organism: Sequoia sempervirens (assembly GCA_007258455.2). Lineage (NCBI taxonomy): Eukaryota > Viridiplantae > Streptophyta > Pinopsida > Cupressales > Cupressaceae > Sequoia > Sequoia sempervirens. The sequence continues at coordinate 352,561,177 of VDFB02373365.1, forward strand.
TTACAAAGTATCATTTGCAAGGCATCATTCAAGGTATCATTTTTCATGTTTCACATCCCATATTTAATGTTTCATACCCTCATTTCATTACATCTCATAATTTAATTTAATTACCTTAAAGGGGCTTGACCAAGGAAAACCCCTATTCACTAAAAATCAACAAGTATTTCTCCTCTTTACATGTGCGATTGCATATCTAAGTGTCTTGGAGCATGAAGGACCTTTGAATATTGGAAAAAGTTGTTGGAGTTGTCCACTCATTTGCAAGATTGTATTCTTCATTAAAATGTCACCTATAGCCCCGAAATCAGGGTTCATATTCAAAATGTAATTGGGAAGGACATAGTAGACATTGAAGAGAATTTAGAAATTAAAGTTCTAGTAAACCCTAACTAGAATCATACACTAGATTCTTGTCACATGAGTCCTAGTTTAAGTCATTTTTTAATTTTTTGCAGTTTTAGATACCCTTTTTCCAGAAACTAGTTCCTGCAAAGAAAACTAGATTTGTGACTGATATGCCCAGACTAGAGTATGAGTCCTAGTAGGCATAAATTTTAGGTTATTCAACATTTTAGGACTCCATTCAAGCTCTCTTAGGCTTCCAGGTGATCCTCTGTACTTTTCGAGTTTATTGTTTTGGTTTATGTGCATTTATAATTCATTTAGTGAGGTTTTATGCATCATTGAGTTCAATCATTAGATCTTATATTTCATACATTTTTCCAAGCCATAGCTTGGTGTTGAACCCCTCATTCAGCCTCAGTTAATCTCTAAACATACCCTAGGATACCCTATTGTCAGATGTATTTCTCTTTTGCATTGATATCTTTAGGGTTATCCTTGAATGAGATAATTGGAAAGTGGGTTTGCTCTATGTCCTAAACCAGGTGAAATCATCTCCACCCATTTTTTCATTGTTTCAATAATAGCTACAAGATTATATGAAAACATAATGTTTAAATGTTTATAGATATTGTAGACACATAAATTAGCTCATACTTGACCACACTTCACCTTACCTTATTCTAGTAATTAATGAATTAAATAATTATAATTTATTTAATTAATTTATCCTTTACCTTTATCCCCCACCTTAATTAAATAAATTTATAATCTTATCTCCCAAATCCTCCATCTCTATCAATTAATTAATACCTAGACTTAATTGAATTATTTTGGATAATTGATCCCCATTACCATTTTTCCTAATATTTAATTCCAACTCACTCTAAATCATTGTCCATTCAATCCATCTACATGGATCAAGATATAAACTATCCATCATTTGAAAAGTTTCCTAATCTACCTACTCTAGTACCCTTTTCCACACATGTGTGAACATATCTCTTACACATGTGAAGCCAACCTACCTCTTACACATGTTGTAAGGTAGCCACCCTACCTCTCCCTTATCACATTTATGAGCCTCCCTATGTGCATGCTCACATATGTGTGAGCACACTTATCTCTTACACCTATGACACATGGAATTCTCATGCCTCCATATTTTGACACTTGTTGCAAGGTTAATCCTTTTATCCCCTCACTCAATATCAGCCCTCCATCTCATATTACATCTTGACCCTCCATTTCCACTATCAAGAATCTACAAATGAAGGAATTATTATGCCTTGCATAACCACCCCACTTTTTTTTGGATCAAAATGGGTCCCCCTTTTCTCTTTCTGGTTTCTTTTTTGCTTTTTCTCTTAGGGTTCTTCAGGTTTTCTCCTGAGTTTGGGATTTTCGATCCCATTCGGATTTCCCTAGATCTCGCTCGAACTCTGGCTGAACGTTTGTTGTTTGGGGATTTTCGGTCTTCGCGGAATTCCACGTGGACCGGATTTTCCCGATGTCTTCTTTTTCCTAGATTTTCCCGATGTCTTCTTTTTTCCAGATTTTCTCGATGTCTTCGAATTTTTGTGGATTTCCTCCTAGTCTGGATTTTTGCGGATTTCCTCCCTATCTTGATTTTTACAGTTTTCTATCTCCTCTATATTTTCCCAAAATCCATCATCCCCTATTCTTTCCGAGTTTTCCGGAATGTCTTCTCCTTCGCGAAAATATGTCCCGTGCAGATTTCCCTGGAATCTGGTGAAATGTCAAGAAATATGGAGAAGTGGGACTAGTTGACAAATGATGATGCATTTTATGAATAATTGATGCTATTTTGAGATCTCACATGTTTTTTCTTGTTTGATAATAATTGAATTAAGCTTCTAGTGGGTGTTTTCATGTTTATTCTGCTAGAATCTGCCTGACTCGAAATTCTCTGAAATTCCTCCTTGGCTTGGATTTCGCAGGTTGGCCTAAAACCTAAACTATTTGTATGATCATTTTGTTTGAGAATTTAACTACACCTTACTAGCATGGGATTCATTTCAATGACATTTTTGATTAATTGACTACTATTGGTATGATATTTAATGTGGCTTTCTTTGTTGAATGTGGGAGTAAACCCTATACATGATGATATTTGCCAAGGGAGCTCAGTTGGAAGGAATTCCTCTGTCTAGTTGGTCATGAAAATCAGCTAAGGTAAATGTTGGCAAGACTTTTCTATTCTCTTACCGACTGGTGGCTCGACTCTGACTATTCAAAATCCAAAGAATTAGAATACTCCCCATTGTGCATCTTCATCAATGTATGGTCTTGGCGAAGTCTCCATGTCTCACCAACCACTATCAAGAGATGATCCTTTCGGCATAAGGTGTTATCCCTGCTAAGATGTTTCAATGAGTTAGCGAAGTCTCACCGACTAAGCAAAAGGGTCTAACACTTCGGCGTGAGTAGTTCCCTTCGGTATGTGCTCTCACCAAACGCCGGAAGTCTTGCCGACAGGGAAGGGTCCACATATCGGCAAAGCAACATAGCATCGCCCAGAGGTCTAGTTGAATGGTGGATGTCTCACTGAAATAAGGTGTTGGTAAGACTACGAAGGAAATGAAGGGGATCACTATATACTCTCATCAAACGAGAAAGGTCACAAAGACAAAAGTGGCATCGACAGGAGTCATCTTCTTTGACATATGGTCTCAGCGAATTCATAAAGACACACCGACATGCCACAAAAGGATTCTATCAGTGGTCTTTGGCGAAAGAACCAGTATGTCATGGCAACAAAAGGGTGAACTAGTAAAGCTTTTGCCAAGATATCGGGTATCTATGGGACATCTTCCTGACAAAGGGATGTTATAGTGAAGTGCATGCAACGAGGAAACCCATCTCGGTGTGACTACATCAGATGTCTCCCTGAAATGGAAAATCTTCTTGGGATGATACTTTCGGAAAGACGTCTACTTGAAGTGAAAGATCTTACTGAAGGATCAATCTTTGGTATGACATAAGGAGCTCACTAAGAAGTCTCAGTGAAGAAAGTAGGTCTTTCCAACATAGAGCAAAGTGGCATTGGTAAAGGGTCATGCTTTCACCATATGGTCTTGGTGAAGAGCGAAGGTCACATCGAAACAGAAAGGCTGGGGCTCGGTAAGAGAAGAGAAATTCGAGGTAATGTCTCCCTGACTCTGATAAGTCCAAAATAGAAAGTAAGCCAAGGAGAAGAAGAAGCTATGACTCAGAGGGACACCTATGGTGACCACTGACAGAGGCAGGTCAATATTAATGTAGATATCCTGGAGCATTCAAGGCGACTCCACGAGGGATTTCAAAGGTGGACACGAAGATGCTAGAGTTAATGTTGCAGTTGTCAAAAGATCTGAAAGGAATTCTCTTGCGAGTAGGAATCCTTCATCAGCATGGACAATAAGGATTCACATTGAATGCAGTTTTGACTTTCCTCAGAAAGATCTGAGAGCCGACTCTCCTACAGTCTACAAATATTTTGTAAACCCTAGTGCAAGGGACAACAAATTCTTTTGGTACACACTCTATCTAAATGGCATTCTTGCCTCTTCATAAAGGTTAGACAGTGAATGATTAGAACTTCTAGATTTAAAAGAACTTTTGGATTGAGAACTTTTAGAGTTAGAATTGTTTAGGAGTTAGTGAGTTAACAGAAGGAGATAAAGTTGTATCTCGATTCTCAGTAATGAGAGCTTCTCTTATCTTCTTGGTTAGCAATAAGGTTTTAGTGCAGATTGTAATGTATTTTCTAAGTTCTCTTAGTGTAGTTGGAAACAATCTGGAGCCACAGATTCTCTGTACACTAGTGATTGTGCTAGATTTGTAAATATTGCTTATCTGTTTTATTGATAGTAGAAGCAATCAGAGTTTAATCTACTTCATGTTGTGTTCCTGAATGATATTTGTCTTAATTGATCATTTGATTTGTGAAGTCTTCAAGGAATGAAATGTTATTTGTGTTTTCTTTAAATGGTAGCTAAAAAAATCTGTTATGCAAATTAGCACTGTGGATACAAGAGGTTGTGTGTCAATCACAAGCTTATCTTGTTCTATAGTTTTAGTTTATAATTCCTTGAAGTTAACAAGTATGGTTAAGGTTGGATGAACTATTGTTCTTTTCTGTTTCAAAACTCTAATCTATCTTTTGTTGTTTCTTTAAAACCCCAGTTAAAGTAGGTTTCATTTCATGTTTCATCTTAGAACAATCTAGAAACTCAACACCAACAGGCCCCTTGAATATTACTATTGCTTTGACCACTGAGTAACATTAGCACAATTGAGACCCAACTACAAAGACCTTGGGAGATAATGCATCCCTATGTTACCTTTCTCTTTCAGGAGAATCAGAATTCTTGCATTGTTGTGGTGGCAAAATCGCCATCAATGGGACTTTACTCTCTCTTTTATCATCTACTATCATCCCAACTTCATGATTACTTAACTTCTATCCAATCCACCATCATCATAACATCATGTTCTTTCCATAAACAACCACATTCCACCATCATCACACATAAAAAAGAGTAAATCAATCGGAGCATTGGGTGCACTTCACTTTGGCTAAATCTAAGGAGCAAGGTCATTTGAGGTAAAAAGGTTTGGTTTACACTATATTTTTGTTATTTCCTCATTTCATTTTATTTATTTATGACATCGTAGCTTTGTATTTCACCACTTTCACCCTATTCTTTGGTTCTTGTATTCTAGTCTTTTCACTTGTACTCTAAATAGACGCTTGTACTATGGTTTTAGTCATTTTTTTTATCTCATTTTTAGTCTATTTCTAACTAGTCCTTATAGATTCTTTGACATCGTATGTTTCCATGTGTTGTATCTAACTTTATCACCATCTTTTTTATTTTTTTCAAGGTCTTTATTTTGCAAGAAATCTAACAGTTTCTTGCAAGTTTAGTTGTGTAACTCCATTTATCCCTTGCAACCTCTAAGGTCACACTTTCATGGTTTAACACTTTTGAGTTTAGGTATATCTTATTTTTCTATATCTATTAATTTTTTCTTGTAAATTTTTGCTTCTATTATTCAATAGTTTCGTTGTTCAATGCTTGCACTTTGTCATTTAGTGCTTGTGCTTTTTAGTGCTTGGACTCTATCTTTTAATAACATTTTCACTATTTAGTGCTTGCACTCTACATTTTAATGTTTTCATAATTTAACAAATTGCCAAAAACAATCGAAAATAAAGAATTTTGTTCATTATTTTTGGGGTTCCCTCATCATGTTCTCTAACCCAATTTTGTAGCATAATCTAAATTGCTATCCAAAGAAATATCTTCAAACTACTAATATATTTGTTGTAGCTTTCCTTATCCAAGATTCTCTTTTCCACTTATTTTAGTTGCAATAAAGTTAGAGTATTGGGGAAATAACCTTGTATGCCATGTTTGTGAGACCCTCTTAAGAATATGGTCTCTCCTCACACTCTTGGGTGATCTTGTAGATCAAAATATTAAGTTGATCTCTTTTAGGTTCTTTTATTAATTGTTATCCAAAGGAACCCAACATGTGTATGCTCCCCCGTTGCACTCCATGCAATCTTGGATGACCAAAAACACTTGAATCATTCTTTTTAAGGGGGTTTCCTAGATATTTGATCACCCTAGGGGACAATCTCAACTCTCATGTTCTGGTGGAGTATAAAGAGTGGGGTATGAATTGAAAGAAACCCCTTTTGAAGTGAAATCTTGTCAATTTTGGTTAACCTCCCAAAAAAATTATACATTAAGGAAGTGAAGGTGGAGGGCTGGTAACCCTTTCCTCCTGACTATTTGACATTATTCACTTTCACTTAAGGATTTGGCCTCACATATCCTTGAGGTATTTGAAGAAATCCTTAGAAACCTCATTCTCCCTAGTTTAAGACCATGTGGTTTATTTTTATAAATACTAGTGACTAATGTAATCAAATAAATTTTTGCATAATATATTAATACAAATATGGGTATGTGTAGGATCATGGTGCGCCAAAAAGTGGCAATATTTGTAGGGTAGGTGGCTGACGACTTTTTTTTCACCCAAAATTAATGAAATGAAAAGGGTTTTTAGAGGAGATTCTCAGCTTTCCAAAAATATAAATTATGATTTAATTTGAATTTAATAAATAATTATTATTCATTTTCTATTAGAATTACGACTAAAGTCCTTATCGATAGGCTGATTGAAAAACATATATAACTTTCAAACGGTATCATATTTTTTGAATCCAAAACATGCGTCACATTCTATGCTTCACATACTATACGAGTAAAAAAAGAAAAATTAAATTTCATGAAGTTTTGACCAAGTTAAGGTGGTCAGACAGACGAGTTTTTATATTTTCTAAAAGTTGTAATAAAAAAATCATAATTAATTATTTACTTATATAAAATCTTACAAAAAAATATTATCATTTTATTATGTTTAGGGTGGTCAGACAGACACCTACTTCTTATTTTTTCCCTAAAATTTAAGTACTACTACATTGAAATTTTAAATTTTCACCAAATAGATTTTATTTACGCCGAAGGCGTATCCTACTATGAAGTGAGCGAAACTATTTTTTACACCCTACGATTGAGATCATCCTGGAGACTATTGTAATGATCGTAGCCGTTGAGCCAGTCTGCCACTTCTCGGTTGTTTTTCACCGTTTCCCGACTATTTTTCACCGCCGTGTTTTTTGTTTTCTCGCCGTGCTTTTCAGTCGCCATGCCTTTCTGCTTTCCCCGCCGCTAACTGTCCGCTCCTTGCATGGGGAAAATAAAGTTTCGACGAGGGTTTTAGAGTAGGAAATGATTCACAGCCGTCCATCATTTTTCACCACTTCTTGACAGGTTCGAGTCACGCTGAATGTGAGAGAATACAGAGAGCCTTTTTTCACCTCTACTCTCTAGATCAGCTACGCTTCGTTCCCCAGCCTGGCAATGTGTGCTCCTTCAAGAACTACAAGCAACATATCCCCCTGCTTATGCCCAGATGAGACATATTCCACAAATCCCCTGATCCGCCAAAAGGGGAGCAAGTTCAAACCCATGATCTCTGTTCCATTCATGGCAGATGCCTTTCGGAGAGTACTTGAAGTTTCCGTTCATTAGCAACCCTGTTCAAAATACAAATCAATATTTCAAAATCTGCTCACCATGAGCAAAATCAAGCAGAACTAATTTGAGTTGCTTAACATTCTTAATGGGAGCTGCCAAACAGATGCAACAGAAAAATAGTAGAACATAAAAAACACAAAATAGAAATTTGAACATGGTGAAGAGAGTTTCCCTCACTTTTCTATCAAATGCAACAAACAGGTTTCCGCGCCGAACAGAGTTCATTTGCATGCCTTCTCACGGCCTATGCCAAAATGGGAGCTTTGTAACAGGGTATGGGCGTCCATCATCATTGCTGGAAATGCTCTGGTAGACATGTCTGCAAAATTTGGAAGCATAGACAAGAGACGTGAACTGTTTGACAGGATACCTTAGATAAATGTGGTCTCGTTGAATGTTAAAATTGCAGGGTATGCACAAAACACATTCATTGAAAAGGATTTAAAAAATTTCAGTCGAATGTCATGGGTAGGTGTAAACCCAAACTATGCAATCTTTGCCATCATCCTCCCTGACTGTGCCAAAATGGGAGCTTTGGAATGGGATATAGACATCCACCAGAGGATAAAGGAAACAAATTTTATCAGATGTTGTAGCTGCAACTGCCCTGGTAGACATGAATACAAAATGTGGAAGCATAGACAAGGCACATGAACTGTTTGATAGAATACCCCAAATAAATGTGGTCTCATGGAATGCCAGGAATGCCATGACAGAAAAATGCTCAAGTTTTAGCTTAAGTTTTTTGTACATTCTGGTTCTCTTAAATTTTTTTATTTTAGATTATCAATACAGTCTAGACTGGTAACATTCTGATTTCATATAACTTTGCATCCCTAAGTTATTTGATTTTTTCTTTGCACTTATAAATTGCTTCATTCAGGACTTCTTTTTGCATTGGAAAAATGTGACTTATATTAAATTGAGTATTGCCTTTTCTTTTCATAAGTCATTTTGGGAGCTACTTTCTCGAAAAATACATAGTTCCTCAAGCCTTTAAAACATTAAATGAATATGTAAAGTTCGTTGAGGTCACTTAATTGAGTTGTGAAAATTGGAGGTGTGAAGTTTATAAATGTGAAGTGCAAATTTTTGTAAGTGGAGATGCAAAATGGTCACTTAATTGAGTTGTTAAAATTGGAGGTGTGAAGTTCATAAATGTGTAGTGCAAATTTTTGGAAGTGGAGATGCAAAACTTTTAAAAGCAGTAGGTTCAAAGTTTTTAAAGGTAGTAGGTGCTAAGTTTTAGATATTTTGAATATTTGTGCTGCAAAAAATTTACATAGATAAGATGTGAATTTTGGTTATTCCTTTATTGAATATCTAATTGATATAAGGGGAACCCAATTCCTTTATTTAATTCAACAATAGAGTATTCCATGGTGGATAGAAAAAATAAGGGAAAAATCATAAAACAATTCTGATGGAAATGGTAGGGTAGTGTGACAAACCTCATGATTTGCAGCACCACTTCATCCAAAGGATGAGGTAGAGAATACCTTGCATAGCTTGTTTTAATCCTCATAACTTCAACCTTAAGAAATTATCTTAATACTTCTTCCCTATTCCTGCGATCCATATAAACCTCCCTCCCTCCTTGGATCAACCAAATATATGAGCAATACACTCCTTGAAAACATATCATTTAAATTCTCATATTGTTACCACTCTGGAATTCCAATTCCTATTGAACTCTACCAAAATCATGGGTTTGAAGCCATTAAACCTCTCCAAAGCCCTCCCCTTTCAAGAATATGCCAAACATTAAGGTCTCTTTTCACATAATCACACAAGATGGGGCTCTACTAAATTGAGATCCTCTCCCATGGCAATGGAGAGTTTTCCTAGCCAAAGATTTGTGGTCTCTTGTTTCCACCTCATCACACCAAGTCCACACGTTTTATGCTAGGTTAAATTGTGCTCATTTCCACTATTCCATAAATAGAACCATAGAATCTTCTTTGTTCTTGAAGAGCCATCTTGATTAGTCCTCATTGTAGTCTCAATTTTCTTCATAATATGAGGGGTAGGGACCCCTTGAAAAAATACTTATGAAATATATTTTCTAGGAATTTATACACCTCGTGAGGGAGACCATCCTCCCCAACCCACCTACAATACCCAATATGAGAAACTCCACAATTAAAATTTATATTTTCATAATACTTATGTCCTCAAATTTACATAATCATTGGATCTAGGTTAATCTATGCTTATTTATATGCTTCTTATTTGTTTAGCCTGGACCACACTTAAGGAAAACTCATTTTCCAATACATTTTTGGTGAACTCGATTTATCTTGCATATAGCTATATATCTCTCTCTTTCTCTTCTCATATATCTCTATCTTTGGCTCTTTCTCACTCTCTCTCTATCTCCATTTTCTATCTCCACTTCTCTCCATTTTCTTGTTTGTCTTTGTCTCCCTCTCCCCACTTTCTATATATTTCTCTTCCATATCTATCTCTTTATCTCTCCCTCTCCTCCTTATTTTCCATCTTTATCTCTATCTTCCTCTCTATCTCCATCTCCTTACCCCCCTCCCCCCTCTCTCTCTCTCTCTCGTCTTGCCCCCTCTATCTCTCCCTATCTCTCTATTTCGCCCTATTGCAAACATAACATGAGCCTTTTGGTAAAGGAGATTGATTATCTTCCTAATTAAAAGGTTTTCTTTTGTTGTGTTTGGATCCCTATTTGTGGTGCATAGCTGATTTGAAACTATCGCTTAAACATTGATGAGTGGCACAAGCTTCCATTTCACTTAATCAAATGAAATTTAATAATGATGAGTGGCTGCGAACAAAGCCTAAATTTGCTCGTGACCGTATTTATGCATTTTTCTGTAAAATATAATTAAATATATAGGAAGACGGTAATACATGAAAGGAGAAGATTTCTGGCCGAATGTTTAAAATTATTAATTATACTTATGTATAGTTTATGATATCTTCTTTATAGGGTGTGTTTTAATATGATTTTTTTCAAATTTAGTTGTATTATTATTAAATTATATATTTATATGTAAGAGTCTATGTATAGCAGTTTTTTAATTTAAGTCTTTATTTTTCAATATTCTAGATATATAATGTATATTTTAGGTTTTAAAATTTTGACATCCTTTATCTTACATGATTAGATATAAATTAGTATAATAAATATAGTATGTTTATTAAAATGAAAATTATGCCCTAATAACGAGCAAATTTAGATTTTAACATTACGACATCCTTTCCCTTATAAAATATAATAAATAATTAGTTTTAAATATATAATAATATTATTCTATAATAATTTTTTTATAAAACTAATACTAATACTAAAATCATTTTCTAAATGACCTATCAATTGATCTCATTTACTACACAAATGTGTGCAAAAAATAAACCATTTTTTCCCTAATTCACCTTTCACACCTCTTTGACGTACCCTTTGTAGAAGATGCCATACCTAGTTTATTTTCATTTAGCTCATTTTGTGCATGTAATCGCACAATTTTTTTAATTATAAATATTTAAATTTTAGCTATTTTTATGTATTAGAAATTATTAGCTATAAAGATAATCTAATTAATATATTATATATTTTTATATAATATTTATTTTATAATATATTTTATAATAAATTAAAAAATATTTCACATATTAATTATATATTATGTTTATATTCAATTACTACTTTTTATAATAAAATATATACTATATAGAATATTTATATTTAATATTACATTATTATATAAATAAATATATATGTATTAATAAATTTAATATACTTTTAACTAATACATTTAACAAATATTAAACATGGTACATTATTATTATAACAAACTTCTAAAAAAAAAAGGCATAAGGAAAAAATAATGGCGAAGGCGAGCAGGAAAGGGAGCGAAGCAGGATTTTTGAATTCTCCTGGTGATGGTGAAGACGATGAATCTGCAAAATAGGATGACGATGCTGCTCTGGATGCCTGTGTCCTCTGGTTTCCTATTTTGGAGGCTATGCAGTTGTGTTTGTGTGGGATATGGAGTGTGGCTCCTTACTTGTTTTCCTCTGGCGTTGGCAATGGGGTGATCCTGGTTTTAGACGAGGTTGTTATGCTTCCTTGGGTTGTTGAACTCATGTGTGGGGCTGTGGGCTTCTAGTTTTGGCTGAAGGCACATTGGAAGGGCATGTTGCTCTCTGTGTGCTTTGGAGAAACTTTGTTTTCCTTTTCCCCTGTTCTCAAGGTGCAGGGGTTTTCTGTGAAGGCGAAGGGTTTCCTTTGTTCTCTATGCATTGTGGTGATTTCGCTTGGTGAGACAATTGTTTTCTGTGTTCCTGGTCTCTACGTGGTGCTTGACCATGGTGTGTGGTTGCTGTAGTTGTTGGTTATTGCCAAAGATGAAGATTTGGGCTAGTTTGGCCTATTGCTTGATTTGGGTCAGTTTGGATGGTCTTGCTAGCCCCTGTTTCATGTTATTGATGATGGCTTTACTATTGCAACAATAATCCAAAATTTAAAGAATACAAATTAAAAAAAGTTGCATTTCAAAATAATAATGCAACAAGAGCTCAAGGTTTGCAATGACCACTTGTCGCATATAGCAATTAATTATCAAATTATATTTTTCAAATTTACTAAGATTGATCCATTTCAAACAATATAACTATTCCAACCAAAAATTCGGCATACCCAATTGCACACAAAAAGTGCAATAGCTAGTTTATTTTTAAATAAACCTAGTATTTTAGAAACTAAATTCAATTTTCTACAAATTCTATTCTTACATATTTTTGAAATAATATAGATAACTTATTCAAATATTTACGTCAAGTTGCCTAACACTGATTTTTCTGAATTTTTTGCCACTTAAGGGCCTATTTTTTGCATGATGATCCTGCACATACCCATATATTTTTAATTATTTTATATGTATTTTACTCTAGAATAAAATTATCTCTTGACTACACATTTTAATTTAATGAAAGGGTATATATAATTAAATGAACTATATTATTTTAAAACACTTTAATGTTTATAATAAGAATGTAGACGCTTAAAATGTCATGATTGATACTAAGCATTTAATTTTGATTAATTAACACCATTTTCTCATAAATCACCTTGAACTAACCAATTAATTAAATAATGAACATTATTTAGTTAAATTCAACAATTTCTACTATTAATCAAACAATTAAATTTATTAGATTAATTCACCCTTGTTCTGACTAATGTTCATAATATTTAATTAAATCAAATCAAATATCGCAATCATCTAAGTTAATTACTTATGAATTAATTAACTTTAAATCACTTTCTAATCATCATTAATAAATCCTCTAGCTTTTAACTCCTTAAGAGTTAAATCAACCCATGGTCAACTAACCAAGTTGCACATGAAAATATTTTCTTTTAACTATCTAATGAACCTCTATTTATCCTCACAATGGCATATTCCAAGGAATATTCCTCTCAACAACCACTCCATTTAATTTCCCTCCAAAGGTTTCACAAAGCCTCTTACACATTCATAAATACCTCTTACATAAGAATTTATTTCTCTTACATGCCATCTTGTCTCTTACAGAGGCTTTCAATCCTCTTACATCCTCACCCACATTCTCTTACATCTCAACCATATTTTTTTACTTCTCCTTACAACCTTTCAAATCCTCAGTCATTTTCATTTATTCTTCTCACACCTCCTTTCCTCTACACATTTTCCAAAATGTGCTCCATCCTTATCCAATGGAATTGTGACAAATGTCGCATTCCTATTGGTTCCTCTTTTATGCCACATTCATCAATTTCTCTTATGCTTAAAGCCTTGAGTTCTATAAATAGAGGCCTCCTCTACACAATATGGATCCATAGCTTGAAGCATTCTTACTATAGACATTTCTACTCATAGCATTTCACCATTTTCACTATTTTAGCTAGTTTATGTTATCATTTTGCATCAAATTTCACACTTTGGATCATCAACATGTCATAAAATCTTATCAAAAGGATTGGGAAAGGGCTTCTTTCCACATCAAAGGAGCACCAATCCCCCAATGGGATGAAGGTTTAGCTATTTTAAAGTTGATTTCATGCTATCTTTGATTTGCTATGCTCTCATTTTCATGTTTTCATCTTGATTTAGCTAAGAATTTCATAGGGAATGCTTGGTTTGTGTTTTTAACATTATTAAGTATTGTTTGTTGGTCTTGTGTTAGCTTATTGTAGATTTGGTGTTCACAAAGAATTGTTAAAATTTAATAATTTTTTAAATAATATATTTATCTATGAAAGTTTTATTGCCTTATAAAAATCAACTATTACTTTTGGATTTCTAATTTCAATAAAAAAAGATTAATATTGTTTAGTAAAGATTATATTTTACAATCAGCATTATTTTACTATTATAAAGAATGTAAAAAATTTAAAGCATGTCTTAAAATATAGATTACAAAAGAAAAACTATATATTAGAAAAAATGTGACATAATTCAATTTATTTTTTTCAATTTTTTAAAAGATATCTAGGGGAGAGGACCTGATAGTTGAGCACCCTAACTTCGTGCTTCTCAAAATCCTATGTGGAAATTTAAAAAAATTCTCATTTTTTTACAACAGCGTGCTTGGCAACTCCCCTACTTATAACTAAGGTTTCAGAGCCACATCAATTATGATGCTACATCAACATGCTTTTTGTCATGGTGTCCAAAAAACCCAAAAAAAAGCGAGACCAATACTTGTGCACTAAATCATGTTTTATTGGTGCACTGATGTGGCATCACATGATTTGTCGCTTTTCAGATCTAAGGAATGCATATTATTCAATTATTGGTAGTTATCATCAACACTAACAACTTTAAAGTCACAACTATTGGTTCAATATTGTTAAAGATATTGGACATTAAATCAACAAAAGGTATAACAACTATTGGAACATGCTCAACTACTGGGTCCTTTCCCCTATCAACCTAAAAATAACTTTTACTAATTGTAAATTCTATCCTTCTTAAAAAAGTAAAACACGGAAAATCATAAAAATATGTAAACTATTAATGTCCATATATGATGATAAAAAATATTTCTTAATCTTCATATATGTCATACTCCTACATAAACCTAATTATAAAACATGACAACAAGTTTCTCCTATATAAACCTTCATTTAAAACTGGCTAATATTTTGCGGATACAAAAATATTTGATATAAGATGTTGAATGCCACTATTGAATACCAATTCTATGAAATGTGTTTTGCAAGTATAAAACTGACTTGCTAATTATAAATTATATCCTTCAAATGTAAAACAAAAATACTCATAATAAAAATCTGCAAACAAAAAATTATATATACGTATAAATACTTATTGACCTTCATTTATTCCGTACTCCTACATAAAGATGGGGTTCTTAACTAATTAGAAAACATGGCAGCAAGTTCCTCCTATAGGTAGCCTATCATAAACTTTTCATTTAAAACTGGCTGCTGTTTTGCGGGTACAGAACCACTTGATATGCAAGGATGTTGACCGCAGTTATTGTTGTCGTCGTCGTCTCCCTGCCCTACTTGGACCTGTCGAGAACTCAGAATTTGTGTTCCAGAAGCCTCCATCGTGCCTTCCAATATCTTCACCACTTCTCTCATGCTCGGCCTCTCTATCTCATCGTCTTGAATGCACAGCCGAGCCACCACAGCGGCTCTTCTCACCTCTTCGATATTTGCCTCGCTTGCTATCCTTGCATCCCCAACGCCTATTATGTTTCCCCTCTCAATTTGAGATGAAGCCCAGTAGGAAAGTACAACCTACTTTCCTCCACCTTTAAATCCAGATTTCTTCGGCCGGATATAATTTCCAACAACGTCATGCCAAAACTGTATACGTCCGCCTTGGGAGTGATGGGAAAGCTGGCAATCCACTCGGGAGACAAGTACCCTCGAGTTCCTCTTGTGGTCGTCAGTACTCGACTGAAATCTCGACCTACCAGCTTCGCTAGCCCAAAATCTGCCACCTTTGGGCTGAGGTCCTCGTCCAAGAGAATGTTTTCAGGCTTAATATCACAGTGAATGATGCGATCCCTGCATTCTTCATGCAGGTAAACTAATCCTCGTGCAGTGCCCAGTCCGATCTCAAACCGGGTCTTCCAGTCCAACACCTTCTCTGCGTCTTCCGACTGAGAGAAAAGAAAGGAGTTTAGGGAACCGTTGGGCATGTAGGCATACACCAGTAACCTTTGTGAATGTTGTACGCAGAATCCCCACAGCCTGATCAAATTCACATGCTGTATTCTGCCAGTCGTGATTATCTCCGCACGGAACTGTTTTTCTGCATGCGAGGTACCCTCTAATCTTTTAACCGCAACAGGCGTGTTGTCTGGCAGAGTCCCTTTGAACACAGAGCCGAAAGCTCCGCTACCCAGCTTATGCTTGAAATTCTCCGTTGCAATTCGCAGCTCTTTGTAAGTGAACTTTTTGAGCGACAATGGCACCTCCTCGTCCACTTTTTTCTTCAACAGTCTTCGACGCTTCCACAGAATAAATGCGGCTGACAGGAGAGCCGAAACAACAAAAAAGGATGCGGCGGCAGAAAGTAAAATAGTAACTACAGGGGCTTTGTTGCTTTGCCCTGATGTCACGAGCGGCAACTCAGCAGCAGCCAGCCTAATGAAAACAGATTGGCCCTCAGACGAAACACGCATTCCGAATAAATCTCCAAACCACGATCTACAGAGGGGTGAATCAGAAATAGCGAAAGCAAAGGCTGTGCAGGAGCAATTGTTGAGACACGCTGTCCGGCAGCCTTTTTGTGTTTGCTCGTTGTTGTAGAAGACAGCTTCTTTTTCGGATAAGTATTGATTCTTGGCTTCCGAGAAGCCATCGGTTGCGCCCTCTGTGACAGAGCAATGTAGGGGTCTTCGCCGAGCACACCCGCTTGACCACCAACTTTGAGAGCCGTGCTTGGGCGTGAAGCCCTCGACACAACTACACACATCATTCGCATTGCACAGTCCATACGCCCCGCAGATTTCATAGTCACTGCATTGTCCTCGGTATGCCGACCACCTCAGACACCATCTACCATCATCCATCAGGTAGTAAAGTTCATATCCGCCATTCTCACTTACCAGAAACCGCCCCGTGAGGATATGATCTATCCGATTTATAACAAAACTAATGTATATTCTTGAAGGAGAAAGCCTCACACAGGACTCTTGAAGTTTCTTCGAACCTTGCAATTGGGGTTCCTTAACAAAATAATCCCCATTCCATTCTCCACCGGACAGATACGGAACGGTGTTGTTATAGAACATCAGCATCTGCGTCTTTTCTGGAGTCATGTCCATTCCAAAAGAGAAGAGCCCGGATGCAGGATCCAAAGAACTTTTCCACGACGTTAGCTTCATGCCTTTCCACATCTTCATCCCAGGGAGCCATGTATCTGTTGGATGCGCTAAACTCTCCCAAACAATCGCAGACTCGTTGTGACTGTCAAGCATAATGAAATTACCAGAGTCCATTATCACAGCTCGTGATCCTTTCTGGCCGATATCAGTCGACCAAACGGACCGGCCCTTTCTATCAAACAATCCGAGACGACTATCTGTCGAAAATTTCAGAACGCCGGGCCTGTTTCTGACAGGATTGTCTCTGTTAGCCACCCAAACTATGGCCTTCTGATAGATTGGTGCATACCAGATGCCAATATACCAATTATTCGTTTCTCTCGGACTGAAAAATCCGAATACAAAAGTGCCATTTTTCGAAATTAGGGTCTGATTTCCAGTGAGCGAAGCACCCAATAGAAGCGTATCTCCACCACCCACTGGTAGTGAACTGCAATAATGCGCTGCAATAATCACAGTAATTGCAAGAAACAAAAACTTCATCGCCGATTCGATAACCATAGCGTTTGTATTTTTCTTAACAATTGCTTCTAAGTAGTGAGGAGATGGTCCATAAACAGTTGCTTGTATACTTTAGAATTTAAATAGACTAGCAGTTGCACCTGAAGGAGGTGCAATGATTACGTCGATTGTTATTTATTTTTGTGTGTTTTTTTGAGGTGCAATGAGAGGTTTGTACCTTAGGTTGGGCATTAGGGTAGATTAATTGCAAATGATCTCGATAGGTATAGATGCATTCCACACATCTCCTCCACGAGGAGGTACTTGCTTAATAAAAAAATTCAATTGTAGTTGAATGCCAAAGTTTCAATAACTTGAATTTATGATTTTTAATACAAATCTACTGACATGGTGACTATTTTGAAAGTTTCTCTTTAAAACAAATCTCCTGAAATGGTGAAAATAAAGTGATTGAGTTAGTGATTATGTGTTTGTGTTATATGTGATTAGATTAAACAATTAATAATCAAAATTAAATAAGGAAAGAAATAAAGTTAGATAAATGTTGATTTTTTTGTTACAGAAATAAAATATTAAATGTAAATGAAGAATTAATGTTGGCATCAAATTAACAAAAAAATTTAGAAATTGAAATAGAATGCTACCATATTGTTGGAAAATTAATATTGATTTAACTTTTACTTGATAAGCGAGATTTTTGATGTTTTTATCATTTAATTGAAAGATTATTTTCCATTTAACAAATTACAATTTTTTAGAAACTCCATAAAAAGCTCTTACCAATCTACATATTTATATTCTCTTTGTTTTAGATTTTTGTTATTATTTGTCACACAATTTTAAATAAAATCATAATTATTTTGATTAATATAGTGTGGAATATAAATAAATAAATAATAGGTCTATTATTTTAGGAGATGGTTTGTTGCCTTCAACATAATATAAGCTTACATGAATATTAGATGGAAGTTTTGAAAAGAAACACAGTTTATTTAAGATAAATATATTAATGGGATTTTTTTTTTTTCTCTATTAAATAAGATTTTGAGATTGAATTCTAATTGAAGAAAGACCCATTGTTTTTTTATTCCCTTAATTCTTGTGTTGTTTAATTATTTTTAATCTTCAACTATTGCAATATAATCAATTATGTTTAGGTTATGGGTCTTTTTGTTTTACTTGGGATCTTTCTTTTGGAGCAGTACACAGATCACAATGATGTTAAATGTAGGAAATCCTATGGGTCAAATGGCTATCTTATTGAAATTTGTTAGTTTTGTTGTCTTAATGTTTTCAACTCACACACAAGATTTACCAGGGGTTTGTTTGTTTGTAAGGGTTACACAATATTTACCAAGGGTTTGCTTGTTTGTAGGGGTTACACAATATTTACCAAGGGTTTGCTTGTTTGTAGGGGTTTGAATCCTTTAGCAACTGAACATGAAATGTTTTTGGGAAAATATAATCCCATTTTATAAGTTTTTAATAATAATTAACAAACATAAATTTAAAAAGTATTATATAAGTATATAATATTTACCTCACTTGTGAAAGTAAAAACACAGAACAAAAGAACTACTGAAATAATGAATGCTGGTTTCTGAAGCCTCATTATGTCAAAAATCAAATTTATGTCCAACTCTTTAGCATGCCATGCAAAGCTTTTGTTTCATTAAAAGATTAGCACAGTTAATTCCAATAAAAGCATGGAGAAAAAAGTTAAAGAATTTTTTGTTTTAAATTAAAATGTCATCGTTTCCTTCAACGCCACATATACTATTTGTTCAACAGTGTAACATCTACTATTTTTCCTATTTGTTCAACAGCAAAACATATTGATATTTTTTAAAGAAAATGTTTGAAATTTAACATGCAATTTAGCGTGTTGTGCCGAAAATAGATGAAAACAGATAACAATTTTATATACATAGCAATAGTTGCCCCTTTTTCTATGAATGCTAAGTTTTATAAATAGTTATTAGCAAGGGTATGAAGTGTCATAAATAGTAAAAAGAAATTATTAAAAAACTAAATCCCTATCAAACAACGAGTGAAAGAGTTGTGAAAGGAACGAACTTCTAAAATGTTGGTACAGTAATATAAAAATACAGCTTCAATATAAAGAAGGTACCAGTGGGAAATAAATTGCAAAAATATTAAAAATAGCTGTGCATGTGTAATAAATGGCTGAATGAAGTATGAACAATGAAGTCAAAATATCTTTGTACTTGTTACATAATTTTTTAGCATTGAAGTTTTTTAACTATGAAATATCAATGAAGAATAACAGCAATACTGCCAGAATGTACAAGATATAATGTATAGGAAATTTGCAGGAGCAGCCATAAAAATAAGAAATGCTTCCATAAATAAAACAATATGAATGAAAATTCTCTAGTTACCATAATATAAATACAAATCATTTTTGGTTCATCATAGATGCCTTTGAGAATATGAATTGAGAGCAATGAAATTTTTTGCTTTATGCTTTGCCCCTTATAATGTTATATGATATGAGATTGGTTGCAATGGCCCAACAATAGACTGAAGAGAAAAAATGCTGGAAGCCTGCAAGTTAGGAGCTATGTTGTGAGTGGGTAGAATTAGAAAGGATGGGATGGATAACAAATATAATAACTTGGCTACAAGTAGGATGAGGACCTGAGGAAATGATCAATTAGAGAAAGGGACTGATGATTATAATAGAAGCATTGCTTGGGTGTGGCTTCCAAGGATCAAGGGTTACTTTATCAAGTGATTCAGTGGGAGATCTCAAGAAAACAAGTGCGATTCATCCAATAAGATAGCAAGTAGAGAAAGTTATGGTAAATAAAACAAATCTGAAAAAAAATGAGCAATAATAAATTTTGCTTAAATAGGTATGGCAAAAAGTTTGTGGCTCCTAATGTGCAGCAACCTGTAAGCGATCCCTTGGTGTCTGATTTATTGTAAGATTTATAATCTAGCTAGCATTGGGATTAATTGTTTTGTTAATGATAATTTGGAATGCATCTACAAGATCTTCAAACAGTTGTTCAAAAATGAGATATTAGATCAATAATGCAAGCGTATGCATTAACCAAATAATGAAAGGTGAGGAATAGAACAAGGCAGTAAGGAGTGAGCCCCTCCAAGCCAAGCAATTTGTGTAAAAGCTCATTGTATGAAATGTGCTTGTAAAAATTGAAGAAAGCTAATAAATTAAGACTCCACAAGTAATTGTAGAGACAAAATTGATGTACACTATATTATTATTTCTCTAACCCTAGGACAGTTTACATAGAGTTGTGAGCCGTGTATGCTCAATCTAACGAAAGAAATGGTCAATTTTTGCAAGGAAGTATGAATGTAATGCATACGTTGTATGAGTGTATGACTGAAATGGAACAGGCGTGAGAGGAGAGTGGGCAAGGATGAATGTAATGCATACGTTGTATGAGTGTATGACTGCGATGGAACAGGGGTGAGGAGAGTGGGACAGGGTGTATGACTATGATTTATACAATAATCTGGGTGCGTTATAACCAATCCCTACCTTCAATGTCTTGATTGAAAAAAATTTGCAAGAACACATTAAAAGAATCCTCATATAATGCTTGAGGCCTACACATTCTGAAGCATGAGATTGTGCTACCCAATTCCTAGATTGATTAGAAATGACATTTGATAAACTGACCTCTTGAGATTGGAATAGGTTTAATGAGACAGAAGAGAAGTCGAAGCTTCAAATCTTGGAGGGTTAAACAGATATTGGAATAATAAGCAATGCGAAGATCGCATTGATTGACAACTGAGCAGCGTTCACCTTCAGCCCTGAATCTGTAAAGGAAATCAAATCATATTCACATTTCAGAAAATAAAAATCAATCAAACTGTGGCAAGTAATTTACCGAGCTAGATTCTGGTCATATTGTGGAATTCCAGAAATTAAAAATCAATGAAACTATGGCAAGTAATTTACCTCAAGATTCTGGTCAAATTGTCTTGTGCTGTGAACGATGCTGTCGAGGAATATGAGCAAAACCCTACAACGCAGAATATTGGCAAATGAGATGTCCCACCTATCAACTTTCAGTTGTTGTTTCAAGGAGATTATGCGACTTTTGCTGCATCTTTACTGCATACAAACGGAAACAAATGGATGGCGGTCATGGTCATGGCGATATTTCTGTATTTAGGTAATTGCGTCAAAAATATAATGCAAGTCGTGGTCGAGGCGAGTTAATCAGTGATGTGTCAAAGCATTTCTTTCGTACCGACGCGTGGAATCCAAAGTTGGCTAATGCGGTAACCCGCCAGCTATTGTAAGTATTCTATTGTTGCACAAAACGGCGAAACTCTTTTCGGGTGTGTTTTTAGAAGATTTTTTGGCCGGCGGAACTCTTTTCAGGCGCGTTTTTAGAATTTCCAGCCCACAAAACTCTTTTCACGCGTGAGACAAATAGAGTGGGCTGTGCCCACAAATAATAGCCTATCGGCTAAAAATAAACAGGCTACAGAATGAACGACGTGGCCGAAGTAGTGCCGTGAATCCCGCGCAAATGAATTCAGAAATTTGACTTCTTTGCACTCACGAGTTCTTTCTAGTTAGTCTTGACCGAGGGTAAGTCAAGTCTTTTGTGCCGGATGAAAGACGGACACGTCGCTAGAGGCATAGTGACCCGACAGAGCATTGATCGTGTATACAATTGTCAAATACGATATCGTGAGATTTGTTAAAAACTTCGGTGTTTTGTCAAGGTTTTCATTTATTATGAATAGAATGAAGCACCAGCTGTGTGCAGATTGATTCGACACAAATTGTGCCGTATTGTCAACGACTCTGATGAGAAAAACCTTCATAGATATATTTAATTATATTATATTATATAATAAGAAAATGATATAATATTATTTATATATTTATAGAATATTTATTATTATTATGTACTAGTACTTGTATTTAAAGGAGGTTCAAGGATTATGTCGATATAAAACTATATGTATGTTAATATGTTAAAGAGCATGTGTTGAATTCTAGTTGTATGTGGTTGGATTAAATAATTAATAATAATTGTTAAATAATGAAATGAAATAAACTTGGACAAATTCAATTTTTTCCTTAAAGAAATTAAGTAAATTATTTGAGTATGAAATATTTGCATATAGATTTAAAACATAAAGCAAAACAAATGAAAAAAAAAGGACCAAAAACATTGGAAATGGAAATAGAATGTTTCCATCCAGTTGTCAAATCAATATTTATCTGACTCTTATGTGATAAGTGAGATTTTGGAGGCTTTTACCATTAAACGACAATTGGTTTACCATTAAACTATAGTTCAAACTTGTTTTCGACAACTCAATAGTGGTTTGCACCTACATGAGACTTGTTTCAGGCTCAAATCTCACAATTATATGTAGCCTATCGACTAATTATATAACTAGCATTTGCACCTAAAGGAGGTTCAAGGATTACATCGATAGAAAACTATATGTATGTTAATA
This sequence comes from Sequoia sempervirens, assembly GCA_007258455.2. Classification (NCBI taxonomy): domain Eukaryota; kingdom Viridiplantae; phylum Streptophyta; class Pinopsida; order Cupressales; family Cupressaceae; genus Sequoia; species Sequoia sempervirens. The sequence goes on from VDFB02373365.1 coordinate 352,583,967, forward strand.
TGTTAGAGAGTATATGTTTATACATGGATGGGTTGCAAATTCTATTTCATGTGGTTGGAGTAAACAATTAATAATAAGTGCTAAATAATGGAATAAAATAAACCTAGACAAATCTAGATTTTTTCCTAAAAGAAATCAAGTATTATCTGATTATGAAATATTTGCACATGGGTGAAGCCACAATAGTGGTTTACAATTGAAGTGAGGAAGGAAAAATCACAAAAAATGAATGCATGGCAAAAAAAATTGATTTTAGGGGTTCGTACGAACCTATTGGTTCGACCAAACCCATTAGGGGTTCGTTAGAACCTGGGTTCGGTCGAACCCTTTTAATGTTTTCTCGCCAAAAAAGGCAACAAAACCCCTTATAAAAGGAGGGCTCGAATGAACCCTAGTTCGAGAAAACCCCTAGAGGTTTTCTCAAACCCCTAGGGGCTCATTTGAATCCCCCTTATTCCTCATCCCCGTTGAGACACCAAAAAACCCTAAAATTTGGCACTTTAGAGCTCAGGTTGAGGATGAAAATGGATGAATCCTCAAAAACCCAACTGGGATCAGGTAGTCATTTTAATATGTTTTGGTTTTATTATGTATTTGTTTTTTTAGTTTTATTAAACATAGATTTTTCATTGAAAATGAAGGTCTCTGTTTTGCACATGTGGAAAAATAGCAGATTATCAAAAAAAAAATAAAAAAAATGAGTGCACTAGATATTGAAGTCCTTGATGCAACAAAAAAAAATAAAAATCAATATATACAAAAAAGGTTGTGTTATACGGTCGCGCTATGTCTAAATTATAATTGGTTTGACTTCAAAACTTGATTAAAGAAAAGATATTCAATAAAAACTTGTCTAACCAAGTGGAAGCACTAGATATCGAGTTACGAATCTAAATTCAAAAGAATTATAATTTTATCCTTCATGGAAAAAAAGTTATATGTTATACGGTGTGGGTCACTTTTTAAAAATGTTGTTTTTTGAAAAACATCAGTTTTCGTGGGAGATGGAAAAAGAAGTGCAATCTGATTCCAAAAATTTTGAAAAAAATGTTCTTAGAATCTATAGAAAAAATGTGACGAGACTCTAGTTTGCATCATCTTCAAGTTCTTCATGGTTTAGACGCTATAGGTGCCCAAATGTGAAGATTTTGTTTAAAATAATAATTTCAATGTCTAGTTTGGCCAAAAATTGTAAACCACTATTGTGGGATCACCCACTATATATATTTAAAACATAAAACAATACAAATGAAAAAAAAAAAATTCGATCAAATTGAAAAAAACATTGCACTATAAATGGAAATTTAGAATGTTCTCATCCAATTGTCAAATCAATATTTATCTAGCTTTTATGTGATAAGTGAGATTTTGGGGTCTTTTATTTGATATTTTCGAGGCTTTTACCATTAAACGACAACTAAAACTTGTTTTCCAATGACTTAGTTCAATGGTTTGCAAGCATGAGACTTGTTCTAGACTAAAATCTCACACTATATGTAGCCTATCAACTAAAATATATTATTATTATATTAAAAATTATATTATTATCTTGGTATACAATATTCTATAATTATTATCTCTCTAATATTATATATTTACAAATTGCTTTAAGTAATGTAGAGATGATCTTAATATCTCTAGTACATTTTGAATTTAAATATAAAATAATAAAGCTACACAATCTAAGTTTTCCAAGGATGTGTTAAGGAGACTTTGGATGTTGAATTGTAATCTAGTGCCAACTCTAATTGCAATTGGATCCGAACTAAGAAAAGAAGACAAAGGGTGCAATATATGGATCCAATAATTTTTAAAAGAATCATTTGAGCTTTGATGTACCTCATAGCTACAAGATCATATATCATGTGTGGTGTTAGCCTAATCTCTAAATTCATGGAGTCGCAAAAGGACTCACATTGGCAAGTTATAAATAGAATATTCATATATATTATAGGAATAATAGGATATAGAATACTATATTCCATAACTAATGATAATGATTTTATTAGGTATAATAATTTTGGATATGTTTACCCTTTTTGATTAGGTCTTGTTTTATGGGCATCAACGAAGCATCCTATATTGAAAATTTCATTAGAAAAAGTATAGTATGTAATAACAATATTAGCAACATGTAAACCCATATAGATGGGAAGGGTATTGAGAGATTTATTACAAGAAAAAGAGGATAAAAACCCAATACTTTTGATAGAAAACTAGTAATTGCATTGTCAAAGAATCATGTTTTTCACATGAGGAACTTGCATACATTGATATCAAGTACCATTTTATAAGAGGGTTAGTAAAATATGAAGAAATATACTTCGAGTTTCATAGATTTAAAGAAAATTGGTAGATATATTCACAAAGGCATTAGAAAATGGTAACTTTGAGCACCTATGACTAAATTTTGGTGTTGTGGATGTTGAAGTAGTTAATGGTAGAAACTAGGGGGAGTGTTGAAATATGTAAAATGATTGTAATTTCTCCCATACTAAAAGTAGTCAATAGTAGATAATGATTTAGGAAATAGATGCATTTATTATTATTAGTAAGCTGGAATTGCTTGCTCATCTAAGGATATAATTAGAAATGCACATGATGGTCCTCTTTACATAGCCGAATGAATCAATGACAAGCCCACTAATGGGATATTAATTGATCCCATCTATGGAGAGAATGTGATCACCAAGGAATTCTTACTTATGCATTAACTCTACCAAGAAACATATGATCAACTAAAATCATGGATAAAAACACATAATGGTTTCACTTTCCCTACAGTGGGATCCTAGTGCAGGAGCACCTGCAAAAATACAAGCACATTTTGAAGTATTGTTTTAAAATCATTTTGTTTATGTTGTGCAAGGTTTTTAACACCATTTAGATTGTGTTTGAGGACCTTTTGGTTCTGACATTAGAAGTTGAATAAATTGGAATTCTTTTGTGTGGTTATTTCTTACGTTTTAGCAAGAATTAGAAAACACACTGTGTTTTCAAACAGCATGGTTTTTGCCATTCTTGGGCTTGGGGAAATAAACCTAACTAATTCCTTGCATTGTAAAAGAGAACTGTCAACTTTAGAAGGGGGTTGGATGCTTTTGTGAGTTGGCAGTTTTATGAGAATGTGACTAGAATAGTGATTTTGGTGAATAAAATATAGTTTTTTGTTTTGTTTTCTGAAAACAGCGATTAAATGAACTGAGCTAGGCATTTCTTCATTTGATTCAGCATGTAGGAAATTCTTTTTAAACATTCTTGTGGCTGTAAAGTTAGTTAGTCCATCGCTACTCCCTATTCTTGTATATAGTGTGTTTCCTTGCTTATTTGTTTTGACTATAAATCTGTTCAAAATGGGGTCTTAGGCTGCATTCCTCCTATGCCAGTAAGCATGGGCTTGTTGGAAATGTGTCCAAGCTCCTTACCTATACATATTTTAGCATTAGGAAGCATTAGGAGTGATAAGATCATGCTAAAAAGCTTTCCCTAGGCGAGTTAGCTAACACTTGGTTAGGGAAAGACAGTGATAAATTTGTATCTAGTTGCAAGGGTGTTGTATCTTCATGAAACAAATGTGTGCAGTGGTTGCAAGGACCTTCACCATGGTGGACAAGAAGGTAGAGTTGTTGTTTGGCCTTTTGGAGGTTGGGACAAGCTGAACAGTCCAAGAAAGAAGTAAAGAAAACCCTAGTTCTTGCAAGAATAGGGTACACCATATGTATAGATAGAAAACAGGCCAAGACCTCAAAAATCTATTAGTGCTCCAAATTTAAGCAAGGGTGACAGAAGCAAGCTTCGCATAATTAGGTGAAGGAGAGGAGTAATAAGTGATTGTCTTGTGTGAGGAAGCCTAAAAGGGGCTCAACCTTAGTAGCCTTTCCAAACCCTAAACTAGGGTTTAATGAAAGTGATAGAAGAAGGGAGATCAGTGCTTGTACAAGAACCTTCCTTTGACTATTTTAAAACTTTGAAAACCTATGCACACCCCTGAAAGCAAGTTAGGAGGATTTAGAGGTTGTCTAGTCTTTAAAGGGATTAAGGGCTAGATGGAGAAAGTGAGGAAAAGCACCAAGAACTATTTAGCAGTAGCAAACTGGAATTGATAGCAGGGTTGGCAAGTGACCAGGGGTGCCTAATAACCTTAGGACCTATGGGTTGAGTGGTGGAGTGAAACACCAAGGGGTTATCTATTGGAGACCCAGAGCATTGAGATTGTGATTATCTCAATCCAACCCTGTCCATATCAGATTGGTATCAGAGCATAGCTAAAGATTTGGGAAAATAGCTTATATGTCATAAGTTGAGTCAAGTGAAACCCCTGCCATGGTGAAAAATGCATAGTTAGCCAAGAGGGTTGAAAAGCAAGAAGAGGACAACAAGTCCCTAAAAGAAAGAATAGAGCAATTGGAGAAGGCATTGAACAATGCAAGGTTGGAAGGAACAGTACCAAAGGAAGAAGAGGTTGCAAAGGAGGACAAGGTCCCTGAACCTGATCCTGTTTTGGAGGAAGAGCCTTTCTTGAAGGCATTGAAAGCCCTGAGTGGAAAAGGAATTGAGGGCATACCACTATTCCATGGAAAGATGGATCCTGATCTGGTCATGGATTGGATAGATGGAATGGAGAACCACTTTGAGTGTGATGGAGTAATGGAGGCACAAAAGGTGAAGGTTGTAAAGTCAAGGTTGAGAGGATCAGCCTTGACATGGTGGAAGTTTATTCAGATTGAAAGGGAGAAAGAAGGCTAGCAGCCCATATCAACCTGGAAAGGAATGGTTGCTAAGTTAAAGGAAGCATATATGCCAGATGATTATGAAATCCAACTTCACAAGAAGAGGTAGAGTTTAAGAAAAAAAGATCAAGATGTCAACACCTATACTAAAGCGTTTCAGAAGCTTTGCTTGAGATCAAATGTGGCAGAAGATGAGAGCCTAAAAGTGGCTAGGTACCTCAATGGTTTGAAGTGGAACATACAGGAAGAGATGGCTTTACTCAACCTCAAGATAGTCCACCAATGTTATCAGTTGGCTATAAAGATTGAAGAGAGGAATAAAAGGAAGCACGATCAGTGCTCTAAGGGCAGAGGCAGAGGCAGAGATCAAAGAGGACAGCGTGGAGGTTACCAAGGAAGAGGTAATGATCAAAGAACCCAAGGAGAATCTAAGCTTACTGAGCATGGAGGTGAAACATCTTCAAGAGGAGGATTTAATAGAGGAAGAGGACCTCAAGGAGGTTCAAATAGAGGAAGGGGAGTAGGAAGAAGTAACTCCTACTTTGCCACCATGAAATGTTATCACTGCAATCAGCTAGGTCATCCAGCTTATAGATGCCCGGAGAAAGCTTCTTCATCTAGCAATGAGAAAAGAGTAGCTTATGCACAAGAGGACACCATGAGTGTCAAATCACCTAAGATCGGTCATATAGAATCAGAAGTAGGTGAAAATCTGATGTTTAATAGAGTGCTGATCAGACAACCAGTCAATGAAGAACCCAAGCAAAGCAGAGCATTGTTTAGAGTAGGGTGGAAGATATTGGGAAAGGTATGCAATGTCATTGTAGATTCTGGTTCTACAGATAATATCATCTCTGAGGAGGTAGTAACTAAGTTAAAATTGTAGAAGGTACCTCATACCAATCCCTACAAAGTCACGTGGTTGAACAAAGGGCAGAGTGTCCTAGTGAATGAGCAGGTTATAGTGGAATTCTCAATTGGAGGCTACAAAGACAAGCTGATTTGTGATGTACTACCCATGGATACATGCCATATTCTTCTTGGTAGGCCATGGAAATATGAAAAAGGTGCTATATATCATGGGAAGGAGAACACCATTGGATTCAAGAAGGATGCAAGAACCTTCAAGTTGCAATCATTGATTGAGAATGATGAAGGATAGTCCAAGGTTCCAAACATTATGTTGAGCAGTGGCAAGGAATTCATCAAGGATATACACCAAGGGAATGAAGGTTATGTGGTCCTAATGCAGTCCAAAGAGGAAGAAAAGGCTAAGAAGATAGTCATACCTGAAATAGTTCAAAGGCTGCTAGAAAAATACAAGAGCATAGTGAGTGATGGAACACCTACAACTCTACCACCAAAGAGAGCAATAAATCATCAAATTGACTTCATACCTAGAGCCTCATTGCCTAACAAAGTAGCATAAAAACTGACCCTAGAGCTGAACCAAGAGGTGGCTAGGCAAGTGGAAGAATTGTTGGGTCAAGGTCTGATTCAGAAGAGTATCAGCCCTTGTACAGTCCTAGTTGTTTTGCCAACAAAAAAAGGTGGTAAGTGGAGATTATGCATTGATTCTAGAGAAATTAATAGGATGGCCATTAGGTATAGATTCCCAATACCTAGAATTGAAGACTTAATGGATTTTCTTGGAGGTGCAAAGTTCTTCACCAAATTGGATCTTAAGAGTGGGTATCATCAAATCAAAATCAAGGAGGGTGATGAGTGGAAGACAACCTTTAAAACAAATGATGGTTTGTATGAGTGGAAAGTGATGTGATTTGGCCTCTTAAATGCCCCTAGCATGTTCATGAGACTAATGAATGAGGTGCTTAAGGATTTCATAGGGATTTTTGTGGTAGTCTACTTCAATGACATACTGATTTTCAGTAAGACAGCAGAAGAACATTTGAAGCATGTGGAGATGGTTCTCAAAAGGCTGCAAGAAGAACAATTGGCAATCAACCTTGAAAAGTGTGAGTTCTTCAAACAAGAACTTGTGTATCTAGGCTTTGTAGTATCCCAAGGAACCCTGAAGATGGACCCAAGCAAGGTGGAAGCCATCCTAAATTGGCCTACACCAACCACAACAATAGAGGTAAGAAGTTTTCATGGTTTAGCTTAGTTTTATAGGAAACTCATCAGGAATTTTAGTGGTATGTGTGCACCAGTGCTAGATACTATTAAGGGTGGTTTAAAGACAAAGTTTAAATGGACACAAGAAGCTAATAAAGGGTTTGAAAAACTGAAACAAGAGGTAGCAACCCAACCTATACTTTTGTTACCTAGTTTTGATAAGTTGTTTACAGTTGAGTGTGATGCAAGTTGAGTAGCAGTAGGAGGAGTCCTTAGTCAAGAAGGTAGGCCTGTAGCCTTCTTTAGTGAAAAAATCAATGAAGCCAAACAAAAGTACTCTACCTATGATCTAGAACTTTATGTCTTAGTGCAGTCCCTTAAGAAGTGGAGGCATTATTTATTGCCTAAATATTTGGTAGTTTTCATAGATAACCAGGCACTTAGTTACATCAACACCCAAGAGAAGTTAAGTAATAGACATTTGAAATGGATGGAGTACATCCAAGCCTTTACATTTACTATTAAGCACAAGAAAGGACAGCAAAACAAGGTGGAAGATGCATTAAGCAGGAGAATGTTGAGAGTCCAAGAGATATAGCTGAAAAGCATTAGATTATAGAGTTTCAAAGATCTCTATGGTGAGGATGAAGATTTCTTAGAAGCCTACAATGTATGCTCTAATTTTGCAAATCATTTTCATAGTTTGTATGCTGAGTATACATTGCAAAATGGACTGTTATTTAAGGGCAATCTATTATGTCTCCCAAGAGGATCAATGAGGGAAAATCTGATCCAAGAGAAACATAATGGAAGTCTTAGTGGGAATTTGGAAATAAATAAAACTTTAGAGCTGGTACAAAGATTTTATTACTGGCCTAAGTTGGCAAGAGATGTTAGGAAATATGTGGAGCAGTGTGTAGTTTGCATGAAAGCCAAAGGGGGAACCAACAATGCAGGTTTGTATCAACCTTTGCCCATTCCCAATAGACCATGGGAGTGTGTTAGTATGGATTTTGTGGTAGGACTCCCCAAGACTAAGGCAGGGTTTGACAATATTTATGTAGTTGTGGACAAATTCAGCAAGATGAGTCACTTTATTCCTTGCAAGACTACACATGATGCAAGTTACATTGCCCATCTTTTCTTCAAGGAAGTTGTAAGAATCCATGGATTTCCATTGAGCATTGTATCAGACAAGGATGTGAAATTCATGAGCCATTTTTGGAAAAAACTATGGAGTAGATTGGGAACAAATTTATCATTTGGATCAGCTTACCATCCTTAGACCGATGGTCAAATAGAGGTGGTTAACAAAGTGCTAGGTAATATTTTGAGGTGCTTGACAAAGGAATATGGATAGACATGGGATATGGTAATTTCTCAAACTGAGTATGCTTATAATGATAGTGTGAACAAAACTACAGGGAAAAGTCCATTTGAAGTTGTTAATGGGATGCACCCAAGAGGAGTTTGTGAACTCACAGACCTTGGAACAATGGAGAATAGGAGTGGACATGCAGAATACTTCACTCAGACCATGCAAGAGATTCATGAGCAGGTTAAGAAGACAATCACAACAGCAACACAAAAATTGAAAGATAAAGTTGATGTGTCAAGGAGAGATGTGCAGTTTGTAGTAGGTGATTATGTTATGGTTCATCTTAACAAATCAAGGTTGTAGAAGGGAATGTCAACCAAAATGTAGATGAAAAGAGTAGGACCATGCAAGGTGTTAGCTAAGTATGGGAAGAATGCATACAAGGTAGAACTAACACCAGATTTGGGCATATCTCATGTATTCAATGTTGCTGATTTGATCAGGTATAAGGGGATAGTCCATGATGAAGCTCAAAAAATTCAAGAAATCTTTAAGGATATCAGTAATATACCCCTTCCAAATCAAGAGAAACCTCAGGCAGAGAAGGTCTTGGAGTCTAGGGTGAAGAAGGCTACAAGACACAAGGCATACATGGAGCACCTTGTCAAGTGGAGGAACAAACATGAATCAGATGCTACCTAGGTTGAGGAAGCTGATTTTAAGAAGCTAAGCATTGATCTATCACTACTATCACCTCAAGTTCCTTGATCTTTGTGCTAAGAGGGGGAGAATGGTGTAGAAGCACCTGCCAAAATACAAGCACATTTTGAAGTATTGTTTTAAAATCATTTTGTTTTTGTTGTGCAAGGTCTTCAAAACCATTTAGATTGTGTTGAGGAGCTATTGGTTCTGAGGTTAGAATTTGAATAAATTAGAATTCTTTTGTGTAGTTATTTCCTAAGTTTTAGCAAGAATTGGAAAACACGCTATGTTTTCAAACAGCATGGTTTTTTCCATTCTTGGGCTCGGGGAATTAAACCTAATTGATTCCTTGAATTGTAAAAGATAAATCTCAACTTTAGAAGGGGGTTGGATGCTTTTGTGAGTTGGCAGTTTTATGAGAATGTGAATAGAACAGTGATTTTGGTGAATAAAATACAGTTTTTTGTTTTGTTTTCTGAAAATAGTGATTAAATGAACTGAGCTAGGCATTTCTTCATTTGATTCAGCATGTAGGAAAGTCTTTTTAAACATTCTTGTGGCTGTAAAGTTAGTTAGTCCATTGCTACTCCCTATTCTTGTATATATTGTGTTTCCTTGCTTATTTGTTTTGACTGTAAATCTGTTCAAAATGGAGTCTTAGACCACATTCCTCCTGTGCCAGCAAGCATGGGCTCATTGGAAATTTGGCCAAGCTCCTTACCTATACATAGTTTAGCATTAGGAATCATTAGGAGTGATAAGAGCATGCTAAAAAGCTTTCCCTAGGCGAGTTAGCTAACACCTAATTAGGGAAAGACAGTGATAAATTTGTATCTATGTTGCAAGGGTGTTGTATCTTCATGAAACAAATGTGTGTAGTGGTTGTAGGGACCTTCACCATGGTGGAAAAGAAGGTAGAGCCATTGTTTGGTCTTTTGGAGGTTGGGACAAGTTGAACAGTCCAAGAAAGAAGCAAAGAAAACCCTAGTTCTTGCAAGAACAGGGTACACCATATGTACGGATAGAAAATAATCCAAGACCTCAAAAATCTGTTAGTGCTCCAAATTTGAGCAAGGGTGACAGAAGCAAGCTTGGCCTAATTAGGTGAAGGAGAGGAGTAATAAGCGATTGTCTTGTGTGAGGAGGCCTAAAAGGGGCTCAACCTTAGTAGCCTTTCCAAACCCTAAACTAGGGTTTAATGAAAGCAATAGAAGAAGGGAGATCAGTGCTTGTACAAGAACCTTCCTTTGAATATTTTAAAACTTTGAAAACTTATGCACACCCCTGAAAGCAAGTTAGGAGGATTTAGAGGTTGTCTAGTCTTTAAAGGGATTAAGGGCTAGATGGAGAAAGTGAGGAAAAGCACCAAGAACTGTTTAGCAGCGACAAACTGGAATTGATAGCAGGGTTGGCAAGTGACCAAGGCTGCCTAATAACCTTAGGACCTATAGGTGGAGTGGTGGAGTGAAACACCAAGGGGTTATCTATTGGAGACCTAGAGCATTGAGAATGTGATTATCTCAATCCAACTCTGTCCCTATCAGATCCATCACCCTTCCTTTAAAAATTGGACCGAAAAAATTAGATGCCTCATTCTCCATCATCCCAATGTTGGATTAATTCTATGTGAATCTTCGTTATCCATTACTACAATGCATGGAATCCATCCCGTCGGTCATGCATAAATGTTTAAAGTTTCCCTTTAAATATTTACTGTGCACCATAGTGTCTTTAATCCTGTGTCTTCCCACGAAAAATTTTCCTTGTATTTCTTTTAGCCTGAGCCTATAGAACCTATAAAACCCCATGAGAAATTCTTTTTCAAATCCTATCAAAATTTTAAGGAAAAATTCATAACAAAACTATCCCTTAGAAACATGCCTCAGCCCATGATTGAACCTCCTATCCTTGACGAAACTATGATTGAACCTAAAGAAATTCCAAATAAACAAGACCAACCCATGACAAATATTTTTCCTATCTCCAACAAAACACTAAGAGACAACAAAAAAAATCCCGTCATGCCTCCTACGATAAAAAAGTTTACAATGCTAAAGAGAAAGTGGTTGAACAACCTCCTATGGTTTCTTTCGTTCCTGCCCTTAGGGAAGAAAAGCAACCTATGGCTGACAGAATTGCTCCTACAAAAACACAACTTGAAAATTATACTAAAAGAAACAAAAATTCTAGAGAGCGTAGGAATATATCTTGTGCTCTTTCTTGAAGGTTAAATGGAGAAAACAACAAAGAAAATCAATGTCCAAACTTGACTAAATTAATACACGATGAGTCTCCCACTTTTCCACAACAAAGAGATCATATATCGCAACCACAACAAGAGCTAAATCATTCATTAGACATTATCATTCAACCTCTTGTTGTGATTAACTTAGATGATGATGATGAGGTTACTAGAATTGATGAAGTGCATAATAAATTCAATTCATTGTTTTCCTCTTCTATGAGATTAAATGACAATTCACTGAAGAAGAGTGTTGAACTTGGTGATACCCCTAATTCCACACTTGTTGTTGTCCCTTTTACTATTTTTCTTCCTTGTGTATACGATGAATGAGATTGGGATGCAGATGACCTACTAATAGGTTGAGTTGCATGTGCCTTACTAGTGTTTTGCATTATTGTCTTTTTTTACATGTTTCTATTATGTGATTGCATGTGTGTAATGTGATCTCCCCATACTATTATATTTGATGTGTCCCTCTCTCTCTTTGCATTCCTCTATATGTGTCTAAATTCTTCTCTATGTTGTAAACCCTTATCTTTTCTTTTTCTTGTGTTTTCCTTTTAGGGATGACGAAACACTCACGTCTCTTCCATGTTGACCTGAAATATTTTTCTTTATTTTTTCACTCTCTATGTGTAATTCTTCTAGTTCTATGAGTATTTGAAGAATGATGACAGTTTTAAACTCTCTAAAAACATTGTAGCAAAGATATATTGACCCCGAATCTGTGGATCCCTTGTGTCTGATTTTGGGATTTCATTTTGGGGGTGACCCCTTTCCATGATGCAGCTTCATTTTTAAACATATGACTTGGCATAGGGCTTTCCATGTAAGCTCTCATGTCTTCTTTATTGTTATCATTTATTATTTGCTACTTTAAAGTAATTGCTCATAGTATGGTGTTTAGTAATTTATTTAAAGTAGGGGCATACATTGGCATTATTCTTTTGCAATTCATGTTTCAATGTGTACTCTTCTTACTTCATGTGATGCATCTTTCTCTTTTTGGTGAAATTAGGTGTGATGTCCCTCAAGAGTGTGATCTCTCTTAGAATATTATATTCCTCTTAGTGGCTTGATGCAACATATTGCATCCCCTAAGTTGTGAATTTTTTATTCTTCAATTAGTCCACTCTTGGAGACATTAAGTATGACATTCCCTACGTTAAGACCTTACATGAACTAAGAAAAACTCCTTTGAATGTACATTACATTTACAAAATCTATTAAATGGCCACCTTCCATAACACACTTTGCTTTCCTCTAGAGCCATCTTGTTTGTTCATGCATGTCAAGCATATAAATTTTTTCTTGCCTCGTGAATGTTGTTGCTCATGTTGTGTGGCACCAACTTATCAAATTTATCAGGAGGTATAACTTTGGTATGGTTAGTGAATGGGAGTCGAACCTAGGCATGAATTTCCTATAGCCACTTACTTTTCTGTGTGAGTGCATACCAACCACATGCGTATGTGTCTATTGGGGCTCACTTAGTGGATGCCCTGAGGTTCCACTAGCCCTTGTGAGTGTGCATTTAGTTTTCCTAGTGGACATTGTGTTCCACTTGTAAACATTTTTGGACAAATAGATTAGATCTGATCCACATCATGTAGGACAAACCATTGAGGCTTGATTCACTCCTTTTTCTTTTGTTGTTTTTTCTTTCTTATTTATGTCTTTGGTAGTGTATTCTTGTTCCTTGTTGTCACTCCTTACATCATTTACATGGGTATCTACAGGATCATGATGGGCCAAAAAGTGACAATATGATATGTGGCTGATGACTTTTTTTTTACCCAAAATTGATGAAACGAAAAGGGTTTTTAAAGGAGATTCTCAGCTTTCCACCAATATAAATTATGCTTTACTTTGAATTTAATAAGTAATTATTATTCATTTTCTATTCAAATTATGACTAAAGTCTTGATTGATATAGGCTGATTGAAAAACATCTATATGTTTCAAATGGTATCACATTTTTTGAATCCAAAACATGCATCACATTCTATGCTTCGCATACTATAGGATTAAAAAAATAAAAATTGAATTTCATGAAGTTTTGACCAAGTTAAGATGGTCAGACATATGAGTTTTTTATATTTTTTTAAGTTCTAGTAAAAAAATCATAATTAATTAATTTCTTGGAAAAAAATTACAAAAAAATATGCATCACATCCAGACATGAGTCCTCTACTTATATATAAAATATTATAAAAAAATATTATCATTTTATTGTGGTTAGGGTGGTCAGAGAAACATCCACTTCTTATTTTTTCCTTGAAATTTAAGTACTACCACATTGAAATTTAAAATTTTCACCAAATAGTTTTTTTTTAAACAAACCTAGTAGTTTAGAAACTAAATTCAATTTGATACAAATTCTATTGTTACATATTTTTGAAATAATATAGATAACTTATTCAAATTTTTATATCAAGTTGTCTAACTCTGATTTTTCTAAATTTTTTGCACTTAAGGACCTATTTTTTCCATGATGATTCTGCACATACCCACACATGTGTTATTTTGTGCCTATGTTGGTTTGCCATAGGATCTTGATCTTGGGGGATTTCACAACCATCTTGATCATTGTTATCCTATCTTACTAGCATTGGTACACTTGGACCCCTCTTGATGCGAGTTTGTCTACTTTAGTGTGAGCTTGAAGCAAGTTCCTCTTCTCACTAAAGTAGGGGCTAAATGTAGTGTAGAAACATGTATCCCTTTATATTTTCACACTTTTTTGGTCCCTCCCTACCAAAATTGGGCTTCTTTATGCCTTATTTGGTCCTATTTTGCATCCACAAGCCTTATTTTATGTATCTTTTCAAGAATAATCTCAACACGTACCTAATAACTAATCATAATTTAATTATTTTGGATTGTATTGTCCAAATTTAGTGATATATGACTCATATGCCACTTTGTGTGTATGGGTCCCACCTAAGTCTCGAGTCCTGGTCCTAAATTTTGTAATGAAGTTAACATTTCTTGAAATTTGTGTCCCAAGCTTAGCCTACTGGGACTCATATGCCCAATTGGCATATGAGTCTCACTTAGCTTGGACCTATTTTAAATTCAAATTATTGGTGGGATTTTATTCTCATAGATCTGATGCTGGCTTGTAGTGTTGCAATTTCAAGAAATTCAACATAAACAAGTATGAATACAAGGTTATTTCACATATTTTCTCCTATAAAGTTTACATTTATCATCTAGCAATTTTCATGAGCAAGTGTGATCTAAGTACTCAAGCATTTTAGCATTCAAAAGCATTCAAAAGTTGATTATCAAGCATTTTGGAGTTATATTCAAGATTCAAGCATCATGTCAAAGTCATCATGCATCATGTTTGTTTTTTATCTAACATTTTTGATGTAGGTTTTTATGATTCTGTGGACACCGAAAAAGTATGCCATTTTCCTTGCTTTATTTTGGAATAATTAATGATAAATTGGACTTAATATCACCTTAATCTAGTGTTGTAATGTGGTTAACACATTCACATTAGGTCTTGGGCCCTTGCAAATTGAATAAAATGCATGTCTTGTAAAGATGTAAAGTGTTGTAAATGACTTTCACACTTTTCTAGACTTTTATTAAGCATCTAAGTCTAATGGACCTATTTTTCCTTAATTTAATATTGTAAAATATAATTAATTGCATTCTCACATTAATCTAGAAGGCTTGTAAATTGAAATTTATTTTAATCTAGTGTTGTAATGTGTTTTACACTTTCACATTGGATGTTGAGCCTTTCTAGGCTATTTGGACCTCTTTTCAATCTTGTAGAGTGTATTTAATCACACTTTTACATTGAAATTTGTGTCCCTAGCCCTAATTACCCTTTACATCATCATTAATAGGCCCCTATGGCCCCATATTGTGCATCCTGAGGCTTAATTTTATCAAAGACCTAATAAAATCAACATAAAAAATAAAATTCTTCACTCCCTGACATCCTAGCTAACAAAAGAGCACCTATGGGACCCATTCACCACTTTGGGTTAATGAGTCACATCCAAGTGGGACTAAGTTTCCTAGCTTGGCGAATGAGTCCCATTTGGGCCATTTTTGAGGTTTGAGCAAGAAAAAATTAGTTTTAAATTTGATTTTCTTCCATGTCGGCAGGTGCTGCCACAATAATGGGTTACACTTTTTGGGACATCCTGATTTTTGCCTGAAATCACATATTTTTAGAAAATACAATGATTTATAACTTTAAAGGTTTCATTTAAATTATTTGAATTAAACATGGATTGATCAAACCCCCTTAGATCAAACCCCCTTGGATAGAACCTTGTTAGATTTAAACCATACCTATAATCGAGTCTCCTCTACACCTATCAAAATGCTGATAAAAAACCACTTTTGATTTACCTTTTGGGTGATCAAATAGATTCATTTAAAATTTATTCTTTGTAATCCTGTATCCCTTATTATAAGCTTCCTAAAAAGTATAATTTTAAATATGTTTAATTTGATTATTATATTTATTTTTTACTTCTTATGAATGTAGGATTTTCAATGAACATCAAGTTCTTTATTTCACACATATGAAAAAATAGAAAAATAGAGAAAAAAAAATCTAAAAAATGCATGTTCCCTAGGTATTGATGTCCTTATTCTAACAAAAAAAGAATAAGTTAATTCAAATGAATACAAAAAAAGTTATGCATGCCAAAGTACAGCTCTGTCCAAATTATAATTACGCTGACTTGGAAAATTAATTAAAAAAAATATATGTAACAAAAAATTATGAAAAAATATCCATCCCCTAGATATTGGTGTGAAAAATTTGCATTTTAAAAATCAGAATTGTGCCCTATCTATAAAAAAAGTTATGCATGCCGAAGTGAACATCACTTTTTAAAAATGCTGATTAGTAGAAAAAATAAGTTATTAAAAATTACATAAAATGATTCACAATTTATTTTTTAATTTTTTAAAAAAAATATAATTAGAATCTACACAAAATATCTAACAAATAACTAGTTTGATTCATCTTCAAAACCTTAATGGTTTAGCTGCTATAGGTGTAAGAAAGTGAATGTCTGGTGAAAAATCCTGATTTTAATGTCAAGTTTGGCCAAAAATTGTAACCCATTATTGTGGGATCACCCGGCCTTAGGGATCAAATTAATGAGAATTTTAGGTGGATTTCATATATAAACAATCCTATAAACCCTAATTCATAATTCATTCATCATTCATTATCCGTGTCAATTCAAGCAAGCTAGGGTTTTAGTATTTTAAGTCATCAAGATAGCTTTCTAAGGCATTCAAGGGAAGATTATTCATCCATTGCTACATAAACTCAAAATCTATCATCATGGAAAGTTTTCAATTCCTTTATTTCATGTTCATGCTTCATTTTATTTCTTCATTTGGCTTAATTACCTAAAAAGGGGTCTAACCAAGGCAAACCCTCATTCCCTAACAGTCAACATTTCTCTCTCTTTCTTTGTGTGATTATAGATTTGGGGAATTTGAAGGCTTGGAGATCATTAACGAATAGATTGGAAACTTGTTAAAGACATCTCCTTATTGGCTAGGTCAAAATGTCCACAAAAAGACACTTATAGTGCAAGAAATCAGGGTTTCAGATTCAAACACCTAGAGGGATAGAAAGAGTAGACCAAGAGCTTATGGTTTCACTTTCAAGTTTTTAGGGCATATGAGTCCCAATGTACATTTTTTTTAGAGATTTCTATGGATTCAGATACCCATTTGGCTGAAATAGACTCCGGTGAAGTTTTCTAGATCTGACACTGATTCGCCTAAAATTGTGTATGAATCCTAGTAGGTCAAAATTTTAGGATCAACAACATTTCTAGTCCTCATTCTAGTCTTCAACACATTTCCAGGTGCATGCTTTCTATTTTACCTCCCTATTTTGTTTTAATTTGCATTTCTATTCATATTTCTAGGTCTTGCTGCACATCCCAACGTGTTTTCAAACATCTTGCATTTTCCAAGTTTTGCATTAATAGACCACCTCTTTTATCAATTTCCAACCTTCAAGACAATCTCCTTTACATTATAATCTCAAGGATTTTTTCTTGAGTGTGAACTTTGTGAAATTGGATCCCTCTTCTTTCATTCCCTTTTTAGTGTGGATAAAGGAAGTTGTGTACTTCATTTCCATACTCCATAGATTCAAGTAAGCATTCAAGTCAAAATCCATATCATACAATAAATAGTCAAGATCTACATTCATGCTAGCAATTACATACAAGTTTGTAGCCTTTCTTTCAAGCGTTTGGTGAGTTGCAATATTTCATATTTGTTCATTAATCATTCCTTCATTCTATTTTATTTCATTTTAAGGTTTGATTACCAAAATGGGGTTTGACCAAGGCAAGCCCCTATCCACTAACAAAAAACCATTTTTCCCTCTCTTTGATGTTGTGCCATAGAAAAATGGCCCCTTGTGATTTTCATGGCCTTTTAGATCTTGTTTCATGGTGTTGGAACTATGTTGCTTTGATTTTATGTTGTAACATGGCCTGAACATGCTTATTTCGATACTAAAACTAAAATAATGACATCTTGTGAAGGTGTTGCAAAGTGTTGTAAGACATTTCTACATTCTTCTAGAATCTATTTAATACAATTTACCCAAAAATAACCTTTCTACTCATCAAAAAGTCCTATATTGAAGTGTTGTAAAGTTTTGTAACAAGCTTTCATGCTTTTCTAGGCACATCTTCACTATTTGGGTGATCCCACAAAACTAGTTTACAATTTCTGGGAGATTATGATTTTTGTTGAAATCACATACTTTTGGAAAATATAATGATTTAAGCATTAAAAAGTTCCATTTAAAGCATTCCAATTGAAAAGGGTTTGATCAAACTACCTTAGATCAAACCCCCTTGGATAGAACCCCGCTAGTTTTAAACCATACCTATAACAAAGTCTCATTTACACCTATCAAAATGTTGATAAAAAAAAAATTAATTTACCTTTTGGGGGATCAAATGAATTTATTTAACATTTTTTTTAAGTATGTAGTCCTTATTATAAGCTTCCCAAAAAGTATAATTTTAAATAAATTTAATTTTATCATTATATTTATTTTTTATTTCTTGTGAATGTAGGTTTTTCATTGAAAATCAAGCTCTTTGTTCTGCACATGTGGAAAAATAGTAGATTATCAAAAAAAAAAATTGAAAATTATGAGTGCACCAGATATTGAAATCCTTGATCGAACAAAAAAGAAAAAGAAAGAATTTTGATACAGATAAAAAAGGTTACACATTATACGATTGCTCTATGTCTGAATTGTAATTGGTTTGACTTCAAAACTTGATTAAAGAAAAAATATTAAATGAAAACCTATATAACCTCATGGAAGCACTAGATATTGGAGTTACAAATATAAATTCAAAATAATTAGAATTTTAACCTTCATGGAAAAAAAGTTATGTGTTATACGGTGAACGTCACTTTTTAAAAATGTTGTTTTCTAAAAAAAAATAGTTTTCAAGGGAAATGGCAAAAGAAGTGAAGATTTAGTTAAACAAAATTATTTAAGTGTCTAGTTTGGCCAAAAATTGTAAACCACTATTGTGGGATCACCCATTTACACCTTTCTCATGCTTTATTTTGTCTCTTTATGCCCTCATATGACTTAAAATTAAGTTTATTTTTGAATGTTATCCCAAAAAATAACATTGAATACAACATTATTCCTGACACTTGTTTTTAGGTCCTAGGTGGGACCCATTCACCATGGGTGGCAAATGAGTCCCCCTTGGCCCCAAATTCAAAATATTTTAAATTTCCTTTTGGGATTTTATTCAAAATCACTTGATGGCGGCCTGTGATGAGGTACAAATGGATAGTAAGGCACAAGAATTGTATAAATAGGTGATTTTCACCTCATTTTAAATCCCTCCCATAATCTCTCCTAATTCATTCCAGCATTCCATCTCACATTTTAAGCATTCAAGAATTTTAGGTGAGTTGATATCATTTGCATGTTATTACTTTATCTTTCTATTGTATTTCATTATCTTTTCAAGGGTTTAATTACTAAAAGTGGGGTTTGACCAAGGAAAACCCCTATTCACTAACCCTAATCATTTTCCCCCTTTTGCTTATGTATTTGCAGCCTTTTGTTTATAGATTTGATAGGTTATTAGGTGTTGAAGATTGATTTTTATGTCAACTAGGTGCTTCAAGTCAACATAAGTCAAATTCAAGCTTGGAGAGACCTATTTGTCCATTTTCTGTAGATTTGACTTCAGCAACCTAACAAGTAGACATTTCCAGATCTAGTGTTGTAGAGTTGTCTCCTAGTTTTTCAAAAATTTGGGAGAGGACTGATTCACCACATATGGTGAATGAGTCCCACTTTAGGAATGGAAACTTGAGACTTGTCAGATTTTAGATCCCGTTAGACATAAATCAACTCTCGATAGTTTTTCATCAGTTAGTGGACTGATTCACCACCCTAGGCGAATGAGTCCCACTGTGAAAAATTAGTGAATTTCATCAGCATCCAAAACACTCCAGAAAGCTCACACTTCATCTAGGTGCACTCATATTTACTCCTGCACTTTCTGTTATGCATAATTTCTTCATTTTCATAGTTATTTGCATATCATAATGTGTTTTCAAACATAGCTTAAATTGCACTTTTGCATTCATTTTAGTTTATTTTAATTAGTCAATTGTATTTAGTTAAGCTCATTTACATCATATCACATTTCAAACATCCTAATTTAAGTCTTACATAAACATTTTTGGACCTAAATCTCTCTCCTTTTAGGTGGAAAACCCTAGAAGTGCAAGAGCAAGCATTTAGGTTCCCAAAAATCTATGTTTCATTTTGGTGAGCTTGAATTTTGAACACTGTAAACTTCTTATTGCATTCATATATTGGATCCTAGTTTCCATTTGCATTAGGATTCAATTAGGACATTGATTTGTTATTGCATTCTAGGAACTTTCATTTTGCATTAGTGAAACATTCATTTGGCTTTCATTTTTTGCATTCAATTTCATTGAAAAAAGTAAAAATCTGTATTTTGCATCTCTACTTACATTGTGTAGAAAATTTAAATCATCCTTAGAATTTTGAAAAACAGAAAAAAATTACATCTTGGGAGTCATTCGCCACCTAGGGCGAATCAGTCCCTTTGCACTTTTTAGACAGTAGTTCTGTGCTTTTTTTGGCATTTTCCTGCATGTCTAATTTTCTATATTTGAATGTCTGTTATAGTTAGCAATTTTTTTCTCATTTGTGTTTTAAATTCTTAGATTATCTTGCATTTCCATCCACCCTTCCTTTGTGGTACTTTCATGAGTGTTTGGTGCCCCATTGATAATACTCTAGTGAGAAGAAATTCTAGACTCATGGCATCCCATGATAGTACTTTCATTGTGGACCTTGGGATCTCATGACTCCTACTCATGGTATGGAAAATGGTGCATTAGGCCCTGAAAATACCACTTCCATGCCTTCACCTTTCCATCATGCATGTTGGAAACCAAAAAAAATCCCTCCCGCAAGAAAAGTTCATTAATATTCATGAGGAATTTGCACATTTACAACAAGATTTGTCACTTGAAAACATTTCCACCACTACTATACTTGCTATTGAGAACTTTTATCACTTAATTGAAAGTGATGATGGCTTGAAAGTATTGAAACAAATTGCTGAGATTTACAATAAACATGCCTCTTCAAATACTCAATCTACAAACATTCATGTAAGCCAAGGAGCACCTCAAGTTCCTCCCCCTTCAACTATCTAGCTTCCATACCAACTTACAACAATCCACAAGTCCACACAACTATGCATCAACCTAATTATGTGGCTACTTATTTCCGGATTTCCACTAGCATTCCTACTTCTTTTGTGGCATCACATGTTCCTTCCACCACATTCACACCCCTTAGTATTCCTTTCACCTCCCTTAACATCACTTACACTCCATCACTATTTTCCCTTCCACCTCAACCCAATTATCCTGATCCTCTTCTTACAAAACTCCTTAACATTGTTTCATCCATGAAACACCAACTTTCCACCATTAGTCAAGGTCAAACCACTCCACCCACATATCTTGTCTACAACAACCCCTTATCATTAGAAATCTTGCGTACCCTGATGCCACAAGGGATAGAAATGTCGAGGTTTGAGAAATATAGAGGAAAAGGAGACCCTATCCACCATGTCAATGCTTATGCCTCTTTATGTAGTGACTTTGTCCTTGATGATAAAAATTTTGCAAAACATTTTCCAAGGACCTTGAAAGATATCGCTTTAAAATGGTTTTCCAACTTGCCCAATCATTCCATCCATTCATTTAATGAATTGGTGGAATATTTCATTAGTCACTTTCAAGTGCACATGACACCTAAAAATACAATCATTGACCTTATGAGATGTAGACAAAACATAGATGAAAAAGTGACAGATTTCATCTCCCGTTACTAATCCTTATACGCTCAAGTTGATGTCAAAATTCTAGGTGCACATCTACAGAAGATGTTTATTGAGAATTTGCACACTAAACTTCAAGATAAACTTACCATGATGAAATTTCCTTCATTCATGCATTTATGTACAACCTTATGTGATTATCAAAATTTGGTTTCAAGTCTTGAGTCAAAATCCACTTCCAGCTAAGTTTACAAACCTAAGAACAACAATCAAAACCAAAACCATATGTAAGACTTCCACAAAACTAACAGAGACTTTTTACATTTTAGTCCACCTCCTTCACCACAATTGCAACCAACTCAAAAAGTTCAAAATTCAATGGTTGCTACTAAGACAACTGTGCCTTATTTTTATGGCGATTTGAATAGACACTTCACTACTTTACCCGACACCCTCCATCATACAATGAACAAATTAATTAAAAAATGCATGCTCACCTTACCACCTGTTTGACCACTTGATCCTAATCAACCCTTACCACCTACCATCAAACCTAATGCTTATTTCCATTTTCATTGTCAAAATGACCATGACACTAAACATTGCAAGAATCTTAAACATTTAGTTCAAGACCTCATTGATTTAGGTGAATTGACCTTTATGGGTGTTAATGATCAAGGCAATGAGTCTGTTGCACCCCCTAACCAAAATTTGCAAATTTTCACCAATCCTATGCCTAAACACACTACCTCATTTGTCAAGGCTAGTGAACCTTCAAATCCTGATGCAATGATTGTTGATACACACAACAAACAACCTGATACACCTCCTATTGTTACCAAAGCTAGTCCTGTGGATAAAATTGTAGCTATGATAGACATTATCCCTCACAAGGGCCAAATCACTAAATCTATTGATATTTCTTTTTTTTCTAAAGACATACTACAAAATCTTCCTAATGGTCCTCTCTACATAGCTGATAGAATCTATGATAAACCTACTAATGGGATATTAATAGATCCTACTTGTGGTGAGAATGTGATCATAGAGGATTTTCCAGTATTACATGATCTATATCAAGATGACTATAATAAACCAACTGCATGGATTAAAACACATAATGGTTTTGCATGCCCTATGATTAGATCAATCGTGCTACCTTTATAAATAGAACCTAAGAATTTGGAGGTAACATTTTCCATTATTCCACAATCTGACCAATTTCGTTTGTGGCTAGGCCTTCCTTGGCTTCACTCAATGAAAGTGGTCCCATCAACTATTCATAAGTGCTTGAATTTTCCACATGGCAATGAGGTATTCAATTTACACCATAGTGGCTTTAATCCTTTTTCTTCCAAAGGTAACATTTCATTAGAAGCCCTTTGGCCTAAACCCATGGAACCTATCACCCCTCGTAAGGACTTCTTTTACATTGCTTATCGAAAGTTTAAATCCAAAAAGATAGCTGAATTATCTCTTCACAACACATATCCGTCCACCTCCACCCATCCTATACTAGATGAAACCATGATTACACCTAAATCCGATATTGAAAAAACCATCAAACCTTCTGAACAATCCCCTCTTGACACTTCCCAACCATCATTTAAACAGCCAAGGGAAAATGAAATAATTCTTGTTCTACCTCCTCGTATCAAACAAGTTGATAAAGCAAAAGAGAAAGTGGTTGATCCATCCTCTTTGGTTCCTCTTGCTCTTCCCCCTTCGGATGTGGAAGAACCTATGACACGTCAATCTGCTCTTACACCTCAACAACTCCAAACCAAAATTAAATGAAACCACAGTGCTTGGGAACGTCAACATCATTGTCGTCTCCTTGCTCGTCAATCTCGTATGGAAGATGATAAAGAAAATCAAATTCCACCCTTGATAGAAGCAATAGATGACCACCTTCCCTCTCCTGACCTACCACATGATAGTTCAGCCCAACAATCACAACAAAATGAACCCATCAAACAACCAACACTCTTAATACATCCATCCTTAGAAATCACCATTCGTCCTCCCATCGTTATTAATCTTGATGATGATGATGATGATGTGATGATCGCTAAAATAGATGAAGAAGTCCACAATGATTTGAACTCTGTATTTTCATCTAGAGTGAGCTTAAATGATAAATCCTCTCCACCAAGTGAAGAACCTAGTACAACTCTTAGTTCGACACTTGTGATTCCTCCTTTGGATAGTCAACCGCCTTCGCATTACACTAAACATGATTGGGAGGTAGATGACTTTTCAAATGGTTGACTTGCATTTTCCTAGCTAGCCTTTTATTTTTTTCTTTTTCTTTTTCTTTTCATGTGCGTATTGTGTTCCCCCATATCATGTGTTTGATGTTTCCTCTCTTTGTAAAATTCTTCTATTTGTCGTGCTTTGTTTTGTGTTTATCTTTTGGGGATGACACAAATCATAGAGATGCCCTATGTCTCTTCCATGTTGACCCAAATGGTCCTTATCTTTTCCATTTTTGTTTTGTGTTTTCCTTTTGGGGATGATGCAAAGCGCATAGATGCCCTATGGCTCTTCCATGTTGACCCAAATGGTCCTTGTCTTTTTCATTTTTGTTTTGTGTTTTCCTTTTTGGGATGACATAAAGCGTAGAGATGCCCTATGTCTCTTCCATGTGTGACCCAAATGGTCCTTGTCTTTTTCATTTTTTTTTGTATTTTCCTTTTGGGGAGACACAAAGCGTAGAGATGCCCTATGTCTCTTCCATGTTGACCCAAATGGTCCTTTTCTTCTTCATTTTTGTTTTGTGTTTTCCTTTCGGGGATGACGCAAATCGTAGAAACACCCTATGTCTCTTCCATGTTGTCCCAAATGGTCCCCTTTTTTCTTTTTCCTTTGTCTTTTCTTGTGTTTTCCTTTTGGGGATGATGCAAGGCATTGAGACCAAAATGTCTCCTTCATGTTGACCGAAAAGATTTTTCATTTTCATTTTCTTTCTTTTCACTTGTGTTTTCCTTTTGGGATGATGTAAAGCATTAAGACCACAATGTCTCTTCCATGTTGACCCAAAATGACATTTCTTTATTTTTCCTTTTTTTTCGCTCTCTTTGTGTCATTCTTCCAGTTCTATGCATATTTGGGGAATGATGACAGTTTCAAGCTCTTTCATAAAAACATTGTAGCAACGAGCATACTGACCCCAAATCCATAGATCCCTTATGTGTTTGGTGTATTTCATTTTTTGGGGAGCAACACCCTTTCTTTGTTTTTCATTTTTCCCTGACATGACACAGCCTAACTTCGAAACATATGACATGGCATAGAGCTTTCAAAGTTGGCTCTCATTTCTTGTTTGCTTTTTCTTTTTCTTTTCTTCTCTACTTTAAAGTAATTTCTCACAGAACAATGTGTAGCAATTCCATTAAAGTGGGGGGCATACATTACCATTATTTCATTGTGCATTCATGTTTCTTAGTGTAACCTTGACGTTTACGTGATGCACTCATCACTTTTTGGATGACATTGGGTGTGATGTCCTCCATAAGTGTGACCTATCTAAGCATATTGCATTCCTCTTGGTGGTTTGATGTAGTACACTACATCCCCTAAGTTGTGAATATACTATTCTTTGATTGGTCCTCTCTTGGAGACATTAGACACAATGTTCCCTAAGTGAATGACCTTTCATAAAATGAAGAAGACTCCTTTGAACATCCTTTACATTGTTTACATTTTTTCATTTTTCCCACCTTACATAACACAACTTGCATGATTGTGGTACCTTTCCTTTTTGTTCATGGCATTTTCCTTGTGGTGCCTTGTTAAAGTTATCAGGCAGTATAGCTTTAGCATGGTTGAGCGAGAAGCCCAACTAGCAGCATGACTTCTCCCCATAGCCACCTTTGTGTTTTGTGAATACATACCAACTAGTGTATCTATCCTACTCTTTGGGATTTCTCACCCCACAGAAAACTAGTTCTGTGGCCCCAGAGTGAGTACACATTCTCTATTTTAAAACAATCAACCTAAATCTCTTTTCACAACTAGTTGAATTGATGACTGAAGCTTCATCCAATTCATTTCAACACTTGTGTTTTCCTTTGTCCTTATGTTTAGTTTTCCATGGGATCTTTATCCTAGGGCTTGATCATCCCTCTTGATCGTTGTATTCCATCTTGCTAACATAAGTGCATTTGAACCCTCCCCTTGATGTTCATGGCTACTTTAGTGTAAGTTTGAAGTTGGTTCATCTTCTCACTAAAGTGGGGGCTAAATGTGCCATAGAAAAATGGCCCCTTATCATTTTCATGCCCTTTTAGGTCTTGTTTCATGGTGTTGGAACTATGTTGCTTTGATTTTATGTTGTAACATGTCTTGAACATGCTTATTTAGGTACTAAAACTAAAATAACGACATCTTGTGAAAGTGTTGCAAAGTGTTGTAAGACATTTCTACATTCTTCTAGACTCTATTTAATACAATTTACCTAAAAATCACCTTTTTACTCATCAAAAGGTCCTATATTGAAGTGTTGGAAATTCTTGTAACAAGCTTTCATGCTTTTGTAAGAACATCTTTAATATTTACACCTTTCTCATGCTTTATTTTGTCTCTTTATGCCCTCATATGAATTAATTAAGTGTATTTTTGAATGTTAACCCAACAAATAACATTAATTACAACATGATTCCTGACACTTGTTCTTAGATCCTAGGTGGGACCCATTTTCCATGGGTGGCAAATGAGTCCCCGTTGGCCCCAAATTCAAAATATTTTAAATTTCCTTTTGGGATTTTATTCAAAATCACTTCATGTCAGCCTATGATGAGGTATGAATGGATAGTAAGGCACAAGAATTGTATAAATAAGTTTTTTTCACCTCATTTTACATCCCTCCCATAATCTCTCCTAATTTATTCAAGCATCCCATCTCACATTTTAAGCATTCAAGCATTTTACATCATCAATTAAAGCACTTTGAACTTGCCATTGACATTACTTCAAAATTACAAGATCAAGAGTTAGGTGAGTTGATATCATTTGCATGTTATTACTTTATCTTTCTATTGCATTTCATTATCTTTTCAAGGGTTCAATTACCAAAAGTGGGGATTGAACAAGGCAAACCCCTATTCACTAACCCTAATCATTTTTCTTCCTTTTCTTGTGTATTTGTGGCCAGACTTTATAGGTTATTAGGTGTTGAATATTGATTTTTATGTCAACTAGGTGCTTCAAGTCAACATAAGTCAAATTCAAGCTTAGAGAGACCTATTTGTTTGTTTTTTGTAGATTTGACTTCAATAACCCAACAAGCAAACATTTCCAGATATGGTGTTGCAGAGTTGTCTCCTAGTTTTTCAGAAAGTTTGGAGAGGACTGATTCACCACCTATGGCGAATGAGTCCCACCTTAGGATTGGAATCTTGAGTTTTGTCATATTTTAGATCTTGACAGATAGGAATAAACTCAACAATTTTTCATCAATAGGTGGACTGATTCGCCACCTTGGAAAAATGAGTCCCACTGTGAAAAATCAGTGAATTTCATCAACATGTAAAACACTCCAAAAATATCACACTTCATCTAGGTGCACTAATATTCACTGTTGTACTTTCTGTTCTGCATAATTTCTTCATTTTCATAGTTGTTTGCATATCACAATGTGTTTTCAAGCATAGCTTAAATTGTACTTTTGCATTTATTTTAGTTCATCTTAATCAGTCAATTGCATTTAGTTAAGTTCATTTACATCATATCACATTGCACACATCCTAATTTGAGTGTTATGTAAGCATTTTTTTACCTAAATCTCTCTCCTTTTAGATAAAAAAACCCTAGAAGTGCAAGAGCAAGCATTTAGGTTTCCAAAAATATATGTTTCAAATGTGTGATTTAGGTTGAAAATACATTAAAGAGAAATATTGGGGAAAGTTGCAAAGTTGTCATCTACCTTTCAAGATTATAGAAAGTCATCTAGAGGTTGGAATTCAAGCTATCAAACTCAAAGATTTGGAAGGAGAGAAGCTATATGAGATCACTAGAAGATATTAGAGTTTCAGATCGACCTTGATACTAGGACTAAATTTCCATTTGTGGTGGATGAGTCCTTGTATACTTGATTTCAAGCATTTTCTGTAGATCCTAGTTTACAAGTTGCAAATTGTAGTTTCAACCCAAAACCCTAAATTAGGACTAAATTGACCCTACTGGTGTATGAGTCCTAGTGTACTTTAAATGTCATAATTTTGGGGTTTCAGAGCTTATTTCAAACACCTTTAGCTTTCTAGGTGCACCTCTGTTCATTTGTAGTTCATTATTCTAATTTTTCAGTTTCATATCTTAGATTACATAGTTACATTTGCATATCATTTCCATCTCCTTCTTTCCAATCATTTTCTTGGTGGTGAACCCCTGTTTAGTCTTTAATCACACCCTAGGAGACCTTATAGCAGATCCCCCTTGTCAATTACACCATGGGATTGAGATCTCCAAGGTTTCCTTGAATGAAATAGAGCCTAAATAGGGTTCCCTAAGTTGTCCATCTCCTAAAAGGTGGACACAC
This sequence comes from Sequoia sempervirens, assembly GCA_007258455.2. Classification (NCBI taxonomy): domain Eukaryota; kingdom Viridiplantae; phylum Streptophyta; class Pinopsida; order Cupressales; family Cupressaceae; genus Sequoia; species Sequoia sempervirens. Next base: position 352,611,976 of record VDFB02373365.1, read on the forward strand.
CCTATTTTATTTGTTTCACATTCTAAGTAAATGAATGGAGAAATCATAGGTTGGTGTTACCTCAAACCATGAGGGTATCTAATAGGCATATCACATGATGGAGATAGCAAGTAACCAAGATTGACACATGATGAGAAATGATGAAATCAGTCAGAAAAGGTGTGTAAATTTATCCCCTAATTAGATAGTTTCATGATTTGAAATGAGGGTTTTGGAATAAAAGCATAAAATTAAAAGAGGTTCATACTATATTTGTTATGATGCTATCATCATAATGAAATCCTTAAAAAATTATAAAATAATGCAAAAGATACTGAATAAGTGGAGCAAACCAGACTCACAAGTACCATTTTCTATAATATGAAAGGAGAAATGATAGATTGATGTTACCTGAAACTATGGAGAGCATCTCATATGTAACATTTGATATGGAGAGATGTGAAAGTGGTGGAGGGAAACCAAATTACAATGGGAAATAATCCCATGCATTGACTTGAGGTGGGATTTAATTAGGATATAAGGTGGTTGAGGTTCGAGAAAAGGTGGGTAGTGGACATGGCTTTGTAAACATTTACCAACACTTTTGTGAACTTTGAACATTTAAAAACTAAATTTTATATATATCAAAGTGAGTAGTGAAATTTTTATATGCAAATATAATTGCATGTTTGTATGATTAGGAATAGGGATTTTAATTATTTTTTGTTAGTGGTGAAATTGAATGGTAATTGGGCCAATAGGGAGTACATAATATGGATGTCAACTGTAAATGGCCACTTTTTGACTTTTCCATGCATAGTGAACCTTCCTGCATTTTTTGAGAAAACCCAAAAACCAAAATCATAGTTATAAGCTATTAACTCATATTCAAAGAAAGCCAAAACAAGTCATGACAATACATTGCACCATTTAGGAGTCTAGGGTGCATGAAGTTAGTTATAGCAGCCATTGGGCCCCTTTCCCTACCATTCTCAATGGACTTGAGCCAAAATGGATGATCAAGGTTTTGATCTTTTTTTTTTTGTGGTAGTGGGGTTAGACTTGTTTTATACATGGTGTGTGTGGTGTAATAGTGATATAGGCTAATGACTCACCCACAAAGAATTGATGAAATTACAAAAATATGTAACTAATCTATTGAAATAGGTTGTAGAGAAGTAGAGTGCAGAGATTCAAGAACCTGACATTCAAATTTGAGTTGAATCTATCCAACCAGGGGTGTGGGCACCCTATATTGGAAACATTACCTTTTAGGAAATTTGAATAGATCTTAGTGGGTTACAATTTGTAGGCTTTTTCCTCTTGGAATCAACTTTGTAACTTTTCTATCAGTAAATAATTCACATTTCCCTAATTTTTTGAAGTAGGAAGCTTTCAAATTATTGATCTTACAATTAGGCCTTGAATCTCCTTCTAAATTTGCTTCAAATTTTTCTCCTACACACAAGAAAGGAGAGAAAGGGTTGTGTCGTATAGGGGTTTGCCTAAGTTAAACCCCATTTTGTTGTTCCCACCTCCACAACATCTATGATGATATAAAGAGTGCTTACCCTAGGTTAGACATATCAATAATTGATAAAACAAGTGATAAATTGATAAGTGTTGTAACTTACCTCTTCAAAATTGAGTTCCTTGATGGAATGAAGTCATGGCTGACATCTCATGCAAGGAAAATTAGATGCTTGATTGAAGATCTTGCAACTGTTAATACTCACAAAATAAATGAACACAAAACATGAACAAACTAGCATATAAACGTGATGCTTTACTAACATGATATTTGACTAAAATAATGTTGCAATAAGTTGGCTTTATTCTACTCTTGACTTATTTTTTAGGACGCACAATTGGAATTCAAATTTCCTTGTAACTGAAATCCAAGTAAAATGAAATATTTATATGCAATTTTTGTTTCCCATAAAATTAATTCTGAAGAGACAACAAATAAATTTAAATTTATAAACATAAAAATACCAACAATAAATATTTATATTTAGGGAAAAGTAGGTTGGTCAAGGGCACATGGGCACCCTAGATGATAAAGGGTACTCCCCTTACAATCTAAAATTCACAAAAACAACAAATAATGGCACAAAAAAATGCAAGAAAGAAAGCAAATATTTTCTATTATCACTGAAATGAAAATGAAATTACAACATTATATTTTCCATCACATGGGTTTTTGATTACATAAATCTACAAATCTACAAATTGGATCCACTATCTACTCTTCTCTAGCCTCTCCTTTGTAGTCTCCCTTTTAATTCTTTTATTTGGAAGGTGTAACCACCCTAGAATCTTCTAGAAAGTGTAACTTCCTCAAGAAGATATTTTGAAATTTATTAATTTTGGTATTACAACTTTGCAGTGTCATAAATTTTGATCTGATCATTAGATTTTCAATTGTAATACCTTTTCAGAAAGGTCTCGAGAAAATGTTGTGCTAGAAAGTAGGGCCTAAGATTTCGTATCCAACTACGCATAGATGCAAACTTACTAAAATAGTAACCCTACCAAATATAGCCCTTATTGAAAAGATTTTTTTTTTTTTTGGGTGATGCAAGATTGCTCTTACACCTTAGATGCTCCTGCATCAAACACCCGGGGTAATTTGAAAAGTGAACCTATCACTTCTCAGGAGTTAGAGGGAAATCAAGACGATTAACCTTAGACTCAGATAACCATGATGAATCTTCAACAGGCATTCCTCTCCATTTCACCAAGTTCTCTATATATTTCCTATTTCTTGTGCTTCTTCCCACATGGCTATCCAAAATGTCTTCTATCTCGTCCTTTTTTGAAGTAGGTGCTGGAATGTTCCACTATGCCTCTATTATTTCTTCATCAATTCCTCCCTCATGATATTCTATTAAATCTAATATTTTAAATGCAGGTGAAATATGAATTCCATCAGGAGACTCTACCTCATATGCATTTCCTGAATCATGCTTCTTCAGGATCTTGCATGGTCCAAACTTCTTCATCTTCAATTTGTTGTATGTACCAATTGTCCAAACCTTTCCTTTAGCAAATGAACCATGTCTTCATCTCCTACCTGGAACTCGTTATGCCTCCTTTTCAAAATTTTCTTAGCCTTATACTGAGAGTTCATCTTACTGATATGCTTCTTCACCTCATCATGCAAATTATTCAACTGCTCAGCATAATCTTCAGCGTCAACACTGCTCTTCTCTCTTTTATCCATATTTCTCAGTTCAGAAGCATTCCTCAAACTACTCCCATATACAATCTGGAATGGTGATTTACCAATGCTCCTATTGATAGAATTGTTATAAGAAAATTCTTCCTATGGTAAAATTAAATCCCATCCCTTTGGTTTATCTCCTACTAAGCATCTTAGCCAGTCTCCCAAACTCCTATTGACCACTTGTGTTTTCCCATCAATCTGTGGATGGTGAGTAGAACTGAACTTCAAATCTATCTTCAGGGTATGTGCAGGATCATGGTGTGCCAAAAAGTGGCAATATGATGGGTATGTGGCTGATGACTTTTTTTTACTCAAAATTGATGAAACGAAAAAGATTTTTAAAGGAGATTCTCAGCCTTCCATCGATATAAATGAGGCTTTACTTTGAATTTAATAAGTAATTATTATTCATTTTCTATTCAAATTATGACTAAAGTCTTGATTGATAGACTGATTGAAAAACTTCTATAGCTTTCAAATGGTATCACATTTTTTGAATCCAAAACATGCATCACATTCTATGCTTTGCATACTATAGGATTAAAGAAAGAAAAATTGAATTTCATAAATTTTTGACCAAGTTAAGATGGTCAGACATACGAGTTTTTATACTTTTTAAAATGTTGTAATAAAAAAATTCATAATTAATTATTTACTTGGAAAAAAATTACAAAAAAATATGCATCACATCAGTGCATGAGTCCTCTACTTATATATATATAAAATCTTATAAAAAAATATTATCATTTTATTGTGTTTAGGGTGGTCAGACAAACACCTACTTATTTTTTCCCTAAAATTTAAGTACCACTACATTGAAATTTCAAATTTTCACCAAATAGATTATTATTTTTTTAAACATACCTAGTAGTTTAGAAACTATATTCAATTTTCTATAGATACTATTCTTACACATTTTTGAAATAATATAGATAAATTATTCAAATTTTTACATCAAGTTTCCTAACTCTGATTTTTCTTATTGTTTTGCCACTTAAGGGCTTGTTTTTTCCATGATGATCCTACACATACCCTTCAACTTCTTCCATAATGTTCTCCATAAATAACCAACAAATTATGTATCTCTGTCTAAAAGTATACTCTTGGGTAGACCATGTAGTCTCACCACTTCTCTGGAAAACAATTGTGCAATATGAACATCATTGGTCTTATGACACAAAATGAAATGTGCCATCTTCAAAAATCTATCCACCACAACAAATATGGAATCATGCCCTCTTTGTGTCCTCGACAATCCAAGGACAAAATCCATACTAATGTCCTCCCATGGCCTCTCAGGTACAAGTAATGAATAATACAATCTAGTATTCTGACCTACTCCTTTCGCCATCTAACATACTTTTCAACTTTGTACAAACTTCTTCACATCCTATTGTAACTGTGGCTAGTAATAATTCTCACTAACAAGAGAAATGGTCTTACCTCAGCCAAAATTCCCAGCCAATCCTCCACTATGCTTCTCCTTGATTAGATTCTCTCTCATAGAAATCCTTGGAATGCACAATTGGCTTCCTCTAAATAGCATTCCATCTTGGATTAAGAAATCCAACCATCTTGTCCTATCCATTGTAACAGGTTCCAAACAAGCCTTCCAAGCTTCTGCAAAGTCTGGATATTCTAATACAAACTCTTGAGTTCATTGAACACAACAACCTCTATATTCATCTCTATCAACACATTTCTCCTTCTACTTAAGGCATATGCAACTCTGTTTGATCTTCCACTCTTGTGCTTCAAAAAAATAGTATAACTCTGCAAAAACTCCACCCATTTTAAGTGCCTTTGATTCAAATTTCCTTGACTATTGAGATACTGCAAAGCCTGGTGATCAGTATATAAAATAAATTCTTTTGGCAACAAATAGTGTCTCCATTTCTTCAAAGCTTGAACTATAGCATAGAACTCTTGATCATAGATAGAATATTTCTTCTTAGCATCATTTAACTTCACACTAAAATAGGAAACATGCTTACCCTCTTGACTCAAAACAACTCCTATGGTAGTGCCACTAGCATATATCAAAACTTTTTGCTGCTCTTGTAGTCCACTTAAACTATTTTCTATCCCCTCTCATTTCTTCTGTAGACACATAAAAATGACCTAGAATTACAAGCTCTATCTTTACCACCTTCGTCCTAGCATAATTATGACATTTAATTATGTCCTGGTCCACATTCCACTATTAATTAAATAATTCATAATTATTTAACTAATTCATGTCTATTTATTCTTCATTATTACTAAATAAATAAATTTATTCAATATGTCACTAATGGTCTATTATCCTCTTACAATTAAATAAATTTCTTAATTTATTTAATTACCTTTCTTCATTTATTTCTTCCTAATTATTAAATAAATAAATTTTATTTATTTATTTAATGTCACTAATTCTCATGATTAAATGATTTTATTAATTTATTTAATCATTAATCATATTTTCTAAATTAAATAAATATCTTTAATTATTTAATTGTCAAAATTTACATTTCCCTCATTTTAAATAAATGAAATTATTTAAAATGATATCACTTTCCTCACTGTCAGTTCATTTTAGTAAATAATCTAAAAAATGATTATTTATTACCATACAAAATCCATATTTTGAATTAATTTAATTCAAAATAGTAATAATCTTCCAAAAATCAAGCAATTGAGCAAATTCTTGATTTTTCAAATCCGCTTTTTAGTTCAACTCTTATCTTTTTTATTTTTCGAATCTCACAAATTAGGTAGTCTTTATCTTCTTGATTTTTGAAAATCTTTATTTTTCTGACTAATTATCTCATTTATTCTTGACCGCCGATTCGATCTTCTCAGATGACATCTCAACCACTCATTTAATAATTTTTCCCTAACCCTGATTAGGATTTGTCACATTAAATCTCGTCCTCTGATTTTAGGCTTCTGTCAAAATTCAATCATGTCCGTCCATTCAAAATTGCATTTTCTATAAAATGCCAATTTTGCTCACATTTTGGGACTTACACATGAACTTTGTTATTTTGATGCATTGATGCTTAGAGTTTATTTGGCATTTTAATTATCTTGTCATAAGCATAGACACTTAGATTTCATTTAGTTATTTCAAATCCTTCAAATCTTGTTTAGAACATTTTCATAGTCAAAGATTGCTCGCACATTGAATCTAAGGGCAACACAACCATTCGCAAGTTAGAAGGTGTTATGAAGGTAAATCATGGAAGCTTCGATGATAGGTATAATTGTTTTATTTGTGTTTAGTTTCCATTGTGCTTGATAGTTTTCTTTGGGTTTTGTGCTTTATTGATTTGCTAATCTAACCTCAGAAAAATAACCCTTAGATACATTGGTGAACCTGATTGTTCTTTTCTTGTTTCGTATAATTTTTTGTGTTTTGTGTGTTTTTTTGGCAAGAACAGGTACAAAATGATGCATTTGAGTTTTCCTGAGTCGAATCTAATGCATTGTGATGCATTCAATAACCTAAATGATGCAATCACTTTGAGGTGACACATTAGTAGTACAGAACACTGCATTCGACAGAAACGTGATGCATCTGCCTATCAAAAAGTGACACATTCACTCTATTGAATGCATTTCCCTGGTGAATTTTTCTTCCCTTTAGCTTTCTGGTTTCTGTCCTTTTCTGTTTGCATTTTGTTTTCTATTTTTCTATTTTGATCAAGATTTTTTGTTTGGCATTCTGGTTTTCTTTTATAGCATAGGTTTTTTGTGTTATTAATTTTGATTTTCAGCATGTGGCATTAGCATTTTCATGGGTCAAAGGCATTTGATGAAACTACTAACATGTGATTTTGTAGCTACGTTTGTCGAAGATTTATCATTTAAACTATTTGTTTGTGATTTTTAGTTTAGGAATATTTCCATTGGTGCACTAAAATGAACTTTGTTTGCAAGTGTTTGATTGTGTTTGAACAAATGGTAGGTCATTATGCTCTCACCTTATCAAAACTTGGTGATCAGAAAAATAGAACCATTTTAGAGTATCTATAGGATCATCATGGAAAAAATAGGCCCTTAAGTGGCAAAAAATTTAGAAAAATCAAAGTTAGGTAAGTTGACGTAAAAATTTGAATAAGTTATCTATATTATTTCAAAAATATGTAAGAATAGAATCTGTAGAAAATTGAATGTAGTTTCTAAACTACTAGGTTTTTTAAATCTATTTGGCAAAAATTTGAAATTTCAGTGTAGTAGTACTTCAATTTCATAGAAAAAATAAGAATTAGGTGTTTGTCTGACCACCCTAACCACAATAAAATGATAATATTTTTTTATAAGATTTTAGACACAAGTAGAGGACTCATGTCCAAATGTGAAGCATATTCTTTTGTAATTTTTTTCTAACTAAATAATTAATTATGAATTTTTATTACAACTTTAAAAAAATATAAAAAATCGTATGTTTGACAACCTTAACTTGGTCAAAACTTCATGAAATTCAATTTTTCTTTTTTTAATCCTATAGTATGTGAAGCATAGATTGTGATGCATGTTTTGGATTCAAAAAATGTGATACTGTTTGAAAGCTATAGATTTTTTTCAATCAGCCCATCAATGAACACTTTAATCATAATTCAAGTAGAAATGAATAATAATTATTTATTAAATTTAAAGTAAAGCATAATTTATATTGTTGGAAAGCTGAGAATTTTATTTAAAAACCCTTTTCATTTCATCAATTTTGGGTAAGAAAAAGTTGTCAACCACATAACCTACAAATACCCATCATATTGCCACTTTTTGGCCCATCATGATCCTGTACATACCCTCTATTTTTTATAAAACTTTGATGCAATAACCAGAGTATCCTCTCCTCTTATGCAGTAATGCAATCCCAGGTGTAAGAGAAATGATGATTGCCTCTAGAAATTGGGCCTACCTGGGGATTTCATCACCCCAACGTGGCTCAAACCGGAAATGGAGCTAAAGCCAAGCTACCCCCGATCAGTATATAAATGTGAATCTTAAGGAAAACCTAAGATTACAAGTGCGGATATGTCATACAGACAGATTTGTACCCCCATAAACCCTATTTAGGTTAACCTCTTCAGGCTGGAGTGCCACCTAATTGGTGATTAATCGCTTGCCCCATGTATGCCCACTTGAACGGGGGTCCCAAATTAAAAAATTGTGTAGTAAGCCCAAAACCTTCTATTTGCTAGTACAACACTGATTGGTGTGAATCCTTCCACGTCTTCATAGTCTTTAATAGAGGTGATCAATCTTCCATTGGAGTTTCATGGGGGTTGGAAGCTTGGTTGGCCTGAGAAGAGATTGCACTATAAGGGGGAGCCCGTGCAGCCAAGCTTCTAGATTCACATGCTACTGATATGCGGCTAGGGAAACCCATGTGGATTCTAGTGAATATTGTCATGGCCCAACCTAGGATCATATTTGTTCTCTTATGTGTTTGTTTACTTTTCAAAATATCGTGTTTTCCAAATGTTTGTTGGTTACACAAACAAAACAAACAACACTCCAACATTTTAGAATAGACAGTCAAACTTTCAATAATTTGGGTTTTTAATGACATCAAAAAATTGACTTTTTAAAATCTTGAGATGCATCTGTCAAATTGTATTCCCTTTGTTGCACTACATTTGTTAGACTTCGCAACACATCTGCTTTGATAAACAACATTTGTTGCTCCAAACACCATATTTTCCTATCTTAAACTGCATTTGCCTTTTGTAAAGCCCCATTCAAAATAATGAACCACATTTGACTTCTTTAAAGTTGTATTTGAAAAACTGAACCGCATTTGCCATTCCCTAAGCCACATTTGATAGCTACAATGCATTTGCTACCTGTAACGATGCATTTTCTTGTCAAAAAAGTAAACCTTGTTTCAGACCAGAATCTAAGTGCAGACATCTTGGCCTACTATTAAACATCTTTTTCAAAAGTCTTTGTCAGAAACTAGAATCAAAATTTCTCAAAACGTCCATCATTTGCATTCATTATCTTGCACTTTAACCATAGGTTTAAAATTTCCATATTTTAGTTGCATTCCCTAGGCATCATAATCATCATTTTTTCCTTAGGATTCATCTTGGAAAACTTTAGATTAGGCCAAATCTTCTCACTTTGCAAAAACCATTGTTTTCAAAATTAGGTTATCTTGGGACATAGTCATTATTCCTCTTTTCAGTCATTGTCATTTTTGTGAAAACATCCAACTCAAATATTCTAGTTAGGCAGGCTTACTCATTATTTTGACCTCATCATTTAGTCCCTTTATCAAGTACTTTTGATAACCTAAATTGAGACATACGTCAAGCTTAGAGTGGTTAAACAAATCTTTCTCCAAACATTGTCCAAACTTAGTCATCATTTTGAACTTAGACTTTGTATTGTCCACCTCTAGTCCTCTTTTTAAACCTAGAATTTACATTAATCACCTTAGTCCTTTGTCAGCATTACCATCTTAGTCCTCATTTGACACATTGTCTTTCAAAAACTTTTCATTTTTCATCAATCATTTCTTTAGTCATCACCTTGCATTGTCATCCTCAAAATACAAAAAAAAAAACATAGGCTAGTATCATCCTTTCATTTTGTCAAAATTTTCATTACCTCATTTGAGCAATCCCTTTTATGGTGGAAACTAGACACCAAAGAAAGAAAATACAAATGGAAAACTTTGGACAAGATTCTAATTCCAATGTCACCAATCCCACTTATGACCCAAATTGAACTTTTCACAACCCATTTATCAACACGAATACTCAACCTCTCATGACCATACCATCCTCATCACATAGCACCTTTGAACCATTCTTACGTACGGATGAATATGGACAAATACTTGAGGAAAACCTAGAGGTAGCAGCACAAGATCTAGAGGCAACCTACTTTGTCAAACAAATGGTCTTATATGACAGAGACAAATATTTGGCCACACTTTTAAGTCAAGGATCCAAATTACCTCAAGGATTCGACATTGATAGCTTGAGATTGACATCTCCTGCCAATAATGTCAAAAATACACATAACATGTCAAATAATGGTCAACCTCCAAGCACCACAAGCAATACCTTTTTTTATGCTACCTCACAAAATGTCACAACAACCATGAGTGCTACCTCCAACATTCCAATCAACTCCAATTTAATAAACACTACATACATTGGAGGATCACAATTCGTCATAGTGCCTACAATATCCACAACACTATCATAATCAGTCAAAACCACCTTTGGGTTCTCAGCAATGTGGGAAAGTTATTCCAATCCTCTCTTTACCACTACAGTAAATGCCATGGGGGAACCATCAAGCCATACAAATCCTCCATTGACAACAACATCTAATACCATGAGTACATCTTCATCATATCCTCTAATTGGTATCTCACAAAATCCTTTGGGTGGAGGCAAACGATGTATCTTTATTCAAGGACAACAACAAAATGTTAACATGTCAACACAGTCAAATTCCATCACCTCCCAAGGACAAAATACGACCATTCCCCTTGTACAAACCCAACAATTTGGACAAGGTAGTCAACACACACAACCTATGGCATCATTCACACATCAAAATATTCATGGTCGCCATATTCCCCAAATATCGACCCACATGGCTGGGGGGCACATCCCAACATGCTCATCCCATACTCATACCCACCAACATGCCCCCAATCCAAACTTTCAATACCAACAACACACAAATCAAAACACATCACACATGTCACAACAATCCATCCCTCAACAATACACCAACATCCATGCACAACAAATGGGGACCTATGGCATACCAATCAATCCTATGTATGGGACCAAAGATGACCCTATAATCAATGCCTTATAGGAAAAATTGATGGGTCTAGAGAAGACCATAGAAAACATACAAATATCCGTAAAAAAATTAGAAGTGTCATATGATCTATTCGTATATCCCTTCGACATGAACTTATACATGCCACCATTTCCTCTGAGATATGTGTCACCTAATTCTACCAAATATAGAGGAAAGACAAACCCCATCAAACATGTCCATGAATTTGCAACCAACTGTATCGACATTGCCTATGAACAAAAATACTTGATGAGACTTTTTCCTAAAAGTCTTACAGGTCCAATCATTGAATGGTTCTCCACTCAAAAGGATATCAAAACATGGGATGATCTTAAACACAAATTCATAAAAAATTACGCGTATAACATTGACATGGACACCTCTATTACTAGCCTATGCAATCTCACACAAGAGGATGCCGGTGAAACATGCATCCCATTCTTTCAAAAATGGAGAAGTCTAGCTAGTCGTTGCCACATCGACATACCCAAAAAGGAAAAGGTGGACATGTTCGTTCAAACACTTCTAGGACCCTTAAAGTATGCATTACAAGTACATTATTGCACAACCTTCATGGACCTAGTCGAAAAAGATGTCCAAATTGAGAAAGCCCTTATTGCAAAGGGAGAGGTAAGATAAAGTCCTAAAAATACAAATGCAAATCCTACCACTGAAAAAAATAAGTACTAGGTAAAAAATAAACATGTTACTACCAATGACGGTGTTTTCGACGCCAAGGCTGGAAACACTATGGGTCCTGTACTGGATCTAAAAGGGGTTCAACCACAAAACAAATCAATGACGATACTGATACACCCTACCAATGTTCCCCCAAACAACCAAAGTATCCAAAATAATCAAGGACAATATTGTCAGATGAGACAATTCCCTAGGGGTCCCACATACACTCCCTTGGGTGAGCCCATTGAGGAAGTCCTCAAGAAATGCCTTCAAAATGGTGTTATCACACTTCAAGAACCAAAACCATATGACCCAAGACAATTCAAACCAACATGGTGGGATGAGAATTCATTTTGTGATTATCATCAAGCAAAAGGACATAAAAATTCTTCCTGTTGACAACTAAAAAATCTTGTACAAGACCTTATCGAGAACCATATAATTGAGGTAGGTGGACCACAATTTTCCTCTAATTTAGATCATACCATTCATAAGAACCCATTGCAAGACCATGGTTTTAATAAGGCTTCCACCTTAGGTCTTAAGACAAACAACAATCAAGCCAATTTCACTCGAGCCAAGTATGACTGTTTTGGTGGAACTACTATAAAGAATATCCAAACTGATAATGAATGTGTCAATACCATCACAATCAAGAGAGCACCCCAATGCAATGCTACTACTTAAAGTGGAAAGGTCACCATAGCTGGCCCGCCTCCCATTAGGCAACCTAAGCTTACCATACCTGCTCCATCTCCTAGGCATTCACAACCCACCTTGACCACAAAGCAATGGCATCCCAAGAGTCAGTTTAACCTTGTCGACCAACTTGGAAAAACTCCCATGTAAATTTCTATACTCAAGCTACTTCACATCTCTCCCACGCATAAGGCTATACTGGATAAAACCCTGCAAGAGCCATCAGTCCCTAAGGATATTGATGCCAACCAATTTGAGACCATGGTGGGATACCTCACTACACCTCATCATGTCACCTTTTCTGATCAAGACTACTCTTCACCCAAGACTAACCGTAACGATGCATTACACATTGAAATTTTTGTCCATATGCACAAGGTCAGAAGAGTTTTAGTAGATGGCAGAGCAGGATTTCAGAACATATGATCCTTGAAATTGGTTAAGGCTCTAGGATTTTCTGATGCATGTGTAGACCCTACAAAGAGTATAGTCATAAAAGCATATGATGATGAAGAACACTCTTCACGAGGTGTTATTTCTCTTCCTGTCAGAGTAGGACCAGTCATTGTGGATATAACTTACCAAGTCCTGGATCTAGAATTACCTTACAACATCTTCCTTGGTCGCCCATGGATTCATGCCTTAAAATCCATTCCATACACATATCACCAAGGCTTAAAATTCCCATTTGACAGCACAAAAATCACTAGTCTCCATACCCTTTTCAATATTGTACCAACCTAAGGGGTATTTCTGCAAACCATGTGCCCATCAGCCGAGAAGCTTGTGGCTCCTCTTCTTCTAAATACATTGACCCATCCACACTCGCATCATCTTCCATGTCCACTCAGTCCACATCTTCCACTACACCACCATCTTCCACACTTCCTAAGGATGAATCCAATGTCAAGATCCAGGACCTAGGCTGTGGAGAATTCAAACTACATACAAATGTATATAGCATCACAACAATTACCAAGTCTCTCAAGGTCTATGGTCGACCATGTTTTAGAATGGAACCCAAATAAATTTTCAAAGTTCCACCAACAATGGTTTTCATAAAATGGGGAGACATGAGTAATGAGGACCTTACCAATATTACAGGATGGCTCTATAAAGATATGGCCGAACTACCCCCATTACTAGTTAAGAAATATGGCAAGGGATACGACATGATGAAGGCTAAGGGCTATGATGGAACTAGTGGCCTAGGAAAAAATAAAACTAGATGAAGAGAGCCCATAAAATCTTTCAAAATACCAAAGTATCTTGGATTAGGGTATGGATTGCCTGACAATGACTACTGACATACCATTGGGCTTTTGAGTGAGCACGTGCATGCTTTGGAAAGTGTTGAGACCACTAAGGAAACCTTCACCAAAATTAACTCCCAATAGTGGGAATTTGGCTCTCAAAGATACTTAAGTGACTATTGCCTCAATGATTTGTTTGTCGAAACATGGGAGCTTACCTCTGAACAAATTTTTTGGCAAACATTTAAAATTGATCAGGCAACAAATAGTCATACATCCATTTACCTTCCCTAGGACATACAAGACCCGCCACCTGAATCTAGTAACTAGTAGTCGAATCCATTTGAATTGCCAGATAACATCAACAACCACAATGTTAGCTCTCAAAAATGCAGGCAGAATGCCTCAAGAGGCCGCCAATCTCTTGATATGCTTTAGGATAATAGACAATGTCAAGAGAACTCAATTTTCTACTCTTTAGGTGCTGCTAAACCTAGGCGGGTGTACCTTTCTGAATGAAGCAGACTCAAATTATGGTTATCCTTCTTGCAATGATTTGTCCACAATGGCAGATGGAGGTGAACAAATGAAATAAAACTTGGTGCAAATAGCAATAGCAATCTTCTTAATCTACATCCTAAAATGCTTGATTAACAGACATAAAGAAACTAAATGAATCCAAATGATGAAATTGCAGAGACCAGTGCCTTATTGCATATCCAGAGTCAAATGAAATCAAGATGAGCAACACTCTCTGGAGAAAACTCAAATTATCTGGCATACATTCTATTTACAACTTGTATAAACATGCAATACTATAACTACTAAGCTCTACTTTAACAATCCAAATGAATCTCTCTGATTATTGTGATCAATTAAAAGGATTTAATCTTTGCTTGAAAGAACCAATTGATTAACCACACAAAAACAACAAATGTGCATTGATGAATTGAATATAAACTTGTTATATCAATTTAAACAATCAGAAAGAATACATCTTGGAGATAGCTTAGCAATACTTTCATTAAATTCAACAGATAATTGACACCAGAAATGTGCAGCAACATCAATTGACTTTCATAAATACCTCCATTTTGAAAACATGCATCATAGTCTCTGATCTGATAAATCTACTGTATTGTATCCATGCAATTTGCCTACTGTATATCGAATAACTACTAGATGATGATAATTTACAATTACAAAATTCCTATTTATACACCAGGATGAGAAAAACATATCATATTGAGATCCCATGTTGGCCTTCCATAGAATTCAGGCTCCTTTCATGTTGGCCTACAATGGTATTTTAGCAATTTACATGTTGGCCTCAGTGTTTGAATTCTTATTAATCATTTGCCAAGTCACCCAAATAGTTATTCCAAAGGCAATTCAATCGCTATCAGCCCACACTCTTTTGTATATTGCTTTGACTCTGTGATGTTAGTGAGACATCTCACAAATTACAAATTATTATATCGATATGTATTTCATTACATGCTTTCCATTTGCTAAGACACAGGGATATCTCTCACCAGTGAGTTCCTTTGGTTTTGTTCACAGTTGTTGTAACATTCTAATATCAGAGAGACCTCACATAGAGTGCTCATTGTTTTACCGAAAGACCTCAACCATCCTTGAGTGTCGCTAAGACAAATCATTTTTTATGTCAACAAGGATCCTTTTGTTTTCCATCAGCGAGACCGAAGGTCACTCACCGAGACCCCATACCGATGTCGCTAACTCCTACCGATATGTTCCCTTCATTCTTAGGTCGCCAAGACAATGCCAACCTCTCGCCAAAAACCATCTCCCATTCGCTTTTTCCAATATAATTCAGAATCGGGGAGAGGTCCCAAAGAATCAACTAAGTCATACTAAAACATCCCGAGCACATCAGCTTGCCAAGATGACACAAACCTCTCACCGAAATTCATTCATTAGACTTTTTCAGCAAGACCCAACGGGCTCACCAAGACTTTACATCAAAGGTCATAAGTCTTACCAAAGGGCTCTCTTAGTTGTCGGTCAGTGAGACATATTGAAATCACTAAGACCTCAGCCCAACGACCAAACTCATGCCGATATGCTCATCCAAACACAAGTTGATAAGACATGATATATTCAATGAAACATTACACCGAAGACCCCTGGCTCATGCCAATAAAGCTTTTGTCTCCGAAACAACATGTGTTTCATGTCGAATGATGAATGCACAAGACTTGTGATCGTCGTGACATCAAATGAGTTTTTCCAATAGGTAATACAGACTTATACAAGCAGAAATATAATATGAATCGGGAAACCCTTGACCATCACAAACCGATATGAACAAGAATGTGAAAAAATAAGATAGATGATTTTATGGGAAAAATATGGGGAAAATATGGAAATTCATGAGTACAATCAATATGTAAAAACATCATAATTTACCAATTCCAACAGTGGCTCCATCTAGGGATGAACGATAGTGAGATCATTGCAAGGATCCAAAATCTTTGGGTGAGCAGACCAGAGCAAACACACAATGATGAACTAGTGAGAAAAAATTGAATGAATGACAATGGAAAGTGAGTGCAAAATGGAAGTGAAATGGATGCAAAATGAAGGTGAACCACAACCGTAAACTATTGTGCATGGAAAAGAATTTTAAAGAGGACAAGCAAGAGTTGTCCATGCATTGGCAACCCTTAATCCTCTATGTTTTAACTTCACCTGTTCTGAGCTATTACAATCTAAAACTCAAATCATACTTTCCCCTATCAAATACCTAGTTTTTTCTTGAGTTCATCAGATTCTTCCTGAAGATATTCATGCAATCTGTTCTGTCACCATTATTGAAAGTTCTTAGAGAATCGACGTACTCAGCTTGGCCCAAATTCCCTTTACCATTCTATAATTCAAATTCTCCATCATTATGAGGCAAATCTCTACTATTTCCAACATACAAAATATATGCATATTCAATGCAAAATTCCTCATTATCTTTCTCACTATTATGCACTATAACACACTCTCTCAGCTATATTGAAAATTCATCATCAAAGTGCTTTTCTTGAGAAACAAAAAATTCTGGCATATCAACACTGTCTAAAGCATACAAATCTGAAAACTTTTGCACCTCTTTAACAATACCAATTGGATACAACACTAGATTATGACTCATATCATCAATATTAAGCATATATGAACCAATCAAATTTGGACCACTATCACCCTGGGTATGTAGATAAATGTCTTCTCCACAAGAGTTAGAAATTTCAAAATCACATACCTCATCTTGAATGGACAAAGACTTTTGATCAACTTGAAAGGTTTCACCATCAACTTGAGAAATGCACTAAGAGTAATAAGAATCATCATACAAAGATCTTACATTGTCTAGGCAAATGTAAGCTAGACACAAAACTTCAAAATCACCCTCATGTACACATCTCTAGTATTCAAGAGTCAACAAATCTGAAATTTGCTCACTGCTGAGTGAACAAGTCTCAACATCCTCATCACTAAAATTATGTTCTTCACTTTTGTCATCATCAAAAAGAGGCCCAAGATCATCAGAGAATGAAAAATCAGAAACATTACTAGTGTAGTCACTTATTCCATCATCTAGCTTGTCTGAAATTATTTCCTCTTTACCATAAAGTAGATTTGAAGATACCTGGAATTCATTCCTTGGCATACCTTGGTAAAACATCATTTCTTCTTCATTAAATGAGTCTTCATGAATTTCAATTGTAATAGGAGGTATTAAATACTCATTATCAAATGAACTCACATTGTTCGTTGCTTCTTTCTCTCAATCACCACAAGAACCTTCAACTGGATCAGTATTGATTAACTCTGGTTGGGTTGATTCTATCTTGAAGTTGCCAAGATTCACATCACAAAAACAATTGATTTGATATTTGGGTACATAGTGAACAATATGGCTCATTCTTGGCTCTCTATACAACCTGACATCCTGACCATTCATTGGAATAGTTGCATAAGATAAATCAAACTGGATATTTCCCCCAACTACTGCTATCCATTTTCTTGATAAAAGCATCCCAAACTAAGGAGGAGTATCAATCACTATTATATCTATATTATATGCCACCTGTGGATAAGTAGCCAGCTTGACTTCAACATTTCTCATAATACCTACCACAGGAACAGGTCTGTTATCCATTGCATAACATTTCCCTTCATATGTATCAACCCACATGCCAAGTTGTTTCATAAATCCTACTGGCATGATATTTATAGCTACACTAGAGTCTATCATGCAATTCATCAACAATTTGTTATTTATAAGCAATGTAGTGAAAAAAGGATCAACATGTGGGGGAGTTGTTAATACATCACTCAAGCAGACTTCTGGGATATTTACTTTCTCTTGCCTATTGATAGCTACTTTATTTTTATAATTCATTATCAATTGAACAACACAGTCTTTGTATTCTTTAATTTTCATCATCTTAAGTAGTGGAACATACATCTTTACCTAGGATAATGCGTGAGTGAATTCAAAAGAAGAGCCCTCCACCTTCACAATTTTCTTCTGCTCCAATACTTCTCCTTTTTTTTCTTCATTCTCTCCTTTACTAGGTTGGTTAGGCCTTCAAATATCTTTGTGTAATTACTTTACTTCCTCCTTTTGGACAGGCTTCTATTCATTTTTATCATGCTATTTGTTTTCTGGCTTCTTCACAATTCCTTGTGTTGCCTTCTGGTTCTTCATGAAGATTTCCCTGGGGACACCTTCATTCTCATTTACTATTTTATTTCTCAACCAGTATTTACTCTTTGCTTCCTCAACTGCAGCAATAGTTAGTCTCTTTATCTCCTCTTTGGTGAGTCTCCTCATACTGCAGTGAGTAGGCATTTCATCAAAATTTGGTTCTATATAATCCTCTTCAGAATAAGAAAAGACCTGTTGTTCAGCCATATGGACATTATATTTCTGATTTGAAACATTGTACTCATATCCTTCATCCTCTGAAGATGAGTACACTTCCTTAACATGGTGAAAAGTATTTGAAGTCAAATATACCGTGTGATCTTCTCCATCGCTTCCTATCATCATTCCTTCTTCTTGCATCCTTTGGGAAACAACACAATAGTCTGGGGAATGTGGCTTATCACAAGCTTCATAGAAATAATTGTTACTCACCATATAGGTTCCCCTCTTTGTCAATGGATCAAGAGTCTCCTTGTTTCTAGGCCTAGCTATTATAGGTTTTTCGTCCTTCCAATCTGTATTATAAGGCATATCATGCAACCTCAGCCTCTCATTTTTGTATGTATTCTCCTGTCTGTACTGATAATTGTGGCTTTGCTGAGGAGCCCTAGGGTTGTCTTTTTTACTAACTATCCCAGTAGCCTTCTTGTTGTTTTCAATTGTCAGTTCTATTCTATGTGCTTCAGCCAAATCTCTTGGGAATCTATTTCTCAATTCATACCCTATTTTAGGATCAAATGCATTCAAATAAACACTCAAAGCTACATAATCTGGCAACCTTGATCCAAGAGGTACTTTAGTCTGCAACTTGTTGAATCTTCGGTTGAAATAATAAATTGAGTCATTCTATTTTTTTTGAATTCGCATCAATTCATGAAGAGCTACATATGGTGCATTTAGATTCCCATACTACTCTAGGAATCTATCCTGGAATATTTTGAGAGAATTAATTGAAGATGTTGGCGAGCCATTGAACCAATCCCTAGCATCTTCAAGAAGTGACATCACAAATAGCCTCATATGTAAATCTTCATATGGAACACCTATGTCTTAGATGAACACGTTGAAATTCTCTAATTGTTCTTCAATAGTAATTGCATTACTCCCTATAAACTTAGGTACTAGACCTCTCCAGCTACCATCCATAGGGTAAGGGTATATATGAAACCCTGCCAAATCAATTTGTCTAATCATTGCTGCATATTGGTGAGGGGGAGGGATAGGTGGGTATTGATATTGATACATAGGATTACTATATTGTGCATTATGCTGTGGGAAATAATGTTAACCATGAGGTGGCTGCATATTTGTATGCTAAGTAGGAATGTGAGGTGGATGGTTTGGCTGTATGTATTGATTCCTTGTCTAATTGTGAGGAGCATTTGGTTGATTAGAGGGCCCAGTACCTTTATCACCCTGCTTATGAGGCATAACATACTTCGGGTAACCAACCATCTGATCAGTAACTTGAGTTTTCTATAATTTAGCCTCTAATTCCTCTATCCTCTTCCTCTATAATTCAAACTATGTTATTACTTCCGCAGGAAGCTCATGATCAATAAACACATTCTGGTTACCCTCCATCCTTTGTTCACATTCCTGTTGATATCTGAGTCCTCTTGCTTCAAGTCTAGCATAAAACTCAAGTTGATTTTGAGGATTATAAACTGGAATTGCTTTCTCTTCGGGGGTGCAAAGATCTGCACTTCAATTATCTCTCCATGTATCATAGCAATCACATGTTTCAAAATGTGCTCTTGATGTTTTATCTGTCATGCACATGTCCTCACTTATTCCTTTCCCCTTATCAACCTTGTCATCTTTGTGTGTCCCCTTACTGCTGCCAGCAGGAGCTCCAATATGACCTCCCCTGTATTGGGATCTTCTTCCATCCATTCTTCCACTTAAGGGCCTATTTTTTGCATGATGATCCTGCACATACCCATATATTTTTAATTATTTTATATGTATTTTACTCTAGAATAAAATTATCTCTTGACTACACATTTTAATTTAATGAAAGGGTATATATAATTAAATGAACTATATTATTTTAAAACACTTTAATGTTTATAATAAGAATGTAGACGCTTAAAATGTCATGATTGATACTAAGCATTTAATTTTGATTAATTAACACCATTTTCTCATAAATCACCTTGAACTAACCAATTAATTAAATAATGAACATTATTTAGTTAAATTCAACAATTTCTACTATTAATCAAACAATTAAATTTATTACATTAATTCACCCTTGTTCTGACTAATGTTCATAATATTTAATTAAATCAAATCAAATATTGCAATCATCTAAGTTAATTACTTATGAATTAATTAACTTTAAATCACTTTCTAATCATCATTAATAAATCCTCTAGCTTTTAACTCCTTAAGAGTTAAATCAACCCATGGTCAACTAACCAAGTTGCACATGAAAATATTTTCTTTTAACTATCTAATGAACCTCTATTTATCCTCACAATGGCATATTCCAAGGAATATTCCTCTCAACAACCACTCCATTTAATTTCCCTCCAAAGGTTTCACAAAGCCTCTTACACATTCATAAATACCTCTTACAAAAGAATTTATTTCTCTTACATGCCATCTTGTCTCTTACATAGGCTTTCAATCCTCTTACATCCTCACCCACATTCTCTTACATCTCAACCATATTTTTTTACTTCTCCTTACAACCTTTCAAATCCTCAATCATTTTCATTTATTCTTCTCACACCTCCTTTCCTCTACACATTTTCCAAAATGTGCTCCATCCTTATCCAATGGAATTGTGACAAATGTCGCATTCCTATTGGTTCCTCTTTTATGCCACATTCATCAATTTCTCTTATGCTTCAAGCCTTGAGTTCTATAAATAGAGGCCTCCTCTACACAATATGGATCCATAGCTTGAAGCATTCTTACTATAGACATTTCTACTCATAGCATTTCACCATTTTCACTATTTTAGCTAGTTTATGTTATCATTTTGCATCAAATTTCACACTTTGGATCATCAACATATCATAAAATCTTATCAAAAGGATTGGGAAAGGGCTTCTTTCCACATCAAAGGAGCACCAATCCCCCAATGGGATGAAGGTTTAGCTATTTTAAAGTTGATTTCATGCTATCTTTGATTTGCTATGCTCTCATTTTCATGTTTTCATCTTGATTTAGCTAAGAATTTCATAGGGAATGCTTGGTTTGTGTTTTTAACATTATTAAGTATTGTTTGTTGGTCTTGTGTTAGCTTATTGTAGATTTGGTGTTCACAAAGAATTGTTAAAATTTACTAATTTTTTAAATAATATATTTATCTATGAAAGTTTTATTGCCTTATAAAACTCAACTATTACTTTTGGATTTCTAATTTCAATAAAAAAAGATTAATATTGTTTAGTAAAGATTATATTTTACAATCAGCATTATTTTACTATTATAAAGAATGTAAAAAATTTAAAGCATGTCTTAAAATATAGATTACAAAAGAAAAACTATATATTAGAAAAAATGTGACATAATTCAATTTATTTTTTTCAATTTTTTAAAAGATATCTAGGGGAGAGGACCTGATAGTTGAGCACCCTAACTTCGTGCTTCTCAAAATCCTATGTGGAAATTTAAAAAAATTCTCATTTTTTTACAACAGCGTGCTTGGCAACTCCCCTACTTATAACTAAGGTTTCAGAGCCACATCAATTATGATGCTACATCAACATGCTTTTTGTCATGGTGTCCAAAAAACCCAAAAAAAAGCGAGACCAATACTTGTGCACTAAATCATGTTTTATTGGTGCACTGATGTGGCATCACATGATTTGTCGCTTTTCAGATCTAAGGAATGCATATTATTCAATTATTGGTAGTTATCATCAACACTAACAACTTTAAAGTCACAACTATTGGTTCAATATTGTTAAAGATATTGGACATTAAATCAACAAAAGGTATAACAACTATTGGAACATGCTCAACTACTGGGTCCTTTCCCCTATCAACCTAAAAATAACTTTTACTAATTGTAAATTCTATCCTTCTTAAAAAAGTAAAACACGGAAAATCATAAAAATATGTAAACTATTAATGTCCATATATGATGATAAAAAATATTTCTTAATCTTCATATATGTCATACTCCTACATAAACCTAATTATAAAACATGACAACAAGTTTCTCCTATATAAACCTTCATTTAAAACTGGCTAATATTTTGCGGATACAAAAATATTTGATATAAGATGTTGAATGCCACTATTGAATACCAATTCTATGAAATGTGTTTTGCAAGTATAAAACTGACTTGCTAATTATAAATTATATCCTTCAAATGTAAAACAAAAATACTCATAATAAAAATCTGCAAACAAAAAATTATATATACGTATAAATACTTATTGACCTTCATTTATTCCGTACTCCTACATAAAGATGGGGTTCTTAACTAATTAGAAAACATGGCAGCAAGTTCCTCCTATAGGTAGCCTATCATAAACTTTTCATTTAAAACTGGCTGCTGTTTTGCGGGTACAGAACCACTTGATATGCAAGGATGTTGACCGCAGTTATTGTTGTCGTCGTCGTCTCCCTGCCCTACTTGGACCTGTCGAGAACTCAGAATTTGTGTTCCAGAAGCCTCCATCGTGCCTTCCAATATCTTCACCACTTCTCTCATGCTCGGCCTCTCTATCTCATCGTCTTGAATGCACAGCCGAGCCACCACAGCGGCTCTTCTCACCTCTTCGATATTTGCCTCGCTTGCTATCCTTGCATCCCCAACGCCTATTATGTTTCCCCTCTCAATTTGAGATGAAGCCCAGTAGGAAAGTACAACCTACTTTCCTCCACCTTTAAATCCAGATTTCTTCGGCCGGATATAATTTCCAACAACGTCATGCCAAAACTGTATACGTCCGCCTTGGGAGTGATGGGAAAGCTGGCAATCCACTCGGGAGACAAGTACCCTCGAGTTCCTCTTGTGGTCGTCAGTACTCGACTGAAATCTCGACCTACCAGCTTCGCTAGCCCAAAATCTGCCACCTTTGGGCTGAGGTCCTCGTCCAAGAGAATGTTTTCAGGCTTAATATCACAGTGAATGATGCGATCCCTGCATTCTTCATGCAGGTAAACTAATCCTCGTGCAGTGCCCAGTCCGATCTCAAACCGGGTCTTCCAGTCCAACACCTTCTCTGCGTCTTCCGACTGAGAGAAAAGAAAGGAGTTTAGGGAACCGTTGGGCATGTAGGCATACACCAGTAACCTTTGTGAATGTTGTACGCAGAATCCCCACAGCCTGATCAAATTCACATGCTGTATTCTGCCAGTCGTGATTATCTCCGCACGGAACTGTTTTTCTGCATGCGAGGTACCCTCTAATCTTTTAACCGCAACAGGCGTGTTGTCTGG
Source organism: Sequoia sempervirens (assembly GCA_007258455.2). Classification (NCBI taxonomy): domain Eukaryota; kingdom Viridiplantae; phylum Streptophyta; class Pinopsida; order Cupressales; family Cupressaceae; genus Sequoia; species Sequoia sempervirens. The sequence goes on from VDFB02373365.1 coordinate 352,635,777, forward strand.
CAGAGTCCCTTTGAACACAGAGCCGAAAGCTCCGCTACCCAGCTTATGCTTGAAATTCTCCGTTGCAATTCGCAGCTCTTTGTAAGTGAACTTTTTGAGCGACAATGGCACCTCCTCGTCCACTTTTTTCTTCAACAGTCTTCGACGCTTCCACAGAATAAATGCGGCTGACAGGAGAGCCGAAACAACAAAAAAGGATGCGGCGGCAGAAAGTAAAATAGTAACTACAGGGGCTTTGTTGCTTTGCCCTGATGTCACGAGCGGCAACTCAGCAGCAGCCAGCCTAATGAAAACAGATTGGCCCTCAGACGAAACACGCATTCCGAATAAATCTCCAAACCACGATCTACAGAGGGGTGAATCAGAAATAGCGAAAGCAAAGGCTGTGCAGGAGCAATTGTTGAGACACGCTGTCCGGCAGCCTTTTTGTGTTTGCTCGTTGTTGTAGAAGACAGCTTCTTTTTCGGATAAGTATTGATTCTTGGCTTCCGAGAAGCCATCGGTTGCGCCCTCTGTGACAGAGCAATGTAGGGGTCTTCGCCGAGCACACCCGCTTGACCACCAACTTTGAGAGCCGTGCTTGGGCGTGAAGCCCTCGACACAACTACACACATCATTCGCATTGCACAGTCCATACGCCCCGCAGATTTCATAGTCACTGCATTGTCCTCGGTATGCCGACCACCTCAGACACCATCTACCATCATCCATCAGGTAGTAAAGTTCATATCCGCCATTCTCACTTACCAGAAACCGCCCCGTGAGGATATGATCTATCCGATTTATAACAAAACTAATGTATATTCTTGAAGGAGAAAGCCTCACACAGGACTCTTGAAGTTTCTTCGAACCTTGCAATTGGGGTTCCTTAACAAAATAATCCCCATTCCATTCTCCACCGGACAGATACGGAACGGTGTTGTTATAGAACATCAGCATCTGCGTCTTTTCTGGAGTCATGTCCATTCCAAAAGAGAAGAGCCCGGATGCAGGATCCAAAGAACTTTTCCACGACGTTAGCTTCATGCCTTTCCACATCTTCATCCCAGGGAGCCATGTATCTGTTGGATGCGCTAAACTCTCCCAAACAATCGCAGACTCGTTGTGACTGTCAAGCATAATGAAATTACCAGAGTCCATTATCACAGCTCGTGATCCTTTCTGGCCGATATCAGTCGACCAAACGGACCGGCCCTTTCTATCAAACAATCCGAGACGACTATCTGTCGAAAATTTCAGAACGCCGGGCCTGTTTCTGACAGGATTGTCTCTGTTAGCCACCCAAACTATGGTCTTCTGATAGATTGGTGCATACCAGATGCCAATATACCAATTATTCGTTTCTCTCGGACTGAAAAATCCCAATACAAAAGTGCCATTTTTCGAAATTAGGGTCTGATTTCCAGTGAGCGAAGCACCCAATAGAAGCGTATCTCCACCACCCACTGCTAGTGAACTGCAATAATGCGCTGCAATAATCACAGTAATTGCAAGAAACAAAAACTTCATCGCCGATTCGATAACCATAGCGTTTGTATTTTTCTTAACAATTGCTTCTAAGTAGTGAGGAGATGGTCCATAAACAGTTGCTTGTATACTTTAGAATTTAAATAGACTAGCAGTTGCACCGGAAGGAGGTGCAATGATTACGTCGATTGTTATTTATTTTTGTGTGTTTTTTTGAGGTGCAATGAGAGGTTTGTACCTTAGGTTGGGCATTAGGGTAGATTAATTGCAAATGATCTCGATAGGTATAGATGCATTCCACACATCTCCTCCACGAGGAGGTACTTGCTTAATAAAAAAATCAATTGTAGTTGAATGCCAAAGTTTCAATAACTTGAATTTATGATTTTTAATACAAATCTACTGACATGGTGACTATTTTGAAAGTTTCTCTTTAAAACAAATCTACTGAAATGGTGAAAATAAAGTGATTGAGTTAGTGATATGTGTTTGTGTTATATGTGATTAGATTAAACAATTAATAATCAAAATTAAATAAGGAAAGAAATAAAGTTAGATAAATGTTGTTTTTTTGTTACAGAAATAAAATATTAAATGCAAATGAAGAATTAATGTTGGCATCAAATTAACAAAAAAATTTAGAAATTGAAATAGAATGCTACCATATTGTTGGAAAATTAATATTGATTTAACTTTTACTTGATAAGCGAGATTTTTGATGTTTTTATCATTTAATGGAAAGATTATTTTCCATTTAACAAATTACAATTTTTTAGAAACACCATAAAAAGCTCTTACCAATCTACATATTTATATTCTCTTTGTTTTAGATTTTTGTTATTATTTGTCACACAATTTTAAATAAAATCATAATTATTTTGATTAATATAGTGTGGAATATAAATAAATAAATAATAGGTCTATTATTTTAGGAGATGGTTTGTTGCCTTCAACATAATATAAGCTTACATGAATATTAGATGGAAGTTTTGAAAAGAAACACAGTTTATTTAAGATAAATATATTAATGGGATTTTTTTTTTTCTCTATTAAATAAGATTTTGAGATTGAATTCTAATTGAAGAAAGACCCATTGTTTTTTTATTCCCTTAATTCTTGTGTCGTTTAATTATTTTTAATCTTCAACTATTGCAATATAATCAATTATGTTTAGGTTATGGGTCTTTTTGTTTTACTTGGGATCTTTCTTTTGGAGCAGTACACAGATCACAATGATGTTAAATGTAGGAAATCCTATGGGTCAAATGGCTATCTTATTGAAATTTGTTAGTTTTGTTGTCTTAATGTTTTCAACTCACACACAAGATTTACCAGGGGTTTGTTTGTTTGTAAGGGTTACACAATATTTACCAAGGGTTTGCTTGTTTGTAGGGGTTACACAATATTTACCAAGGGTTTGCTTGTTTGTAGGGGTTTGAATCCTTTAGCAACTGAACATGAAATGTTTTTGGGAAAATATAATCCCATTTTATAAGTTTTTAATAATAATTAACAAACATAAATTTAAAAAGTATTATATAAGTATATAATATTTACCTCACTTGTGAAAGTAAAAACACAGAACAAAAGAACTACTGAAATAATGAATGCTGGTTTCTGAAGCCTCATTATGTCAAAAATCAAATTTATGTCCAACTCTTTAGCATGCCATGCAAAGCTTTTGTTTCATTAAAAGATTAGCACAGTTAATTCCAATAAAAGCACGGAGAAAAAAGTTAAAGAATTTTTTGTTTTAAATTAAAATGTCATCGTTTCCTTCAACGCCACATATACTATTTGTTCAACAGTGTAACATCTACTATTTTTCCTATTTGTTCAACAGCAAAACATATTGATATTTTTTAAAGAAAATGTTTGAAATTTAACATGCAATTTAGCGTGTTGTGCCGAAAACAGATGAAAACAGATAACAATTTTATATACATAGCAATAGTTGCCCCTTTTTCTATGAATGCTAAGTTTTATAAATAGTTATTAGCAAGGGTATGAAGTGTCATAAATAGTAAAAAGAAATTATTAAAAAACTAAATCCCTATCAAACAACGAGTGAAAGAGTTGTGAAAGGAACGAACTTCTAAAATGTTGGTACAGTAATATAAAAATACAGCTTCAATATAAAGAAGGTACCAGTGGGAAATAAATTGCAAAAATCTTAAAAATAGCTGTGCATGAGTAATAAATGGCTGAATGAAGTATGAACAATGAAGTCAAAATATCTTTGTACTTGTTACATAATTTTTTAGCATTGAAGTTTTTTAACTATGAAATATCAATGAAGAATAACAGCAATACTGCCAGAATGTACAAGATATAATGTATAGGAAATTTGCAGGAGCAGCCATAAAAATAAGAAATGCTTCCATAAATAAAACAATATGAATGAAAATTCTCTAGTTACCATAATATAAATACAAATCGTTTTTGGTTCATCATAGATGCCTTTGAGAATATGAATTGAGAGCAATGAAATTTTTTGCTTTATGCTTTGCCCCTTATAATGTTATATGATATGAGATTGGTTGCAATGGCCCAACAATAGACCGAAGAGAAAAAATGCTGGAAGCCTGCAAGTTAGGAGCTGTGTTGTGAGTGGGTAGAATTAGAAAGGATGGGATGGATAAAAAATATAATAACTTGGCTACAAGTAGGATGAGGACCTGAGGAAATGATCAATTAGAGAAAGGGACTGATGATTATAATAGAAGCATTGCTTGGGTGTGGCTTCCAAGGATCAAGGGTTACTTTTTCAAGTGATTCAGTGGGAGATCTCAAGGAAACAAGTGCGATTCATCCAATAAGATAGCAAGTAGAGAAATTTATGGTAAATAAAAAAAATCTGAAAAAAAAATGAGCAATAATAAATTTTGCTTAAATAGGTATGGCAAAATGTTTGTGGCTCCTAATGTGCAGCAACCTGTAAGCGATCCCTTGGTGTCTAATTTATTGTAAGATTTATAATCTAGCTAGCATTGGGATTAATTGTTTTGTTAATGATAATTTGGAATGCATCTACAAGATCTTCAAACAGTTGTTCAAAAATGAGATATTAGATCAATAATGCAAGCGTATGCATTAACCAAATAATGAAAGGTGAGGAATAGAACAAGGCAGTAAGGAGTGAGCCCCTCCAAGCCAAGCAATTTGTGTAAAACCTCATTGTATGAAATGTGCTTGTAAAAATTGAAGAAAGCTAATAAATTAAGACTCCACAAGTAATTGTAGAGACAAAATTGATGTACACTATATTATTGTTTCTCTAACCCTAGGACAGTTTACATAGAGTTGTGAGCCGTGTATGCTCAATCTAACGAAATAAATGGTCAATTTTTGCAAGGAAGTATGAATGTAATGCATACGTTGTATGAGTGTATGACTGAAATGGAACAGGCGTGAGAGGAGAGTGGGACAAGGATGAATGTAATGCATACGTTGTATGAGTGTATGACTGCGATGGAACAGGGGTGAGGAGAGTGGGACAGGGTGTATGACTATGATTTGTACAATAATCTGGGTGCGTTATAACCAATCCCTACCTTCAATGTCTTGATTGAAAAAAAATTGCAAGAACACATTAAAAGAATCCTCATATAATGCTTGAGGCCTACACATTCTGAAGCATGAGATTGTGCTACCCAATTCCTAGATTGATTAGAAATGACATTTGATAAACTGACCTCTTGAGATTGGAATAGGTTTAATGAGACAGAAGAGGAGTTGAAGCTTCAAATCTTGGAGGGTTAAACAGATATTGGAATAATAAGCAATGCGAAGATCGCATTGATTGACAACTGAGCAGCGTTCACCTTCAGCCCTGAATCTGTAAAGGAAATCAAATCATATTCACATTTCAGAAAATAAAAATCAATCAAACTGTGGCAAGTAATTTACCGAGCTAGATTCTGGTCAAATTGTGGAATTCCAGAAATTAAAAATCAATAAAACTATGGCAAGTAATTTACCTCAAGATTCTGGTCAAATTGTCTTGTGCTGTGAACGGTGCTATCGAGGAATATGAGCAAAACCCTACGACACAGAATATTGGCAAATGAGATGTCCCACCTATTAACTTTCAGTTGCTGTTTCAAGGAGATTATGGGACTTTTGCTGCATCTTTACTGCATACAAACGGAAACAAATGGATGACGGTCATGGTCGTGGCGATATTTCTGTACTTAGGTAGTTGCGTCAAAAATATGATGCAAGTCATGGTCGAGGCGAGTTAATCAGTGATGTGTCAAAGCATTTCTTTCGTGCCGACGCGTGGAATCCAAAGTTGGCTAACGCGGTAACACGCCAGCCATTGTAAGTATTCTATTGTTGCACGAAACGGCGAAACTCTTTTCAGGTGTGTTTTTAGAAGATTTTTTTGCATGCGAAACTCTTTTCAGGCGTGTTTTTAGAATTTCCAGCCCACGTAACTCTTTTCAGGCGTGAGACAAATAGAGTGGGCTGTGCCCACAAATAATAGCCTATCGGCTAACTAAAAATAAACAGGCTACACAATGAACGACGTGGCCAAAGTAGTGCCGTGAATCCCGCGCAAATGAATTCAGAAATTTGACTTCTTTGCACTCACGAGTTCTTTGTAGTTAGTCTTGACTGAGGGTAAGTCAAGTCTTTTGTGCCGGATGAAAGACGGACAGGTCGCTAGAGGCATGGTGACCCGACAGAGCATTGATGGTGTATACAATTGTTCAAATACGATATCGTGAGATTTGTTAAAAACTTCGGTGTTTTGTCAAGGTTTTCATTTATTATGAATAGAATGAAGCACCAGCTGTGTGCAGATTGATTCGACACAAATTGTGCCATATTGTCAACGACTCTGATGAGAAAAACCTTCATAGATATATTTAATTATATTATATTATATAATAATACATATTATACTATTATATAATATTATTTATATATTTATAGAATATTTATTATTATTATGTACTAGTACTTGTATTTAAAGGAGCTTCAAGGATTATGTCGATATAAAATTATATGTATGTTAATATGTTAAAGAGCATGTGTTGAATTCTAGTTGTATGTGGTTGGATTAAACAATTAATAATAATTGTTAAATAATGAAATGAAATAAACTTGGACAAATTCGATTTTTTCCTTAAAGAAATTAAGTAAATTATTTGAGTATGAAATATTTGCGTATAGATTTAAAACATAAAGCAAAACAAATGAAAAAAAAAGGACCAAAAACATTGGAAATGGAAATAGAATGTTTCCATCCAGTTGTCAAATCAATATTTATCTGACTCTTATGTGATAAGTGAGATTTTGGAGGCTTTTACCATTAAACGACAATTGGTTTACCATTAAACACCAATTGGTTTACCATTAAACTATAGTTCAAACTTGTTTTCGACAACTCAATAGTGGTTTGCACCTGCATGAGACTTGTTTCAGGCTCAAATCTCACAATTATATGTAGCCTATCGACTAATTATATAACTAGCATTTGCACCTAAAGGAGGTTCAAGGATTACATCGATAGAAAACTATATGTATGTTAATATGTTAGAGAGTATATGTTTATACATGGATGGGTTGCAAATTCTATTTCATGTGGTTGGAGTAAACAATTAATAATAAGTGCTAAATAATGGAATAAAATAAACCTAGACAAATCTAGATTTTTTCCTAAAAGAAATCAAGTATTATCTGATTATGAAATATTTGCACATGGGTGAAGCCACAATAGTGGTTTACAATTGAAGTGAGGAAGGAAAAATCACAAAAAATGAATGCATGGCAAAAAACTTGATTTTAGGGGTTCGTACGAACCTATTGGTTCGACCAAACCCATTAGGGGTTCGTTAGAACCTGGGTTTGGCCGAACCCTTTTAATGTTTTCTCGCCAAAAAAGGCAACAAAACCCCTTGTACAAGGAGGGCTCGAATGAACCCTAGTTCGAGCGAACCCATAGAGGTTTTCTCAAACCCCTAGGGGCTCATTTGAATCCCCCTTATTCCTCATCCCCCGCTGAGACACCAAAAAACCCTAAATTTTGGCACTTTAGAGCTCAGGTTGAGGATGAAAATGGATGAATCCTCAAAAACCCAACTGGGATCAGGTAGTCATTTTAATATGTTTTGGTTTTATTATGTATTTGTTTTTTTAGTTTTATTAAACATAGATTTTTCATTGAAAATGAAGGTCTCTATTCTGCACATGTGGAAAAATAGCAGATTATCAAAAAAAATAAAAAAATATGAGTGCACTAGATATTGAAGTCCTTGATGCAACAAAAAAAAAAAAATTCAATATATACAAAAAAAGTTGTGTTATACGGTCGCGCTATGTCTAAATTATAATTGGTTTGACTTTGAAACTTGATTAAAGAAAATAAATTCAATAAAAAATTGTCTAACCAAGTGGAAGCACTAGATATCAAAGTTATGAATCTAAATTCAAAAGATTATAATTTTATCCTTCATGGAAAAAAAGTTATACGTTATACGGTGTGGGTCACTTTTTAAAAATGTTGTTTTTTGAAAAACATCAGTTTTCATGGGAGATGGAAAAAGAAGTGCAATCTGATTCCAAAAATTTTGAAAAAAATATTCTTAGAATCTATAGAAAAAATGTGACGAGACTCTAGTTTGCATCATCTTCAAATTCTTCATGGTTTAGCCGCTATAGGTGCCCAAATGTGAAGATTTTGTTTAAAATAATAATTTCAGTGTCTAGTTTGGCCAAAAATTGTAAACCACTATTCTGGGATCACCCACTATATATATTTAAAACATAAAACAATACAAATGAAAAAAAAAAAATCGATCAAATTGAAAAAAACATTGCACTATAAATGGAAATTTAGAATGTTCTCATCCAATTGTCAAATCAATATTTATCTAGCTTTTATGTGATAAGTGAGATTTTGGGGTCTTTTATTTGATATTTTTGAGGCTTTTACCATTAAACGACAACTAAAACTTGTTTTCCAATGACTTAGTTCAATGGTTTGCAAGCATGAGACTTGTTCTAGACTAAAATCTCACACTATATGTAGCCTATCAACTAAAATATATTATTATTATATTAAAAATTATATTATTATCTTGGTATACAATATTCTATAATTATTATCTCTCTAATATTATATATTTACAAATTGCTTTAAGTAATGTAGAGATGATCTTAATATCTCTAGTACATTTTGAATTTAAATATAAAATAATAAAGCTACACAATCTAAGTTTTCCAAGGATGTGTTAAGGAGACTTTGGATGTTGAATTGTAATCTAGTGCCAACTCTAATTGCAATTGGATCCGAACTAAGAAAAGAAGACAAAGGGTGCAATATATGGATCCAACAATGTTTAAAAGAATCATTTGAGCTTTGATGTACCTCATAGCTACAAGATCATATATCATGTGCGGTGTTAGCCTAATCTCTAAATTCATGGAGTCGCAAAAGGACTCACATTGGCAAGTTATAAATAGAATATTCATATATATTATAGGAATAATAGGATATAGAATACTATATTCCATAACTAATGATAATGATTTTTATTAGGTATAATAATTTTGGATATGTTTACCCTTTTGGATTAGGTCTTGTTTTATGGGCATCAACGAAGCATCCTATATTGAAAATTTCATTAGAAAAAGTATAGTATGTAATAACAATATTAGCAACATGTAAACCCATATAGATGGGAAGGGTATTGAGAGATTTATTACAAGAAAAAGAGGATAAAAACCCAATACTTTTGATAGAAAACTAGTAATTGCATTGTCAAAGAATCATGTTTTTCACATGAGGAACTTGCATACATTGATATCAAGTACCATTTTATAAGAGGGTTAGTAAAATATGAAGAAATATACTTCGAGTTTCATAGATTTAAAGAAAATTGGTAGATATATTCACAAAGACATTAGAAAATGATAACTTTGAGCACCTATGACTAAATTTTGGTGTTGTGGATGTTGAAGTAGTTAATGGTAGAAACTAGGGGGAGTGTTGAAATATGTAAAATGATTGTAATTTCTCCCATACTAAAAGTAGTCAATAGTAGATAATGATTTAGGAAATAGATGCATTTATTATTATTAGTAAGTTGGCATTGCTTTCTCATCTAAGGATATAATTAGAAATGCACATGATGGTCCTCTTTACATAGCCGAATGAATCAATGACAAGCCCACTAATGGGATATTAATTGATCCCATCTATGGAGAGAATGTGATCACCAAGGAATTCTTACTTATGCATGAACTCTACCAAGAAACATATGATCAAATAAAATCATGGATAAAAAAACATAATGGTTTCACTTTCCCTACAGTGGGATCCTAGTGCAGGAGCACCTGCCAAAATACAAGCACATTTTGAAGTATTGTTTTAAAATCATTTTGTTTATGTTGTGCAAGGTTTTTAACACCATTTAGATTATGTTTGAGGACCTTTTGGTTCTTACATCAGAAGTTGAATAAATTGGAATTCTTTTGTGTGGTTATTTCCTACGTTTTAGCAAGAATTGGAAAACACACTGTGTTTTCAAACAGCATGGTTTTTGCCATTCTTGGGCTCAGGGAAATAAACCTAACTAATTCCTTGCATTGTAAAAGATAACTCTCAACTTTAGAATGGGGTTGGATGCTTTTGTGAGTTGGCAGTTTTATGAGAATGTGACTAGAATAGTGATTTTGGTGAATAAAATACAGTTTTTTGTTTTGTTTTCTGAAAACAGCAATTAAATGAACTAAGCTAGGCATTTCTTCATTTGATTAAGCATGTAGGAAATTATTTTTAAACATTCTTGTGGCTGTAAAGTTATTTAGTCCATCGCTACTCCCTATTCTTGTATATATTGTGTTTCCTTGCTTATTTGTTTTGACTATAAATCTGTTCAAAATGGGGTCTTAGGCCGCATTCCTCCAGTGCCAGTAAGCATGGGCTTGTTGGAAATGTGTCCAATCTCCTTACCTGTACATATTTTAGCATTAGGAAGCATTAGGAGTGATAAGAGCATGCTAAAAAGCTTTCCCTAGGCGAGTTAGCTAACACTTGGTTAGGGAAAGACAGTGATAAATTTGTATCTACGTTGCAGGGGTGTTGTGTCTTCATGAAACAAATGTGTGCAGTGGTTGCAGGGACCTTCACCATGGTGGAAAAGAAGGTAGAGCTGTTGTTTGGTCTTTTGGAGGTTGGGAGAAGCTGAACAGTCCAAGAAAGAAGCAAAGAAAACCCTAGTTCTTGCAAGAATAGGGTACACCATATGTACAGATAGAAAACAGGCCAAGACCTCAAAAATCTATTAGTGCTCCAAATTTGAGCAAGGGTGACAGAAGCAAGCTTGGCCTAATTAGGTGAAGGAGAGGACTAATAAGTGATTGTCTTGTGTGAGGAGGCCTAAAAGGGGCTCAACCTTAGTAGCCTTTCCAAACCCTAAACTAGGGTTTAATGAAAGCGATAGAAGAAGGGAGATCAGTGCTTGTACAAGAACCTTCCTTTGACTGTTTTAAAACTTTGAAAACCTATGCACACCCCTGAAAGCAAGTTAGGAGGATTTAGAGGTTGTCTAGTCTTTAAAGGGATTAAGGGCTAGATGGAGAAAGTGAGGAAAAGCACCAAGAACTATTTAGCAGTAGCAAACTAGAATTGATAGCAGGGTTGGCAAGTGACCAGGGGTGCCTAATAACCTTAGGACCTATGGGTTGAGTGGTGGAGTGAAACACCAAGGGGTTATCTATTGGAGACCTAGAGCATTGAGATTGTCATTGTCTCAATCCAACCCTGTCCATATCAGATTGGTATCAGAGCATAGCTAAAGATTTGGGAAAACAACTTATATGTCAAAAGTTGAGTCAAGTGAAACCCCCGCCATGGTGAAAAATGCATAGTTATCCAAGAGGGTTGAAGAGCAAGAAGAGGACAACAAGTCCCTAAAAGAAAGAATAGAGCAATTGGAGAAGGCATTGAACAATGGAAGGTTGGAAGGAACAGTACCAAAGGAAGAAGAGGTTGCAGAGGAGGACAAGGTCCCTGAACCTGATCTTCTTTTGGAGGAAGAGCCTTTCTTGAAGGCATTGAAAGCCCTGAGTGGAAAAGGACTTGAGGGCATACCACTATTCCATGGAAAGATGGATCCTGATCTGGTCATGGATTGGATAGATGGAATGGAGAACCACTTTGAGTGTGATGGAGTAATGGAGGCACAAAAGGTGAAGGTTGTAAAGTCAAGGTTGAGAGGATCAGCCTTGACATGGTGGAAGTTTATTCAGACTGAAAGGGAGAAAGAAGGCTAGCAGCCCGTATCAACTTGGGAAGGAATGGTTGCTAAGGTAAAGGAAGCATATATGCCAGATGATTATGAAATCCAAATTCACAAGAAGAGGTAGAGTTTAAGACAAAAAGATCAAGATGTCAACACCTATACTGAAGAGTTTCAGAAGCTTTGCTTGAGATCAAATGTGGCAGAAGATGAGAGCCTAAAAGTGGCTAGGTACCTCAATGGTTTGAAGTGGAACATACAGGAAGAGATGGCTTTAATCAACCTTGAGATAGTCCACCAATGTTATCAGTTGGCTATAAAGATTGAAGAGAGGAATAAAAGGAAGCACGATCAGTCCTCTAAGGGCAGAGGCAGAGGCAGAGATCAAAGAGGACGGCGTGGAGGTTACCAAGGAAGAGGTAATGATCAAAGAACCCAAGGAGAATCTAAGCTTACTGAGCATGGAGGTGAAACATCTTCAAGAGGAGGATTTAATAGAGGAAGAGGACCTCAAGGAGGTTCAAATAGAGGAAGGGGAGTAGGCAGAAGTAACTCCTACTTTGCCACCATGAAATGTTATCACTGCATTCAGCTAGGTCATCTAGCTTATAGATGCCCAGAGAAAGCTTCTTCATCTAGCAATGAGAAAAGAGTAGCTTATGCACAAGAGGACACCATGAGTGTCAAATCACCTAAGATCAGTCATATAGAATCAGAAGTAGGTGAAAATCTGATGTTTAATAGAGTGCTGATCAGACAACCAGTCAAGGAAGAACCCAAGCAAAGGAGAGCATTGTTTAGAGTAGGGTGCAAGATATTGGGAAAGGTATGCAATGTCATTGTAGATTCTGGTTCTATAGATAATATCATATCTGAGGAGGTAGTAACTAAGTTAAAATTGTAGAAAGTACCTCATACCAATCCCTACAAAGTCACGTGGTTGAACAAAGGGCAGAGTGTCCTAGTGAATGAGCAGGTTATAGTGGAATTCTCAATTGGAGGCTACAAAGACAAGCTGATTTGTGATGTACTACCCATGGATACATGCCATCTTCTTCTTGGCAAGCCATGGAAATATGACAAAGGTGCTATATATCATGGGAAGGAGAACACCATTGGATTCAAGAAGGATGCAAGAACCTTCAAGTTGCAATCATTGATTAAGGATGATGAAGGATAGTCCAAGGTTCCAAACATTATGTTGAGCAGTGGTAAGGAATTCATCAAGGATATACACCAAGGGAATGAAGGTTATGTGGTCCTAATGCAGTCCAAAGAGGAAGAAAAGGCTAAGAAGATAGTCATACCTGAAATAGTTCAAAGGCTGCTAGAAAAATACAAGAGCATAGTGAGTGATGGAACACCTACAACTCTACCACCAAAGAGAGCAATAAATCATCGAATTGACTTCATACCTAGAGCCTCATTGCCTAACAAAGTAGCATAAAAATTGACCCTAGAGCCGAACCAAGAGGTGGCTAGGCAAGTGGAAGAATTGTTGGGTCAAGGTCTGATTCAGAAGAGTATCAGCCCTTGTACAGTCCCAGTTGTTTTGGCAACAAAAAAAGGTGGTAAGTGGAGATTATGCATTGATTCTAGAGAAATTAATAGGATGACCATTAGGTATAGATTCCCAATGCCTAGAATTGAAGACTTAATGGATTTTCTTGGAGGTGCAAAGTTCTTCACCAAATTGGATCTTAAGAGCAGGTATCATCAAATCAGAATCAAGGAGGGTGATGAGTGGAAGACAACCTTTAAAACAAATGATGGTTTGTATGAGTGGAAAGTGATGTGATTTGGCCTCTTAAATGCCCCTAGCATGTTCATGAGACTAATGAATGAGGTGCTTAAGGATTTCATAGGGATTTTTGTGGTAGTCTACTTCGATGACATACTGATTTTTCAGTAAGACAGCAGAAGAACATTTGAAGCATGTGGAGATGGTTCTCAAAAGGCTGCAAGAAGAACAATTGGCAATCAACCTTGAAAAGTGTGAGTTCTTCAAACAAGAACTTGTGTATCTAGGCTTTGTAGTATCCCAAGGAACCCTGAAGATGGACCCAAGCAAGGTGGAAGCCATCCTAAATTGGCCTACACCAACCATAGCAACAGAGGTAAGAAGTTTTCATGGTTTAGCTTAGTTTTATAGGAGACTCATCAGGAATTTTAGTGGTATGTGTGCACCAGTGCTAGATACTATTAAGGGTGGTTTAAAGACAAAGTTTAAATGGACACAAGAAGCTGATAAAGGGTTTGAAAAACTGAAACAAGAGGTAGCAACCCAACCTATACTTTTGTTACCTAGTTTTGATAAGTTGTTTACAGTTGAGTGTGATGCAAGTTGAGTAGCAGTAGGAGGAGTCCTTAGTCAAGAAGGTAGGCCTGTAGCCTTCTTTAGTGAAAAACTCAATGAAGCCAAACAAAAGTACTCTACCTATGATCTAGAACTTTATGTCTTAGTGCAGTCCCTTAGGAAGTGGAGGCATTATTTATTGCCTAAAGATTTGGTAGTTTTCACAGATAACCAGGCACTTAGTTACATCAACACCCAAGAGAAGTTAAGTAATAGACATTTGAAATGGATGGAGTACATCCAAGCCTTTACATTTACTATTAAGCACAAGAAAGGACAGCAAAACAAGGTGGCAGATGCATTAAGCAGGAGAATGTTGAGAGTCCAAGAGATATAGCTGAAAAGCATTAGATTATAGAGTTTCAAAGATCTCTATGGTGAGGATGAAGATTTCTTAGAAGCCTACAATGTATGCTCTAATTTTGCAAATCATTTTCATAGTATGTATGCTGAGTATACATTGCAAAATGGACTGTTATTTAAGGGCAATCTATTATGTCTCCCAAGAGGATCAATGAGGGAAAATCTGATCCAAGAGAAACATAATGGCAGTCTTAGTGGGCATTTGGAAATAAATAAAACTTTAGAGCTGGTACAAAGATTTTATTACTGGCCTAAGTTGGCAAGAGATGTTAGGAAATATGTGGAGCAGTGTGTAGTTTACATGAAAGCCAAAGGGGGAGCCAACAATGCAGGTTTGTATCAACCTTTGCCCATTCCCAATAGACCATGGGAGTGTGTTAGTATGGATTTTGTGGTAGGACTCCCCAAGACTAAGGCAGGGTTTGACAGTATTTATGTAGTTGTGGACAAATTCAGCAAGATGAGTCACTTTATTCCTTGCAAGACTACACATGATGCAAGTTACATTGCCCATCTTTTCTTCAGGGAAGTTGTAAGAATCCATGGATTGCCATTGAGCATTGTATCAGACAAGGATGTGAAATTCATTAGCCATTTTTGGAAAACACTATGGAGTAGATTGGGAACAAATTTATCATTTGGATCAGCTTACCATCCTCAGACCGATGGTCAAATAGAGGTGGTTAACAAAGTGCTAGGTAATATTTTGAGGTGCTTGACAAAGGAATATGGATAGACATGGGATATGGTAATTTCTCAAGCTGAGTATGCTTATAATGATAGTGTGAACAAAACTATAGGGAAAAGTCCATTTGAAGTTGTTAATGGGATGCACCGAAGAGGAGTTTGTGAACTCACAGACCTTGGAACAATGGAGAATAGGAGTGGACATGCAGAATACTTCACTCAGACCATGCAAGAGATTCATGAGCAGGTTAAGAAGACAATCACAACAGCAACACAAAAATTGAAAGATAAAGTTGATGTGTCAAGGAGAGATGTGCAGTTTGTAGTAGGTGATTATGTTATGGTTCATCTTAACAAATCAAGGTTGCAGAAGGGAATTTCAACCAAAATGTAGATGAAAAGAGTAGGACCATGCAAGGTGTTAGCTAAGTATGGGAAGAATGCATACAAGGTAGAACTAACACCAGATTTGGGCATATCTCATGTATTCAATGTTGCTGATTTGATCAGGTATAAGGGGACAGTCCATGATGAAGCTCAAAAAAGTCAAGAAATCTTTAAGGATATCAGTAATATACCCCTTCCAAATCAAGAGAAACCTCAGGCAGAGAAGGTCTTGGAGTCTAGGGTGAAGAAGGCTACAAGACACAAGGCATACATGGAGCACCTTGTCAAGTGGAGGAACAAACATGAATCAGATGCTACCTGGGTTGAGGAAGCTGATTTTAAGAAGCTAGGCATTGATCTATCACTGCTATCACCTCAAGTTCCTTGATCTTTGTGCTAAGAGGGGGAGAATGGTGTAGAAGCACCTGCCAAAATACAAGCACATTTTGAAGTATTGTTTTAAAATCATTTTGTTTTTGTTGTGCAAGGCCTTCAACACCATTTAGATTGTGTTGAGGAGCTTTTGGTTCTGAGGTTAGAATTTGAATAAATTAGAATTCTTTTGTGTGGTTATTTCCTAAGTTTTAGCAAGAATTGGAAAACACACTATGTTTTCAAACAGCATGGTTTTTTCCATTCTTGGGCTCGGGGAATTAAACCTAATTGATTCCTTGCATTGTAAAAGATAACTCTCGACTTTAGAAGGGGGTTGGATGCTTTTGTGAGTTGGCAGTTTTATGAGAATGTGAATAGAACAGTGATTTTGGTGAATAAAATACAGTTTTTTGTTTTGTTTTCTGAAAATAGCGATTAAATGAATTGAGCTAGGCATTTCTTCATTTGATTCAGCATGTAGGAAATTCTTTTTAAACATTCTTGTGGCTGTAAAGTTAGTTAGTCCATTGCTACTCCCTATTCTTGTATATATTGTGTTTCCTTGCTTATTTGTTTTGACTGTAAATCTGTTCAAAATGGGGTCTTAGGCCGCATTCCTCCTATGCCAGAAAGCATGGGCTCATTGGAAATTTGTCCAAGCTCCTTACCTATACATAGTTTAGCATTAGGAAGCATTAGGAGTGATAAGAGCATGCTAAAAAGCTTTCCATAGGCGAGTTAGCTAACACCTAATTAGGGAAAGACAATGATAAATTTGTATCTATGTTGCAAGGGTATTGTATCTTCATGAAAAAAATGTGTGTAGTGGTTGCAGGGACCTTCACCATGGTGGAAAAGAAGGCAGAGCCATTGTTTGGTCTTTTGGAGGTTGGGACAAGTTGAACAGTCCAAGAAAGAAGCAAAGAAAACCCTAGTTCTTGCAAGAACAGGGTACACCATATGTACGGATAGAAAATAATCCAAGACCTCAAAAATCTGTTAGTGCTCCAAATTTGAGCAAGGGTGATAGAAGCAAGCTTGGCCTAATTAGGTGAAGGAGAGGAGTAATAAGCGATTGTCTTGTGTGAGGAGGCCTAAAAGGGGCTCAACCTTAGTAGCCTTTCCAAACCCTAAACTAGGGTTTAATGAAAGCAATAGAAGAAGGGAGATCAGTGCTTGTACAAGAACCTTCCTTTGAATATTTTAAAACTTTGAAAACTTATGCACACCCCTGAAAGCAAGTTAGGAGGATTTAGAGGTTGTCTAGTCTTTAAAGGGATTAAGGGCTAGATGGAGAAAGTGAGGAAAAGCACCAAGAACTGTTTAGCAGCGGCAAACTGGAATTGATAGCAGGGTTGGCAAGTGACCAAGGGTGCCTAATAACCTTAGGACCTATAGGTTGAGTGGTGGAGTGAAACACCAAGGGGTTATCTATTGGAGACCTAGAGCATTGAGAATGTGATTATCTCAATCCAACTCTGTCCCTATCAGATCCATCACCCTTCCTTTAAAAATTGGACTGAAACAATTAGATGCCTCATTCTCCATCATCCCAATGTTGGATTAATTCTATGTGAATCTTGGTTATCCATTACTACAATGCATGGAATCCATCCCGTCGGTCATGCATAAATGTTTAAAGTTTCCCTTTAAATATTTACTGTGCACCATAGTGGCTTTAATCCTGTGTCTTCCCATGGAAACTTTTCCTTGTATTTCTTTTAGCCTGAGCCTATAGAACCTATAAAACCCCATGAGAAATTCTTTTTCAAATCCTATCAAAATTTTAAGGAAAAATGCATAACAAAACTATCCCTTAGAAACATGCCTCAACCCATGATTAAACCTCCTATCCTTGACGAAACTATGATTGAACCTAAAGAAATTCCAAATAAACAAGACCAACCCATGACAAATATTTTTCCTATCTCCAACAAAACACTAAGAGACAACAAAAAAAATCCCGTCATGCCTCCTATGATAAAAAAGTTTACAATGCTAAAGAGAAAGTGGTTGAACAACCTCCTATGGTTTCTTTCGTTCCTCCCCTTAGGGAAGAAAAGCAACCTATGGCTGACAGAATTGCTCCTACAAAAACACAACTTGAAAATTATACTAAAAGAAACAAAAATTCTAGAGAGCGTAGGAATATATCTTGTGCTCTTTCTTGAAGGTTAAATGGAGAAAACAACAAAGAAAATCAATGTCCAAACTTGACTAAATTAATACACGATGAGTCTCCCACTTTTCCACAAGAAAGAGATCATATATCACAACCACAACAAGAGCTAAATCATTCATTAGACATTATCATTCAACCTCTTGTTGTGATTAACTTAGATGATGATGATGAGGTTACTAGAATTGATGAAGTGCATAATAAATTCAATTCATTTTTTTCCTCTTCTACGAGATTAAATGACAATTCACCGAAGAAGAGTGTTGAACTTGGTGATACGCCTAATTCCACACTTGTTGTTGTCCCTTTTACTATTTTTCTTCCTTGTGTATACGATGAATGAGATTGGGATGCAGATGACCTACTAATAGGTTGAGTTGCATGTGCCTTACTAGTGTTTTGCATTATTGTCTTTTTTTACATGTTTCTATTATGTGATTGCATGTGTGTAATGTGATCTCCCCATACTATTATATTTGATGTGTCCCTCTCTCTCTTTGCATTCCTCTATATGTGTCTAAATTATTCTCTATGTTGTAAACCTTTATCTTTTCTTTGTCTTGTGTTTTCCTTTTAGGGATGACGAAACACTCATGTCTCTTCCATGTTGACCTGAAATATTTTTCTTTTTTTTTTCACTCTCTATGTGTAATTCTTCTAGTTCTATGAGTATTTGAAGAATGATGACAATTTTAAGCTCTCTTAAAACATTGTAGAAAAGATATATTGACCCCGAATCCGTGGATCCCTTGTGTGTGATTTTGGGATTTCATTTTGGGGGTGACCCCTTTCCATGATGCAGCTTCATTTTTAAACATATGACTTGGCATAGGGCTTTCCATGTAAGCTCTCATGTCTTCTTTATTGTTATCATTTATCATTTGCTACTTTAAAGTAATTGCTCATAGTATGGTGTTTAGTAATTTATTTAAAGTAGGGGCATACATTGGCATTATTCTTTTGCAATTCATGTTTCAATGTGTACTCTTCTTACTTCATGTGATGCATCTTTCTCTTTTTGGTGAAATTAGGTGTGATGTCCCTCAAGAGTGTGATCTCTCAGAATATTATATTCCTCTTAGTGGCTTGATGCGACACATTGCATCCCCTAAGTTGTGAATTTTCTATTCTTCAATTAGTCCACTCTTAGAGACGTTAAGTATGACGTTCCCTATGTTAAGACCTTACATGAACTAAGAAAAACTCCTTTGAATGTACATTGCATTTACAAAATCTATTATATGGCCACCTTCCATAACACACTTTTCTTTCCTCTAGAGCCATCTTGTTTGTTCATGCATGTTAAGCATATAAAGTTTTTCTTGCCTTGTGAATGTTGTTGCTCATGTTGTGTGGAACCAACTTATCAAATTTATCAGGAGGTATAACTTTGGTATGGTTAGTGAATGGGAGTCGAACCTAGGCATGAATTTCCTATAGCCACTTAATTTTCTGTGTGAGCGCATACCAACCACGTGCGTATGTGTCTGTTGGGGCTCACTTAGTGGATGCCCTGAGGTTCCACTAGCCCTTGTGAGTGTGCATTTAGTTTTCCTAGTGGACATTGTGTTCCACTTGTAAACATTTTTGGACAAATAGATTAGATCTGATCCACATCATGTAGGACAAACCATTGAGGCTTGATTCACTCCTTTTTCTTTTGTTGTTTTTTCTTTCTTCTTTATGTCTTTGGTAGTGTATTCTTGTTCCTTGTTGTCACTCCTTACATCATTTACATGGGTATCTACAGGATCATGATGGGCCAAAAAGTGACAATATGATGGGTATGTGGCTGGTGACGTTTTTTTACCCAAAATTGATGAAATGAAAAGGGTTTTTAAAGGAGATTCTCAGCTTTCCACCAATATAAATTATGCTTTACTTTGAATTTAATAAGTAATTATTATTCATTTTCTATTCAAATTATGACTAAAGTCTTGATTGATAGGCTGATTGAAAAACATCTATATGTTTCAAATGGTATCACATTTTTGAATCCAAAACATGCATCACATTCTATGCTTCCATACTATAGGATTAAAAAAATAAAAATTGAATTTCATGAAGTTTTGACCAAGTTAAGATGGTCAGACATATGAGTTTTTTATATTTTTTTAAGTTCTAATAAAAAAATCATAATTAATTAATTTCTTGGAAAAAAATTATAAAAAAATATGCATCACATCCGGACATGAGTCCTCTACTTATATATAAAATCTTATAAAAAAATATTATCATTTTATTGTGGTTAGGTGGTCAGAGAAACATCCACTTCTTATTTTTTCCTTGAAATTTAAGTACTACCACATTGAAATTTCAAATTTTCACCAAATAGTTTTTTTTTAAACAAACCTAGTAGTTTAGAAACTAAATTCAATTTGATACAAATTTGATTGTTACATATTTTTGAAATAATATAGATAACTTATTCAAATTTTTACATCAAGTTGTCTAACTCTGATTTTTTTGAATTTTTTGCACTTAAGGACCTACTTTTTCCATGATGATTCTGCACATACCCACATGTGTGTTATTTTGTGCCTATGTTGGTTTGCCATAGGATCTTTATCTTGGGGGATTTCACAACCATCTTGATCCTTGTTATCCTATCTTACTAGCATTGGTACACTTGGACCCCTCTTGATGCGAGTTTGTCTACTTTAGTGTGAGCTTGAAGCAAGTTCCTCCTCTCAATAAAGTAGGGGCTAAATGTAGTGTAGAAACATGTATCCCTTTATATTTTCACACTTTTTTGGTCCATCCCTACCAAAATTGGGCTTCTTTATGCCTTATTTGGTCCTATTTTGCATCCACAAGCCTTATTTTGTGTATCTTTTCAAGAATAATCTCAACACGTACCTAATAACTAATCATAATTTAATTATTTTGGATTGTATTGTCCAAATTTAGTGATATATGACTCATATGCCACCTTGTGTGTATGGGTCCCACCTAAGTCTCGAGGCCTGGTCCTAAATTTTGTAATGAAGTTAACATTTCTTGAAATTTGTGTCCCAAGCTTAGCCTACAGGGACTCATATGCCCAATTGGCATATGAGTCTCACTTAGCTTGGACCTATTTTAAATTAAAATTATTGGTGGGATTTTATTCTCATAGATCTGATGCTAGCTTGTAGTGTTGCAATTTTAGGAAATTCAACATAAACAAGTATAAATACAAGGTTATTTCACATATTTTCTCCTATAAAGTTTACATTTATCATCTAGCAATTTTCATGAGCAAGTGTGATCTAAGCATTCAAGCATTTTAGCATTCAAAAGCATTCAAAAGTTGATTATCAAGCATTTTGGAGTTATATTCAAGATTCAAGCATCATGTCAAAGTCATCATGCATCATGTTTGTTTTTTATCTAACATTTTTGATGTAGTTTTTATGATTTTGTGGACACCGAAAAAGTATGCCATTTTCCTTGCTTTATTTTGGAATAATTAATGATAAATTTTACTTAATATCACCTTAATCTAGTGTTGTAATGTGGTTAACACATTCACATTAGGTCTTGGGCCCTTGCAAATTGAATAAAATGCATGTCTTGTAAAGATGTAAAGTGTTGTAAATGACTTTCACACTTTTCTAGACTTTTATTAAGCATCTAAGTCTAATGGACCTATTTTTCCTTAATTTAATATTGTAAAATATAATTAATTGCATTCTCACATTAATCTAGAAGGCTTGTAAATTGAAATTTATTTTAATCTAGTGTTGTAATGTGTTTTACACTTTCACATTGGATGTTGAGCCTTTCTAGGCTATTTGGACCTCTTTTCAATCTTGTAGAGTGTATTTAATCACACTTTTACATTGAAATTTGTGTCCCTAGCCCTAATTACCCTTTACATCATCATTAATAGGCCCCTATGGCCCCATATTGTGCATCCTGAGGCTTAATTTTATCAAAGACCTAATAAAATCAACATAAAAAATAAAATTCTTCACTCCCTGACATCCTAGCTAACAAAAGAGCACCTATGGGACCCATTCACCACTTTGGGTTAATGAGTCACATCCAAGTGGGACTAAGTTTCCTAGCTTGGCGAATGAGTCCCATTTGGGCCATTTTTGAGGTTTGAGCAAGAAAAAATTAGTTTTAAATTTGATTTTCTTCCATGTCAGCCTTAGGGATCAAATTAATGAGAATTTTAGGTGGATTGCATATATAAACAAGCCTATAAACCCTAATTCATAATTCATTCATCATTCATTATCCGTGTCAATTCAAGCAAGCTAGGGTTTTAGCATTTTAAGTCATCAAGATAGCTTTCTAAGGCATTCAAGGGAAGATTATTCATCCATTGTACATAAACTCAAAATCTATCATCATGGAAAGTTTTCAATTCCTTTATTTCATGTTCATGCTTCATTTTATTTCTTCATTTGGCTTAATTACCTAAAAAGGGGTCTAACCAAGGCAAACCCTCATTCCCTAACAGTCAACATTTCTCTCTCTTTCTTTGTGTGATTATAGATTTAGGGACTTTGAAGGCTTGGAGATCATTAACGAATAGATTGGAAACTTGTTAAAGACATCTCCTTATTGGCTAGGTCAAAATGTCCACAAAAAGTCACTTATAGTGCAAGAAATTAGGGTTTCAAATTCAGACACCTGGAGGGATAGAAAGAGTAGACCAAGAGCTTATGGTTTCACTTTCAAGTTTTTAGGGCATATGAGTCCCAATGTACATGTTTTTTAGAGATTTCTATGGATTCAGATACCCATTTGGCTGAAATAGACTCCCGTGAAGTTTTATAGATCTGACACTGATTCGCCTAGAATTGTGTATGAGTCCTAGTAGGTCAAAATTTTAGGATCAACAACATTTCTAGTCCTCATTCCAGTCTTCAACACATTTCCAGTTGCACGCTTTCTATTTTATCTTCCTGTTTTGTTTTAATTTGCATTTCTATTCATATTTCTAGGTCTTGCTGCACATCACAACGTGTTTTCAAGCATCTTGCATTTTCCAAGTTTTGCATTAATAGACCACCTCTTTTATCAATTTCCAACCTTCAAGACAATCTCCTTTGCATTAGAATCTCAAGGATTTTTTCTTGAGTGTGAACTTTGTGAAATTGGATCCCTCTTTTTTCATTCCCTTTTTAGTGTGGATAAAGGAAGTTGTGTACTTCATTTCCATACTCCATAGATTCAAGTAAGAATTCAAGTCAAAATCCATATCATACAATAAATAGTCAAGATCTACATTCATGCTAGCAATTACATACAAGTTTGCAGCCTTTGTTTCAAGCGTTTGGTGAGTTGCAATATTTCATATTTGTTCATTAATCATTCCTTCATTCTATTTTATTTCATTTTAAGGTTTGATTACCAAAACAGGGTTTGACCAAGGCAAGCCCCTATCCACTAACAAAAAACCATTTTTCCCTCTCTTTGATGTTGTGCCATAGAAAAATGGCCCCTTGTGATTTTCATGGCCTTTTAGGTCTTGTTTCATGGTGTTGGAACTATGTTGCTTTGATTTAATGTTGTAACATGGCCTGAACATGCTTATTTCGGTACTAAAACTAAAATAACGACATCTTGTGAAGGTGTTGCAAAGTGTTGTAAGACATTTCTAAATTCTTCTAGAATCTATTTAATACAATTTACCCAAAAATAACCTTTCTACTCATCAAAAAGTCCTATATTGAAGTGTTGTAAAGTTTTGTAACAAGCTTTCATGCTTTTCTAGGCACATCTTCACTATTTGGGTGATCCCACAAAACTAGTTTACAATTTCTGGGAGATTATGATTTTTGTTGAAATCACATACTTTTGGAAAATATAATGATTTAAGCATTAAAAAGTTCCATTTAAAGCATTCCAATTGAAAAGGGTTTGATCAAACTACCTTAGATCAAACCCCCTTGGATAGAACCCTGCTAGTTTTAAACCATACCTATAACAAAGTCTCATTTACACCTATCAAAATGTTGATAAAAAAAAAAATGATTTACCTTTTGGGGGATCAAATGAATTTATTTAACATTTTTTTTAAGTATGTAGTCCTTATTATAAGCTTCCCAAAAAGTATAATTTTAAATAAATTTAATTTTATCATTATATTTATTTTTTATTTCTTGTGAATGTAGGTTTTTCATTGAAAATCAAGCTCTTTGTTCTGCACATGTGGAAAAATAGTAGATTATCAAAAAAAAAATTTGAAAATTATGAGTGCACCAGATATTGAAATCCTTGATCGAACAAAAAAGAAAAAGAAAGAATTTTGATACAGATAAAAAAGGTTACGCATTATACAATTGCTCTATGTCTGAATTGTAATTGGTTTGACTTCAAAACTTGATTAAAGAAAAAATATTAAATGAAAACCTATATAACCTCATGGAAGCACTAGATATTGGAGTTACAAATATAATTCAAAATAATTAGAATTTTAACCTTCATGGAAAAAAAGTTATGTGTTATACGGTGAACGTCACTTTTTAAAAATGTTGTTTTCTAAAAAAAAATAGTTTTCAAGGGAGATGGCAAAAGAAGTGAAGATTTAGTTAAACAAAATTAAATAAGTGTCTAGTTTGGCCAAAAATTGTAAACCACTATTGTGGGATCACCCATTTACACCTTTCTCATGCTTTATTTTGTCTCTTTATGCCCTCATATGACTTAAAATTAAGTTTATTTTTGAGTGTTATCCCAAAAAATAACATTAAATACAACATTATTCCTGACACTTGTTTTTAGGTCCTAGGTGGGACCCATTCACCATGGGTGGCGAATGAGTCCCCCTTGGCCCCAAATTCAAAATATTTTAAATTTCCTTTTGGGATTTTATTCAAAATCACTTGATGGCGGCCTATGATGAGGTACAAATGGATAGTAAGGCACAAGAATTGTATAAATAGGTGATTTTCACCTCATTTTAAATCCCTCCCATAATCTCTCCTAATTCATTCAAGCATTCAATCTCACATTTTAAGCATTCAATAATTTTAGGTGAGTTGATATCATTTGCATGTTATTACTTTATCTTTCTATTGTATTTCATTATCTTTTCAATTGTTTAATTACTAAAAGTGGGGTTTGACCAAGGAAAACCCCTATTCACTAACCCTAATCATTTTCCCCCTTTTGCTTATGTATTTGCAGCCTTTTGTTTATAGATTTGATAGGTTATTAGGTGTTGAAGATTGATTTTTATGTCAACTAGGTGCTTCAAGTCAACATAAGTCAAATTCAAGCTTGGAGAGACCTATTTGTCCATTTTCTGCAGATTTGACTTTAGCAACCTAACAAGTAGACATTTCCAGATCTAGTGTTGTAGAGTTGTTTCCTAGTTTTTCAAAAATTTGGGAGAGGACTGATTCACCACATATGGTGAATGAGTCCCACTTTAGGAATGGAAACTTGAGACTTGTCAGATTTTAGATCCCATTAGACATAAATCAACTCTCGATAGTTTTTCATCAGTTAGTGGACTGATTCACTACCTTAGGCGAATGAGTCCCATTGTGAAAAATTAGTGAATTTCATCAGCATCCAAAACACTCCAGAAAGCTCACACTTCATCTAGGTGCACTCATATTTACTCCTGCACTTTCTGTTCTGCATAATTTCTTCATTTTCATAGTTATTTGCATATCATAATGTGTTTTCAAACATAGCTTAAATTGCACTTTGCATTCATTTTAGTTTATTTTAATTAGTCAATTGTATTTAGTTAAGTTCATTTACATCATATCACATTTCAAACATCCTAATTTAAGTCTTACATAAACATTTTTGGACCTAAATCTCTCTCCTTTTAGGTGGAAAACCCTAGAAGTGCAAGAGCAAGCATTTAGGTTCCCAAAAATCTATGTTTCATTTTGGTGAGCTTGAATTTTGAACACTGTAAACTTTTGATTGCATTCATATATTGGATCCAAGTTTCCATTTGCATTAGGATTCAATTAGGACATTGATTTGTTATTGCATTCTAGGAACTTTCATTTTGCATTAGTGAAACATTCATTTGGCTTTCATTTTTTGCATTCAATTTCATTGAAAAAAGTAAAAATCTGCATTTTGCATCTCTACTTGCATTCTGTAGAAAATTTAAATCATCCTTAGAATTTTGAAAAACACAAAAAAATTACATCTTGGGAGTCATTCGCCACCCAAGGCGAATCAGTCCCTTTGCACTTTTTAGACAGTAGTTCTGTTCTTTTTTTGGCATTTTCCTGCATGTCTATTTTTCTATATTTGAATGTCTGTTATAGTTAGCAATTTTTTTCTCATTTGTGTTTTAAATTCTTAGATTATCTTGCATTTCCATCCACCCTTCCTTTGCGGTACTTTCATGAGTGTTTGGTGCCCCATTGATAATACTCTAGTGAGAAGAAATTCTAGACTCATGGCATCCCATGATAGTACTTTCATTGTGGACCTTGGGATCTCATGACTCCTACTCATGGTATGGAAAATGGTGCATTAGGCCCTGAAAATACCACTTCCATGCCTTCACCTTTCCATCATGCATGTTGGAAACCAAAAAAAATCCCTCCCGCAAGAAAAGTTCATTAATATTCATGAGGACTTTGCACATTTACAACAAGATTTGTCACTTGAAAACATTTCCACCACTACTATACTTGCTATTGAGAACTTTCATCATTTAATTGAAAGTGATGATGGCTTGAAAGTGTTGAAACAAATTGCTGAGATTTACAATAAACATGCCTCTTCAAATACTCAATCTACAAACATTCATGTAAGCCAAGGAGCACCTCAAGTTCCTCCCCCTTCAACTATCTAGCTTCCATACCAACTTACAACAATCCACAAGTCCACACAACTATGCATCAACCTAATTATGTGGCTACTTATTTCCTGATTTCCACTAGCATTCCTACTTCTTTTGTGGCATCACATGTTCCTTCCACCACATTCACACCCCTTAGTATTCCTTTCACCTCCCTTAACATCACTTACACTCCATCACTATTTTCCCTTCCACCTCAACCCAATTATCCTGATCCTCTTCTTACACAACTCCTTAACACTATTTCATCCATGAAACACCAACTTTCCACCATTAGTCAAGGTCAAACCACTCCACCCACATATCTTGTCTACAACAACCCCTTATCATTAGAAATCTTGCGTACCCTGATGCCACAAGGGATAGAAATGTCGAGGTTTGAGAAATACAGAGGAAAAGGAGACCCTATCAACCATGTCAATGCTTATGCCTCTTTATGTAGTGACTTTGTCCTTGATGATAAAATTTTTGCAAAACATTTTCCAAGGACCTTGAAAGATACCAATTTAAAATGGTTTTCCAACTTGCCCAATCATTCCATCCATTCATTTAACGAATTGGTGGAAGATTTCATTAGTCACTTTCAAGTGCACATGACACCTAAAAATACAATCATTGACCTTATGAGATGTAGACAAAACATAGATGAAAAAGTGACAGATTTCATCTCCCGTTACTAATCCTTATATGCTCAAGTTGATGTCAAAATTCTAGGTGCACATCTACAGAAGATGTTTATTGAGAATTTGCACACTAAACTTCAAGATAAACTTACCATGATGAAATTTCCTTCATTCATGCATTTATGTACAACCTTATGTGATTATCAAAATTTGGTTTCAAGTCTTGAGTCAAAATCCACTTCTAGCTAAGTTGAAAAACCTGAGAACAACAATCAAAACCAAAACCATATGTAAGACTTCCACAAAACTAACAGAGGCTTTTTACATTTTAGTCCACCTCCTTCACCACAATTGCAACCAACTCAAAAGGTTCAAAATTCAATGGTTGCTACTAAGACAACTGTGCCTTATTATTATGGCGATTTGAATAGACACTTCACTACTTTACCCGACACCCTCCATCATACAATGAACAAATTAATTAAAGAATGCATGCTCACCTTACCACCTGTTCGACCACTTGATCCTAATCAACCCTTACCACCTACCATCAAACCTAATGCTTATTTCCATTTTCATTGTCAAAATGACCATGACACTAAACATTGGAAGAATCTTAAACATTTAGTTCAAGACCTCATTGATTTAGGTGAATTGACCATTATGGGTGTTAATGATCAAGGCAATAAGTCTGTTGCACCCCCTAACCAAAATTTGCAATTTTTCACCAATCCTATGCCTAAACACACTACCTCATTTGTCAAGGCTAGTGAACCTTCAAATCTTGATGCAATGATTGTTGATACACACAATAAACAACCTGATACACCTCCTCTTGTTACCAAAGCTAGTCCTATGGATAAAATTGTAGCTAAGATAGACATTATCCCTCACAAGGGCCAAACCACTAAATCTATTGATATTTCTTTTTTTTTCTAAAGACATACTACAAAATCTTCCTGATGGTCCTCTCTACATAGCCGATAGAATCTATGATAAACCTACTAATGGGATATTAATAGATCCTACTTGTGGTGAGAACGTGATCACAGAGGAGTATCCAGTATTACATGATCTATATCAAGATGACTATAATAAACCAACTGCATGGATTAAAACACATAATGGTTTTGCATGCCCTATGATTAGATCAATCGTGCTACCTTTACAAATAGAACCTAAGAATTTGGAGGTAACATTTTCCATTATTCCACAATCTGACCAATTTTGTTTGTGGCTAGGCCTTCCTTGGCTTCACTCAATGAAAGTGGTCCCATCAACTGTTCATAAGTGCTTGAAGTTTCCACATGGCAATGAGGTATCCAATTTACACCATAGTGGCTTTAATCCTTTTTCTTCCAAAGGTAACATTTCATTAGAAGCCTTTTGGCCTAAACCCATGGAACCTATCACCCCTCGTAAGGACTTCTTTTACATTGCTTATCGAAAGTTTAAATCCAAAAAGATAGCTAAATTATCTCTTCATAACACATATCCATCCACCTCCACCCATCCTATACTAGATGAAACCATGATTACACCTAAATCCAATATTGAAAAAACCATCAAACCTTCTGAACAATCCCCTCTTGACACTTCCCAACCATCATTTAAACAGCCAAGGGAAAATGAAATAATTCTTGTTCTACCTCCTCGTATCAAACAAGTTGATAAAGCGAAAGAGAAAGTGGTTGATCCATCCTCTTTGGTTCCTCTTGCTCTTCCCCCTTCAGATGTGGAAGAACCTATGACATGTCAATCTGCTCTTACACCTCAACAACTCCAATCCAAAATTAAATGAAACCACAGTGCTTGGGAACGTCAACATCATCGTCATCTCCTTGCTCGTCAATCTCGTATGGAAGATGATAAAGAAAATAAAATTCCACCCTTGATAGAAGCAATAGATGACCACCTTCCCTCTCCTGACCTACCACATGATAGTTCAGCCCAACAATCACAACAAAATGAACCCATCAAACAACCAACACTCTTAATACATCCATCCTTAGAAATCACCATTCGTCCTCCCATCGTTATTAATCTTGATGATGATGATGATGATGTGATGATCGCTAAAATAGACGAAGAAGTCCACAATGATTTGAACTCTGTATTTTCATCTAGAGTGAGCTTAAATGATAAATCCTCTCCACCAAGTGAAGAACCTGGTACAACTCTTAGTTCGACACTTGTGATTCCTCCTTTCGATAGTCAACCACCTTTGCATTACACTAAACATGATTGGGAGGCAAATGACTTGTCAAGTGGTTGACTTGCATTTTCCTAGCTAGCCTTTGATTTTTTTATTTTTCTTTTTCTTTTCATGTGCGTATTGTGTTCCCCCATATCATGTGTTTGATGTTTCCTCTCTTTGTAAAATTCTTCTATTTGTCGTGATTTGTTTTGTGTTTATCTTTTGGGGATGACACAAATCATAGAGATGCCCTATGTCTCTTCCATGTTGACCCAAATGGTCCTTATCTTTTCCATTTTTTTTTTGTGTTTTCCTTTTGGGGATGATGCAAAGCGCAGAGATGCCCTATGGCTCTTCCATGTTGACCCAAATGGTCCTTGTCTTTTTCATTTTTCTTTTGTGTTTTCCTTTTTGGGATGACATAAAGCGTAGAGATGCCCTATGTCTCTTCCATGTGTGACCCAAATGGTCCTTGTCTTTTTCATTTTTTTTGGTATTTTCCTTTTGGGGATGACACAAAGCGTAGAGACACCCTATGTCTCTTCCATGTTGACCCAAATGGTCCTTTTCTTCTTCATTTTTGTTTTGTGTTTTCCTTTCGAGGATGACGCAAAGCATAGAGACACCCTATTCTCTTCCATGTTGACCCAAATGGTCCCCTTTTTTCTTTTTCCTTTGTCTTTTCTTGTGTTTTCCTTTTGGGGATGATGCAAGGCATTGAGACCAAAATGTCTCCTTCATGTTGACCGAAAATATTTTTCATTTTCATTTTCTTTCTTTTCACTTGTGTTTTCCTTTTGGGGATGATGTAAAGCATTAAGACCACAATGTCTCTTCCATGTTGACCCAAAATGACATTTCTTTATTTTTCCTTTTTTTTCACTCTCTTTGTGTCATTCTTCCAGTTCTATGCATATTTGGGGAATGATGATAGTTTCAAGCTCTTTCATTAAAACATTGTAGCAACGAGCATACTGACCCCAAATCCATAGATCCCTTATGTGTTTGGTGTATTTCATTTTTTGGGGAGCAACACCCTTTCTTTGTTTTTCATTTTTCCCTGACATGACACAGCCTAACTTCAAAACATATGACATGGCATAGAGCTTTCAAAGTTGGCTCTCATTTCTTGTTTGCTTTTTCTTTTTCTTTTCTTCTCTACTTTAAAGTAATTTCTCACAGAACAATGTGTAGAAATTCCATTAAAGTGGGGGGCATACATTACCATTATTTCATTGTGCATTCATGTTTCTTAGTGTAACCTTGACGTTTACGTGATGCACTCATCACTTTTTGGATGACATTGGGTGTGATGTCCTCCATAAGTGTGACCTATCTAAGCATATTGCATTCCTCTTGGTGGTTTGATGTAGTACACTACATCCCCTAAGTTGTGAATATACTGTTCTTTGATTGGTCCTCTCTTGGAGACATTAGACACAATGTTCCCTAAGTGAATGACCTTTCATAAAATGAAGAAGACTCCTTTGAACATCCTTTACATTGTTTACATTTTTTTATTTTTCCCACCTTACATAACACAACTTGCATGATTGTGGTACCTTTCCTTTTTGTTCATGGAATTTTCCTTGTGGTGCCTTGTTAAAGTTATCAGGCAGTATAGCTTTAGCATGGTTGAGCGAGAAGCCCAACTAGCAGCATGACTTCTCCCCATCGCCACCTTTGTGTTTTGTGAATACATACCAACTAGTGTATCTATCCTACTCTTTGGGATTTCTCACCCCACAGAAAACTAGTTCTGTGGCCCCAGAGTGAGTACATATTCTCTGTTTTAAAACAATCAACCTAAATCTCTTTTCACAACTAGTTGAATTGATGACTGAAGCTTCATCCAATTCATTTCAACACTTGTGTTTTCCTTTGTCCTTATGTTTAGTTTTCCATGGGATCTTTATCCTAGGGGCTTGATCATCCCTCTTGATCGTTGTATTCCATCTTGCTAACATAAGTGCATTTGAACCCTCCCCTTGATGTTCATGGCTACTTTAGTGTAAGTTTGAAGTTGGTTCATCTTCTCACTAAAGTGGGGGCTAAATGTGCCATAGAAAAATGGCCCCTTATCATTTTCATGCCCTTTTAGGTCTTGTTTCATGGTGTTGGAACTATGTTGCTTTGATTTTATGTTGTAACATGTCTTGAACATGCTTATTTAGGTACTAAAACTAAAATAACGACATCTTGTGAAAGTGTTGCAAAGTGTTGTAAGACATTTCTACATTCTTCTAGACTCTATTTAATACAATTTACCTAAAAATCACCTTTTTACTCATCAAAAGGTCCTATATTGAAGTGTTGTAAATTCTTGTAACAAGCTTTCATGCTTTTGTAAGAACATCTTTAATATTTACACCTTTCTCATGCTTTACTTTGTCTCTTTATGCCCTCATATGACTTAATTAAGTGTATTTTTGAATGTTAACCCAACAAATAACATTAATTACAACATGATTCCTGACACTTGTTCTTAGATCCTAGGTGGGACCCATTTTCCATGGGTGGCAAATGAGTCCCCGTTGGCCCCAAATTCAAAATATTTTAAATTTCCTTTTGGGATTTTATTCAAAATCACTTCATGTCAGCCTATGATGAGGTATGAACGGATAGTAAGGCACAAGAATTGTATAAATAAGTTTTTTTCACCTCATTTTACATCCCTCCTATAATCTCTCCTAATTTATTCAAGCATCCCATCTCACATTTTAAGCATTCAAGCATTTTACATCATCAATTAAAGCACTTTGAACTTGCCATTGACATTACTTCAGAATTACAAGATCAAGAGTTAGGTGAGTTGATATCATTTGCATGTTATTACTTTATCTTTCTATTGCATTTCATTATCTTTTCAAGGGTTCAATTACCAAAAGTGGGGATTGAACAAGGCAAACCCCTATTCACTAACCCTAATCATTTTTCTTCCTTTTCTTGTGTATTTGTGGCCAGACTTTATAGGTTATTAGGTGTTGAATATTGATTTTTATGTCAACTAGGTGCTTCAAGTCAACATAAGTCAAATTCAAGCTTAGAGAGACCTATTTGTTTGTTTTTTGTAGATTTGACTTCAATAACCCAACAAGCAAACATTTCCAGATATGGTGTTGCAGAGTTGTCTCCTAGTTTTTCAGAAAGTTTGGAGAGGACTGATTCACCACCTATGGCGAATGAGTCCCACCTTAGGATTGGAATCTTGAGTTTTGTCATATTTTAGATCTTGACAGATAGGAATAAACTCAACAATTTTTCATCAATAGGTGGACTGATTCGCCACCTTGGAAAAATGAGTCCCACTGTGAAAAATCAGTGAATTTCATCAACATGTAAAACACTCCAAAAATATCACACTTCATCTAGGTGCACTAATATTCACTGTTGTACTTTCTGTTCTGCATAATTTCTTCATTTTCATAGTTGTTTGCATATCACAATGTGTTTTCAAGCATAGCTTAAATTGTACTTTTGCATTTATTTTAGTTCATCTTAATCAGTCAATTGCATTTAGTTAAGTTCATTTACATCATATCACATTGCACACATCCTAATTTGAGTGTTATGTAAGCATTTTTTTACCTAAATCTCTCTCCTTTTAGATAAAAAAACCCTAGAAGTGCAAGAGCAAGCATTTAGGTTTCCAAAAATATATGTTTCAAATGTGTGATTTAGGTTGAAAATACATTAAAGAGAAATATTGGGGAAAGTTGCAAAGTTGTCATCTACCTTTCAAGATTATAGAAAGTCATCTAGAGGTTGGAATTCAAGCTATCAAACTCAAAGATTTGGAAGGAGAGAAGCTATATGAGATCACTAGAAGATATTAGAGTTTTAGATCGACCTTGATACTAGGACTAAATTTCCATTTGTGGTGGATGAGTCCTTGTATACTTGATTTCAAGCATTTTCTGTAGATCCTAGTTTACAAGTTGCAAATTGTAGTTTCAACCCAAAACCCTAAATTAGGACTAAATTGACCCTACTGGTGTATGAGTCCTAGTGTACTTTAAATGTCATAATTTTGGGCTTTCAGAGCTTATTTCAAACACCTTTAGCTTTCTAGGTGCACCTCTGTTCATTTGTAGTTCATTATTCTAATTTTTCAGTTTCATATCTTAGATTACATAGTTACATTTGCATATCATTTCCATCTCCTTCTTTCCAATCATTTTCTTGGTGGTGAACCCCTGTTTAGTCTTTAATCACACCCTAGGAGACCTTATAGCAGATCCCCCTTGTCAATTACACCATGGGATTGAGATCTCCAAGGTTTCCTTGAATGAAATAGAGCCTAAATAGGGTTCCCTAAGTTGTCCATCTCCTAAAAGGTGGACACACCCTATTTTATTTGTTTCACATTCTAAGTAAATGAATGGAGAAATCATAGGTTGGTGTTACCTCAAACCATGGAGGGTATCTAATAGGCATATCACATGATGGAGATAGCAAGTAACCAAGATTGACACATGATGAGAAATGATGAAATCAGTCAGAAAAGGTGTGTAAATTTATCCCCTAATTAGATAGTTTCATGATTTGAAATGAGGGTTTTGGAATAAAAGCATAAAATTAAAAGAGGTTCATACTATATTTGTTATGATGCTATCATCATAATGAAATCCTTAAAAAATTATAAAATAATGCAAAAGATACTGAATAAGTGGAGCAAACCAGACTCACAAGTACCATTTTCTATAATATGAAAGGAGAAATGATAGATTGATGTTACCTGAAACTATGGAGAGCATCTCATATGTAACATTTGATATGGAGAGATGTGAAAGTGGTGGAGGGAAACCAAATTACAATGGGAAATAATCCCATGCATTGACTTGAGGTGGGATTTAATTAGGATATAAGGTGGTTGAGGTTCGAGAAAAGGTGGGTAGTGGACATGGCTTTGTAAACATTTACCAACACTTTTGTGAACTTTGAACATTTAAAAACTAAATTTTATATATATCAAAGTGAGTAGTGAAATTTTTATATGCAAATATAATTGCATGTTTGTATGATTAGGAATAGGGATTTTAATTATTTTTTGTTAGTGGTGAAATTGAATGGTAATTGGGCCAATAGGGAGTACATAATATGGATGTCAACTGTAAATGGCCACTTTTTGACTTTTCCATGCATAGTGAACCTTCCTGCATTTTTTGAGAAAACCCAAAAACCAAAATCATAGTTATAAGCTATTAACTCATATTCAAAGAAAGCCAAAACAAGTCATGACAATACATTGCACCATTTAGGAGTATAGGGTGCATGAAGTTAGTTATAGAAGCCATTGGGCCCCTTTCCCTACCATTCTCAATGGACTTGAGCCAAAATGGATGATCAAGGTTTTGATCTTTTTTTTTTGTGGTAGTGGGGTTAGACTTGTTTTATACATGGTGTGTGTGGTGTAATAGTGATATAGGCTAATGACTCACCCACAAAGAATTGATGAAATTACAAAAATATGTAACTAATCTATTGAAATAGGTTGTAGAGAAGTAGAGTGCAGAGATTCAAGAACCTGACATTCAAATTTGAGTTGAATCTATCCAACCAGGGGTGTGGGCACCCTATATTGGAAACATTACCTTTTAGGAAATTTGAATAGATCTTAGTGGGTTACAATTTGTAGGCTTTTTCCTCTTGGAATCAACTTTGTAACTTTTCTATCAGTAAATAATTCACATTTCCCTAATTTTTTGAAGTAGGAAGCTTTCAAATTATTGATCTTACAATTAGGCCTTGAATCTCCTTCTAAATTTGCTTCAAATTTTTCTCCTACACACAAGAAAGGAGAGAAAGGGTTGTGTCGTATAGGGGTTTGCCTAAGTTAAACCCCATTTTGTTGTTCCCACCTCCACAACATCTATGATGATATAAAGAGTGCTTACCCTAGGTTAGACATATCAATAATTGATAAAACAAGTGATAAATTGATAAGTGTTGTAACTTACCTCTTCAAAATTGAGTTCCTTGATGGAATGAAGTCATGGCTGACATCTCATGCAAGGAAAATTAGATGCTTGATTGAAGATCTTGCAACTATTAATACTCACAAAATAAATGAACACAAAACATGAACAAACTAGCATATAAACGTGATGCTTTACTAACATGATATTTGACTAAAATAATGTTGCAATAAGTTGGCTTTATTCTACTCTTGACTTATTTTTTAGGACGCACAATTGGAATTCAAATTTCCTTGTAACTGAAATCCAAGTAAAATGAAATATTTATATGCAATTTTTGTTTCCCATAAAATTAATTCTGAAGAGACAACAAATAAATTTAAATTTATAAACATAAAAATACCAACAATAAATATTTATATTTAGGGAAAAGTAGGTTGGTCAAGGGCACATGGGCACCCTAGATGATAAAGGGTACTCCCCTTACAATCTAAAATTCACAAAAACAACAAATAATGGCACAAAAAAATGCAAGAAAGAAAGCAAATATTTTCTATTATCACTGAAATGAAAATGAAATTACAACATTATATTTTCCATCACATGGGTTTTTGATTACATAAATCTACAAATCTACAAATTGGATCCACTATCTACTCTTCTCTAGCCTCTCCTTTGTAGTCTCCCTTTTAATTCTTTTATTTGGAAGGTGTAACCACCCTAGAATCTTCTAGAAAGTGTAACTTCCTCAAGAAGATATTTTGAAATTTATTAATTTTGGTATTACAACTTTGCAGGGTCATAAATTTTGATCCGATCATTAGATTTTCAATTGTAATACCTTTTCAGAAAGGTCTCGAGAAAATGTTGTGCTAGAAAGTAGGGCCTAAGATTTCGTATCCAACTATGCATAGATGCAAACTTACTAAAATAGTAACCCTACCAAATATAGCCCTTATTGAAAAGATTTTTTTTTTTTTTGGGTGATGCAAGATTGCTCTTACACCTTAGATGCTCCTGCATCAAACACCCGGGGTAATTTGAAAAGTGAACCTATCACTTCTCAGGAGTTAGAGGGAAATCAAGACGATTAACCTTAGACTCAGATAACCATGATGAATCTTCAACAGGCATTCCTCTCCATTTCACCAAGTTCTCTATATATTTCCTATTTCTTGTGCTTCTTCCCACATGGCTATCCAAAATGTCTTCTATCTCGTCCTTTTTTGAAGTAGGTGTTGGAATGTTCCACTATGCCTCTATTATTTCTTCATCAATTCCTCCCTCATGATATTCTATTAAATCTAATATTTTAAATGCAGGTGAAATATGAATTCCATCAGGAGACTCTACCTCATATGCATTTCCTGAATCATGCTTCTTCAGGATCTTGCATGGTCCAAACTTCTTCATCTTCAATTTGTTGTATGTACCAATTTGTCCAAACCTTTCCTTTAGCAAATGAACCATGTCTTCATCTCCTACCTGGAACTCGTTATGCCTCCTTTTCAAAATTTTCTTAGCCTTATACTGAGAGTTCATCTTACTGATATGCTTCTTCACCTCATCATGCAAATTATTCAACTGCTCAGCATAATCTTCAGCGTCAACACTGCTCTTCTCTCTTTTATCCATATTTCTCAGTTCAGAAGCATTCCTCAAACTACTCTCATATACAATCTGGAATGGTGATTTACCAATGCTCCTATTGATAGAATTGTTATAAGAAAATTCTTCCTATGGTAAAATTAAATCCCATCCCTTTGGTTTATCTCCTACTAAGCATCTTAGCCAGTCTCCCAAACTCCTATTGACCACTTGTGTTTTCCCATCAATCTGTGGATGGTGAGTAGAACTGAACTTCAAATCTATCTTCAGGGTATGTGCAGGATCATGGTGTGCCAAAAAGTGGCAATATGATGGGTATGTGGCTGATGACTTTTTTTTACTCAAAATTGATGAAACGAAAAGGATTTTTAAAGGAGATTCTCAGCCTTCCATCGATATAAATGAGGCTTTACTTTGAATTTAATAAGTAATTATTATTCATTTTCTATTCAAATTATGACTAAAGTCCTGATTGATAGACTGATTGAAAAACTTCTATAGCTTTCAAATGGTATCACATTTTTTGAATCCAAAACATGCATCACATTCTATGCTTTGCATACTATAGGATTAAAGAAAGAAAAAATGAATTTCATAAAGTTTTGACCAAGTTAAGGTGGTCAGACATACAAGTTTTTATACTTTTTAAAAGTTGTAATAAAAAAATTCATAATTAATTATTTACTTGGAAAAAAATTACAAAAAAATATGCATCACATCAGCGCATGAGTCCTCTACTTATATATATATATATATATATAATCTTATAAAAAAATATTATCATTTTATTGTCTTTAGGGTGGTCAGACAAACACCTACTTATTTTTTCCCTAAAATTTAAGTACCACTACATTGAAATTTCAAATTTTCACCAAATAGATTATTATTTTTTTAAACATACCTAGTAGTTTAGAAACTACATTCAATTTTCTATAGATACTATTCTTACACATTTTTGAAATAATATAGATAACTTATTCAAATTTTTACATCAAGTTTCCTAACTCTGATTTTTCTTATTGTTTTGCCACTTAAGGGCTTGTTTTTTCCATGATGATCCTACACATACCCTTCAACTTCTTCCATAATGTTCTCCAGAAATAACCAACAAATTATGTATCTCTGTCTGAAAGTATACTCTTGGGTAGACCATGTAGTCTCACCACTTCTCTGGAAAACAATTGTGCAATATGAACGTCATTGGTCTTATGACACAAAATGAAATGTGCGATCTTCAAAAATCTATGCACCACAACAAATATGGAATCATGCCCTCTTTGTGTCCTCGACAATCCAAGGACAAAATCCATACTAATGTCCTCCCATGGCCTCTCAGGTACAAGTAATGACTGATACAATCTAGTATTCTAACCTACTCCTTTCGCCATCTAACATACTCTTCAACTTTGTACAAACTTCTTCACATCCTATTGTAACTGTGGCTAGTAATAATTCTCACTAACAAGAGAAATGGTCTTACCTCAGCCAAAATTCCCAGCCAATCCTCCACTATGCTTCTCCTTGATTAGATTCTCTCTCATAGAAATCCTTGGAATGCACAATTGGCTTCCTCTAAATAGCATTCCATCTTGGATTAAGAAATCCAATCATCTTGTCCTATCCATTGTAATAGGTTCCAAACAAGCCTTCCAAGCTTCTGCAAAGTCTGGATATTCTAATACAAACTCTTGAGTTCATTGAACGCAACAACCTCTATATTCATCTCTATCAACACATTTCTCCTTCTACTTAAGGCATATGCAACTCTGTTTGATCTTCCACTCTTGTGCTTCAAAAAAATAGTATAACTCTGCAAAAACTCCACCCATTTTAAGTGCCTTTGATTCAAATTTCCTTGACTATTGAGATACTGCAAAGCCTGGTGATCAGTATATAAAATAAATTCTTTTGGCAACAAATAGTGTCTCCATTTCTTCAAAGCTTGAACTATAGCATAGAACTCTTGATCATAGATAGAATATTTCTTCTTAGCATCATTTAACTTCACACTAAAATAGGAAACATGCTTACCTTCTTGACTCAAAACAACTCCTATGGTAGTGCCACTAGCATCAAAATCTACCTAAAAGATGTTATTGAAATTTGGAAGTGCCAAAACATGTTGCTCTATAACTTTCTTCTTCAACATATCAAAACTTTTTGCTGCTCTTGTAGTCCACTTAAACTATTTTCTATCCCCTCTCATTTCTTCTGTAGACACATAAAAATGACCTAGAATTACAAGCTCTATCTTTACCACCTTCGTCCTAGCATAATTATGACATTTAATTATGTCTTGGTCCACATTCCACTATTAATTAAATAATTCATAATTATTTAACTAATTCATGTCTATTTATTCTTCATTATTACTAAATAAATAAATTTATTCAATACGTCACTAATGGTCTATTATCCTCTTACAATTAAATAAATTTCTTAATTTATTTAATTACCTTTCTTCATTTATTTCTTCCTAATTATTAAATAAATAAATTTTATTTATTTATTTAATATGTCACTAATTCTCATGATTAAATGAGTTTATTAATTTATTTAATCATTAATCATATTTTCTAAATTAAATAAATAACTTTAATTATTTAATTGTCAAAATTAACATTTCCCTCATTTTAAATAAATGAAATTATTTAAAATGATATCACTTTCCTCACTGTCAGTTCATTTTAGTAAATAATCTAAAAAATGATTATTTATTACCATACAAAATCCATATTTTGAATTAATTTAATTCAAAATAGTAATAATCTTCCAAAAATCAAGCAATTGAGCAAATTCTTGATTTTTCAAATCCGCTTTTCAGTTCAACTCTTATCTTTTTTATTTTTCGAATCTCAAAAATTAGGTAGTCTTTATCTTCTTGATTTTTGAAAATCTTTATTTTTCTGACTAATTATCTCATTTATTCTTGACTACCGATTCAATCTTCTCAGATGACATCTCAACCACTCATTTAATAATTTTTCCCTAACCCTGATTAGGATTTGTCACATTAAATCTCGTCCTCTGATTTTAGGCTTCTGTCAAAATTCAATCATGTCTGTCCATTCAAAATTGCATTTTCTATAAAATGCCAATTTTGCTCACATTTTGGGACTTACACATGAACTTTGTTATTTTGATGCATTGATGCTTAGAGTTTATTTGGCATTTTAATTATCTTGTCATAAGCATAGACACTTATATTTCATTTAGTTATTTCAAATCCTTCAAATCTTGTTTAGAACATTTTCATAGTCGAAGATTGCTCGCACATTGAATCTAAGGGCAACACAACCATTAGCAAGTTAGAAGGTGTTATGAAGGTAAATCATGGAAGCTTCGATGATAGGTATAATTGTTTTATTTGTGTTTAGTTTCCATTGTGCTTGATAGTTTTCTTTGGGTTTTGTGCTTTATTGATTTGCTAATCTAACCTCAGAAAAATAACCCTTAGATACATTGGTGAACCTGATTGTTCTTTTCTTGTTTCATACAATTTTTTGTGTTTTGTGTGTTTTTTTGGCAAGACCAGGTACAAAATGATGCATTTGAGTTTTCCCGAGTCGAATCTAATGCATTGTGATGCATTCAATAACCTAAATGATGCAATCACTTTGAGGTGACACATTAGTAGTACAGAACACTGCATTCGACAAAAACGTGAT
Source organism: Sequoia sempervirens (assembly GCA_007258455.2). NCBI lineage: Eukaryota > Viridiplantae > Streptophyta > Pinopsida > Cupressales > Cupressaceae > Sequoia > Sequoia sempervirens. The sequence goes on from VDFB02373365.1 coordinate 352,676,640, forward strand.
GCATCTGCCTATCAAAAAGTGACACATTCACTCTATTGAATGCATTTGCCTGGTGAATTTTTCTTCCCTTTAGCTTTCTGGTTTCTGTCCTTTTCTGTTTGCATTTTGTTTTCTATTTTTCTATTTTGATCAAGATTTTTTGTTTGGCATTCTAGTTTTCTTTTACAGCATAGGTTTTTTGTGTTATTAATTTTGATTTTCAGCATGTGGCATTAGCATTTTCGTGGGTCAAAGGCATTTGATGAAACTACTAACATGTGATTTTTTAGCTACGTTTGTCGAAGATTTATCATTTAAACTATTTGTTTGTGATTTTTAGTTTAGGAATATTTCCATTGGTGCACTAAAATGAACTTTGTTTGCAAGTGTTTGATTGTGTTTGAACAAATGGTAGGTCATTATGCTCTCACCTTATGAAAACTTGGTGATTAGAAAACTAGAACCATTTTAGAGTATGTATAGGATCATCATGGAAAAAATAGGCCCTTAAGTGGCAAAAAATTTAGAAAAATCAAAGTTAGGTAAGTTGACGTAAAAATTTGAATAAGTTATCTATATTATTTCAAAAATATGTAAGAATAGAATCTATAGAAAATTGAATGTAGTTTCTAAACTACTAGGTTTTTTTTTTTTTAAATCTATTTGGCAAAAATTTGAAATTTCAGTGCAGTAGTACTTAAATTTCATAGAAAAAATAAGAATTAGGTGTTTGTCTGACCACCCTAACCACAATAAAATGATAATATTTTTTTATAAGATTTTAGACACAAGTAGAGGACTCATGTCCAAATGTGAAGCATATTTTTTTGTAATTTTTTTCTAAGTAAATAATTAATTATGAATTTTTATTACAACTTTAAAAAAATATAAAAAATCGTATGTTTGACAACCTTAACTTGGTCAAAACTTCATGAAATTCAATTTTTCTTTTTTTAATCCTATAGTATGTGAAGCATAGATTGTGATGCATGTTTTGGATTCAAAAAATGTGATACTGTTTGAAAGCTATAGATATTTTTCAATCAGCCCATCAATCAACACTTTAATCATAATTCAAGTAGAAATGAATAATAATTATTTATTAAATTTAAAGTAAAGCATAATTTATATTGTTGGAAAGCTGAGAATTTTATTTAAAAACCCTTTTCATTTCATCAATTTTGGGTAAGAAAAAAGTTGTCAGCCACATACCCTACAAATACCCATCATATTGCCACTTTTTGGCCCATCATGATTCTGTACATACCCTTTATTTTTTATAAAACCTTGATGCAATAACTAGAGTATCCTCTCCTCTTGTGCAGTAATGCGATCCCAGGTGTAACAAAAATGATGATTGCCTCTAGAAATTGGGCCTACCTAGGGATTTCATCACCCCGACGTGGCTCAAACCGGAAATGGAGCTAAAGCCAAGCTACCCCCGATCAGTATATAAATGTGAATATTAAGGAAAACCTAAGATTATGAGTGCGGATATGTCATACAGACAGATTTGTACCCCCATAAACCCTATTTAGCTTAACCTCTTCAGGCTGGAGTGCCACCTAATCGGTGATTAATTGCTTGCCCCATGTATGCCCACTGGAACGGGGGTCCTGAATTAAAAAATTTTGTGTAGTAAGCCCAAAACCTTCTATTTGCTAGTACAACACTGATTGGTGTGAATCCTTCCACGTCTTCATAGTCTTTAATAGAGGTGATCAATCTTCCATTAGAGTTTCATGGGGGTTGGAAGCTTGGTTGGCCTGAGAAGAGATTGCACTATAAGGGGGAGCCCGTGCAACCAAGCTTCTAGATTCACATGCTACTGATATGCAGCTATGGAAACCCATGTGGATTCTAGTGAATATTGTCATGGCCCAACCTAGGATCATATTTGTTCTCTTATGTGTTTGTTTACTTTTCAAAATATCGTGTTTGCCAAGTGTTTGTTGGTTACACAAACAAGACAAACAACACTCCAACATTTTAGAATAGACAGTAAAACTTTCAATAATTTGGGTTTGTAATGACATCAAAAAATTGACTTTTTAACATCTTGAGATGCATCTGTCAAATTGTATTCCCTTTGTTGCACTACATTTGTTAGACTTCGCAACACATCTGCTTTGATAAACAACATTTGTTGCTCCAAACACCATATTTTCCTATCTTAAACTGCATTTTCCTTTTGTAAAGCCCCATTCAAAATAATGAACCACATTTGACTTATTTAAAGCTGTATTTGAAAAACTGAACCGCATTTGCCATTCCCTAAGCCACATTTGATAGCTGCAATGCATTTGCTACCTGTAACGATGCATTTGCTTGTCAAAAAAGTAAACCTTGTTTCAGACCAGAATCTAAGTGCAGACATCTTGGCCTACTATTAAACATCTTTTTCAAAAGTCTTTGTCAGAAATTAGAATCAAAATTTCTCAAAACGTCCATCATTTGCATTCATTATCTTGCACTTTAACCATAGGTTTAAAATTTCCATATTTTAGTTGCATTCCCTAGGCATCATAATCATCATTTTTTCCTTAGGATTCATCTTGGAAAACTTTAGATTAGGCCAAATCTTCTCACTTTGCAAAAACCATTGTTTTCAAAATTAGGGTATCTTGGGACATAGTCATTATTCCTCTTTTCAGTCATTGTCATTTTTGTGAAAACATCCAACTCAAATATTCTAGTTAGGCAGGCTTACTCGTTATTTTGACCTCATCATTTAGTCCCTTTATCAAGTACTTTTGATAACCTAAATTGAGACATACGTCAAGCTTAGAGTGGTTAAACAAATCTTTCTCCAAACATTGTCCAAACTTAGTCATCATTTTGAACTTAGACTTTGCATTTTCCACCTCTAGTCCTCTTTTTAAACCTAGACTTTACATTAATCACCTTAGTCCTTCATCAACATTACCATCTTAGTCCTCATTTGACACATTGTCTTTGACAAACTTTTCATTTTTCATCAATCATTTCTTTAGTCATCACCTTGCATTGTCATCCTCAAAATACAAAAAAAAAAACATAGGCTAGTATCATCCTTTCATTTTGTCAAAATTTTCATTACCTCATTTGAGCAATTCCCTTTTATGGTGGAAACTAGACACCAAAGAAAGAAAATACAAATGGAAAACTTTGGACAAGATTCTAATTCCAATGTCACCAATCCCACTTATGACCCAAATTGAACTTTTCACAACCCATTTAGCAACATGAATACTCAACCTCTCATGACCATACCATCCTCATCACATAGCCCCTTTGAACCATTCTTACGTATGGATGAATATGGACAAATACTTGAGGAAAACCTAGAGGTAGCAGTACAAGATCTAGAGGCAACCTACTTTGTCAAACAAATGGTCTTATATGACAGAGACAAATATTTGGCCACACTTTTAAGTCAAGGATCCAAATTACCTCAAGGATTCGACATTGATAGCTTGAGATTGACATCTCCTACCAATAATGTCAAAAATACACCTAACATGTCAAATAATGGTCAACCTCCAAGCACCACAAGCAATACCTTTTTTTATGCTACCTCACAAAATGTCACAACAACCATGAGTGCTACCTCCAACATTCCAATCAACTCCAATTTAATAAACACTACATACATTGGAGGATCACAATTCGTCATAGTGCCTACAATATCCACAACACTATCATAATCAGTCAAAACCACCTTTGGGTTCTTGGTAATGTGGGAAAGTTATTCCAATCCTCTCTTTACCACTACAGTAAATGCCATGGGGGAATCATCAAGCCATACAAATCCTGCATTGAGAACATCTAATACCATGAGTACATCTTCATCATATCCTCTAATTGGTATCTCACAAAATCCTTTGGGTGGAGGCAAACGAGGTATCTTTATTCAAGGACAACAAAAAAATGTTAACATGTCAACATAGTCAAATTCCATCACCTCCCAAGGACAAAATACGACCATTCCCCTTGTACAAACCCAACAATTTGGACAAGGCAGTCAACACACACAACCTATGCCATCATTCACACATCAAAATATTCATGGTCGCCATATTCCCCAAATATTGACCCACATGGCTGGGGGGCACATCCCAACATGTTCATCCCATACTCATACCCACCAACATGCCCCCAATCCAAACTTTCAATACCAACAACACGCAAATCAAAACACATCACACATGTCACAACAATCCATCCCTCAACAATACACCAACATCCATGCACAACAAATGGGGACCTATGGCATACCAATCAATCCTATGTATGGGACCAAAGATGACCCTATAATCAATGCCTTATAGGAAAAATTGATGGGTCTAGAGAAGACCATAGAAAACATACAAATATCCGTAAAAAAATTAGAAGTGTCATATGATCTATTCGTATATCCCTTTGACATGAACTTATACATGCCACCATTTCCTTTGAGATATGTGTCACCTAATTCTACCAAATACAAACGAAAGAAAAACCCCATCAAACATGTCCGTGAATTTACAACCAACTGTATCAACATTGCCTATGAACAAAAATACTTGATGAGACTTTTTCCTAAAAGTCTTATAGGTCCAATCATTGAATGGTTCTCCACTCAAAAGGATATCAAAACATGGGATGATCTTAAACACATATTCATAAAAAAATACGCGTATAACATTGACATGGACACCTCTATTACTAGCCTATGCAATCTCACACAAGAGGATGCCGGTGAAACATGCATCCCATTCTTTCAAAAATGGAGAAGTCTAGCTAGTCGTTGCCACATCGACATACCTAAAAAGGAAAAGGTGGACATGTTCGTTCAAACACTTCTAGGACCCTTAAAGTATGCATTACAAGTACATTATTGCACAACCTTCTTGGACCTAGTCGAAAAAGATGTCTAGATTGAGAAAGCCCTTATTGCAAAGGGAGAGGTAAGATATAGTCCTAAAAATACAAATGCAAATCCTGCCACTGACAAAAATAAGTACTAGGTAAAAAATAAACATGTTACTACCAATGATGGTGTTTTCGACGCCAAGGCTGCAAACACTATGGGTCCTGTACTGGATCTAAAAGGGGTTCAACCACAAAACAAATCAATGATGATACTGATACACCCTACCAATGTTCCCCCAAACAACCAAAGTAGCCAAAATAATCAAGGACAATACTATCAGATGAGACAATTCCCTAGGGGTCCCACACACACTCCCTTGGGTGAGCCCATTGAGGAAGTCCTCAAGAAATGCCTTCAAAATGGTGTTATCACACTTCAAGAACCAAAACCATATGACCCAAGACAATTCAAACCAACATGGTGGGATGAGAATTCATTTTGTGATTATCATCAAGCAAAAGGACATAAAAATTCTTCCTATTGACAACTAAAAAATCTTGTACAAGACCTTATCGAGAACCGTATAATTGAGGTAGGTGGACCACAATTTTCCTCTAATTTAGATCATACCATTCATAAGAACCCACTGCAATACCATGGTTTTAATAAGGCTTCCACCTCAGGTCTTAAGACAAACAACAATCAAGCCAATTTCGCTCGAGCCAAGTATGACTATTTTGGTGGAACTACTATAAACAATATCCAAACTGATAATGAATGTGTCAATACCATCACAATCAAGAGAGCACCCCAATGCAATGCTACTACTTAAAGTGGAAAGGTCACCATAGCTGGCCCACCTCCCATTAGGCAACCTAAGCTTACCATACCTGCTCCATCTCCTAGGCATTCACAACCCACCTTGACCACAAAGCAATGGCATCCCAAGAGTCAGTTTAACCTTGTCAACCAACTTGGAAAAACTCCCATGTAAATTTCTATACTCAAGCTACTTCACATCTCTCCCACGCATAAGGCTATACTGGATAAAACCCTACAAGAGTCATCAGTCCCTAAGGATATTGATGTCAACCAATTTGAGACCATGGTGGGATACCTCACTACACCTCATCATGTCACCTTTTCTGATCAAGACTACTCTTCACCCAAGACTAACCATAACGATGCATTACACATTGAAATTTTTGTCCATATGCACAAGGTAAGAAGAGTTTTAGTAGATGGCAGAGCAAGATTGAACATATGATCCTTGAAATTGGTTAAGGCTCTAGGATTTTCTGATGCATGTGTAGACCCTACAAAGAGTATAGTCATAAAAGCATATGATGATGAAGAACACTCTTCACGAGGTGTTATTTCTCTTCCTATCAAAGAAGGACCAGTCATTGCGGATATAACTTGCCAAGCCCTAGATCTAGAATTACCTTACAACATCTTCCTTGGTCACCCATGGATTCATGCCTTAAAATCCATTCCATACACATATCACCAAGGCTTAAAATTCCCATTTGACAACACAAAAATCACTAGTCTCCATACCCTTTTCAATATTGTACCAACCTAAGGGGTATTTCTGCAAACCACGTGCCCATCAGTCAAGAATCTCGTGGCTCCTCTTCTTCTAAATACATTGACCCATCCACACTCGCATCATCTTCCATGTCCACTCAGTGCACATCTTCCACTACACCACCATCTTCCACACTTCCTAAGGATGAATCCAATGTCAAGATCCAGGACCTAGGCTGTGGAGAATTCAAACTACGTACGAATGTATATAGCATCACAACAATACCCAAGTCTCTCAAGGTCTATGGTCGACCATGTTTTAGAATGGAACCCAAATAAATTTTCAAAGTTCCACCAACAATGGTTTTCATAAAATGGGGAGACATGAGTAACGAGGACCTTAGCAATATTATAGGATGGCTCTATAAAGATATGGCCGAACTACCCCCATTACTAGTTAAGAAATATGGCAAGGGATACGACATGATGAAGGCTAAGGGCTATGATGGAACTAGTGGCCTAGGAAAAAATAAAACTAGACGAAGAGAGCCCATAAAATATTTCAAAATACCAAAGTATCTTGGATTAGGGTATGGATTTCCTGACAATGACTACTAACATACCATTAGGCTTTTGAGTGAGCACGTGCATGCTTTGGAAAGTGTCGAGACCACTAAGGAAACCTTCACCGAAATTAACTCCCAAGAGTGGGAATTTGGCTCTCAAAGATACTTGAGTGACTATTGCCTCGATGATTTGTTTGTCGAAACAGGGGAGCTTACCTCTGAACAAAATTTTTGGCAAACATTTAAAATCGATCAGGCAACAAATAGTCATACATCCATTTACCTTCCCTAGGACATACAAGACCCACCACCTGAATCTAGTAACTAGTAGTCGAATCCATTTGAATTGCTAGATAACGTCGACAACCACAGTGTTAGCTCTCAAAAATGCAGGTAGAATGCCTCAAGAGGCTGCCAATCTCTTGATACACTTTAGGATAATAGACAAGGTCAAGAGAACTCAATCTTCTACTCTTTAGGTGCTGCTAAACCTAGGCGGGCATACCTTTCTGAATGAAGCAGACTCAAATTATGGTTATCCTTCTTGCAACGATTTGTCCACAATGGCAGATGGAGGTGAACAAATGAAATAAAACTTGGTGCAAATAGCAATAGCAATCTTCTTAATCTACATCCTAAAATGCTTGATTAACAGACATAAAGAAACTAAATGAATCCAAATGATGAAATTGCAGAGACCAGTGCCTTATTGCATATCCAGAGTCAAATGAAATCAAGATGAGCAACACTCTCTGGAGAAAACTCAAATTATCTAGCATACATTCTGTTTACAACTTGTATAAACATGCAATACTGTAACTACTAAGCTCTACTTTAACAATCCAAATGAATCTCTCTGATTATTGTGATCAATTAAAAGGATTTAATCTTTGCTTGAAAGAACCAATTGATTAACCACACAGAAACGGAAAATGTGCACTGATGAATTGAATATAAACTTGTTATATCAATTTAAACAATCAGAAAGAATACATCTTGGAGACAGCTTAGCAATACTTTCATTAAATTCGACAGATAATTGACACTAGAAATGTGCAGCAACATCAATTGACTTTCATAAATACCTCCATTTTGAAAATATGCATCATAGTCTCTGATCTAAAAAATCTACTGTACTGTATCCGTGCAATTTTCCTACTGTATATCGAATAACTACTAGATGATGATAATTTACAATTACAAAATGCCTATTTATACACCAGGATGAGAAAAACATATCATATTGAGATCCCATGTCGGCCTTCCACAGAATTCAGGCTCCTTTCATGTTGGCCTACAATGGTATTTTAGCAATTTACATGTTGGCCTCAGTGTTTGAATTCTTATTAATCATTTTCCAAGTCACCCAGATAGTTATGCCGAAGGCAATTCAATCGCTGTCAGCCCACACTCTTTTGTATATTGCTCTGACTCTATGATGTTAGTGAGACATCTCACAAATTACAAATTGTTATATTGATATGTATTTCCTTACATGCTTTCCATTCGCTAAGACATAGGGATATCTCTCACCAGTGAGTTCCTTTGGTTTTGTTCACAGTCGTCATAACATTCTAATATCAGAGAGACCTCACATAGAGTGCTCATTGTTTTATCGAAATACCTCAACCATCCTTGAGTGTTGCTAAGACAAATCATTTTTTATGTCAACAAGGATCCTTTTGTTTTCCATCAGCGAGACCGAAGGTCACTCACCGAGACCCCATACCGATATCGCTAACTCCTACCGATATGTTCCCTTCATTCTTAGGTCGCCAAGACAATGCCAACCTCTCACCGAAAACCATCTCCCATTCGCTTTTTCTAATATAATTCAGAATCGGGGAGAGGTCCCAAAGAATCAACTAAGTCATACTGAAACATCCTGAGCACATTAGATCGCCAAGATGACACAAACCTCTCACCGAAATTCATTCATTAGACTTTGTCAGCAAGACCCAACAGGCTCACCAAGACTTTACATCAAAGGTCATAAGTCTTACCAAAGGGCTCTCTTAGTTGTCGTTCAGTGAGACATATTGAAATCACTAAGACCTCAGCCCAACGACCAAACTCATGCCGATATGCTTATCCAAACACAAGTTGATAAGACATGATATATTCAATGAAACATTACACCGAAGACCCCTGGCTCATGCCAATAAAGCTTTTGTCTCTGAAACAACATGTGTTTCATGTCGAATGATGAATGCACAAGACTTATAATCATCATGACATCAGATGAGTTTTTCCAATAGGTAATATAGACTTATACAAGTAGAAATATAATATGAATCGGGAAACCCTTGACCATCACAAACCGATATGAACAAGAATGTGAAAAAATAAGACAGATGATTTTATGGAAAAATATGGGGAAAATATAGAAATTCATGAGTACAATCAATATGTAAAAACATCATAATTTACCAATTCCAACAGTGGCTCCATCTAGGGATGAACGATAGTGAGATCATTGCAAGGATCCAAAATCTTTGGGTGAGCAGACCAGACCAAACACACAATGATGAACTAGTGAGAAAAATTTGAATGAATGACAATGGAAAGTGAGTGCAAAATGGAAGTGAAATGGATGCAAAATGAAGGTGAACCACAACCGTAAACTATTGTGCATGGAAAATAATTTTAAAGAGGACAAGCAAGAGTTGTCCATGCATTGGCAACCCTTAATCCTCTATGTTTTAACTTCACCTATTCTGAGCTATTACAATCTAAAACTCAAATCATACTTTCCCCTATCAAATACCTAGTTTTTCTTGAGTTCATCAGATTCTTCCTGAAGATATTCATGCAATCTGTTCTGTCACCATTATTGAAAGTTCTTAGAGAATCGACATACTCAGCTTGGCCCAAATTCCCTTTATCATTCTATAATTCAAATTCTCCATCATTATGAGGCAAATCTCTACTATTTCCAACATACAAAATATATGCATATTCAATGCAAAATTCCTCATTATCTTTCTCACTATTATATACTATAACACACTCTCTCAGCTATATTGAAAATTCATCATCAAAGTGCTTTTCTTGAGAAACAAAAAATTCTGGCATATCAACACTGTCTGAAGCATACAAATCTGAAACCTTTTGCACCTCTTTAACAATACCAATTGGATACAACACTAGATTATGACTCATATCATCAATATTAATCATATATGAACCAATCAAATCTGGACCACTATCACCCTTGGTATGTAGATAAACGTCTTCTCCACAAGAGTTAGAAATTTCAAAATCACATACCTCATCTTGAATGGACACAGACTTTTGATCAACTTGAAAGGTTTCACCATCAACTTGAGAAATGCACTAAGAGTAATAAGAATCATCATACAAAGATATTACACTGTCTAGGCAAATGTAAGCTAGACACAAAACTTCAAAATCACCCTCATGTACACATCTCTAGTATTCAAGAGTCAACAAATCTGAAATTTGCTCACTGCTGAGTGAACAAGTCTCAACATCCTCATCACTACAATTATATTCTTCACTTTTGTCATCATCAAAAAGAGGCCCAAGATCATCAGAGAATGAAAAATCAGAAACATTACTAGTGTAGTCACTTATTCCATCATCTAGCTTGTCTGAAATTATTTCCTCTTTACCATAAAGTAGATTTGAAGATACCTAGAATTCATTCCTTGGCATACCTTGGCAAAACATCATTTCTTCTTCATTAAATGAGTCTTGATGACTTTCAACTGTAATAGGAGGTATTAAATACTCATTATCAAATGAACTCACATTGTTCATTGCTTCTTTCTCTCGATCACCACAAGAACCTTCAACTGGATTAGTATTGATTAACTCTGGTTGGGCTGATTCTATCTTGAAGTTGCCAAGATTCACATCACAAAAACAATTGATTTGATCTTGGGGTACATAGTGAACAATATGGCTCATTCTTGGCTCCCTATACAACCTGAATTCCTGACCATTCATTGGAATAGTTGCATAAGATAAATCAAACTGGATATTTCCCCCAACTACTGCTATCCATTGTCTTGATAAAAGCATCCCAAACTGAGGAGAAGTATCAATCACTATTATATCTATATTATATGCCACCTGTGGATAAGTAGCCAGCTTGACTTCAACATTTCTCATAATACCTACCACAAGAACAGGTCTGTTATCCATTGCATAACATTTCCCTTCATATGTATCAACCCACATGCCAAGTTGTTTCATAAATCCTACTGGCATGATATTTATAGCTACACTAGAGTCTATCATGCAATTCATCAGCAATTTGTTATTTATAAGCAATGTAGTGAAAAAAGGATCAACATGTGGGGGAGTTGTTAATACATCACTCAAGAAGACTTCTGGGATATTTACTTTCTCTTGCCTATTGATAGCTACTTTATTTTTATAATTCATTATCAATTGAACAACACAGTCTTTGTATTCTTTAATTTTCATCATCTTAAGTAGTGGAACATACATCTTTACCTAGGATAATGCGTGAGTGAATTCAAAAGAAGAGCCCTCCACCTTCACAATTTTCTTCTACTCCAATACTTCTCCTTTGTTTTCTTCATTCTCTCCTTTACTAGGTTGGTTAGGCCTTCAAATCTCTGTGTAATTACTTTACTTCCTCCTTTTGGATAGGCTTCTATTCATTTTTATCATGCTGTTTGTTTTCTAGCTTCTTCACAATTCCTTGTGTTGCCTTCTGGTTCTTCATGAAGATTTCCCTGGGGACACCTTCATTCTCATTTACTGTTTTATTTCTCAACCAGTATTTACTCTTTGCTTCCTCAACTGCAGCAATAGTTAGTCTCTTTATATCCTCTTTGGTGAGTCTCCTCATATTGCAGTGAGTAGGCATTTCATCAAAATGTGGTTCTATATAATCCTCTTTAGAATAAGAAAAGACCTGTTGTTTAGCCATATGGACATTATATTTCTGATTTGAAACATTGTACTCATATCCTTCATCCTCTGAAGATGAGTACACTTCCTTAACATGGTGAAAAGTATTTGAAGTCAAATATACCGTGTGATCTTCTCCATCACTTCCTATCATCATTCCTTCTTCTTGCATCCTTTGGGAAACAACACAATAGTCTAGGGAATGTGGCTTATCACAAGCTTCATAGAAATGATTGTTACTCACCATATAGGTTCCCCTCTTTGTCAATGGATCAAGAGTCTCCTTGTTTCTAGGCCTAGCTATTATAGGTTTTTCGTCCTTCCAATCTGTATTATAAGGCATATCATGCAACCTCAGCCTCTCATTTTTGTATGTATTCTCCTGTCTGTACTGATAATTGTGGCTTTGCTGAGGAGCCCTGGGGTTGTCTTTTTTACTAACTATCCCAGTAGCCTTCTTGTTGTTTTCAATTGTCAGTTCTATTCTTTGTGCTTCAGCCAAATCACTTGGGAATCTATTTCTCAATTCATACCCTATTTTAGGATCAAATGCATTCAAATAAACACTCACAGCTACATAATCTGGTAACCTTGATCTAGGAGGTACTTTAGTCTGCAACTTGTTGAATCTTCAGTTGAAATCATAAATTGAGTCATTCTAATTTTTTTGAATTTGCATCAATTCATGAAGAGCTACATATGGTGCATTTATATTCCCATACTACTCTAGGAATCTATCCTGGAATATTTTGAGAGAATTAATTGAAGATGTTGGTGAGCTGTTGAACCAATCCCTAGCATCTTCAAGAAGTGACATCACAAATAGCCTCATATGTAAATCTTCATATGGCACACCTATGTCTTGGATGAACACGTTGAAATTCTCTAAATGTTCTTCAACAGTAATTGCATTACTCCCTATAAACTTAGGTACTAGACCTCTCCAGCTACCATCCATAGGGTAAGGGTATATATGAAACCCTGCCAAATCAATTTTTCTAATCATTGCTGCATATTGGTGAGGGGAAGGGATAGGTGGGTATTGATATTGATACATAGGATTACTATATTGTGCATTATGCTGTGGGAAATAATGTTGACCATGAGGTGGCTGCATATTTGTATGCTAAGTAGGAATGTGAGGTGGATGGTTTGGTTGTATGTATTGATTCCCTGTCTAATTGTGAGGAGCATTTGGTTGATTAGAGGGCCCTACACCTTTATCACCCTGCTTATGAGGCATAACATACTTCGGGAAACCAACCATCTGATCAGTAACTTGAGTTTTCTATAATTTAGCCTCTAATTCCTCTATCCTCTTCCTCTATAATTCAAACTGTGTTATTACTTCCTCAGGAAGCTCATGATCAATAAACACATTTTGGTTACCCTCCATCCTTTTTTCACATTCCTATTGATATCTAAGTCCTCTTGCTTCAAGTCTGGCATCAAACTCAGGTTGATTTTGAGGATTATAAAATGGAATTGCTTTCTCTTCGAGGGTGCAAAGATCTGCACTTCAATTATCTCTCCATGTATCATAGCAATCACATGTTTCAAAATGTGCTCTTGATGTTTTATCTGTCATGCACATGTCCTCACTTATTCCTTTCCCCTTATCAACCTTGTCATCTTTGTGTGTCCCCTTACTACTACCAGCAGGAGCTCCAGTATGACCTCCCTTGTATTGGGATCTTCTTCCATTCATGTTTGAACAAATGTAATGTTTCTTTCAGAGTTGCCTTCTACTTTTCCAAAAGTAGGAAAATGATTATTTATGATCTTTTACCCAACAAAATCACTCTTTCTAAATCTTCTCAAATTATAACATTTTCTTCAATGAATCTATAATGTGGTCTTCAACTGAATTTTTTGATATAGTCCCTAGTAGAGTCATCAATTTGTTAGCTCTCAAAAACATAGGTAGAATGCCTCAAGAGGCTGCCAATCTCTTGATATGCTTTAGGGTAATAAACAAGGTCAAGAGAACTCAACCTTCTACTCTTCAGGTGCTGCTAAACCTAGGTAGGTGTACCTTTCTGAATGAAGCAAACTTGACTTATGGTTATCCTTCTTGCAATGATTTGTCCACAATGGTAGATGGAGGTGAAAAAATAAAATAAAACTTGGTGCAAATAGCAATAGCAATCTTCTTAATCTAAATCCTAAAATGCTTGATTAATAGACGTAAAGAAACTAAATGAATCCAAATGATGAAATTGAAGAGACTAGTGCCTTATTGGGTATACGGAGTCAAATGAAATCAAGATGAGCAACACTCTCTAGAGAAAACTCAAATTATTGGCATACATTCTATTTACAACTTGTATAAACATGCAATACTGTAACTACTAAGCTCTACTTTAACAATCCAAATGAATCTCTCTAATTACTATGATCAATTAAATGGATTTAATCTTTCCTTGAAAGAACCAATTGATTAACCACACAGAACCAACAAATGTGCACTGATGAATTGAATATAAACTTGTTATATCAATTTAAACAATCAGAAAGAATCCATCTTGGAGACAGCTTAGCAATAATTTCATTAAAGCAATAATTTCATTAAATTCAATAGATAATTGACACCAGAAATATGCACCAACATCAATTGACTTTCATAAATACCTCCATTTTCAAAACATGCATCATAGTCTCTGATCTGATAAATCTACTATACTGTATCCATGTAATTTCCCTATTGTGTATCGAATAACTAATAGCTTATAATAATTTACAATTACAAAATTCCTATTTATACACCAGCATGAGAAAAACATATCATATTGAGATCCCATGTCGTCCTTACATAGAATCTGGGCTCCTTTCATGTCAGCCTGCAACGGTATTTTAGCAATTTACATGTCGGCCTCAGTATTTGAATTCTTATTAATCATTTTCCAAGTCACCCAAATAGTTATGCCGAAGGAAATTCAATCACTGTCATCCCGCACTCTTTTGTATATCGCCCTAACTCTTTGATGTTGGTGAGACATCTCATAGATTACAAAATGTCATATTGATATGTATTTACTTACGTGATTTACATTCACTGAGACACAAGGATATCTCTCACCGGTGAGTTCCTTTGGTTTCGTTCACAATCACCATAACATTTTGATATCAGAGAGACTTCACATAGAGTTCTCATTGTTTTACTGAAAGACAGGTGCTGTCATAATAGTGGTTTACAATTCGTGAGAGGAACAAATTTTAGCTGAAATCACATATTTTTAGAAAATATAATGATTTATGCCTTAAAAAGTTCCATTTTAAGGATTCCAATTGAAGATGGTTTGATCAAATCACCTTAGATCAAACCCCCTTGGATAGAACCTCGCTAGTTTTAAACCATACCTATAAATGCATCTCCTTTACACCTATCAAAATGCTGATAAAAAATCACTTTTGATTTAGATTTTGGGGGATCAAATGAATTCATTTAAAATTTATTTCAAATGATTATGGTATTCCTCATAACAAGCTATCCAATGAATATAATTTTAATATGTTTTGGTTTTGTTATGTATTTGTTTTTTAAGTTTTATTAAACATAGGTTTTTCATCGAAAATGAATTTCTTTGTTCTTCACATGTGGAAAAATAGAATTATCAAAAAAAAATTGAAAAATATGAGTGCACCAGATATTGAAGTCCTTGATCCAACAAAAAAAATTAAATTAAATTTTGACATATACAAAAAAGTTACGCATTATACAGTCGCGTTGTGTCGAATTGTAATTCGTTTGACTTTGAAACTTGATTAAGGAAAAAATATTCAATAAAAAACATATAACCAAGTGGAAGCACTAGATATCAGAGTTACAAATCTAAATTTGAAAGAATTAGAATTTTATCCTTCATGGAAAAAAAGTTATGCGTTATACGGTGTGCATCACTTTTTAAAATTGTTGTTTTCTAAAAAAATCTATTTTCGTGGGACATGGAAAAAGAAGTGCAATTTGATTCCAAAAATTTTGAAAAAAATATTTTTAGAATCTACAGACAAAATTTGATGAAACTCTAGTTTGCACCATCTTCAAATTCCTCATAGTTTAGCCGCTATAGGTGCCCGAATGTGAAGATTTAGTTAAAAATAATAATTTTAGTGTCCAGTTTGGCCAAAAATTGTAAACCACTATTATGGGATCACCCAGTACCTCAACCATCCTTGAGTGTTACTGAGACAAATCATTTTTTATGCTAACAAGGATCCTTTTGTTTTCCATCGGCGAGACTAAAGGTGACTCCTTGAGACCCCATACTGATATCGCTAACTCCTACCAATATGTCCCCTTCATCCTTAGGTCGCCAAGACAATGCCAACATCTCACCAAAAACCATCTCCCATTCGCTTTTTCCAAGACAATTCAAAATCGGGGAGAGGTCCCAAAGAATCAACTAAGTCATACGGAAACATCCCAAGCACATCAGTTTGCCAAGATGCCACAAACCTCTCACCGAAATTCATTCATTAGACTTTGTTGGCAAGACCCAATGGGCTCGCCAAGACTTTACATCGAAGCTCATAAGTCTTACTGAAGGGCTCTCTTAGTTGTCGGTCGGTGAGACATATTGAAATCTCTAAGACCTTAGCCCAATGTCCAAACTCATGCCAATATGCTTATCCAAACGCGGGTTGGTAAGACATGATATATTCGATGAAACATTACACTGAAGAGCCCTAGCTCATGCTAATAAAGCTTTTTTCACTGAAACAACATGTGTGTCATGCCGAATGATGAATGCACAAGACCTTTGATTGTCGTGACATTAGATGAGTCTTGCCGATATGCAATACAGACTCATACAAGCAGAAATATAATATGAATCGAGAAACCCTTGACGATCACAAGCTGATATGAACAAGAATGTCAAAAAAGTAGACATAGATGATTTTATGGGAAAAATATGGGGAAAATATGGAAATACATGAGCATGATCAATATGTAAAAACATCAAAATTTAACAGTTCTAACACACAGCTTTGAGCCTTTCACCCCTAACTTTGACAATGAATATGAAACAAGTGAAGGGGAATATTGGATAGAGTCTGATGTGGAATTTGATGATGATGATTTCATCTGAAATATCTCTGAATCCATCTGCATTCTTTTTGCATCCTCCCCTCAATTCACCAATCCTGACAATGGCATTTCCTTATTCTATCCACAATTAATTGATTGGGACCAATAATGCCTACTAGTCCTGGACACCTTTCAGAATGATGAGGCTATTGCAGAATTTATGGGATTATGTGAGGTTATACTAGTGGTGATCACAAGGAAGGATTTGTCATTGACCTAGATTGTGTAGCCTAGTTCGACAAGACTACTCTTTCCTCCAGTATTAAAATTAAAAATTAAAAATGAAACATCTTTACGTGAAAACAAAAAGGAACCTTCTGATGACAAAAAAGTAGAAACAAAGGATGTATCTATGGGTGAAAACCTCTCTAAGGAGCCCAAGGATGGATGAATAGACTTTCTTCCCGTAACACAAGAGAAATCAGCTATGCTCATAGATGACACCATAGAAGACAACATATCAATAGAAGAAGATCCCAAAATGATCCTCTTTGTTGCATCCTTGACTGAAGAAGAGAGACCAAAAATTTCACAAATTCTTTGCTGAACGTAAAGTCAACTTCACATGGTCCTATGCTGACATGCCAGGATTAGACCCATAATTGGTTCTGCACCATCTTCCACTATTGCCTAATGCCAAACTAGTTAAACAAAAGTTACACAAAATGCATCCCAAGTCACTTTATTGGTCAAGGATGAGTTGAAGAAAATTCTAGACGCTGGATTCATATGGTCTATTGATTATGCTGAATGGATATCTAACCTTGTGCCAGTAATGAAGCCAAATGTAATGATCTGAGTTTGCACAAATTTTAGAGACTTAAAGAAGACATGCCCAAAATATGACTTTCCTTTGTCAAATATTGATATCATAATCGACCTAATGACAGGATACGAGATGATGTCCCTCATGGATGGTTTCTCTAGCTATAATTAGATTCATATTGCCCCCAAAGACTAGCATAAAACAACATTCACTTGCCCTTGGGGTAGATACTACTAGAATGTCATGCCATTTGGTCTTAAAAATGCATAATTCACCACATATCAGAGGGCTATGACCACAATCTTTCATGACATGATGCATAAAATAATGGACGATTATGTAGATGACCTATAGGATAAATCAATAAAAAGAAAAGATCATTTAAGGTGTTACACACAATTTTCAAGAGACTAGAAGAATACAAAGTCTGACTAAATCCTAAGAAATGTGTCTTTGGTGTAACATCAGGTAAATTCTTGGGATACATAGTGTCTCGATGAGGCATTCAAGTTGATCCAGCAAAAGTAACAGGCATAATGGAAATGCATCCTCCTAGGGGAATAAGTGAACTTAGAACCCTACAAGGTAGACTGCATTCTATCTGGCGCTTTATAGCATAATTGGCTGACAAAGGCATCCCTTTTGTGTGGACAGACAAATGCCAAGAAGCCTTTTAGAAAATAAAGGACTACTTACTGTCACCGCCAATCCTCATGCCGCCCATTCACGGAAAACAATTGATCCCATACATGTCATCCAATAATTCAGCACTGGGGGCATTGCTAGCACAAAATGACCAAGAAGAAAAAGAAAGAGCCATATATTACATCAGTCGGACATTGGTCGGGTATGAACTAAACTACACATCAATTGAATGAGCTTGTCTAGTAGTGGTCTTTGCAGCACATAAGCTAAGACATTTTATGTTAAGCCATCAGACACAACTAGTAGCAAAGATCGACCCCCTCAAATACCTATTAAGTCAGGCAACATTAACAAGATGTCTGGCAAAATGGGTCATGATTCTAAGTGAATACAACATTCAATATGTCGAAAGAAAAGTGATTAAAGGACAAGTGATTGTAGACCAATTGGTAGACGTGCCTATACAAAGTGATCATCCCTTAGTGGTAGATTTCCCAGATGAATCAATATTCCATATAGAACCAAAGTCTCCCTAGAGGCTATACTTTAAAGGATCGCATACTAATCATGGCTTAGGGGAAAGGGTCATGTTCATCACCCCTCAAGGAGATTCCATTCCCAAGTCTTTCCACATAGCTTTCCCATGCACAAATAATGTGGTGGAATACGAGGCACTGGTTATAAGACTTAGAATGGCAATAAAATGGAATATCAGAACATTACATGTCTATGGGGATTCTTAGTTAGTCATCAACCAAGTTAATGATGACTATAACACAAAAGATGAGAAACTCATGCCATACAAATGAATGGTTACCGGTTTCCAAACATACTTTCATATGGTAACTTTTGAACAAGTTCCGAGAACACAAAACAAGGCAGCAAATGCAATGGCTACAATAGGCTTTCTCCTCAACATTCCAAGCAATATACCTCAGTTGGAATTCCTAATAGAACAATTGTTCATTCCCACCTATGATGTTCCAGAGTTAGAGACGGTCCACGAACTTGTTGGTCCCAATTCTTCCTGGTATTAAGACATCCATGACTACCTTAAGTCTCAAACCCTCCCTCCTAATCTATCCAACAACCAGAGGAAGTATTTTATCCAAAAAGTTGCAAGATATGCCACCGTTAATGACACCCTTTACCGTTGTAGCTTTGATGACACCCTCCTTAGATGTCTTGACACAAACAAAGCACGTACAACCTTACATGAAATACATGAGGGTATATGCGGGTCTCATTTGAGTGGTCCTACTCTGGCCAAGAAGATAGCGAGACTTGGCTACTACTAGCCGACCATTGAAAAAGATGCACTAGAATATGTTAGGACTTGTCGCCAATGCCATATTCATAGTGATTTGATGCACGCTCCAGTGCAGGAACTTTAGTCAATCACTTCTCCTTGGCCCTTTGCTCAATGAGGACTGAACCTCATGGCTAAGATCCATTCTACCTCGTCCAATGGTCACAAATTCATCATCACTGCCACTGAGTATTTTATGAAGTGGATCGAAGCCATCCCGCTAACATACATAACCGACAAACAAATATCCAAATTCATTCTTAACTACATCATTTTCCTATATGGCCTTCCACAATCCATCATCATTGACAATGGACATCCGTTTAAAAACCAAGACATTCATGAGTTATGTGAGAAATTTCACATCCAACATCATTTTTCCTCTCTGTATTACCCACAAGGAAACGGTCAAGCTGAGGCATCAAATAAAACCATTGTTAAAATCTTTAAAAAGTATGTCAATGATGCTGGTTGTGACTGGCATATTCAACTCAACCCTACTTTGTGAGCTTACAACACCAGCATTTGCACACCCATAAGAGCCACTCCATTTGCTCTGGTCTTTGGAGTTGAGGTCATCTTGCCCATCAAGGTTGAAATCCCTTCCTTGCAAGTCTCCCTAAAGGGTTGAACTGATGATGAGGAGTATAGATAGTCGAGCCTACATGAGCTGGAGATGTTAGAGGAAAGAAGGAAAAATTCCTTGAACCATCTCCAGGAATATTAGAACCATCTTTGTCGTAGTTACAATAAGAAATTCATGGTCAAGAATTTTGACATTGGTGACTTAGTCCTCATGTAGAACCCTAAGAACCAGGTTGACAGAGAAAGGCCAGGCAAGTTTGAACCAAACTGGTTGGGTCTTTATGTCATCGTATCTTCTTTTGGTTCTGGAGTGTATCAGTTGGCTACCCCAGATGGTGAAAAATTGGCAGAGCTTATCAATAGTTTACATCTTCGAAAGTTCTATGCATAAACATCAAAAAGTTGAGCTGAAAACTTTAAAAATACAAAAAAAAAAATTGAAAAATGGTAAAAAATTGTTGCCTTGATGAAAACCTAGAAAATAGGCATCTTGGAAACACCAAAAAAAAAAAGAAAAATGAAAAAAATAGTAAATAAAAATAATTCGTCCAATAGTCAAAAGCTGGCAAATAGGTGCTTTGGATAAGTACCATGGTGAAAACCTGGCAAACAGGCGCCATGTGTAATCAATCATTGCTCTGCCATATACTATTACTTTGTCTACCTTGGCCTATGATGAAATACATTTTTCATCACCACCATGACATCTTCCATGATATCATACCCTTCCTTTCATGGTTGACAAAAGGTTGACATCAAGTCCTAAATACTATCCATCCTGCACCCTAGGCACATCCCTTTCATGTCCTTTAAAATGGGCTAAGTCTTGGACCTAACTAGGGGAATTTTTTTTATCATGTGACTACAGTGGATATCATGCATGGTCTCAACAATTGCAAAAAGTCCTAAAGAAAGATCAAAAAATACAAAAAGTCGTGAAAAAAGACCAAAAACATCATAAAAAGTCCTAAAAAATACCAAAAACATCACAAAAATTCTTGAAAAAATACCAAAAACATCACAAAAAGTCCAAAAAAATACCACAAACATCACAAAAAGTCCTAAAAAAAGACAAAAATCACAAAAAGTCTTGAAGAAGGACGAAAACATTGCAAAATGTCCTGAAGAAAGACCTACAAATTGAAAAACATCTTGAAGAAACCACAAAAATTACCAAACTTTCTTGAATAACGCAAAAAAAAGTCACATTTCATTTTGTCTATCATTTTAGTCAAGTCTTTGTCATTCATCTGAAGTATATCGTCTCTACACATTTTTACGTAGGAAAGACTCATATTTGAGTCCAAAAGACATTAAGTTAGTCATTTTAGGTTTGTAAAAATAAAATCATGATGCAATATTTCATCATCAGGACAAAGTCATTGGTCCTGTCGAACTATGAGGTCTCTGAGTATATGACGTAGGCAAGGCCATCTGTCGATGAGCTCCTGAGGCCACACTAGGTTAGTCCATTAGGGTTCATGGCATTACACTAGCACACATGTCAAAAGTCTTCAAGTCAAGACAAATCATTTTCCAAATAGAAAAAAATCTTAAAACAAAGTATGGCAATCATTTATTCAAAAATGACAATCACATCAGTATGTTGAAAAAATTGACATATGGTCAACACAAGCCAAAATCAGTCAAAATAAGTCAAATGATCATAACCTGTCAAGCTATCAACTCTTGGTTATCTTTCAGATGTGTCCTTTTGAAGAATAGCCTTTGTCATTCATGCCTTAGGATGTGTCCTTCCTAGGCATCATCATTGTCATTTGACATTTTGAGGGATCCTCTTGACATCTAAGGATCACTCCTCTCGACATCAGTATTCTTCAGATGTGTCCTTCTGAAGAAAAAACTCTATCATTTATGCCTTAGGATGTGTCCTTCATAGGCATCGTCACTGTCCCTATCACTAGCATTCCGAGGGATCCCTTTTGACATTTAGGGATCAATTCTCTTGACATCAACATTATTCAGGATGTGTCCTTCTTGAATTTGGCAATCTTCAGCATTCATCATCTTGGCATCATCAAAACCTGGACACTCTGGCATCTTAACATCATCAAACCTGACATCTTGACATTAAAACATAGGGTATCGAGACACACTTGGCAAACACTTGGCACTCACCTTTTGTCTTTTTATCATGTTACTAGTTTTTCAGCGAGATCCCAAGAACAAGACTTAGAAAAGTAGCAACATATCATGACGTTTGTCTTGACTTGTTGACACACATGATTACTGGTCTCTCAACAAGGTCCTAATTTCAAGATTTAGAAAAAAAATGGCGTATCATGATAAGGGCTCTATTTTGTATTTTGGCAATCATGCTACTAGTTTCTTAAGAATGTCCTGGAAACAAGATTTAGAGAAGCAATGACATTTCATGAATTACCCTTCTTGTCCTTTTTTTCTTGTGGTTGATTATGATAAAAGACTGGGGAAATTGCACTCTTCGTATGAGTCATTATCATCCCTGTCTGTGACTTCTTGTCTTATGTGATGGTATGACCTTTCACACCTTGATCTATATCATATCATGGTGTTTGTTGGCCATTACAACAGTCTACCCAATGATGATTAAGAGCAATAAATATTAAAGTCCTACAAATTTTTTTTTAAGGATTTGGTATAGGAACTAACATCCATCTCCTTCGATCTGGTCATCTTCTCTCGTCCATCTCACTATGATATCCTATGACACAAAAACATAAGTTCATACATAATCATATAAACATTGCATTAGATCCATACACACATCATCCATAGCATTAAATCATATAACATTTCATTGCATATTGCATTAACATTATCATAAACATGGCATCCATTCAAATAAATATATTATGCGTATTATTATCGTCATCACCACAAAATCAACATAACATATAAATAAGCATTGCATCATAGGACATACATGACAAGATATATAAATAATACCATCATCCATCATAAGTGCATATCATACATGAGTCATCCATCATATATCATAATGCATAAATCAAATAACATTGCATAACACACATGTAGGCTGCATCAAAACTAAATCATATAGCATCATCTCAAAATATACAATGTCATAGGATAGAGTCAAGAGATATCCAAAAAATGGAGCTCGTAGGCTCAGTGGTCTATACATAATGTGTCATACCATAGAAGAAAATATAACAAACATGCCCCTAGGAAAGGCTCTCATCATCCCCTTGTGGAAAAGAGTGCGGTGGTTAAGGACCTATGATTGGCACTGAGATAATTGGTGGAACAGTAACGGCCTCTGTCTGTGAAGTTGATGGCACTGACCCTGATGGCACGTGTACTAACACTACAACCTGATTCTAAGAGGCCAAAGGATCTGTCACTGGTGGCTACCTCTGTACTAACCTCTACTCTAAACTGGTAGACCCATGATTACAGCTCGAATGATGACTCGAGGCATGCCTGTGCGAGTGGTGGGACCTGTGCCCTGAGGTGTGCCATGACGAGGTAGAACCTCCTGCACTAGTGTGACTCTTGCTGAGCTACTCCCACTCACTGATCTATGACCACTTCCTATCCTCATCTGTGAACATGACAATGTAGGATCTCATCATTCGGCAGGCACTACCTACTCATATAAGGTCCTATACTACCCATACCGAGTGCTCACCCTGGTAAGCTCACTAGCAATATCCCCAGAAGGTCCTGAACATAGAGCTGGAAAGTCCACACACCACTGAGCTGATTCCTGCTGATGGATCACTGCTTGATCCTGCTCTACTCAAGATACCTCTAGCTCTTCCTATAGTGCCATGACCTGTTCCACACTCTCATCTAGCCTCCTCTATAGATTGACCACCCTCTGGTCTATCATGGCATCCTGGGGCAATGTTGAAGTAGGTGGTATCTCCTCTCCCTCCACCATCCTCCATCTTAGGAGTCTCTCAACCTCATCCATGGCATCCTCATCATCTATGTCATCATGCTCCTCATCCACAACCTCCTCACCACCAACTCCCTTGTCCTGAGGCACATCCACATCTACATCCACCTCAAGCTCCTACTCCGGCCTTGGCTGCTCCTCCTGTCTCTCCTCCTTCTCCTGCCTCAGTTGCTCCTCTTTGACTTATTTTCTTTGTCACAATGCGACATGCTACATTATGACAAAGAGGGGAAAAATGTAGACACATAAAAATGACCTAGGCCTGCAATCTCTATCTTTACCACCTTCGTCCTAACATAATTATGACATTTAATTATATCCTGGTCCACATTCCACTATGAATTAATTAATTCATGCATGTTTATTCTTCATGATTATTAAATAAATAAATTTATTCAATACGTCACTAATGGTCTATTATCCTCTTACAATTAAATAATTTTCTTAATTTATTTAATTACCTTTCTTCATTTATTTCTTCCCGATTATTAAATAAATAAATTTTATTTATTTATTTAATATGTCACTAATTCTCATGATTAAATGAGTTTATTAATTTATTTAATCATTAATCATATCTTCTATATTAACTAATTATCTTTAATTATTTAATTGTCATAATTAACATTTCCCTCATTTTAAATATATGAAATTATTTAAAATGATCACTTTCCTGACTGTCAGTTCATTTTAGTAAGTAATCTGAAAATTGATTATTTATTACCACACAAAATTCATATTTTGAATTAATTTAATTCAAAATGGTAATAATCTTCCCAAAATCAAGCAATTGCGAAGATTCTTGATTTTTCAAATCCACTTTTTAGTTCAACTCTTATCTTTTTTATTTTTTGAATCTCACAAATCAGGTAGTCTTTATCTTCTTGATTTTCAAAAATCTTTACTTTTCTAACTAATTATCTCATTTATTCTTGATCGTTGATTGGATCTTCTTAGAAGACATCTCAACCACTCATTTAATAATTTTTCACTAACTCTGATTAGGATTTGTCACATTAAATATTGTCCTCTGATTTTAGGCTTGTATCAAAATTCAATCTCGTTCGTCCATTCAAAATTGCATTTTCTATAAAATGCCAATTTTGCTCACACTTTGGGACTTACACATGAACTTTGTTATTCTGACCCACTGATATTTAGAGTTTATTTGACATTTTAATTAAATTTTCATAGGCATAGACACTTAGATTCCATTTAGTTACTTCAAATCCTTCAAAGCTTATTTAGGACATTATCATAGTCGAAGATTTCTTGCACATTGAATCTGAGGGCAACACAACCATTAGCAAGTTAGAAGGTGCTATGAAGGTAAATCATGGAAGCTTCGATGACAAGTATAATTGTTTTATTTGTGTTTAGTTTCCATTGTGGGTGATAGTTTTCTTCGGGTTTTGTGCTTTATTGATTTGATAATCTAGCCTTAGGAAAATAGCCCTTAGATACAGCTTCAGTTAGAGGTGCACAAATACTACTGAAACTCTTAATAAATTTTCTATAAAAACTTGCTAGATGATGAAATGATCTTAGCTCTATAACATTCCTTGGGGTAGGCCATTCAATGATATCTCTCACCTTCTCTGGATCCATTTTAAGACCATCTATTGTGACAACAAATCCCAAATACACCAACTCCCTTTTTACAAAACTACATTTCTTCAAATTAATCAACAGATTCTCCTCCCTTAGCTTCTCAAAAACTTTCTGAATATGCATCAGGTTCTCCTCCAATGTCTTATTGAAAATAATAATATCATCCAAATAAATAATAACATATTTTCCCAAAAAATTCTTTAATACTTCATTCATAAGCCGCATAAACGTGCTTGGTGCATTGGTTAGCCCAAAAGGAATGACTAACCACTCATACAAGCCCTCCTCAGTTTTAAAGGTTGTCTTCCATTCATCTCCTTCTCTAATACAGATCTAGTGATATCCACTCTTCAAATCTATCTTTGTGAAGTACTCAGCTCCACTCAAACAATCCATAATGTTGTCCATCCTTGGCAAGGGAAATCTATACTTGATGGTGATCTTGTTGATGGCTCTAGAATCTATACACATCCTCCATTCTCCATCCTTCTTTGGTGCTAGTATTGCAGGTACTACTAATGGACTCAGACTATCTTGAATCAATCCTTTCCACAACAACTTGCACTTTTCTATTCAACTCTTTGCTCTCAGCTGGAGTGATATGATGAACTATCTTATTCAGAAAACTAGCTCCAAAAATAAGCTCCATCTGATGACTGATCTTTCTTATTAGAGGAAAACCTTCATACACATTATCAAAAATAATAGCTCGAAACTGATTCAACAAATCTGAAACCTCTACAGGTACCTCAATAGTATCTTCTTTATCCACTCTGGGGATCAATGCAAAACACATATGCTCATGCTTCATACCTTCTAGGAAATTTCTTCCATCAACCAAAAAAATTCTTTCATTACTGCATACCTTTTCCTCTGCCCCTTTCAAGGGCTTTAACTTATGATAAACTCCATCCTTTGTTAAAGAATAGGTGTTGGCATGTCCATCATGTACTGCTTGCCAATGAAATTGCCATGGTCTACCTAACAACATATGACAAACATCCATAGGAATAATATCACACAATACATCATCATGGTAATTTCCAATCTTGAACTTTACTATACATTGTTCATTTACCAAAGCTTTATTGTCCTTCTGCAACCAAGCAATTTGGTATGGATTTGGATGCCTTTTTCTCTCCAACTACAACTTACTAACCATCTCTTCCGAAACAAGGTTATCAGTACTACCTCCATCAATAATAAAATTGCAAACTTTACCTTCACACTTACATCTAGTGTGAAACAAATTCTTCCTTTGAGTTGGCTCTTTCTCCTCATTCAACAAGGATCTTATAGTAATATGAACCTGTCCTCTTTCTGCATCCTCAGAATGTGAAGACTTGACATCTTCATCTACATGTGCAACTCGTGCATTTCTGATAGGTCTTCTATTTGTCCTTCCTTGATGTTGAGGACACTCATATGCCCTATTCCCTTCTTCTCCACATTGGAAACTATTTGCATGAAAGCCTCCTCTCCTTGGTCCTCACCCAGATCTTCCTCTTCCTCTTTGGTCTCCATTATTTTGATCATGAGAATGATAGGTGTTATCACCTTTTTGGTATTGGCTGTTACTAGATCCTTCACCCTTCTTTTGGTCTTCATTTCGACCTCCATATGACCGTCCACTTTTCCTTCCACCGCGACCTCCACCTCTTTGCTTACTTTCAAACCTTCTATTCAACTTCTCTTCCACCTTCAAAGCAAACTTCTATGCATCTTCAATGGTAGACATTCTCACCAGACTCGACTCTTCTTGAAAGCTCGACTTCAACCCATTTATGTAACAAGCAACTTTCTCCTTGTTGGCCTCAAAATGACCTGTTCTGATTAGGACTGAGTATAATTCTTCTATGTACTCCTTAACAAATTTTCCTACTTGTTTCAACCCTTACATATTCTTCAACAAATCCAACTCATAGTCCCCAAGAATGAACTTTCTTTTCAATTTCTCCACCATCCTATCTGATCTGTGTAGGATCTAGACTAGATTGCAGTATTGAAATGTTTAACTTTTACAATTCTCTTACAATGATTATTTCAAGTTAATTAGATCGAAATTAACTTAAGGAAATAACAGAATGAAAAGAATTAACAAGGTGATTATAACAGAAATGAAGGAAATGAGAAACAGAAAGAGAGAGAAGAAGAGAAGTGCAAACAACGCTTGATAACGAAGTTCGTCACAGAATGTGACTACGTCTCCGGGTCCACTCCAATAGAGAGACCGATCTGATTAACTCCAAAATCGATTACAATGATGCACCAAGACCATCAGTTCGGCAGCATAACAGGGCTCCGACATTCAACAATGGCTTGAAAATTCTTCAACAAGACCTCTCTTTCGTCAATCTCAGCATCAAGACTTCAACCTGAAAAAAAAACTTGTTTTTAATCCTCACCTCAAGCCCCCTTTTTATACAAATAATTTGCTCAAATTGGCCTTCAACCAATTGATTTGAGAATATTTTCCAAATCCACCTTATCTCTCCAAATACATAAAAATCTGCCTTTTACACATAAAAATCCCCCTTATAACTTAACCAGCCCCTCAAAATTTAATAAAATCTTATTTTAAGCCTTTTCGGGCTTTCATTGTTTAGGGGTTGGTCTATTTGTTTTGTTTAAATTATACAACTTAGCCATTTTAAGGCTATTAGTTAGGAATCCAGCCTAACTAAACAAAAAATATAATCTATACCGCTTACGTTTTAACTTACTTCGCTGGCGCGTTGGTGGAAGTATATTTTGGAAGGCGGCCGGTTCGGGGTTCCAACCCCCGGCCGTCCATTTTTAAACTGAATTTTCAACAGAATCTTAACAAAACAAAAATCCACCATATGTATGTTAGCGGTCGTTGCGTGGCCCGTTGGTAACCCGCAAGAATAGGAAGGCATAGGTCGAGCAGTCGAGCCCCTTGCGGGCAGTTTTAAACAAATTTTGCAACCGAAACAGCGAACACCGAAGATGGAGGGGAGAGTCCACGTGTCTTGCCACCACGGTGCCACGTGGCAAGATCCAATTCGCTGACCGAGATGACGTGTCTGCCAAATAGCCGATGACATGGAACCGACTCAAATCGACTGATGCCACGTGTCAGAGAACCATTCGCTGACGTGTCTGACGTGTTGCTGACTGTCGCCGAGTTGTCTGCCATGTGCGATGCCACGACATCCGTACGGATGCCACGTGTCATCACATGATTGGTCCGTACAATCTACATCAGCTACCACATGTCAAGCCAGAATTCGCCCACATGTGTCCGTACAGTACGGACTGCCACGTCACCATGATGACGTCATCATCAGTACCCTCTGTCCACCAAGTCAACTGCAACTTTGACCGCTGATAACTCTCGTGTCCAATGTCGGATTTCGACGAAACGAACGTTGCCGGAATCGTCTCAATGAGCTCTTTGACTTGACGCTGCTTCCGTTGATTTCCAAATCAATCATTTTTTCCGCTTCCTGAACGCCCCTGATCCTAGTTTGACCGAAGGTTTGACCGGCCATAACTCGTGCAAATGGACTCCTTTTCGCTCCGTTTGAGTTGCGTTGGAATCAGGACGCTGAGCTCTTTCTGATGGTGCAAATTTTGCAGAAAAATTAGACACTTCAATTTTCACTGAAAAATGTCCACCGGATCAGGCCTCCCCACTGAAGACCTTTTGGACCTCCAAAAGTGGCATTTATTCTGACAATAAGTGAGGACTTTTCCTCCCCACTTGTCCTGTATCCTCTGTACATCTGAAAACCTAGCTCACAAGCACAATAAAGACTGCAACAATGTTGTTGAACATAAACATTATGTTATCACTTCCATAAGCATCTACATCCAATGTCGTAGCCACTAACCAACAAAAATTGACTAGCATCAAGCTAAACATCAATGCAGAAATGAAAGAAAGTAAGTCAACAACAATTCGATCCTTTACAACAGGAACATTTTTACCCAAGGATCCATCAATGCTTTCAAGCATCCTTTTCTCATGCTGTACTGCGGGTGAATCCTGCAACATCTGACCCTGGTTAGCTACTCCAAGTTCATGTTTAGAACCACCTGTACTGATAGACATCAGAGTTAATTCCTTACTTGCATTAATTACCCTCTTAAACTGTCTTGTTTTTGCAAAAGATTGATCAGTCTTAATCTTGTGAGAATGTACTATGTACTGAATGCCATCCTTAAACAAATGATAATGATTTTGTTCCCTGTAGAATATAGCTTTTCTGTCATAAAGATAAGGGCTACCAAGCACTATCCCACAGATATCCAATGGAACTACATCAAACTGAACTTCATCCACAAATTTACTAGTGATTGTGAACCTTAAGGTGCATTGTCTTTTTACTTGCAACTTATCATTTTCACAAATCCAACCTAGTGGATAAGGTTTCTTATGTGGTGTAGTTCTTAATCCCAAGTTATTTACAACACTTTCTGAAATCAAATTAACCTGAGATCCACTATCTATGAGTGCATCAATTTTACTGTTCTTAGCCATAACCCTTAAATGAAAAAGCTCATTCCTTTTTGCATCTTCAGAGAAATCATTAACTGTGGAAGAAGAAGCACAACTAGCAACAGAAACACCAGAAATAGAGGCTTTACCTTTTAGACCCATCGCTGTTATCTTAGTCTCATCATCTGAATCTGAACCAAGATCCATAACAACATTCATGGATTTATCCTTACCCTTCTGTTTCTGATTACGTCTTTGAGCCCACTTAGGCCTCAATTCGGGATGTAACTTCCAGCAGTGATCTTCATCATGACCATTCTTGTCACAATGAGAACAAGAAAGTTTCTCATCCTTCTTGACTGTAGCTGCCTTCTTTCCTTTCCCTGTCTCTGCATTCTTAGAAGATTTCTTTACATCATTATCAAACTTGTCAATGAAAGATCCTTTACCCCTTGACTCTAAGTGTGTTGCCTGAACAGACACTTCATCTAAGTTACAAGGGTTCAAAACCAGGATAGAATGCCTAAGGTAGGAATGTAGACCTCCTATGTACTTTAACAACGTGTCTTGAGTATACAAAGGAACATTCAAAGCAATAGCCCTTTTCCTGAATTCATGGGTGTACTCTTGGACAGTTTGACCCTTCCCTTGCCTAAACATTTGCCAATCCATCATTAATTGCTGCATATGTCCTAAGGGATAAAACTGCTTCTTAAGAGCATTAATAAATTCTGCCCAAGTTAAACTGACTCTACCATGTTGTGAAACTTCTGCTTTAGACTTACTCTCCCACCAGGTTAAGGCTGTACCTCCTAAACGAAGAGTAGCTAATTGGATCCTATCAACATCATCTATTAGGTTTTGGACTCTACAGTAGACCTCTATTTTTTGAATCCAATCATCCAATTTATCAGCATTAAGTTCACCACAATATTTAGGAAAATCAAATTTTACATCCAGTTTGATCTTAGGCTTATACCCACTTTTGAAAGGGTTAGAAGAAATAGAATGAGGAGAAGATGGAGAAGAAGGAGAAGGAGAAGAGGGAGGAGAAGAAGAAAAGGGATGATTTGGTTGCTTGTCACCATCTTCATGATGTTTCCCTTTCATGTCTTTGCGATCTTCTTGCTTCAACGAACCTTCTTCATGTTCCTTCCGTTCTTGTCTCTCCTGAAAAAGAATGTCCACCTTTGCCTTCATCTCGAGGAATGCTTTGCGAAACTCTTGCTCACTAATTTCTTCAGGAACCTCCATTCCAGAAACTGACATCTTTGGAAATGTTCTACGCTTCCCGATCTCAGGATTAAAGTCTTCGAGCTTGCCTTCACCCTTCTGAATCCTGGATCTCGTTAGCATTCAAAAAAACAAATAACTGCAATAAAAGTCACCCTAAAGCTCTGATACCAACTTGATCTGTGTAGGATCTAGACTAGATTGCAGTATTGAAATGTTTAACTTTTACAATTCTTTTACAATGATTATTTCAAGTTAATTAGATCGAAATTAACTTAAGGAAATAACAGAATGAAAAGAATTAACAAGGTGATTATAACAGAAATGAAGGAAATGAGAAACAGAAAGAGAGAGAAGAAGAGAAGTGCAAACAACGCTTGATAACGGAGTTCGTCACAGAATGTGACTACGTCTCCGGGTCCACTCCAATAGAGAGACCGATCCGATTAACTCCAAAATCGATTACAATGATGCACCAAGACCATCAGTTCGGCAGCATAACAGGGCTCCGACATTCAACAATGGCTTGAAAATTCTTCAACAAGACCTCTCTTTCGTCAATCTCAGCATCAAGACTTCAACCTGAAAAAAAAACTTGTTTTTAATCCTCACCTCAAGCCCCCTTTTTATACAAATAATTTGCTCAAATTGGCCTTCAACCAATTGATTTGAGAATATTTTCCAAATCCACCTTATCTCTCCAAATACATAAAAATCTGCCTTTTACACATAAAAATCCCCCTTATAACTTAACCACCCCCTCAAAATTTAATAAAATCTTATTTTAAGCCTTTTCGGGCTTTCATTGTTTAGGGGTTGGTTTATTTGTTTTGTTTAAATTATACAACTTAGCCATTTTAAGGCTATTAGTTAGGAATCCGGCCTAACTAAACAACAAATATAATCTATATCGCTTACGTTTTAACTTACTTCGCTGGCGCGTTGGTGGAAGTATATTTTGGAAGGCGGCCAGTTCGGGGTTCCAACCCCCGGCCGTCCATTTTTAAACTGAATTTTCAACAGAATCTTAACAAAACAAAAATCCGCCATATGTATGTTAGCGGTCGCTGCGTGGCCCGTTGGTAACCCGCGAGAATAGGAAGGCATAGGTCGAGCGGTCGAGCCCCTTGCGGGCAGTTTTAAACAAATTTTGCAACCGAAACAGCGAACACCGAAGATGGAGGGGAGAGTCCACATGTCTTGCCGCCACGGTGCCACATGGCAAGATCCAATTCGCTGACCGAGATGACGTGTCTGCCAAATAGCCGATGACGTGGAACCGACTCAAATCGACTGATGCCACGTGTCAGAGAACCATTCGCTGACGTGTCTGACGTGTTGCTGACTGTCGCCGAGTTGTCTGCCACGTGCGATGCCACGACATCCGTACGGATGCCATGTGTCATCACATGATTGGTCCGTACAATCTGCATCAGCTGCCACATGTCAAGCCAGAATTTGCCCACATGTGTCCGTACAGTACGGACTGCCACGTCACCATGATGACGTCATCATCAGTACCCTCTGTCCACCAAGTCAACTGCAACTTTGACCGCTGATAACTCTCGTGTCCAATGTCGGATTTTGACGAAACGAACATTTCCAAAATCATCTCAACGAGCTCTTCAACTTGACGGTGCTTTCGTCAATTTCCGAATCAATCATTTTTTCCGCTTCCTGAACGCCCCTGATCCTAGTTTGACCGAAGGTTTGACCGGCCATAACTCGTGCAAACGGACTCCTTTTCGCTCCGTTCGAGTTGCGTTGGAATCAGGACGCCGAGCTCTTTCTGATGGTGCTTTTTCTGGAGAAAAATTAGACACTTCAATTTTCACTGAAAAATGTCCACCGGATCACTATCCCATCTTGTTATTTTCTCCTTTCCTCTTCTATTTCTTTCCAACTAGAATTTTTTCAACCATATGCTAGCATGGCCTTTCAATTTTTCCTTTGAAATTTTGACCCTATCTGGGTCTTCTATTTCCTCATACTCAAAATACTCTTCCATGTCATTGATCCAATCAATCAACTCCTCTAGATTCAGGTTTCTAGAAAAATTAGAAACTTCTATCTTTGGCCTCTTTCCAATCTTGGAAATGGCCCTAATCAGATTGAATTCTCCAGGATCCATTACATCACATGCTTCTTCTTCAAATGGCTCCTCACCTTTAGCCTTATCCTCACTTTCATCTCTTCTTCTGACATTAGCTCACCTACGCAGCTCCTCTTGTAGTGCTTGAACTTGTCTCTGGTGGGCTCTAAAACCCTCTTTTGTTACCCCAAAATTTTTCCCACCATGGTTTCTTCATGGGGGAATATTTTCTCACGGACCCACAACCACAAGTCATTGTGCAAACTTCCTCACATTCAACGATCTGTTTACACACTCAGGAAAACTTGCTCTGACACCACTTGATGAAGGGTACTCCCCTTACAATCTAAAATTGACAAAAACAACAGATAATGGCGCAAACAAAATGCAAGAAGGAAAGCAAATATTTCCTATTATCATTTAAATGAAAATGAAATTAAAACATTATAGTTTCCATCACATGGGCTTTCTGGTTACATAAATTTGCAATCTGCAAATCGAATCCACCATCTACTCTGCATTGGCCTCTTCTCTATAGTCCCCATTTTAATTCTTTTATTTGGAAGATGTAACTGCCCTAGAATCTTCTAGAAAGTGTAACCACCCTAGAATTTTCTAGAAAGTCTAACTTCCTCGGGAAGATATTTTGAAATTTATTAATTTTGGTATTACAACTTTGCAGGGTCATAACTTTTGATTTTACCGTTCAATTTTCAATTATAATACCTTTTTGAAAAGGTCTCGAGAAAATCTTGTGCTAGAAAGTAGGGCCTAAGATTTCATATCCAATTGTGCATAAATGAAAACTTACACCCTGGATGCTCCTGCATCACTAAAACAAACCTATTTCAGGCTTTTGATGTCGTTAAAGAACTTTTTAATATTAATTTTCAATTCTATCCTAATTTTCTAAAAATAACATTAAACAAACCAATTATGAGAATAATTAGGTCCAAGCACATAAGAGGGAGCTAAAACTAGTGTGAAATTGTCAAGGGTAGACAATTTATCATGCTACATGGTCCATAATTAATTTCTTGGAAGAACACTTGAAACCAATGCTTTAGATGAATATTTTCTCAAATAATATAGTCGTCCTTTCATATCTCCCTCACATACCAATTTCCCTTTACTATTGAGTACCTTAAAAATTACTTATTAAAAAATAACCTTTTTTTAATCCATGTTTAGGTTATAACTAACATAAAAAATATCTTTTTTCTTAGAACAAGTAAGAAATTATCAAGAAATAATTTACCTTGTGTTAGAACACTAAGATGAGCCATTCAAAGTCCTCCAACATGTAGTTGTGGATCATCTCCTAATATAATATTTTCTCTTGATTATTTGGTTACTTTTCTCAAGTTGTCAATATTACTAGTCATGAGATGAGTAGCACTTGAATCAATGATCTAGACATCATCATTTTTGACATATTTGAAAACATCTATAAAAATAGTTTATAAATTCTATTATCATCTTCAATTTCAAACTAAACCATCATACCTCCTTGGTTATCTTTTTTCATATATTT
Organism: Sequoia sempervirens; assembly: GCA_007258455.2. Classification (NCBI taxonomy): domain Eukaryota; kingdom Viridiplantae; phylum Streptophyta; class Pinopsida; order Cupressales; family Cupressaceae; genus Sequoia; species Sequoia sempervirens. Next base: position 352,711,714 of record VDFB02373365.1, read on the forward strand.
CTTCTTGAAGAATTAGCACTCAAAACAACTAGGATGATTACAATTGATTAGTCAAAAAATGGATGTTCTTATGGTTTAGGACATAAAGCATCACTTTTCTCCAACTAACATTCAAGGATTCCCTACATATATCAATCAAATGATTGGAATGGGAGAAAGAGATCTACTAAGGGACTATGCTAGGGTATGATTTCAAATTACAAGAGGGGTTCACCACCAAGTAAAAACTTGGAAAAGACTATGAAATGCAAAATGGAATGTAAAACACTAATATGATGCAAAATTGAATTGAATATCCTAGAGATGCAAATGAAACAAAACATAAAGCTAAAGAACATAATGTGTGCACGTAGAAATCTAGAGATAACTACGAGGTCTGAAATGCTAGAAATTCTAGCTTTTTGACCTAGTGGGACTCATTCGCCATTTTGGGCGAATCAGTCCCAAGTCTGGATTTTTGTACACGAGAAGGTTTCAAACAAAAGGGTATCTGAATCTACAAAAATTTCTAAAAAATACCTACAGTGGGACTCATTCTCCATTTGTGGCGAATGAGTTCAGTTTGGATTTTCTGGAACTTCAAGTTCTGAATCTGGTCTTCACTATCTGCTCTTTCTATTCCCCTTTGTTTACGTATCTAAAACCTTGATTCTCAGGACTATAAGTGAATTTTTGTGAAGATATCAACCTTGTGACAACTTTATTAATTTATCCACCTTTGCAACCTAATCTTCAATATTCCTTCAAGCTCCAAAACACCTAGATTTGCAATCACACATGTAAAGAGGAGAAAATCTTGTTGATTGTTAGTGAATATGGATTTTCCTTGGTCAAACCCCTTTTAGGTAATTAAACCAAATAATGAAGTAATGAAACAAGGACATGAAACATAAAACATAGGATATGAAACATGAACAATGATACCATGAATGATGTCTTGTAAATATGGAACTCAACATGAAATGGCCATCAAGGATGTATATCTTGATCTTGACAATAGGTGTAGAACAATGATTGAACTTGGATCTTCAATGGTACATCACAACACTAGCTGAATAACATTATTGATGCTTGATATTCTTGACATGATGATGGATCTTGAATTGCTGCAACAATTGATGAAGAATTTTTCCCTTGAATGCCTTAGAAATGACCTTGAATGCTCTCTTGATGCTCTTGTTAGGTCTTGGAGTGCCTAACTCTTGCTTGTTTGACTTGATATCATGAATGATTTTTTTTTGAAATAATGATTTGAAACATTTTTTATATAGGATATCCACTCAAATGACCATTCATTAGATCCCCAAGGCCGACATAGAAGAAATTTGAACTTAAATCCAAAATTTCCCACTCAAAACCTTAAAAATAGGCCAAATGGGACTCATTCACCAACTTGGATGAATCAATCTAACCTGGATGGGACTCATTCGCCCAAAGTGGTGAATGGGTCCCATAGGAAAGTTTCATCTCGAAGTGTGTAAATTAAGTTTATATGTTGATATTCTTAGGTTTTTAGTTGAAATATGTCTTGGGATGCATAATATGGGGTCATAGGGGCCTATTAATTATTATATAAAGGTCATAAATGCAAGAGGGCCAAAAATCCAATGTGAAAGTGTAAATAAATACATTTTACAACATTAAATTAAGGAAAATTTGGGTCTATTTAGCTTAGAAGAGTCCTAAATCCCATGTGAATGTGTAAAACACATTAAAACACTAGATTAGGTCCATTTATTTTACAAGCCTCCTAAATTTAATGTGAAGGTGTGAATAAATACACTTTACAACATTAAATTAGGGAAAAGTTAAGTTTGTTTAGCTTAAACGGGCCCTAGACCTAATGTGGATGTGTAAAAAACCTCACAACACTAGATCAAGGTGACATTAATTCCAATTTATCATTAATTATTCCCAAATTAAGTGTGAAAATTTACACAATGAAATTTTTTGACACTACATTTATCCCCTACTTTATTCGGAGCCCGGCGAACTTGCTTCAAACTCATACTAAAGTAAAAATTCAAGAGGGGTTTGAGCATACCAATGCGGATGGTCTAGGATAACAAGGATCAAGGAAGTGGTCAAGCCCCTAAGATCCAAGATCCTAAGTCAAACTGACATAAGCACAAAATGACACACAAAAGGTGTATGATATGTAGCAAAACAAGATACACAAACATGAAATATCAATAGCTAAAAGAAAGAAAAGAGAGTAAAAATTCACACTCACTCTAAGGGAACAAAAATATTGCCTATCCGCTAGGTGAGTAATCCAATAGGGTGAAACACATACACACATGGTCGATATGTGCTAACCACACACACATGATTGGCTAATGGAAATACATGCCTCAAATCATCTTCCTGTCCAACCATACCAATGTTATACCACTTGATAACTTTGATAAGGTGCCACACAAAGACCAACTTTGAGCTCCATGAGGAAAGCAAAGCTTCATATGCTTAAAACTCAAACATTGTAGATGAAAAATAGTGTAAGGATTTTTCAAAGGATTTTTTCTTAATTTGTGTAAAGTCTCTTCTTGGGGAACATCGTGCCTAATGTCTCTAAGAGAGGATAAGTCAAAGAAATATCACATTCTCGGAGGGAATCAAGCCTAATGATGCCACCAAGAAAAGGATGCATTTGAAGGAGAAAGAAGATCACACATTGAAACATGAGTGTTGATGTATTCCCTTGAACCATATATTTTAGGGGACCATGTGAGATGCTATGTCTCTTTTACTCAATTAGGGTTTTCACCTAATGGAAAGAGATAGATCCCACACCCAAAAATATAGGTGGTGCACTCAAACTAATATATGCATGATGGAATTATTCCTAAATGAAATTATCTAGATGCAAAAAACTAGTAAAAACTATTGATTATTAAGTGAAAACTATTGAAATGCAACTTGTTGGAAAACACATTGTGTAATGCAAAAACACCTAGAAATGAAAGTAAACTACAATAGAAATGAATGAAATTGAAGAAATGCACCTGTAAACTTGATGGAGACTTTAAATGACTTTTGAAATGCTACTAATCCTAATTTTAGGTTTGGTGGGACTCATTCACCATTCTAGGAAAATTAGTCCCATATTTGAGAAATGGTTCCAAAGCCCGTTTCAGACAAATGGGTATACAAAACTATAAAAAAAGGCATCATAGTGGGACTCATTTTCCACCCATTTTGAATCAATCCACTTTTGAATTTCTAAAAATTGAGAGGTGGAAAATGAAGCCCTCGGTCTGCTCTTCGGTTCCTGACAGGTGTCCTCCAAAAGTCTGATTTCTAGACTTGAAAGTGACTTTTTGTTGATATTTTGACTTAGAAAATGAAGAGAAGACTTAAAAAACTTTTCAACTTGATTCTTTAATTATTTCCAAGCTTCCAATATGCCTAAATCTACAAAAACACAAGACAAGAAGAAGAAATGTTGGATGTTAGGGCATGGGGGTTTGCCTTGGTCAAAACCCTTTGTAGGTAATTAAAACAAAATGAGGAAAGAATGTAATGAAGCATGAAAAAATGGATTCATACCTCTCCATGAAGATTGATCTTGAATGTCTATAGAAAAACATGAAGAATATTCTCTTGAATGTCTTAGGAAGCTATCTTGGTGACTTGCAATGATGAAACCCTAACTTGCTTGGCTTGATCGAGAAGATAGATGATCAATGAATGATAAAATATGTTTGAATAAGTTAAGAGATGTAAATTATTGTTTAGAGACTTTATTTTAGAGGAAATTATCCTAATTTGTCCATAAATTGGATCCCCAAGGTTGACATGAAGAAAAAAAAACTTAAAACCTAAATTTTCCCACTCAAAAGTAAAAAATGGCCCAAATGGGACTCATTTTCCACCTTGGGTGAGTCAGTCCCACTAGCAGGGACTTATTCACCATAGATGGTGAATTAGTCCCATTGGGACCCATTTTCCAACTAGGTTATTGGGGAATGAGGAAATCAGGTTTATATTGTGACTTTGTTGGGTATTTCATCAAATTATGCCTTTAGATGCACAATATGGGGTAATAGGGGCCTATTAGTGATGATGTAAAGGGTGGATAAGGCCAAGGACACAAATTTCAATGTGAAAGTGTGATTAAATATACTTTGCATCATTAAAATAAGGTCCATACAACCTAGAAAAGCACAACATCCAATGTGTGTGTAGGACACATTACAACACTCTAAGGTTAAATTTAATTCACAAGCAATCTAGATTGATGTGAAGATGCAATTAAATACATTTTATAATGTTGAAATTAAGGGAAAATGGGTTTATTAAGTCTAGAAAAGCATGAAGGTCTTTTCCAACACTTAAAAACACCTTTACAAGAAATTGTTAGATGAATTTGAAAGGGTCCAAGACCTAGTGTGGATGTGAAAAAAACCTCACAACACCAAATCAAGGCCTTATTGAGTCCAATTTATCATCAATTATTCCCCAAATCAAGCAAGTTACCTTTTTTCTATGGTGCATTTAGCCTTCACTTTAGTGAGAGGATGAACTTGCTTCAAACTCACACTAAAGTAGGCATTCAACAAAGTTCCAATTGTAGCAATGTGGATGGTCTAGGATAAAAAAGATTGAGAAGGTGGTCAAGCCCTCAAGAATCAAGATCCTAAGTCAAACCAACATAAGCGTGAAAGGACACACACAAGGTCAATAATGTGCAACAAAACAAGATACACGATCATGGAATGGAAAGAACTAGGAAGAAGAGTAAGATGAAAATGAAAAAGGTGGATCAAGCTTTGACCATTTTTTCAACATGTTGTGGATCAAATCTAGGTTGTTTGTCTAAAAATGCATACTCACTCTGGGGCCACAAAACTTCTAGTTGTCTGTGGGGTGAGAAATCCGCAAGGTGGCTATGGGGAAAGTCATGCCTCATAATGGGCATCCCACTCAACCATACCAAAGTTATACCTCCTAATAACTTTAATAAGGCGCCATAGTGAAAATGATTTTCGAGCTCTATGAGGTAAGAAAAACTTTGTATGCTCGACACTCATAGACATTGTTAATGTAGAATGGTGTAAGGAATGTTTAAAGGGAATTTTCTTGATTCATGCATTGTCTCATCTTAGGGAACATTGTGCCTAATCCTTCCAAGAGAGAAAAAGTGTAAATGGTCTCATTTTCTCTCGAAGAGAGGACAAGTGAAATGTCTCATGTAGGGAAATATTGTACCTAATGCTTCCAAGAGAGGAGATCACAAGAAAAAGAAAATCGCACAATGAATTGTGAATGGTGATGTGTTCCCCCAATTTAAAGTAGTTGTGAACACCAATATTGTGAGAAATTGCTTTAAAGTAGAAGAAGAGGACATGAGAGCTTACTCAGAAATCCCTATGGAAAATCATTTGTTTTTGATGAGCTACATCATGAAAGAGGGAGTATGTCACATGTAAGCAAACTTAAGGCATGTCATCCACATCCCAAGCTTGCTCTTATATGCTCATGAAAGGTTAATGACTAGTTGAAAGATGCAACGAAAAGTGACATACGAGGACAAGGCAACATAACTCGATCCCCCACTGAGTGCAGGACAAGGGTGAGCCAGAATGATTGATGAAATGAATGGTAGAGTGAAAATCAATATTAATTAGAGGGATTAGGTGTCCCCACATAGGGTAGCATACCAAACTCCTTAAGATGTTGGGTTTTACTACTCAAAGCCTTACATTCATTGGTGGAATGACCATGAACTCTATGGTATAGGTTTGTGCAGGATCATGATGGGCCAAAAAGTGATGATATGATGGGTATTTAGAGGGTATGTGGCTGACGACTTTTTTTTACCAAAAATTGATGAAATGAAAAGAGTTTTTGAAGGATATTCCCAGCTTTCCACCAATATAAATTATTCTTTACTTTGAATTTAATAAATAATTATTATTCATTTTCTATTTGAATTACGACTAAAGTCCTCATTGATAGGATGATTGAAAAAATATATAGCTTTCAAACGGTATCACATTTTTGGAATCCAAAATATGCATCACATTCTATGCTTCGCATACTATAGGATTAAAAAAAGAAAATTTGAATTTCATGAAGTTTTGACCAAGTTAAGGTGGTTAGACATACAAGTTTTTATATTTTTTAAAAGTTGTAATGAAAAAATCATAATTAATTATTTATTTAGGAAAAAATTACAAAAAAAATATGCATCACATCCAGACATGAGTCCTCTACTTATGAAAAAAATATTATAAAATAATATTATCATTTTATTATGGTTAGGGTGGTTAGACAGACACCTAATTCTTATTTTTTCCTTGAAATTTAAGTACTACTACATTGAAATTTCAAATTTTCACCAAATAGATTTATTTTGTTTAAAATAAACCTAGAAGTTTAGAAACTATATTCAATTTTATACAAATTCTATTCTTACATATTTTTGAAATAATATAGATAACTTATTCAATTTTTTATGTCAAGTTGCCTAACTCTGATTTTTCTAAATTTTTTTCCACTTAAGGGCCTATTTTTTCCATGATGATCCTGCACATACCCATATGCAAAAAATCAAGTCTTGTAATAGCATTTCTTTCAAGTTCATGGAGGAAGAGATATCAAGTGATCTTGAAGGAGTATCGACAAGATACTCTCTTGATCAAGGGGAGAAGTAGTTTTTGTTGTTGGTGGAAAAGAGATGTCTTGCTTAGGACATGTCATACCTACACAAGGTTCTTTAGAGTGCAAGATTTTTTCCTAACTCTTACAGGAGGAGGGAAAATTTATCGAATCCAAATCTTTAGTGCTATGTGAGATGACATTAATGTTAAGCAAAGAGTTCCTTGAGTGTTTTGGTTTGAGTGAAAGATGAAGACCAATAGTGTCGATCAAGTCAGGATGAACTACTGTTAAGGTTTTTTTAGAAGGATGTTTTGTTATAGTATTTGTTTGTTGTGTATTAGGCTCTATAGGGTTGTGGATACCTTGTTCTAGAGCACCACATCCTTTTCCACTATATCTAGGTTGTTTCATGAGTTCATAAAATTTTCCATAAAGCTTCTTCATTGCTTTTGGATTGGTTGTTGGTTGTTTAATTTCCTTCTTTATCTAATGTGGTTGAGGCAGATGCTTTTGAAAGGTCATCTAAGTTTTGTGTTGACAAAATGGTGGTTTCTTTTCCCTTGCTAGAGCCTTTGTTTATGATCTTTTACTCATCCATGAAGCCATGTTTGAAATCCAAGGAACCCCAATCATCTTCTAAGAGTTTCATGGCAAGTTCAAGATGTTGGATGGGGTCTACTTGTGCGGTTGGTGTTAATGTGTGCAAGGGATTCTCTTTGTTTTTCTCATTGTTTAAACAATTGTTTGGATGAGGGTCAATGTCAAGTGTGTACACTTTGTTGTTGTAGATGTATTTCATTTTATGATGAAGAGTAGAAGGCACACCATTCATTGCATGAATCCACAACCTACCTAAGAGAAGGTTATATGAAAGATCATCAAGAATAGCATGGATTGGTGTTTCCAATGTGGCCACTCCAACTATAATAGGTAAAGTTATCACACCAACCAGTTGTTTTCTAATATTATCAAATCCCCTGATGGATAAAGGATCAGGTCGAATGTTTGATTTATCGACACCATGTTTATCGAGAAGGTTCACTCCACATACATTAAGAGTGGAACAAATATCCACAAGAGTTCTCTTAATCCCTTTTCGTTTGTATTGAGCAATGATCATGAAAGATTCATTTTGGTTTTGCACATCCAAAGGAGGGAGCTCACTTTGGTGGAAAACAATGTCAACATTTATGGCTTGAATCATGGTTGCTAGATCATTTGTTTGCATGTTAGAAGGGATAGGAAGTTGTTGTAAATAAATTTGAATCATGTTGTGATAATGAGGGTAGACTTAAATGAGGTCCCATAATGATATCTTAGCAAGAGTATTCTTTAGTTGTTTGAAAAGAGTGTACTCCTTTGCACTAGGAGGTCCTGGTAAGATAGGATTAGGGATGATAGGGTTAGGAAAGGGTAGGGGTGTTGTGCTTGGTTGTAGTGGCTATGGATTATTTTGAGTGTTGTATGTATGAGCAATAGTATTATGACTCAGTTGCTATGAAACATTGTTCTTAGGTGGGTATAGGATTAATTCAAGTTTGTTGTGAGGTTAAGGGTGGTGTGAAGGAGGGTAAAGAATGAGTTGAGGTTGAATAATGTTAACATCCCTTAGCAAGTGAGAGTTATCCTTGTCTTGCATCATGCTATCCTCCCTAGGAGGAGGGTTTTTAGGAGAAAAGAAAACCTAATGTTCTTGACACTCAAAGATTGGTTCTTCTAAAATGACTTTATCACAAGTAGGGGAATGATCAAGGATTGAATTGTCGTGCTCAACGAGGGTTGCTTTAGGGGAAGGGGGACAACTAAGATTCTCATGACCTTCACAAAATAGGTTTTCTAACATCAAAGTATCATCTTCACAACAAGAAGAGATACTAGGAGAATAACAAATGTTAGTGTCATGGATACCTATGGTTGTGTGATGTTGGTGATTAATGTCTTGTCCATAAAAAGAGGCAATAGGAGAGAAACAAGTTGGATTCTCAAGACTCTCATTGATTGGTTCTTATAACACCAAAATATCTAGTTTACTAAGAGGAGACATATTAGGAGAAGAACAAATATGATCATTAGGAATGTCCAAGGTTTTATTTTCTATCACAAAACGATCTTAGAGGGATAAAATAGGTAATGTTTCTTAATATGGCTACTTGTGTAAGATACTAGCATTGTTTGAAAAAAAATGAAAAGCACTTGTAACCATTGCATGCAATGTTTCAACAAGATAAACAATGTATGTGCAAAGATGCAAAACATTCTTATCCAATATATGCAAGATTTGAAGAATGTACATAATGAATATGCAAAATAAAAAGCACTTTTAACAAACTTATGCAAAGTTTTATGAATAGAAATATTGTATATGTGAAACTGAAAAGTACTTTTATCAATGTTATGCAAAATTTTAGAAATGTAAACATTTTTAGATCTAATGATTCTTGTTATTAAAATGATTCAAAAAATGACTACCCTAAATTGATGTTTTTGAGTTAGATGCATAAAACAAATGTTACAAAAACTTTCCAAACTTATAGTATATGATACTCGGAGCCTTAGAAAGCACAAAAATGAGGTTTCTAACTCTATAATAGACTATTAAAAATCTAGAGTGGGACTGATTCGCCTAGGATGGTGAATGAGTCCCAATAGGGGTGTTTTGCAAAAAAATAGAAATTTTCAATGGTGTTTGATGATTTCTGTGTTGGATGGTCTAAACACTAAATGAAAATACACTTTTCAGATGTTTCTCAATGATTTGAGAGACACCCATGCAAACTATATATGCACTTTGATGAATGCAAAAAATTTGGAACCCTAGAATGCTAATTAAGCAATGCAACATGTAATGCAAAGCTAATAGAGTAAAATATATTAAATGAAGGACTCTAAATCAGAAAACAAGGTGTTTGAAAAGTAGGTTAACCAAAATGAACCATAGATTTTAGGGGGGGTGAGATGTTATGTGTCTTTAAATCAATTAGGGTTTTTCACCTAATGGAAAGAGATAGATCCTACACCCAAAAATTAGGTGGTTCACTCAAACTAATGTATGTGTGATGGAATTATGCCTAAATGAAATGATCTAGATGCAACAAACTAGTCAAAGCTATTGATTATTAAGTGTTGTAAAGGTGTTGTAAAGTGTTAGAGCGTATTTAGAAAGCTTGGTATGTTTCTGAATCAAGCTACATCATGAATAAGTATGTCACATGTAAGCCAACTTATGGCATGTCTTCCACATCCCAACCTTTCTCTTATATGTACATGAATGGTGATCAACTAGCCAAAAAGAGACAATGACAAGTGACATATGAGGACAAAGCTACCTAACCCCTTGCCCCCACTTAGTGTTGGACAACGATGAGCCGAATAGGATGAAAATAAGTATCAATTAGAGGAATTAGGTGCTTCAACACAATGAAGAGCACCATACTGTGGGAATGATTCACCCAAGTTGGTGAATGAGTCCCATTTGGCCTATTTCACTTGCTAAAGTGTCAAGGAGTGTGTAAATTAAGTTTATATGTTGATATTGTTGGGTTTTTGATTGAAATGTGCCTTAGGATGCATAATATGAGGTCATAGATTCTTATTAATGATTATATAAAGGTCATAAATTCAAGAGGGCCCAAAATCCAATGTGAAAGTGTAAATAAATACATTTTACAACATTAAATTAAGGAAAAATTAGGTCTATTCAACTTAGAAGCATCCTAAATCCCATGTGAATGTGTAAAAAAAATTACACCACTAGATAAGGTCCATTTTGTTTACAAGCCTCCTAAATTTAATGTGAAGGTGTGACTAGATTCACTTTACAACATTAAATTAGGGAAGAGTTAAGTTTGTTTAGCTTAAACAGGCCTTAGACCTAATGTGGATGTGTAAAACACCTCACAACACTAGATCAAGGTGATATTAATTCCAATTTATCATTAATTACTCCCAAATTAAGTGTGAAAATAAACACGACAACATTTTTTGACACTACAACAATAATATAGAAAACATTTCCTTTTCTTTGTTGACCATTATCTATGACATTCAGATCTCGTTTATTGCTTACAAAATAAACAACTTGACAAGGATATAAAACTTGCACTTGGTAGGGTTATATATGTTTAAGTGGATATAGTGGACAAAGATAAAATTATTCAAATTGGTGAACTTTAATCCCCCCTTTGAAAAATTGTATAGGCATACAATGTTATATTTTTTCTAAAGTACAATATATGTACAAGAAAGCTATACAGGTGTATAATGTTACATTTCAATAATCTGAAATATATCTACAAAACTAACATAAATACATAGAACAAAGGACCCTAATATAATCAATTCCCTCTAGGCGAAGGGAAACGATCATGAGACACCTTTTACTATTGATTGGATGGAGAGGCATACAATGATAGTTGCTTTCAAATCCACTAACTCAACCTCCTCTCTAAGCTATTTTGGACCTAAACATAATACAATAAAAAGTATACATATTAAAATATATAAGAATTGAATTATAGAATGACATATAACAGGATAATCAGTTACCACATACTCATAATCACTCTGAACCCTTTTTTTCCTCCTTTCATTCATAACAGGGGCATCTTCTCAAGTTGGAGTTGTGAAACCTATTGCAAGCATCAAGATATAAATTAAACTACAAATGAATATAAATCAAAATTTCACTAATAGGCATATAAAAACATAAAATTTAATCTAAAATTTTCTAACTTAGCTCATATCTGTGTCAAAGGCATCGAAGATGATACTGTTATGAAAAAATCATACTCCATTATGGTAAAAATACTATGAGACCTATCAACTATTGTTATCATCTAAAAATGAAACAACCTTATTAAATTTCCAAAATATACCTAATATTAGTTTACAATAATAATTAAAATCACTCAAGATTACCTTTTTCAGTATGTGCATAATGTGATCATTTAAATGTTGTGTTTTTCTTGACACTAAGGTTCAAACCCCATTGAGGTTTTATTATTGCATGTTTATATTGAGGATGAGGTCTCCCATTTGTGCCCTAACTATTTCATAGATCTAAGTCAAAAGCATTTACCCCTCTTTAAAAAATACTAAATCTTACCTCAATGTAAGATGTATGCCACTTTGGATGATAGGAGGTGATGCCAAATGTCCAACATTAACCTATTGAACATCCAATGTGAGTTTTAATATTACTATTTATATAAGGTTAACTATTCAGATGCACTATATTTGTTATTTCATTATTGGTTACATAGCTATGGACTCAATATAGACATGTAAGAGGGAGGTGGAGGGCCACCATATGTAGGGTGAACACTCAAACCCTAAAATTTTATTACAATCAATCTTGTAATTTAGTTAATCTTACATTTCAAAATAAAATATGATCAATTTAATTTGACCTTGTTTCAATTTGCATGTCTATCAATACCAAATGTTATATCTAGTAGCTCATTTATCATGTTAATTTAATCCAACATAGATGTTTCCTACTACTTCCCATGTGCATCCTGATCATCCTCAGACCCATAATCACAAAAGACCCATATTTTCCATACAAGTAAGGTGAAGGTTGAGACCTAAAAGACTTACCCACATTACCCTGTGCTAAAGGCTTGTCATGCTATAAAAGGGCTTGAATGAGAAAGCAAATGGATTGTAATGTCTTGACCTCCACACCCTCTTTGACAATAGGAGAGATTTAATGACATGCTCAAACTTTGGTCTAGCAAGTGGGTCTTACTACTTGGTTTTGAACACATTGAACTCCCCCACTCTATTTTATGCTAAGACCCCATGTCTACCCTATAAATCTCATTGAGGACAAACTCGCAATAGAATTAAATCTTCAAAAAATTGGGGGAACTCATTGTTATTTCATGGAGGATGGTCAAAAACCCTCAGCCACCTATCCAAAAAATTATTCATTATCTCTTGGTGGTGGCACCAATGAATAGGGAACCTCCTACAAGCATCACATATGGGTGCATTAGTTCTAGGGTCAGTGAACAACACACACAAGTCGTATTTCATTTATTTTTTTAAATTTTTCATAGGATATTATTTTGCATAAATTATCTTTCTTCCCCTCTCTTGTTTGGTAAAGTGTTGAATTTTCCACTCACAGATACTATGTGAGGCAATTTATTCTAATGAAATAGAAAGGGTAGACCTATGGGAGTTTGTTCTTGATGGAACACACAACCTCCCAATTATTCAACTCAAGTTCTTTGTTATTGTTTTCAATTTTCCTTAATAAATTTTCTTGTGTCCCAGGAGGATGTTGAGGCAATATGGGAGGGGTTTGTTGTGGTTGTTCTTTAGGAGGGTTTTCATCAATCGGTGAATGTGGGTTTTCATCAACTGGTGGGGCATTATAATGCATGTTGTTAGGGACACTAAGACCGTTAAACTAATTTTTTTGCTTTTTTTTTTCCACCCATGATTTTTGTGATTCTTCTTGAACTTTAGAAACTAGATTTAATTTTTCTTCCCAAGATTTATAATTGATTTATTTTTCCTTGTAATTTTAAAAATAAAAATTCACATAATTTACTACAAAAATTATAACAAACTAATGCAAATATTATCAACAATATTTTTATAAAATAAAAAATATTATTTTTTAACTTTCACAATTCACCAAACAAATCCAACTAGGTGAGAGGACCTAGTGGTTGAGCATCCTAACTTCATGCTTCTCAAAATCCTACGTGGAAATTTCAAATCACTCCCAATTTTTTATAGCAGGTTACTTGGCAAGTCCCCTGCTTATAACTAAGGTTTTAGGGCCAATCATCAAATATGATGCCACATCAACATGCTTTTTGTCAAGGTGTCCAAAAAGGCTCCCAAAAAAAGGTGAGACTAATACTTGTACATCTACATCTTGTTTTATTGGGCACTAATGTGGCATCACATAATATGTTGATTTTTAGATCTAAGAAATACATTTAATTTAATTATGGAAAGTCATCATCAACACTAACAACTTTCAAGTCACAACTGTTAGTCCAATATTATTAAAAATATTAGACATTATATAAACAAATGATTTCACTACTATTGAAACATGTTCAAATACTCTGTCATTTCCCCTATTTTCAACCAAACATAACAATAGAATGCTTGGAATGAAAACTTATAAATGAATTAGAAAACAAAATACAAGGTAAGATAATCTTTTTCTTGGTGAAATAATATTGTAGATCTCACTTACAGAAAACACTCGACCCTTTTACTAATTCTCTAGTCAGCAAAATATGCCGTGCAATTTCATATTCATCGAAGCATAGATAAGATTTTGCCGTTACGTTGCATCCCAAGTGTAGGAAAAACACGCTTGAGATGGTTCTTCACGCTGTCATATAGTAGTATGCTTTGACAAATCTGCTTCTGAACAACAACCAAGGCAAATTCCTACAGCCATTTGTATAGCTTGGCTTAATTCTATTGGCAGAAGTTTCATTCGTTGCCTTTCTATAATTTTCACACCGACTTTCCCTGCCTCTCAATTACTTTCATTCAGGGTCTTCTTAAAATTTCATTCGTTGCCTTCTGATAATTTTCAACCTTGTTTAAATAGAAAAAAGAAACAAGACAAAACCCTACAACGACTTTCTGTGCATCATTCATGGTCTTTCGAAATGCCCATTAGTCGTGCTTGTCCGCTTTCAGAGTAGATGGATTTTTCTAAATGTTTATAACGTTCATCTGCTCGCGTTGGCTGTCAATATCCAGCAAAAAATGCAGCATTTATTCGTTCAATTCGGTGGGTTTCTCAATCGGACGAACATGCCCCACACTTAGTTCAATTCGGTGGGCTTTTGGGACTCATGTTTACATTGAATGATGGTAGTCGAATGTACACGGGAGATATTTCTAAAGGGATATTTTATGTAGAAAATACCCTTGACTAGTGAAGGAACGTAAGAACTACTTGCTTCGAAATATTGGAAAGATTTAAAGTGGACACCGTGCCATTGTAGAATTTACCAGGTATTCGATTGCGTATAAATTCATAATCGTACAAATATCTCTACCGTAGAACAAAGAATTTCAGACGAGCTTGGGTTTGGTACACCCTTGTCTACATCGAAATTACTTTTGATGGAAAGAATTATCTGCTTGAATGCACACAAGACTTTGAATAAGAATATAGTTGAAATTTATTTTGGCTTGGCTTCTTTATGTTTTATTTGGTCCTATTTTGCATCCAAAAACCTTATTAAATGCATCTTTTCAAGGATAATCCTGACACATATCTAATGACTAATCATAATTTAGTGATTTTGGATTGTGTGTCCTAGATTTAGTGATCTAGAACTCATACGCATCTTAGGCATATGGGTCCCACCTAAGTTTCGAGGCCTAATCCCAAATTTGACATAGAACTTAACATTTCTTGAAATTTGTGTCCCAAGCTTAACCTACTGGGACTCATACGCTTCAACTGGCTATGAGTCCTACTTAGCTTGGACCTATTTTGAATTCAATTCTTGGTGGGATTTTATTCTCCTAGATCTGATGTCGGCTTGTAGTGTTGTAATTTCAAGAAATTTGGCATAAACAAGTATAAGTACAAGGTTATTTCATATATTTTCTCCTAGCAAATTGATGAGAGCATTCCTATAGAAAATTTGTGATCAATACCACTTTCAAGAGCATTTAAGAGCTGATTATCAAGCATTTGGGAGTTACATTCAAGATTCAAACATCATGTCAAAGTTATCATGCATCATGTTTGTTTTTTATCTAACATTTGTGATGTAAGTATTTATGATTTAAGTAAGCATTCAAGTGAAGATCCATATCAATAATCAAGAGTCAAGATCTACATTCATGCTAGCCATTGCATACAAGATTGCGGCCTTTGTTTCAAGGGTTTGGTGAGTTGCAATATAGCTTATTTGTTCATTCATCATTCCTTCATTATATTTGATTTTATTTCAAGGTTTGATTACCAAAAAAGTGTTTGACCAAGACAAACCCGTCTCCACTAACAAAACAACATTTTTTCATCTCTTTCATATGTGATTTACAGATTTAGGTTGAAGATCCATTAAAGAGAAAGATTGGAAAAAAGTTTTCAAAATTGCAAAGTTGTCATCTTTTTTACAAGATTACAGAAAGTCACATATAGGTTGATATTCAGAGTTTCAGACTCGAAGATCAAACAGGAGAGAAGCTACAAAAGATCATTAGAGGACACTAGAATTTTAGACAAACCCTAATACTGGGACTAAATCGCCACCTTGGGCATATGAGTCCTAGTATACCAATTTAAAAATATTTTTTGTAGATCTTGGTTTACCAGTTGCAGATTTCAATTCTAGTCCAAAACCCTAAACTAGAACTAAATTGCCCCAATTGGCATATGAGTCCAAGTGTGCTTCTGTAATGACATAAAAAGTTCCCATCAATTTGGCCTTGATTTAGTGTTGTAATATGCCTAATGTATTCATATTAGGTCTTGGGCCTTTGTGAACTAATGGATTCAAATGGTACCTTGCTAAAGTGTTGTGAAGTGTTGTAACACACTTTCACACTTTTCTAAGGTTTTATTAAATAACCGAGCTTAATGAAACCTCTTTTCAATAAAAATAAATCTTAACCTTGTCTTATTTGAAGTGTTGTAACACATTTTCAAACTTTTCTAGGCTTGTCATTAACAATTGGGCTTTCTTATGCTTTAATTGACCCTATTTTGCATTCACAAGCATCATTTATTAAATCTTTTCGAGGATGATCCTGACACCAATCAATAACCAATCATAATTCAAGTGTTTATGGCTTGTGTGATCTAGATTTAGTGATTTGGGACTCATTTTCCACATTGGGTGAATGGGTCCCACCTAGGTTTTTGGGTCTCGAACCGATTTTCACACATTTATAACCACTTTTGGTTTTTGGTCCCATACATTATGCCTGATGGGACTCATTAGCCAGCTTAAGTGAATGAGTCTCGTGTGGCCCAAAATCAAATTTAATTCAAATTTCTAGTGGGATTTTATTCTCCTAGATCTAATGTTGGCTTGTAGTGTTGTAATTTCAAGAATTCTTACATAATTGAGTATAAATACAAGGTTTATTCACTCATATTCAACACCTAGCATCCTTAAGAGATCATTAAGCATTCACAAGCATATTCAAGTGCATTCAAGAGCATTTAAGGGAAGATTATCAAACATTTTAGAGTAGCATTCAAGAGTCAAACATCATGTCAAAGATTTCATCCATCATGTTTGTTATTGTGCTAACAATTGTGGTGTAGATTTTATGATTCAAGAAAGTGTTTCAAGCAAGATCAACATCAATCAAGCAAGATTCAAGGACCACATCCATTGCAACCATTTCAAGTATATTTGTAGCACCTTATTGGTAGGGTTTGGTAAGTTGCAACATTGCTATTTGTTCATTCATCATTCTCCATTTACATTTTCTTTCACTTCAAGGTTTAATTACAAGTAAGGGGTTTGACCAAGGAAAACCCCTATTCACTAAACCCACAACATTTTCCCCTCTCTGTTATGTGTGATTTGTAGGACTAGGTTGCAGATTTCCTTAGGAATGAGATTGGAGAAAAGTTGTAAATCATTCAAAGTTGTCATCAAGCATTGGAGAACATTGGAGAAGGCCTACAAGTTGCCAATTGGAGATTCAGACCCAAAAACTAGTCAGGAAGGATAGAGCAGATAGAGAAGAGCAAGATCAACTTTTAAAGTTGTAGAAAATTCCAACTAGACTGATTCGCCAATTCTAGCAAATGAGTCCCAATTCCAATATATTTTCAAGATTTTGTAGATCTAGATACCCTTTTGGCAGAAACCTATTCCTGCAAAGTTTCCCAAAAATTGGATTGATTTGCCTAGCTTGGAAAATGAGTCCTAGTCAACCTTGAATGTATATTTTCTAGTGATTTAGACCTCCATTCATCCATCTCTAGTTTCCTAGGTGCACACTTTCTATTTTGTAGTTTTCTATTGCATTTCATTCATCTTTCTAAGTCATTTAGTGTTAGTTTGCATTCAACTAGGGTTTTGCATTTCATCTTGCAAATCATTATCTTTTCCAAGTCTAAAATTTGTGGTGAACCTCTTATTACATCATATTCAGCCCCTAGGACACTCTTATTACAAGATTTATTTATCCTTTGCATTGAAATATTTAGGGTTACCCTTGAATCAAATTGAAATTGTAGGTATGCTTTATGTCCTAAAGCATACGATAGCATTCATCCCACAAAACCATCATTTTAGCTTCAAAATTCATAATTTTGTGATTACAGACCTTATTTAGAGCATCTTTAGTTTTCCAGGTGAACTTATGATCATTCTCAATTTATTGTTATGGTTTTAAGTTTGATTTCCTAAGTTACATAGCTAGATTTGCATATCATTTACATTTATTTCTTTCTAAGCCTTTTCTTAGTGGTGAACCCCCTTTTGTCTTTAATCACACCCAAGCAAACCACCCTAACCTTAGTCCATTCCTCGATCAAGTCAATTGGTTGAGGGATCTTGGTTTCCTTTAATGAACTAGAGTGAAATAGGCCCTTATCCCTTGTTCCATCTCCTAAAAGGTGGAACACATATTTTCTTTCTATTTATTTTGGTGAACCTAGCCTTTGGACACCTTATTTCTGATATGGAGCACATCATATTCCTAGATCTAGCTTACATTAACTTTGCATTAGATCTTGCATTAGTTAATTTGCATTTAGGGCTTCTAAATATTGAATTAGAGAAAGTGCATAATTTTCATTTTTTCATCTTGCATCATTGAATTTCATTTGAAATCTATAATTGCACATAGTATAGGCAACATAGAAGTTAGAAACCTTAACATTCACTTAGAATTTACTCTAAAATTTAGTTTTAAAACCCTAATCTTGGACTCATATGCCCCTCTTGGTGATTTATTCCCAGTATAGGTTGTTTAACCTAATTTCTACGAATTATGTGGTGACTATTTTTCATCATTTGAACCCTTCAAAAATCTTAATTGGGACTCATACACCCCTCTAGGAAATTTAGTCTCATGGTAGACTTGAAACTGCATTTTACAACATTAAAAACCTTGTTTGTATGTTTATGTTTGTTGTTGTTAGATCTTTGTTTTAGTTTACTGAGTTTTTGTTTCATTCATTTCATTGCATCTAGCTCAATTTCATTTGAATCAGAATTAATGAATATCATTTATCTTGGATTCATTGCATTTATCTTGCATTCATTGATTGTCCCTTGAATGAGTTTTACAACTTGGTGTCTTATTGCTAAAACTATATAGTGAGACATAGTTCAAGACTCATGTCATCCCGCAATAACACACTCATCGTGAATCTTGAGTTATCTAGTTGTTTCACTTATAGTGTTGACACTAGTTCACTAGGTATGCACCATACCCTTTTAACAACCCTTCACCTTCAAGTAGCATGACAAGTGTTGATACAATGGTTACTAGCATTCCTCAAGAAAACATAATCCAAATCCATGAAGAGTTAGCAAACCTACAACATCAAGTGAGTACTAAAAAAATTTCCACCACTGCTATTCCTATCATAGATAACATACCATGATCTCAAAATACAACTAATGACACCATTCTCAATCAAATTTTGCAAAATGTTTGAACACCCCTTTAAAAGAAAATTTCTACCATAAACCTATTACCTGCAAATTTTCACCTTGCCAATTTTTTAAATTTTCACCTCTCATGTCATTTTGTGCTCTACCTAACATACCAACAAGGTATCAGGGAAATTACATCTTAAACCTTGACTTGGCTCAAATGAAAACAAGTTGTCAATCCCTTCGATAAACCTTATCCAATGACATGGATACAAGACCATGGGAAGCACATGCCCCAAGTTCTTTGTAGTCTCTTGTTTGGGCGACACAATGGCACCAAGTTTGAAGTTAAAATTCCAATGAAATATCTCTCATAGCCAATATGAGTCCTAAATCACCATTGATCTCATCATGAGAAAGAATCAACTTAACATCATCATTTTAAAAAGGTTTGTCCTAATTCATCTTACAAAGCAATTGGGAAATATTTTCCAAGGTCGAAGCATTAGTGGTGTCAGGCCTGATGATGACCCAAAAGTCTTTTCACATTCTCTGACCTCCCGATTTAACATCCCCGACCTTATATTCAACAGCGAGAACAAAGCATTGGTATCAAGTACGACATGAATACTTTATCGATAATATATAATTTGACTTGATCTACTAAGCAAGACTAGCATGTTAGTAGCACCTCAAGTGATTGAAGTAGCTCGGATACAAAAAGGATTGCAGAAGCATGAGCTAGGTAAAGAAGACCACGCAAACCAATAAAAGGAGCTAATCTCATCAAACACAATGATTACACCTGTCAATGAGTATATTGTTTGTAGATGTTTGTAGATGGTTATATTTACAGGAAGGAGAAAAGGCATATTTTTATTTTCAAGAATCAGTTTCTATAACTGAAAGCTCTAAAAGAGAGGATGAATTCTTTAAATAGGAGTTATAAGTCATTGGGGCCAAATTTTTTTACTCTCCGTGAGTACTTTGTAACGTAGGGGGAATTTTTTTTAATTGTTTTATGTTGTAAAGGGGAAACAAGGGAAAGGTGGGCCATTTTTTTTTCTTTTCAATTCTATCTTGTTGTATAGGGATGTGGAGTCTTTGAGCTCACATTTTTTATATTGGAGAAATAAGGAAGATGTTTTTCAGATCTGTGAATTTGTTAATGTTTTCTTATGATTGCCAATGAACTTTGAGTCTTTGCAATTACTCTTTAGCATTTATTTTGTTATATCAGGTTGTATATGTGGTTAATATTGAAGCTTTGAATTTAGACTAACTCATCTATTGAGGGGAAATTTTCTACTTGTTCTTTTCTTGATTCTTGCTTGTGGGTGTGAGATAAATGAACTTTGTGTCATTTCTTTACATCCACTTTATTTTAAATCAATATTTCTTATCTGTAGGTGTTAGATTTGTGTTTTTTTCTTTTAGTCAAAAGTATACCCTATTCTAATTCATTCAACATCATAAAAAGGGAGTTTTACCTTTTCAAAATTTAGAGGAAGATCATCAATCTAATGTTGATCTCTCCAATTGTTATTGCTGTGTGTTCTTCTTTCTGGGCATTCTGAGTCATTTTTCATATTTATCTTCAAAGGAAAAATTGTTTTACTAACAATTTTTTGGTGACTCCACCAGGGATATTGAATCAAAGTGTTGGTGCTGCATTTCCTAGAAATCTAAAGGTGCCTCCCCTAGAATGAAGGTTGGTGACTTTGTTTGTTTTGAATCTTGAATCATGGATTGGCTCCAACAAAGACAACTATATGTTTCTGCTATCGATGATGATGATACTGATGAAGATGGAGAAGACTCCTCTGCTACAACTCAAAAAAATTAGATGGATGATGAACCCAAACAATTGGAGTTTTCAAAGAACTTCTATGGTGGCATGCAATTTCAATCCCAAGAGGTACATCCATCCTTGCTCCAAGTTTTGCAAGATATTGAAAAAGAGACCAATAGTTGAATCTCTTGCTTACTGAAGATTTGAATGTTCTTGAAAAAGATAAATCTGCGTGCATGGACAACTTAATACTAGATACTATAGAAGTTGAACAATCTTCTTTCATTATAGATAACCAAGAGACAAATCAAAATAATGATGGTGAAGTTGTGACTCATATTGAAGCAGATTCTCATGTTGATATTAGGATTAAGGAAGCAAATAATGTAGAATACCTACAACAAGAATGTTTGGAAAGTCATGAGAGAAATTGTGGAGATGAATTGTGCTTTGAAAAGGTAAATGATGATTTAGTTTTGGAGTCTCCTCATGCTGAAGATAAAGATATGCAAGTTTTGTCTTGCTTTCCTAGTCTTGATTGAGAATTGTTCTATTAAAAGGAGAATACTGAAATGTTGAATGAAAATATCATTTTGGTTAATATCCATCAAATTCTATACAAAGGGTGTCCCATCTAAGACTTAGTCCATTATCCTAACAAGCATGTGGAGGATGATGCAAATTACAATTTTCTTCATGCAGATTCTTTTAAGCACGTATAGTGTGATAAGGACAATTTTCTACCATCTACAAAAGTGCATGATGAAAGGTGGCTCTTTGGTCATGAATTTCTAGCTAGCAAGGATGCAAGCACTGGGGTTTTGGATAATCAAAAGATAAATAAATCAAGAGATTAGATGTTTGTTCTTGCTGATAATGAGAAGGATGTAGTTATTGTTGAGCCATTTTTTTTGCCACTATTGCATACAAAGTCAGAGAAGAAATAAATCATGTTCCAGAGGTCTTTGGTGAAGAATGGTTGTTTTGGAATGATTGTTTTCTTATCAAATTTTTTCAATCTATCATTTTTGGAGTCTCCTCATGTTGAAGAAAATAGTGCAAAATACCTACAATAAGAATGCCTAGAAAGTCATGAGAAAAATTATGGAGATGAGTTGTGCTTTGAAAAGGAAAATGATGATTTAGTTTTGGAGTCTCCTCATGCTGTAGTGGATCTTCTTTCTCTCAGCCCATGAATGGATTTGCATGAGCAATATTAGTATTTCCCTGTAGTTAGGGTTTTATGATTGTGTACATAGTAGGTGCTTTTTGGTGTGTTTTAGTTCAGCTATTTTTCTGCTTTGGTTCCAGTTTTGGCTTGCTTGTTTTTGGTTTGTTCCCAATTCCCCTTTTCCCTTCTACAAGCAACACCCCATACCTCCTCTTATTGACTTTGTTCCCAATGGATGTAGCACTGGTCCTTGCAAAAGATGTTGGAGTTCTCTATTTTTCTCAGGAAAATCAGTCCCCATTTAGAGCCAAATGTTACCAGCAAATTTTCACCTTGGAAATTTTTTAAATTTTTATCTCTCGTCATTTTGTGCTCTGCCTAACATACCAATGATGTATTGGGGAAATTACATATTAAACCCCAATTTGGCTCAAATACAAACAAAGTGTTGATCCCCTTGATACACCTGATTTTATGACATGGAGATAAGGGCGCGGGTAGCACATGCCACTAGTTCTTCACAATCTCTTGTTTGGGCGACACCATGGTGCAAGATTTGAAGTCAATTTGAAGTCAAAAGTCAAATGAAGTATCTCTCATAGCCAATATGAGTCCTAAATCACCATCAGAATCATCATGATATAGACGTGTCTTAAAATCATCATTTTAAAAAAGGTTTGTCTCGGTTCATCTTACAAAGCAATTGGGAAATCTTTTCCTAGGTCAAAGCATTGGTAGTGTCGAGCCCGATGTTAATCTAAAAGTTTCTCCAAATTCTTCGACCTCTTGATTTAACATGCTCGACCTGATATTCAATATGGAGAACAAAGCATTGGTATCAGGTGCAATATGAATACTTTACCAATAATATATAATGCCACTTGATCTACTAAGTGATACTAGCATGTTAGTAGCACCTCAAGTGATTGAAGTAGCTTAGATACAAAAAAGAATGGTAGAAGCATAAGCTAGGTAAAGAAGACAACACAAACCAATAGAAGGAGCCAATCTCATCAAACATGATGATTACTCCTGTCAATGAGTATATTGTTTGTAGATGTTTCTAGATGGTTATATTTACAAAAAGGAGAAAAGGTATATTCTTATTTTCAAGAATCAATTTCTATAACTGAAATCTCTAAAAGAGAGGATAAATTCTTTAAATAGGAGTTAGAAGTCATTGGGGCTAGATTTTATTATTCTCCAAGAGTACTTTGCAACTCAGGGGGGAAATTTTTTTAATTGTTTTATGTTGTAAAGTCGAAATAGGGGAAAGGTGGGCAGTTTTGTTTTATTTTCAATTTAGTCTTTTTGTACAGGGATGTGGAGTCTTTGAGCTCACATTTTTGATATTGGGGAAATAAGGAAGATGTTTTCAAATCTATGAATTTGTTAATGTTTTCTTTTTATTTCCAATGAACTTTGATTCTTTGCAATTACTCTCTAGTGTTTATTCTGTTATATCAGGTTGTATATGTGGAACTAATCCTAAAGCTTTGATTTTAGATTAACTCATCTATTGAGGGGAAATTTATTACTTGTTCTTTTCTTGATTCTCACTTGTGGGTGTGAGATAAGTGAACTTTTTGTCGTTTGTTTGCATCTGATTCATTTTAAATCAATTTTTTTTATATGTAGGTGTTAGATTTTCCTTTTTTTCTTTCTGGTCAAAAGCATACCCTATTGTAATTCATTGAGCATCATAAAAAGGGAGTTGTACCTTTTCAAAATTTAGAGGAAGATCATCAATCTAATGTTGATCTCTCCAACTGTTAGCATTGTTTGTTCTTCTTTCTGGGCATTATGAGTCATTTTTCATATTTATCTTTGAAGGACAAATCTATTTACTAACAAAACCAAAATTAAAATGGCCAACCTATGTATAGATTGTCAAAAGCAATCCCTTATCCTTGGAGATATTAAGAAAACCGATACCACAAGGTATAGAGATTCCTATATTTGAGAAATATGGAGGGAGAGGAGATCCTTCTAACCATGTTTCCACTTATACCACCTTATGTACAATGATTTTTTCCTTGAGTATAAGCTCTTGGCTAAGATTTTCCCTAGGTCCTTGAAAGATACCACTTTAGAATGGTTTTCCTCATTACCAAACAACTCAATTCATTCATTCAATGAACTTTTTTTTCCTTTATAAACCATTTCCAAGTGCACATGACTCCTAACATGACCGTAGCCAATTTGATGAGATGTAATCAAAAGTATGATGAAAAGGTTACTGAATTTATTTCATGCTACCAAATTCTTTATTTGCAAATCGATGTAAAGATTTATGATCCTCACATTCAATGCATTTTCATTGAAAACTTACAAACTAAGATACAAGATAAGCTTGGAATGACAAAGTTTCCTTCATACACTTGTGTACTACCCTTCATGATTATCAAAACTTGGTTAGTATTCATGAAACAAAACCAACCTCTATCCATCCTAAGAAGTCTTAATCCACATATCAACAAATTATCAACCTTTTAGGAAACAGAATAAAGGATTCCTTCAACTTAATCCCCCTCAACCAACTCAACATGTTGATACCCAAGTGGCTGCTATAAAGAAGAAAATTCCTTTTTCATTTGGGGATTCAGCTAGACAACTTACTCCCTTGATACCCTACATAACACAATGTTACAACTTTTAGAACAAAAGATGATTTCCTTAACTTCCGTTAAAACACTCGATCCTAATAAGCCTTTACCTCTGAACTTTAGATCAAATTGCTATTTTCTATTATCACCAACAAAATGGACATGATACAAAACATTGTAAGCATTTTGTGCAAGACCTCATTGATTTGGGTTGACTTCAAATTGGAGGTGTTAATGATCAAGGAAATTTTTTGTTGCCCCTCCTAATCAAAACTTGCAAATATTTACCAACCCTAGCCAAATCATAATATTTCATTTGTCAAACCTAGTGAAACTAAGAAGAATGATGTGATGAATGTTGACACAGATGATGACAACATGGTTACTATTGAATAAATTCTTATGGATACTAATGATAAAAATCCTATGGATGGTTTGGTTGTATTGATTGAAACTCAACCTCATAAGGGTTGAACTAAAAAGCCTCTTTGCATTGCTTTCTCATCTAAGGATATAATTAGAAATGCACCTGAAGGTCCTCTTTACATAGCTAGCCAAAGCAATGAAAAGCTCACTAATGGGATATTAATTGATCCCATCTGTGGAGAGAATGTGATCACTGAATAATTCTTACTTGTGCATGAACTCTATCAACAAACATATGATAAACTGAAGGCATGGATAAAAATGCATAATGTTTTTGCTTTCCCTACGATGGCATCAATTGTGAACCCTTCCTTTAAAAATTGGACAAACAATTAGATGTCTCATTCTCCATCATCCCAATGTTAGATCAATTCCATGTGAAGCTTGGTTATCCATGGCTACACTCCATGGAAGGCATCCCTTCAGTTGTACATAAATGCTTAAAATTTCCCTTTAATAATGAAATCTTTACCATGCACCATAGTGGCTTTAATCCAGTGTCTTCTCGTGGGAACATTTCATTGGATTTCTTTTGGTCCAAGCCTATGGAACCTATTAAATCTCATGAGGAATCCCTTTTCAAATCTTATTAATTAGGTGGAAAATAGAGTTTACCAAAATAAAAATGATAGACCACTAATTCTGCACCTTAAATTATGTGATTTTGTGTGTGATATGGTGCCAATAATAATAAAAGAACTAACCCTAAATATTATAGTAACTATGAGAGGAGTTTTTAGAGCTTAAAATTATGTGTACCTTGCTGCAAGAAGTCTTTTTTTAGGGCACAAATGACTCATTCGCCTTTAGTGGCGAATGGGTTCTTGAAACTAAGATCTAGGTTATTTTCCTTGATCTCTAAATTCTCAAATCCTTGGTTGTCAGCTCCCAAAAACTTGTCATAAATTCTATAGCTTCCTTCCTTTACTCTTGCACTAGGAAGGTCACCTTTGCAATTTGACAACCTTTTATAATTTTTCTTCAAAAGTCTTCTCCACTTGATCTTCAACTTGTAAATATTCAAACAATCATTCAAGGGAAGATAAACTTGTTGATTGTTAATGAATAGAGATTTTCCTAAGTCAAACCCCTTGTAGGTAATTAAACAAAATTTTGAAATAAATTAATTGAAGCATGAAACACGAAATGTGCAATGATGATACCTTGTAAGTTGTATTGGAGTATACATCTACAAACTAACACACGATTGCCATGAAGAATGTAAATCTTGATCTCAAATAAGATGTGTAACAATGCTTGCAAGTGGATCTTCAATGCTACATCCATTCACCACCTAGAGTGAATGGTTCCTAGCACCATTTTCTAGGACCTCAAATTTTCCAAATTAAATGTTTTACAATTTGAATATTGGCTGCCAGGATGGATCTTTCTGAAGGTGTCATAAATAGGTTTTAAATTTTAATTAAAGGGGCTAACTAACTCTAATTAACCACTATTAACTAAGAAGACCCTAGAAAGTGTGAAAGTGTGTTACAACACTTTACAACACATAAAATAAGGTACATATTAGGTACACATTATTAAAAGGGGCCCAAGATCAATGTCAATGTGTACAACACATTACAACACTAAACCTAGGAAAATATTAGGTTAATTCAATGACAATTTTTTCCAAACTGAGTAAGGCAAAGGAATAATTTTTCTGTTACTAAATTTTTCCCCCACTTTAGTGAGAGGATTACCCCATGTAAAACTCACACTAAAGTAGACATTAAACACATTTTAGTATGCATCAATAATGAAGATACATAATCGTATCTTGTGAAAAGCCGAAAAGAATAAATAAAAACAAAGGATCAAGCACAACCATTCCAACACCATGTGGAATGGGGTTGTTTGTTTGTAAAATGTATTGCTCACTCTAAGGTAGTGGAACCTTAGTTTGTCCTCTAGGTGAGTTATCCCAAAATATGTATTTCTCACTCTCAGGTAATGGACCCTTAGTTTATCCACTAGGTGAGTTATCCCAACGAGGTGGTTTAGTGAGAAAGGCATTCTAGTGTGTTAGCTTCCCATCGTATAATGAGAAATTCATGCCAATGTGTTGACTTCTCATCATACTAACCATACCAAAGCTATCCTCCTGATAACTTCAATAAGGCACCATAATGTAATGTTTTTTTATAAATTCTTTTGAATGTATGTAAAGTTTTGTTAAAGGGGATATTTCTTTGTTCATGTAAGGTCTTCTTCTTAGGGAGCATTGTGCCTAATGTCTCCAAGAGAGGATGAGTTAGAATATTAGATACCACTTATGGGATGCCTCATTTGCATCATGCCATGAAGGGAGATCATACACTCTTGGAGGACATCAAACCCAATGTTGCCACCAAGAAAAGGACATGTCAAAAGAAAAAAGAAAAAACACACGACATGAAATATGGCGAAAGATGTCATTGATGTATGCCCCCACTTTAAAGTGGTTGCTACACCATCACTTGTGAGCTATTGCTTTAAAGTAGCCAAATTTTTCTCCTAAGACATGAGAGATTTCCTCGGAAAACCCTATGCCAAGTCATATGTTTCTGAAATAAGTTGTGTCATGAAATAGGAAGGAAGGGTTGTCCCCACAAATACATAAGGGATCTATGGATTCAAGGTCAATATGTCTTTGCTATAATGTTATCATAGAGAAAAAAATTGTCATCATTCCCCAAATACTCATATAAATGGGAGAATGACACAAAGAGAGTGAAAACAAAGAAAAATCCTTTCAGGTCAACATAGAAAAGAACTAAATGTCTTGACGCCTTGCCTCATCCCTAAAAGGAAAACACAAGACAAATGAAAAAGATAAAATGTTTACGACATAGAGAAGAATGAAGGTACATATAGAGGAATGCACAAAAAGAGAGGGGTGATCCCAAAATAGTGGTTTACAATTTTTGGCCAAACTGGACACTAAAATATTTTTTTCTAACTAAATCTTCACTTTCAGGCACTTATAGTGGCTAAACCGTGAGGAATTTGAAGAAGATGCAAACTAGAGTTTCATGAAATTTTTTCTGTAGATTCTAAATATATATATATATATTTTAAAAAAATTAGAATCATATTGTGCCTCTTTTTCCATCTCCCTCGAAAACTAGTTTTTTTTAGAAAACAACATTTTTAAGGAGTGATGCTCATTGTATAAGGCATAAAATTTTTTCCATTAAGGATAAAATTCTAATTCTTTCAAATTTAGATTTTTAACTCTGATATCTAGTGCTTCCACTTGGTTAGATAGTGTTTTATTGAATTTTTTTCCTTAATCAACTTTTGAAGTTCAACCAATTACAATTAAGACATAGGAAGACCGTATAACGCGTAACTTTTTTGTTTGTATTGAAATTGAATTTATTTTTTGTTGGATCAAGGACTTCAATATCTGGTGCACTCATATTTTTCAATTTTTTTAATAATATTCTATTTTCCACATGTGCAAAACAAAGAGCTTCATTTTTGGTGAAAAACCTACATTGACAAGAAATAAAAAATAAATATAATAATCAAATTAAATTTAATTATAATTATAATTTTTGGAAGCTTATAATAAGGACTACATACTTACAAAAATAAATTTTAAATTAATTCATTTGATCCCCCAAAAGGTAAATCAAAATTGGTTTTTTATCAGCATTTTGATAGGTGTAAAGGAGACTCTGTTATAGCTATGGTTTAAAACTAGTGGGGTTCTATCCAAGGTGGCTTGGTCTAAGGTGGTTTGATAAAACCCTTTTCAATCAGAATCCTTTAAATGAAAAATTTCAAGGCTTAAATCATTATATTTTCTAAAAATATGCGATTTTAGCAAAAATCAGGATCTCCCACAAAGTGTAAACCACTATTGTGGTAACACATAGAGAGATACATCAAATGAAACATCATGAGGGATCACATTACACACATGAAATCACATAAAGAAAAATGAAAAAGGAATAGACTAGTAAGGCACATGCGAGTCAACCTAAAACAAGTCTTCTGCATTAGAATCTCGGTCTGTATAAATGGAAGACGAACAACTAGCCAAAGGGACAAGATAAGGTGTATTACTAGGAAAAGGCTATGTAATTCCTTCCCCCATTGTGTGCAAGAAAATAATAAGCCGAGGTAGGTAATGAGAGTAAGTTCCTTGCATCAAAGAAAATAATTTGCAATAAGTGTAAAACATATAATAGTGAGAATGTTTGAGATCCTACAACTATTGCATGGAAAGGAGCAGAATGCATGTTTTAGGGGACTATTTATATGATATCAAGTTGTTTAAATAATTTTTGTAAAGCACAACAATCATCGGTGCTATGTCCAAAGTTTTATGGTATGAACAATGTGGAACATTTTCATCTTTAGGATATAGTTTTGACATTTTTTACATGGGTGGTAAATGGGTGGTAATGTTATAAGTCCATGGTGTAGATGTATCTATAAGTTCCATTCAATTGCAGTTGGTGGATAAGGAAATTATAGTTTTTTTAATTTGTAAGGCCTTTTGTGCTTACTAGATTCACCAATTTCCCTAGGTAGATATAGGGTAGGAGGACTCAAGATGACCTTTTCTTCTTTATCATTGTCATTAGGTGGCCTTGGTTGATCTTTAGGAAGGAGGAAGTCTATGTTAGGAGGAGGATCTAAGACAAACCTATCATCATTATGAAGTATTGGTTGTTCTTTAGGATGGAGAACACTTATGTTAGGAGGAGGGTCTTGATATCCTAACCCTTTTGTATCTTCAGTTGGTATTTTCTCTAGCAATTGATGAATTTCATATTCACTTGTATCACATCCTTGTTTACTTAGACCATGAATCATTCTATGTATGTCTTTTCAAGGTTAATTGATGTTTTGGTTACTTTGTTAACATAGAATGGTTGAATGTTTGCTTGTTTAGAGGAGATAGGTTCACCTATTGTAGGGAACTTAGGCTTAACATGTGTTTCAACTTCAGGACATGTAAATAACCAAACACCTCAAGTGGTGGGATTATGGGGGGATTGGTTGTCTCATGGATGGGTAAAAGGATGAATTTCTTTCAAGATTGTTTAAGCAATAATTTATGAAGTTGTTCATGTTGTCATCATCTTCTCCAATGGTGTCAACATCATTAGGAGAACATGCATTAAGTATTGTGTGATCATGACTGGGTCCAATTTCATTAGGGTCATTTCCAAAAACACAACTTGAAACATCAACCAAAGAGAACAAGGATTTCTACACATTGCTTAAACACTTTTCTAGTTTCAAAATTTTAGATCTAAACATAATAGTTTACTAATTGCATAATGCAATAAACTGAAAATGAAATGTTGTTAATGCAAACTTTGGATTTTGACAATGCACCAAATGAAGCAATTTAAGCTATATGCAATGAATTTGATGAAAAAACAAATAAGAAAACTGAAACAGGAAAGTAACAATAGGAAACAAAATCCTAAAGCTAAGATTTCAATTTCTAAAAAATGTAGATCAGTAGTTAATAGGGACTCATTCACCAATAAGGGTGAATGGGTCCTAGTTAGGTATTTTTGAGATGTTTTTACTAATTTCAGAGTGATCTTTAATGCTTTTTCAAATGCTATAGATTTTAGGTTTGATCTAATCAGGGACTCATTTTACAATAAAGGAAAATTGGCCCTAGTTAGGTATTTTAAAACTATTTTTGAATGATTTGCAAGCTTTCAGTTCTAGGTCTAAGATAGTAAGTTTCAATTTCAGATTTTCTAGAAATGCAACGAAAATATGAATGCAAATACCTAAGTTGAAATGGAATTTTGTTTTGATTTTCAAATGCAATTTTATGAGATGTAAATGATATGCACAATGAGTTACTTGTTTTTTTTCTTATTTTTGAGATTTAAGAAAATAAAAAATAATGGGATTCTAAACCCTAAATGAGATTCAAGTTTTTGAATGCAAAGAAAGAAAATCTAAATGAGATCTTAAGTCAATGCAAATCTAAATACAAATGAATGTAAGATCTAACCTAGGATGCAATGAAATGCTTCAAAATTAGAAAATTGCAATATTCAATATGTCAAGTTCACCATTAATGATTAGGTGGAAAATAGGGTTTATCAAAATACAAATGATAAACCAATAATTCTACACCTTAAATCATGTGATTTCATCTATGATATGATGCCAATAACAATTAGAAACTAACCCTAACTGTTATATCAACTATGAGGGAAATCTTTAGAGCTTAAAATGATATGTACCTTGCTATAAGAAGCCTATTTTTTAGGGCACAAAGGACTCATTCGCCTTTACCCTATTAGGGTTTTTGAAACTAAGATCTATGTTATTTTACTTGATTTCTACACTCTCAAATCCTCAAATTTCATCTCTTGAAAACCTATAATAAATTATGTAGCTTTCTTCCTTTGTTCTTGCACTATGAAGGTTAGCTTTGCAATTTGAAAACTTTTGTATTTTTGCTTCAAAATTCTTCTCCACTTGATCTTCAACCTATAAATTTGTAAAAGATCATTGAAGGGAAGAAAAACATGTTGATTTTTAGTGAATAGGGGTTTTCCTGATTCAAACCTCTTGTAGGTAATTAAACCAAATGATGAAATAATGTAATTGAAGCATGAAACATGAAATGTGCAATGTTGATACCTTGGAAGTTGTCTTGGAGTATAAATCTACAAAATAACATGTGGTGGCCATGAAGAATGTAGATCTTGATCTCAAATAAGATGTATAACAACTCTTGCAAGTGGATCTTCAATGCTACATCCACGATCTTAGGTCAACAACATGTATGAGTGCATTATGCCTTAGAAATGATGAAATGACCTTGAATTGCTGCAATAAACTCTTGATAATATTCCTTGAAATGCTCTTGGAATTTTCTAATGCTTGAAAAATTGAATGCTTAGACCTCTTGTAAACTTTCTAAGTGAAACTAGGTGAATTAACCCCATATTTATACTAAATCTAGATATTAATCCCAAAATTCAAATAATTTAAGTTGACGCTAGATCTAGAAATGAATATTATTAAAATCTCACTAGAATTAAATTCAAAAAGGGAGTCCTTATTAAGGGAGGACCAATTCACCACCTAGGGAAAATGGGTCTTGGCACAACTTTCTAGGACCTTTCCCTCAGGGGGTGAAATAACACCAAAATCCCATGTCAAATATGTAAAGAAAATAGGGTCCTATAGAGGGAGGACCTAATCACCACCTAGGGTGAATGGGTCATATCACCATTTTTTAGGACCTCAAATTTTCCTAATTAATTTTTTCACAATTTGAATATTGGGTGTTAGGATGGATCTTTTAGAAGGTGTCATAAATAATGCTTAAATTTGAATTAAATGGGATAATTAACTCTAATTAACCATAATTAATTAAGAAGACCCTAGATAAGTGTGAATGTGTGTTACAACACTTCACAACACCTAAAATAAGGTACACATTAGGTACATTTTATTAAAAAGGGACTTAAGATCAATGTGAATGTGTACAACACATTACAACACTAAACCTAGGAAAAAATTAGGTTAATTCAATGACAATTATTTCCAAGCCAAGTAAGGAAAAGGAATAATTTTCC
Source organism: Sequoia sempervirens (assembly GCA_007258455.2). NCBI lineage: Eukaryota > Viridiplantae > Streptophyta > Pinopsida > Cupressales > Cupressaceae > Sequoia > Sequoia sempervirens. Next base: position 352,744,455 of record VDFB02373365.1, read on the forward strand.
ATTACTAAACCTATCAAAAGTTTAAAGTGAAATGCATAGCAAAACTATCCCTTAGAAACATGCCTCAACCTATGATTGAGCCTCCTATCCTTGCTAAAACTATGATAGAACCAAAAGAACTTCCAAATAACCAAGACCAACCTAAGATAGATCCTTTTCCTATCTCCTACAAAAGGCTAGGAGAAAACCAAAAATACCCCATCACACCTCCTAAGATAAAACAAGTTTACAAAGCTAAAGAGAAAGTGGTTGAACAACCTCCCGTGGTTCTTTCCGTTCCTTCCATTAAGGAAGAAAAGAAACCTATGGTTGATAGACCCCCTCATACACAAACACAACTTGAAAATCATACCAAAATAAATAAAAGTGCTAGAGAGAATATGTGTAGACGTCATGTTGTTTCTCAAAGGTTAAATGAAGAGAATAACAAATAAAATCAACATCCACACTTGATTGAAGAAATACACAATGAGTCTCCCTCTTCACCACAACAAAAGGATCCTATATCGCAACTACAACAAGAGCTACATCCCTCCTTGGACATTATCATTTGACCTCCCATTGTGATTAACTTGGATGATAATGCTAAGATTGCTAAAATTGATGAAGAAGTGCATAATGAGTTGAATACATTGTTTTCCTCTTCTATGAGCTTAATTGATAATTCTCCTAGGAAGAGTGTTGAACTTGGTGATGACCCTAGTTTGACACTTGTTTTTGTCCCTTTGGATATTTTTCTTCCTTCTATATATGATGAACAAGATTGGGATGTAGACGACTTGCTAATAGGTTGAGTTGCATGTGCCTTACTAGTATTGTCTTTATTTTCTTTTACATGTTTCTTTTATGTCATTGCATGTGTGTAATGTGATCTCCCCCATACTGTTTTGTTTGATGTACCTCTCTATTTGTTAAATTCCTCCATTTGTATCTAAATTATTCTTTGTCATACACCATTATCTTTTATTTTTCTTTTGTTTTTTCTTTTAGGTATGAGGCAAGGTGTTGAGACATTTAGGTCTCTTCCATTTTGACCTGAAATATTTTCTTTGTTTTCCCTCTCTTTGTGTCATTCTTCCTATTCTATGAGTATTTGGGAAATGATGATAGTTTTGGTCTCTCTAATAACATTGTAGCAAAGACATACTGACCCTAAATCCATGGATCCCTTATGTGTTTGGAGTTTTATTTTAGGGGAAACCCCTTTTCATGGCATAGATTTATTCTAAAACATATGACTTGGCATAGGGCTTTCTGAATAATCTCTCATGTCCTCTTTATTGTTAGCATTTATTATTTTCTAATTTAAAGTAATTTCTCACAGAATAGTTTTTAGTAGTTTCTTTAAAGTGGGGGCATACATTGGCATTATTCTTTTGCATTTTCAACTTATGTTTCATTGTGTAACTTATTATTCATAGATTGTGTCTTTCTCTTTTTGGTGACATTGGGTGTGATTTCCCTCAAGAGCGTGATCTCTCTTAGCATTTTATATTCCTCTTAGTGGCTTGATGTGATGCACTACATCCCATAAGTTGTGAATCTTCTATCCTTCAATTGGTCCTCTCTTAGAGACATTAGGAACAATTTCCCCTATGTTAAGACCTTACATGAACTAAGAAAAACTCCTTTGAATGTACCTTACACTATTTTGTATTTACAATATTTGTTATATGGCCACCTTGCATAACACACTTTGTTTGCCTATGGAGCCATCCTCTTTGTTCATGGGTGTTAGCATACGAAGTTTTTCTTGCCTCATGAATCCTATTGTTCATGTTGTGTGGTGCTTATCAGGAGGTATAGCTTTGGTATGGCTACCATATGGGATCCCAACTTATGTGTGACGTTCCCATAGCCACTTGCTTGTCTGTGTGAGTACATACCGACAACGTGCATATGTGTCTTACTGGGGGCTCACCTAGTTGATAGCTTGAGGTTCCACTAGCCCTTGTGAGCATGCATTTGGTTTGTATAGTGGACATCATGTTCCAATTGTAAACATTTTTGGAAAAAAAACTTATATTTGATCCACATCATGTTGGAAAAATGATCGAGGCTTGATCCACCCCTTTTTATTTTGTTTTTCTTTCTTCTTTTTGTCTTTGATAGTGCATGCTTGTACCTTCTTAAATTGTTCCTTACATTATTCACATGTGTGTTCCTTTGTGCATATGTTGGTTTTTCATAGGATCTTGATCCTAGGGGCTTGTGCAACACTCCTGGTCATTGTTATCCTATCTCACTAGCATTGGTACACTTGGACCCCTCTTGATGTGATTTTCTCTACTTTAGTGTGATTTTGTAGCAAGTTACCCCTCTCACTAAAGTGGGAGCTAAATGTAGTGTATAAAAATGTATCACTTTACATTTTCACACTTTTTTGGGCCCTCCTTGCTAAAATTGGGATTCTTCATTGATTATTTGGTCCTATTTTGAATCCACAAACCTTATTAAATGCATCTTTATGAGGATAATCCCAACACATATCTAATGAAAAATAATAATTTAGTGATTTTGGATTGTATATCCCACATTTAGTGATCTAGGACTCATACGCCACCTTGGGAATATGGGTCCCACTTAAGTTTTGGGACTTGATCCTAAATTTGGCATAGAACTTAACATTTCTTGAAATTTGTGTCCCAAGCTTAGCCTACTAGGACTCATTCGACCAAATTGGAATATGAGTCCCACTTATCTTGGATCTATTTTGAATTCAATTCTTGGTGGTATTTTATTCTCCTAGATCTAATGTCAACTTGTAGTGTTGTAATTTTGAGAAATTTTGCATATAAATACAAGGTTATTTCACACATTTTATCCTAGAAAATTGATGAGAGAATTCTTATAGAAAATTTGTGATCAAGAGCATTCATTAGTTGATTATCAAGAATTTTGGAGTTACATTCAAGATTTAGGCATCATGTCAAAGTCATCATGCATCATGTTTGTTTCTTATCTAACATTTATGATGTAGGTATTTATGATTCAAGAAATCATTCAAGTCAAGATTCATATCAACAATCAATAGTCAAGATCTACATTCATGCAAGCAATTTCATACAAGATTGCAACCTTTGTTTCAATGGTTTGGTGAGTTTCAACATAGATTATTTGTTCATTCATCATTCCTTCATTCTATTTGATTTCATTTTAAGGTTTGATTGCCAAAACATGGCTTGACCAAGGAAAACTCCTATCCAATAAAAAAACAACATTTTCCCCTCTCTTTTATGTGTGATTTATAGATTTAGGTTGAACATCTATTGAACAAAAAGATTGGAGAAAGTTTTCAAAGTTGCAAAGTGTTCAAAGTTTTCATCTTTCTTGCAAGATGACAAAAAGTCACCTATAGGTTGGAATTTAGAGTTTTAGACCTGGAGATCAAAAATGAGAGAAGCTACAAAAGATCACTAGAGGATACAAAATTTTTAGAAAAACCCTAATACTGGGACTAAATCACCACCTTGGGCATATGAGTCCCAATATACCAATTTTTAGACATTTTATGTAGATCTTGGTTTACTAGTTATAGATTCTAGGTCCAGTCTGAAACCCTAAATTCAGACTAAATCGCCCCAACTAGCATATGAGTCCTAGTGTGATTCAAAATTCATAATTTTGGGATTGCAAACCTTCTTTCAAGCATCTTCAATTTTCCAGGTGAACCTCTAATTATTCTCAGTTTATTGTTCTAGTTTTAAGTTTGATATCCTAAGTTACATAGCTAGATTTACATATCATTTACATTTATTTCTTTCTAAGCCTTTGCTTAGTGGTGAACCCCCTTTTGTCTTTAATCACACCCAAGGAAACCACCCTAACCCTAGTACATTTCTCAATCAAGTCAATTGGTTGAGGGATCTTGGTTTCCTTTAATGAACTAGAGTGAAATAGGCCCTTAGCCCTTGTTCCATCTCCTAAAAGGTGGCACACCTATTTCTCTATGTTCAATGAGTTATGTATGTCTTTGAACCATCCTTTTTAGTAACAGTGGCATGAGATGCCTAAAATATTTCTTCAGCGATATATACTTTATTATAGCTAAACTTTAGCTTAATAAATTCTAATTTGAATAGAATTCATGATAGGAGATAAAATGGTCAATTCATGTAATGTGTAAATTCATTCTCATCAGGTTCAAATGCCCTCCTGAGACCATAATTTCACATAATAATTATTTGTGCTTGTTTAGGCAATTTCATTTTTTAAATAAGTAAGTGTTTTATATTTTTTAAATTAAAATTTTAATATTTTAATAAATATCTTAAATATATTTATAAAAAATATTGTAACTATTTAATTTATTTTAAATTTATTTTAAGAATTAATTTATCTTATTTATTTATTAAATTTTTATCTATAAATACCATCAAATGGATAGAGCTCTTTATTTTTAAAATGTATGCATGCAAATTAATTGTGTTCTTGGGTTAGAGAGGTGTTGGAATTTTGAATTTGTTTTTATGGTGCTTTTTCTACATGTCTTGATCAATTTTGGCTAAATGAATGTGCCTCTATCCTTGGCTCGTAGCCAAAAAAATCATGAGCTCATGCTCTCATATTGGATAAAAAATAAACTCATGAGTAATAGTAAATCCTAGAAATTCTTGCAAATCAAATTTGGAATAAGATAAACAAAAGATTGAAAAGCATCTAGTTAACAAGAATTACTAATCTTTGGAATTACTCACCCCAATCAGATCATCCTTGTGGAGTAGTATAGCACTAACCTAGATTAAATTGGTTATGCTTGTAGTTTATTCCATACACCTTTTAGATTCAATTCAACATCACTAGATCAATGAAATTAGTTTTATCCAATTGCATATTAAAATTTTCCAATAGTGACTATTGGCTCATTTGTAAGTTTCATTAACCATCATTCCATTTGGCATATGAGGCCCATCTTATGTAGAAAAAAGGATCATCCATGTATGTATTTGATAGTGTCATGTTATTGACCTATCTAAAAAATATTGGGTCTTAGTTCACAAGGTTACTGATATTATTGGAGAATACCTATTGGGCATTACACCTATTTATACACTTGGAATGAAATAAAGTGGGTGCATGTGCAATTTGAAAGCTGAATTAAAACAATCAATTTGGGATCACACTGGGAGCTACACAGGTTTAGTTTATCTCCATCAAGAATATAGATATCACATCATTTATTACTATATTAAACTTAAAAACATTTTTCTAGATATGGAATATAGCTTGAATGTGGCTAATTTCGGGCTAGCAAAGCTAGTGAGTAGATATTTCAGTTATGTACTAATGACCAAGAGAAAACTGATGGCACTTGGTGAAGGCATTAATGCTTAATTTACAATACATTTTTTGATGACACATATAATCCTGTAATGACAGAAATTGTACGCCCTTGGAAATGGTACAATATCTCTTGATTTGAGAATAATTAATGATAAATTGGACTTGATATCACCTTGATCAAGTGTTGTGATGTGTATTACACATCCACATTAGGTTTTGGGTCCTTTTTAAGCCTAATAAACCTAAATTTTCCTTGATTTAATGTTGTAAAGTGTATTCATTTATACCTTCACATTAAATTTATGGCCCTTGGACCTAATGTTGCCTTAATCTAGTGTTGTAATGTGTTGTACCCATTCAAATTGGATTTAGGGCCCTTTTAAGCTAAAAAGACTTATTTTTCCCTTAATTTGATGTTGTAAAGAATATTTATTGACACTTTCACATTGAATTTTGAGCTCTCTTACATTTATGACCTTATATCATCATTAATAGGCCCCTAAGACCCTATATTGTGCATCCCATATAATATTTCAATCAAAATACCAAGATCAACATATAAATTTAATTTATTAACCCCCCAACATTCTCTCTCTTCAAACAGGCCCTATGGTACCCATACGCCACAGGTGGCGTATTAGTCCCATATGGCCTATTTTTAAGGTTGACTGGGAAAATTGGTTTTTAAGTTCAAATTTGATTATTGTTGGCCTATGGATCCAATTAATGGGATATTAGATGGATTTCCTATAGAAACAAGCTTTCAAATCATTATTTCACCTAATCAAGACTAAGCCTACATGATATCAAGTCAAACAAGCAAGAGTTAAGCATTCCAAGACTTCACAAGAGAATTTCTAAGGCATTCAAGAGTGGATTTCTTTATCAATTGTGGTAGAAATTCAAGATACATTATCCTGCCAAGATTATCAAGCATCAAGCATGTTATTGAGCTAGTGTTGTGATGTTGCATTCAAGATCCAAGTTCAAGCATTGTTCTACACTTACCTCAAAATCTAGATCTACATCCTTCATGGTCATTTCATGTTATATTGTAGATATACAAGGCATCATTTGCAAGGCATCATTCAAGGTATCATTGTTCATGTTTCATGTCCCATGTTTCATGTTTCATGTCCTTATTTTATTGCCTCAGATCATTTGGTTTAATTACCTTAAAGGGGTTTCACAAAGACAAACCCCCATTCACTTACAATTGACAAGTTTTTGTTTTCTTTACATGTGTGATTGCAGATCTAGGTGTCTTGGAGCTTGAAGGATCATTGAAGATTAGGTTACAAGCTTGGAGAAAGTTGTTGGTATTGTCCCCTCATTTGCAAGGTTGTAATCTTCACTAAAAAGTCACCTACATCCCCAAAATTAGGGTTTTAGATCTGGAAACAAAGTGGAACATTAAGAGAAAACATTAAAGACTAGAATTAGACTTTGAAGTTCCAAAAATCCCTAACTAGACTCATATGCTATTCCTAGCATATAAGTCCTAGATTAGTTCATTTTTTTATATTTTTGTAGTATTGAATACCCTTTTTCCAGAAACCCATTCTTACACAGAAAACTAGATCTAGGAGTGATATGCCCGAACTGGCATATGAGTCTTAGTAGGCCTAAGTTTTAGGTTATTTAGCATTTCAGGTCTCCATTCAAGCTCTCTCAAGTTTTCAAGTGCTCCTATGTACTTTTCAAGTTTGTTGGTCTAATTTATTTGCATTTATAGTTCATTTAGTGAAGTTTCATGCATCATTAAGTTCAATTATTAGATCTTGCATTTCATACATTTTTCCAAGCCCTAACTTGGTGGTGAACCCTTCATTAATCTCCGAACATACCCAAAGATACCTATTTTCTGATCTCTTTCCCCCTTTCATCATTGGATTGAGATCCCTAAGGTTTCCTTGAGTGTAGCAAGTGTGAAATAGGAACATTATCCTTGTGCTCTATTCCTCAAAGGTTGGGAGTACTATTTCCATTGCCACATTTTTGTGAACCTACATTTAGAATACCTTCTTTACTGATTGGATTCCATCATCATCCTAGATCTAGCTTGCATTGACTTTGCATTAGTTAATTGGCATCTAGGGTTTCTAAATTTCAAATTAGTGAAAGTGCATACAGGTTGCATTTTTGTATCTCAAATCATTGAAAAGCATCTAAAAACTGCATTTACATTTAGTTTACAAATCATACAAACTAAAAAGCATAAAAATCACTTAAAATTCCTTGATTTTTTTTGAAGAAAACCCTCATTGGTACTCACATGCTCCTCTTGGAAAATTAGTCCTAAAGCACATGTAAAACTACCTTTTATATAATTTAAAACCTTATTTCTACACATCTGTTTGCTACCATTTGTTATCTATTTCAGTTGGTTGACTTTTTGTTACATGCATTTCACTAAATCTAGCTTAAATTGGTCCATTTCATGCGTTGCTTAATTCCAAATTTGTATTTACAACATTTCATTTTAAAATTGTGGCATAGTTTAATTAGTAAATTACTTTGTTATAAATCTAAAAAATTGCATCTACACATTTCATTCTAGGCCTTTACATTGCATTTTAAGTTTGCATAGATTAATGTTCAAAAATGTTAGTTTTTGTCTTTTCCAAGTTTGCAAAGAAAAAGCTAGTCAATAAGAATGTTAGTCATTCACTTAATGCATTCCCTAGTTATAAGAGTCTCTTAGTGCAAGAGAGTGAAAATGTTGACAATTTCCTTAAACCCACACCCTCTCCTATCTATCATATTTGTGGGAATGATGTGATAGAAGAAGATGAAAATACCAACAATCCTGATGATCATGGTTGCTCTTCTCCTAATACCTCTCCTACATGTGATGAAGGTATTTCGGTGTTAGAAGATGCACTCATTTAGAATCATGACATTGTTTAAAGCTCCTCTTCTATAAAATCTCCTACATTGGAAGATATTTTAGCACAAGATAATGATAGCGTAGACACATTTCTCAACATCACCATACCTAATTTCCATTCTCCCTTTGCTTGTGAGAATGATTTAGTGGAATAGGATGAGATTGTAGATGATGAGGATATACTAGTGTTAGATGATCAAATATTTAGGGTCTATAACAACCCTTTTTATGATCCTTCCCCTACCTATCCTATTTTGGAAGACATTAGGGAGCAAAGGAATGACATCATAAATGATCATGAAAATCATACTTGTCCTTCTCCTAGTATCTCTCCTAGTTGTGAAGAAGATACTCGGATTGATGAAAACCATGAGAATATTAGTTGTCCCTCTTCACCTAGGGAAACCCTTATTGAGCAAGATAATTCAATCCTTGATCATTCCCCTACATGTGATGAAGTCATTTTAGAAGAGACGATCTTTTAATGTCACGAACATTTGGTTTGTAGTTCCCTTAAAAACTCTCCTCCTAAGAAGGATACCTTGGTGCAAGAAAATGAAAACAACAATAAATTGGCTTCCTTAGGTGATGGAAAAAAGGTGATTCTAGATTGTCCCTTATTAGAAATACATCAAACCAAGACCGTTGAGGTTATGAATGTGCAAGTGTTCGTTAAATCCCCCTATATTAATGGACCTTCTACATATCCTATGGGACATTCTTTGAACCCTCTAATTCTTTACCCACCTTCACACAAACCTCAAACTCAAAACAAAGCCAAACTTATCCTTTCCCACCTTATGGAACCTGCAAAAAAAATTTCCATCTTAAACCATTGTCATTTTTAGACGAAGGATTAATTTATAAGGGTTTAGGATTCATCTGTCATAAACGCTTGTAATGTTCTATTTTGTTGTTGACTCTCTACTGCTCGTTGTCAGTCATCTTAAAAATTCTTGTGTCTATTATTATCGTTTGGTAACATTTCTCCAATCCTAAGTCAAAGAATTTTAATTATTATAAGGTTAAGTTAAAGGCATGTTTTTCCTTTACATCCTTTGCATTATAATGGCTTAGGTTTTTTTGAGTCATTTTATCTAGTATCATCCTAGAGGGTTCCCCCCTATCAAAACAACTTATGAGAATGTTCAAAAATATTCACTTAAGTTTTGTGGCCTCTATCTTTATCGCTCATCATTAATTTCTTTTGAAGTGTATGTTCCAAATCAGCGATGAGCGATGAGGTGGTATGTCTTTGATATCGCTCATCACGAATAGTTGTGTAACTCTTAAAATTGAATGTGAAATGAGCGATGTCCTTTGTATTAATGAGGGATCACTTATCACCAATAGTTTCTAATCCTTCAATGTTGTAATAGTGATAAGCAATGCCCTTCGGCCTTATGATCTTATCGCTTATCACAGATATGTTATGAAATGTCAATTTCAATCAGAGAAGAGATGAGTGATGGATAGATTTCCTTTGAATCACATCTCATGAATTTATTTTGAGTGCTAAGTTCTACATTAGCAACATGTGATATGTAATGGCACTATGATGATCTCTCATTTTTTATTTCTTACAAACCATACGAGGAGAATTAGCGATGAGCAATGGATCGATGTTTTTTATCGTTCATTGTTGATCCATTCCAAAGCATTCGACCTTGATTAGTGATGACTTATAGAGTTCCTTATTTAAAAATTTTATTTCGCTAATCTGAGTACATCTTATTTATGATGCCTTTTGTGCCATTGATTTTCATGCAGGTGTACATGTCTAGATCTAATTCCTTCACTATACTCCCTATCCTTGATAGGAGACTAGGTGTAAAGATTAGATTAGCAAGGAGTGATGGAAATGAACGTGATCAAAGGATTGGCCACATACCCAAAGGTCGATATTTCATCACTTAAAACACTTGCATCACTGATGGAGCTGGACAAGGATGAAGTATATCAATGATAAGCAACAACTACTACATGAAGAGGCAATGTGGTGGAATCCTGAGCACCTTGCATAAAGCAAAAAGGAAGGTGGCAAGATTAACTGATAATGATTGATGTAGTTTTAAAGTTGAATTATCAATGATCAGGGTTTAAACCTGAATAGCTAATTGTCAATTTGCTCACACAAACTTATTATCAAGCATTTATGGTGGCATGCCTCTCTCTTGGCCATAAAAGAAAGTAGATACATGGTTGATCATGCACTTGGACTCATTGGCTAGAAAAAGGAATACTAGGATCTGAAGAAATTGTGAGGAAAGCTTCAAAAAAATCCAGTAACAAATCTCGTATAGTGTTCACCTGAGTAAGAAAAATTGATATCTCCTTCTAGTTGAATTATTGAGGTGAACACTTTAGAGAGCTAATAAGAAATTAGGGAATTGTCTATTTGTTCACTATTGATAGCTTCAATTTGGTGATTAAGCACTGGATAGATTTTGAGGAAAGTGTCTTGTTCAATAGTAGTGTTTTGTGCTCTCATAATTGTGAAGGGTTTCTTTTGACTGTAAGAAATTGTAAACCCTAGTTCTATTACATTGCAAACATGAGTGACCCAGAGCCTAGTGAATCAAGTATTAGACCAAAGAGGAAACCAAAATAGAAGAGGGTTAAACAACTTAAAACTCAGGATGTTTTAGCTGAGGTTAAGTCTAAGCCACTGGTAGCATATAACCCTTCACCAAGCACTCCTACAACATCCACTAGGTCCAGAAGTGCAAAGAAAGAAACAAAGAAATTTATGCAAGAGACCTATGGAGATATAATGGAAGGAGGGTCACGAATTGGTAAAAGACCCACAAGTCAAGTTTTCATGACAACTAGGTTAATTGATAGTGCTTGTGAAATTGGTGAAAGACCTCAACCTTAGAGTGGATGGTAATTTTTCTGGTATGCTTTCAATAGGCGACATTCTAGCAAGCCTGCATGTTATCTATGGGGGCTAAACATTGGAAAGCTAGTGGCCCCAAATGTGTTTATGAAAGTGGACTTAATTATGGAGCTAGCTAGGCACTATAACCCTACTGATAGGACAATCAGAAGTGAAAATGGTGATTTAATTTTGGAGGTAACAAAGGATAAGATGATAGATGTATTTGGGTTAAATCCCAATTATACTATGGAGTTTAGGCGTGTTGAGTTGTATGCTAAATATGAGAAGGGGAAATTTGCATACAAAGGAAGATTGCTTGCGTGACACAGGAGTAGGGAGAGATTCATTGCTAAGGATGTTAAACCTTTTGAGTGTGCAGAGTTTGAAGATTACTTCAAGAACACTTATTATTGCTTAAATCAAGTATTGGCTCAGGACTTTGAGGTTAGGATAGCCCTTGATTTGTTAGTGATGGTGGCAGATATACAAGGTCATAATCAAAATATTGGTTTTGATTATGCCAACTTTGTTACTAAATGGATGCATGAGGATTTCCTCAATATGAAAAAGGAGGTGATCCCCTTATATTTCCCCCATTACTCTTTCTTGATGAATATGATTTTATGGTAGGGTGATTATGAATGGAAAAGAAAATTGGATTTGAAACTTAGGGATAGTGAAAATATCTTCTACCAGTACATATGTGGACATACATTTGGGATCAGGAGTGCTCCAATTCCAATTATATATTTTTTTCTAATACTATTAGATATGGTATCTTAGAAACATTGTGTTGGCACCTATATTCAGGATTTCTCTAGAGATCAGAAGTATCATGTGTCCAAAAGATATACCAATATCAAAAGCCACACATAACTTTGTAGATTAGTTTTTTCATTCTGAATATACTTCGATAAGAGCCTATGGAGCTAAAGTAGCACCTCATTGTCTACCTCTGTATGTCTCAGATAGATTGGATTTTATGGAGCTCATGTGGAAAATTGATTTCATCGATTATGAGATGTTTAGAAATCCTAGGAAAGGTGTCATGGTAAATCCCCAATGTTCTTTTCCTTACTTCACATTAGAGTTTTTGATCTAGAAGGGTTTGTGGAAAGAAGAAGAAGAAAAAAAAGCTTAGGAATCATATGTTATGAATTCTTATATAAAGATGATGTACTAAGAAATTTGATAAGTGATGAGGCTGTAATGACAAGAAAGAAGGAATGGACAACTATAATGAATATTGAGGAAAGTATCAATAAAAGGAATACCTTTTACATAATTCCATACAATGTAATTGAAAACCCCCTAGAAAGGGCCTTCACTATGCTAAGGGATTATCAGTCTGGTAATTTTAAGGTAAAGCTAAAGGAGGTCATTGATATAACATAGGTTCTCCTAGAACAACAATGACAACAACAGGCTATGGATATCCCAGAACAACCTGTAGATGTTCAAGAGGTCAATGAGGAAAAAATGGTAGAACATGTGCTAGGGAATGAGGAGGTGGAGCAAAAATTTCCTCCTCCCCATATTGAAGAGACTCATAGTTCAGATGTTCCCCGTGATAGAATTGTCAAATGGCAATATTATAGAGAAAATGATGATCCCGAGATTATGGACTATGATGAATTTCTAGTTGATGATAATTTTGTGTAGACCAAGGAATTTCAAGAGTTTATGATTCAATAGTGGAGTAAGGAGATAAAAGAGAGACTCAAATCAGCCCAAGCTAATGTTGAACCTTCTCATTAGGAGGAAGCTGAGAAAGCAAAGGAAGAGAAAATCAAGGCTGAAATTGTAGCTATTACTCCCATTGAGGCTAGAAAACTTGTCAAGGATAGTGGATTCATGTTATTGTTAGGATGTACTATCATTGCTGCCATAACATATGATGCAGTGAGAAGAGACCCTCAAGCTTTAATATCTAAAGATCAATTTGAGGATAAAGCGTTTGTTCTGGATATAGTCCAATGTTGCATACTCTTGCAATTTGGTCTATGACACCTAATACTGGAAAACATGATGTTGCTAGACCTATTGAAGAAGTTATTGGTTCTGTAGTGGTCAAAAGAGCTACTTACATAGATCCTATCCAGGAAGCTGAGTTGACTTCCCATGTTGCAATGCTTAGTGTGGATACTGCACATATTTCTTAGGAAAAATATGACTCTTTGGTTAAGGAGTATAATAAGGCCCTAAATGAGCTAAATAAGATGAGATCCACTATTCAGGTTACTCAAAAGACAATAAATATGCCATCCTCTTCTTCATTTGATTCTTCTACACATAATAGGGAGACCTTGGCCTTGAGAATTGATGATCTAAAAGGTAAGTTGACTTCTGATAAGGAAAATGTCAAGCGGGCCAAAATTAAAATAGTTAGGGTGGAAAATGAAATTTTTGAGGATGTACTGAAGCATAGGGTGACCAAGTTGGTCCACAAGACCAATGATGTTTGGGCCACTTTTAAGAATATTAATGAGGCAAATACAAAGTATCTACAAGTACAAGATTCCTTCAAGAATGAATGGATTAATTGGATTACTAGGGTAAATTTTTTGAAATAAATGACACCCAAAATGAATGAGGACCCCGAGGAACCTACCAATATTCCTAACATTTTGAAAATCATGGACTCAATAAATGAAATAACTATTTTCCATGGAAAGTTAGGTATACAACTCCAAAGTATGTTGAAGATATTCAAAGAGATGGAGGAACATGGTATGCCTCAGATATTGAGCTCAAAAGGTGAGTTACATCCATTTGACACCTGGAAGAAATATTTTGGAGGAATGCTCATAGCATCTATGATGACCTTGACTGTCACCAATTACATCTTGGTCAATTCAAATATTGACACAATGGTGGAAATTGAAACAAAGATGGACATATTTGTTAAAGAAGCTAGGATTTCAATTGATGCAAGATATTCTCAATAGATTACTAAGGTGCTAGATTTTTTTAATGTAAAATGGCCCACTGAGGAAGAATATAACACTTGGTTGGAGAAATGCGTAGAATGAATCTGTGTAGGGATTAATGAGTAAGATGAATAATGGATGGGAGAAGAATAATACATAGTGTGAATACAATACAGATTAGGATTTTGATAAAACATGGTAAAACATTATTTTCTCCTCAATTTGAAATGGATAGCACATGGTGCTAATGTGGATAAGTGAACTTTGACTTTTATCTAATTTCCTTGTCTTGCTTCGTAAGTTTTGTTGTTTTGGCTTTCCCATAGTTGGAATTTTTTGAGCGCATGGAGAATATCTTGAAATTGTTGTAACAAACTAATGATGTCTTTGGAGGTGGGACTTGTTTTCTACAATGAGTTGAGTTCAATTTTTCCTCATGTTTATTTTCTTCACCCGAAGACTCAAGTGTAACTAAAAGTAGAATATTGTTGCAGCGGTCCAATGAAATCTTGACATGTGTGTTGTCTGGATTGAAGCTTGTTTTGCTCCTTTGTCTCTATAAGAAGGAATTCCAGGCTAGAAGCAAGAGTTAGTTGAAATTTTTTGAGTTAACACTATGAAATTGTCAAGACAATACGAAGCAAGTTTTAGAGTTTTTGTTTTGAGTTTCTTTTGGAGTTCATATCTATGCATGTAAATTTGATAGAAATATAGAATTTATATTATAGAGTAATATTAGTTTCATGGCTATTGTCTCTCCTTGTACGCATTCTTTAAGTTATGAGTGAAAGTAAGCTAGGATTTCTTCTGTTTGTCTCTATCATTGCTTGGTAGATGCTTAGTTTCATGTGTGCTTATTGATTCAATGAATTGATGTAAGTGCTTGGGTGAGATTAATAACTTATAAGAACTAGGTGCTAGGATGGTTCTAAGTAGTAATAATCATGAACATCATCGAGAAATGTTGTAATGAAAGGTTTCTTGAGGTAATAGGTGCTATTGCTTAAATTTTAATTATGACTAAATTCCTGATTGATAGGCTGATTGAAAAACATCTATAGCTTTCAAATGGTATCACATTTTTTGAATCTGAAACATGTGTCACATTCTATGCTTCACATACTATAGGATTAAAAAAATAAATTGAATTTCATGAAGTTTTGACCAAGTTAAGGTGGTTAGACATACGAGTTTTTTATATTTTTTAAATTTGTAATAAAAAATCATAATTAATTATTTACTTGGAAAAAATTACAAAAAATATGCATCACATTGGGACATGAGTCCTCTACTTATATCTAAAATCTTATAAAAAAATATTATCATTTTATTGTGGTTAGGGTGGTCAGACACCCTACTTCAATTTTTCCCTAAAATTTAAGTGCTACTACATTGAAATTTCAAATTTTCACCAAATAGAATTTTTTTTAAATAAACCTAGTAGTTTAGAAACTAAATTCAATTTGCTACAGATTCTATTCTTACATATTTTTGAAATAATATAGATAATTTATTCAAATTTTTACCTCAAGTTGCCTAACTCTGATTTTTCTAAATTTTTTGCCACTTAAGGGCATGTTTTTTCCATGATGATCTTGCACATACCCCTATGTTGTAAACCTTTATCTT
The DNA here is from genome assembly GCA_007258455.2 of Sequoia sempervirens. NCBI lineage: Eukaryota > Viridiplantae > Streptophyta > Pinopsida > Cupressales > Cupressaceae > Sequoia > Sequoia sempervirens. The sequence goes on from VDFB02373365.1 coordinate 352,760,068, forward strand.
TTATTTTTCTTTTGTTTTCCTTTTCGGGATGACATGACATTCATGTCTCTTCCATGTTGACTTGAAATTTTTTTCTTTTTTTTTCTCTCTGTCTATGTGTCATTCTTCGAGTTCTATGAGTATTTGGGGAATAATGACAATTATAAGCTCTTTAAAAATATTGTAGCAAAGATATATTGACCCCAAATCCATGGCTCCCTTGTGTGTGATTTTGGAGTTTCATTTTGGGGGTGACCCCTTTCCATGATGCAACTTCTTTTGGAAACATATTCATGGCATAGGGATTTCCAAGTAAGCTCTCACGTCTTCTTTATTGTTAGCATTTATCATTTGCTACTTTAAAGTAATTGCTCAAAGCACGGTGTTTAGTAATTTCCTTAAAATGGGGGCATACATTGGCATTATTCTTTTTCAATTCATGTTTCATAGTGTGGTCTTCTTACTTCATGTGATGCATCTTTCTATTTGTGGTGACATTGGGTGTGATGTCCCTCAAGAGCATGATCTCTCTTAGCATATGGGTATGTGCAAGATCATGATGGGCCAAAAAGTGGCAATATGATGGGTATTTGTAGGGTACATGTGGTTGACAACTTTTTTTTAACCCAAAATTGATGAAATGAAAAGGGTTTCTAAAGAATATTATCAGCTTTCCACCAATATAAATTATTATTTAATTTGAATTTAATAAAAAATAATTATTTATTTTCTATTTGAATTACGACTAAAGTCCTGATTGATAGGTTGATTGAAAATCTATAGCTTTCAAATGGTATCACATTTTTGGAATCCAAAACATTCATCACATTCTATGCTTCGTATACTATAAGATTACAAAAGTAAAAATTGAATTTCATGAAGTTTTGACCAAGTTAAGGTGGTTAGACACAACAAGTTTTTATATTTTTTAAAAGTTGCAAAAAAATTCATAATTAATTATTTACTTGGAAAAAAATACAAAAAAATATGCATCACATCCGGGCATGAGTCCTCTACTTATTTCTAAAATATTATAAAAAAATATTATCATTTTATTGTGGTTAGGGTGGTTAGAAAGACACCTACTTCTTATTTTTTCCCTGAAATTTAAGTACTACTGCATTGAAATTTCAAATTTTCACCATATAGATTTTTTTTAAAAAAAAAAACCTAGTAGTTTAGAAACTACATTCAATTTGCTACAAATTCTATTTTTACATATTTTTGAAATAATATAGATAACGTATTCAAATTTTTATGTTAAGTTGCCTAACTTTGATTTTTCTTAATTTTTTGCCACTTAAGGGCCTATTTTTTCCATGATGATCCTACACATACCCATATTATATTCATCTTAGTGGCTTGATGCAACACACTGCATCCCCTAAGTTGTGAATTTTCTATTCTTCAATTGTTCCTCTCTTGGAGATGTTAAGCATGATGTTCCCTAGGTTAAAACCTTACATGAACTAAGCAAAACTCATTTGGACGTACATTACATTTACAATATCTACTTTATGGCCACCTTGCATAACACACATTACTTGCATGTGGAGAAATCCTATTTTTTCGTGGGTGTCAAGCATACAAAGTTTTGCTTGCCTCATGAATCTTGTTCATGTTGTGTGACACCTTATCAAAGTTATTAGGAGGCATAACTTTGGTAGGGTTAGCGTATGGGACACAAACCTAGGCATGAATTTCCCATAGCCACTTGCTTGTCTGTGTGAGTGCATACCGGCCATGTTTGTATGTGTCTTTGGGGCCTCACCTAGTGGATTCCCTAAGGTTCCACTAGCCCTTGTGAGTGTGCATTTTGATTTCCTAGTGGACATCGTGTTCCACTTGTAAACATTTTTGGACAAATAGCTTAGATCTAATCCACATCATGCAAGACAAGCCATCAAGGCTTGATCCACTCCTTTTGCTTCTTTTTTTTTTTCTTTCTACTTTATGTCTTTTGCAGTGTATGCTTGTACCTTTTTGTCACTCCTTGCATCATTTACATGTGTGTTCTTTTGTGCCTATGTTGGTTTTTCATAGGATCTTGATCCCGGGGGCTTTCAAAACCCTCTTGATCATTGTCATCCTATCTTACTAGCATTGGTACACTTTGACCACTCTTGATGCGAGTTTGTCTACTTTAGTGTGAGTTTGAAGCAAGTTCCTCCACTCACTAAAGTGGGGGATAAATGTAGTGTAGAAAAATGTATCCCTTTATATTTTCACACTTGCTTGGTCCCTCCATGCAAAAATTAGGCTTCTTTATGCCTTATTTGGTCCTATTTTACATCCACAAGCCTTATTTTATGTATCTTTTCAAGAGTAATCTTGACACATTCCTAATAACCAATCATAATTTAATGGTTTTTGATTGTATGGCCCAAATTTAATGATCTAGGACTCATACGCCACCTTGTGCGTATGGGTCCCACCTAAGTCTCGGGGTAGGGTCCTAAATTTTGCAATGAAGTTAACATTTCTTGAAATTTGTGTCTGAAACTTAGCCTACTGGGACTCATACGCCCCAATTGGTGTATGGGTCTCACTTAGCTTGGACCTATTTTAAATTCAAATTCTTGGTGGGATTTTATTCTCCTAGATTTGATGTTGGCTTGTAGTGTTGCGATTTTAGGAAATTCGATATAAACAAGTATAAATACAAGGTGATTTCACATATTTTCTCTTATAAAGTTTACATTTATCATCTAAAACTTTTCATGAGAAAGTGGGATCTAAGCATTCAAGCATTTTAGCATTAAAAATCATTCTAAAATTGATTATCAAGCATTTTGGAGCTATATTCAAGATTCAATCATCATGTCAAAGTCATCATGCATCATGTTTGTTTTTTATCTAACATTTGTGATGTAGGTTTTTATGATTTTGTGGACATAAAAAAAGTACACCTTCTTCCTTGCTTTATTTTGGAATAATTAACGACAAATTGGACTTAATATCGCCTTAATCTAGTGTTGTAATGTGGTTAACCCATTCATATTAGGTCTTGGGCCCTTGAAAATTGAATAAAATGCATGTCTTGTAAGGATATAAAGTGTTGTAAATTACTTTCATGCTTTTCTAGACTTTTATTAAGCATCTAAGTCTAATGGACCTATTTTTACTTAATTTTATATTGTAAAATATATTTAATTGCATTCTCACATTAATCGAGAAGGCTTGTAAATTAAACCTGATTTTAATCTAGTGTTGTAATGTGTTTTACACATTCACATTGGATGTTGTGCCTTTCTAGGCTATTTGGACCTCATTTTAATGTTGTAGAGTTTATTTAATCACACTTTCACATTGGAATTTGTGTCTCTATCCCTAATTACCCTTTAAATCATCATTAATAGGCCCCTATGGCCCCATATTGTGCATCTCGAGGCTTAATTTGATCAAAGACCTGATAAAATGAACATAAAAATCTAAAATTCTTCACTCCTCGATATCCCAACTAGAAAAAGATCCCCTCTTTCGGTGAATGAGTCCCATCTAGGTGGGACTAAGTCGCCCAGGTTGGCAAATGAGTCCCATTTGGGCCATTTTCGAGGTTTGAGCTATAAAAAATTGGTTTTACGTTTAAACTTCTTCAATGTTAGCCTTGGAGATCAAATTAATGGGGATTTTAGGTGTATTTCATTTATAAACAAGCCTATAAACCATAATTCATAATTTGTTCATCATTCATTATCCATCTCAAGTCAAGCAAGCTAGGGTTTTAGCATTTTAAGTCATCAAGATAGCTTTCTAAAGCATTCAAGGGAAAATTATTCATCCATTACTGAAAAAATTCAAGAGCTATCATCATGGAAAGTTTCTAATTCCTATATTTCATGTTCATGCTTCATTTTATTTCTTCATTTGGTTTAATTATCTAAAAAGGGGTTTGACCAAGGCAAACACCCATTCTGTAACATTCAGCATTTCTCTCTCTTTCTTTGTGTGATTACAGATTTAGGGACTTTGAAGGCTTGGAGATCATTGAAGAATAGATTTAAAACTTGTTAAATACATCTCCTTATTGGCTAGGTCAAAATGTCCATGAAAAGTCACATATAGTGCTAGAAATTAGGGTTTCAGATTCAAACACCTGGAGGGATAGAAAGAGCAGAACAAGAGCTTTTGGTTCCACTTTCGGGTTTTTAGAAAATCCAAAGTGGACCCATACACATTTATTGGTGTATTAGTCCCATTGTACATGATTTTTAGAGATTTCTATGGATTCAGATACCCATTTTGCTGAAATAGGCTCTAGTGCAGTTTTCCAAATCTGGGACTTATTTGCCCAGAATGGCATATGAGTCCCCATAGGTCAAAATTTTAGGATCAATAGCATTTCCAGTCCTCATTCCAGTCTTCAACACAATTCCAAATGTGCACTTTTTTTTTTACCTTCCTATTATGTTTTAACTTCCATTTCTATTCATCGTTCTGCACATCACAGTGTGTTTTCAAACATCTTGCATTTTCCAAGTTTTGCACTAATAGACAACCTCTTTTATCAATTTCCAAGCTTAAGGACAATATATTTTGACATATTTCAATGGGTATGTGCAGGATTATGATGGGCCAAAACGTGGTGATATGATGGGTATGTGTAGGGTATGTGGCTGATGATTTTTTTTAACCCAAAATTGATGAAATGTAAAGGGTTTTTAAAGGAGATTCTAATCTTTCCACCAATATAAATTATGATTTATTTTGAATTAAATAAATAATTTTTATTTATTTTCTATTTGAATTACGACTAAAGTCCTGATTGATAGGTTGATTGAAAAAAAACTATAGCTTTCAAACAGTATCATAGTTTTTGAATCCAAAACATGTGTCACATTCTATGCTTCACATACTATAGGATTAAAAGAAAATGAATTTCATGAAGTATTGACCAAGTTAAGGTGGTTTGACATACAATTTTTTATATTTTTAAAAATTTGTAATAAAAAATTCATAATTAATTATTTACTTGGAAAAATATTACAAAAAATTATGCATCACATTAGGACATGAGTCCTCTATTTATATCTAAAATATTATTAAAAAATATAATTATTTTATTATGGTTAGGGTGGTCAAACAGACACCTACTTCTTATTTTTTCCCTGAAATTTAAGTGTTTTTACATTGAAATTTCAAATTTTCACCAAATAGATTTTTTTTTTTAAAAAAACCTAGTAGTTTAGAAACTACATTCAATTTTCTATAGATTCTATTCTTACATATATTTGAAATAATATAGATAACTTATTCAAAATTTTACATCACTTGCCTAACTCTGACTTTTTTGAATTTTTTGCCACTTAAGGGCCTATTTTTTCCATAATGATCCTACACATAGCCCAATCTCTTTTGCATTGGAATCTCCAGGATTTGTTCTTGAGTGTGAACTTTGTGAAATTGGATCCCTCTTCCTTTATTCCCTTTTTTGTGTGGATAAAGGAAGCTCTGTACTCCAATTCCATAGTGCACATATTCAAGTAAGCATTCAAGTTAAAATCAATATCATACAATCAAGAGTCAAGATCTACATTCCTGCTAGCTATTACATACAAGTTTGTAGCCTATTTTTCAAGGGTTTGGTGAGTTGCAACATTGCGTATTTTTTCATTCATCATTTCTTCATTCTATTTGACTTCATTTCAAGGTTTGATTACCAAAATGGTGTTTGACCAAGGCAAACCCCTATCCACTCACAAAAAAAACATTTTTCCCTCTCTTTGATGTGTGATTACAAATCTAGGTGATTTATGTTGAAGATCCATTGAAGAGAAATATTGGAGAAAGTTGCAAAGATGTCATCTACAGGTTGGAATTCAAGCTTTCAAACTTGAAGATATGGAAGGAGAGAAGCTATAGGAGATCAGTAGAGGTTATATTTTCAGATCAACCTTGATACTGGGACTAAATCTCCACTTGTGGTGTATGAATCCCAGTATACTAGATTTCAAGCATTTTTTGTGGATCCTGGTTTACCAGTTGCAAATTCTAGTTTCAGCCTGAAACCCTAAATTGAGACTAAATTTCCCCTACTGGTATATGATTCCTAGTGTACTTCAAATGTTATAATTTTGGGGTTTCAAAGCTTATTTTACACATCTTCAGCTTTCTAGGTGCACCTTTGTTCATTCGCAGATCATTGTTCTAATTTTTAGTTTCATATCTTAGATTACATAGTTACATTTGCATCTCATTTGCATCTCCTTCTTTCCAATACTTTTTTGGTGGTGAACCCCCTTTTAGTATTTAATCACACCCTGGGAGACCATATAGCAGATCCCCTTCTCAATTCAACATTGGGATTGAGATCTCCAAGGTTTCCTTGAATGAAATAGAGCCTAAATAGGGTTCCCTAAGTTGTCCATCTCCTAAAAGGTGGACACAACCTATTTTATTTGTTTCACATTCTATATAAATGAATGGAGAAATGACAGGTTGGTGTTACCTCAAACCATGGAGAGTATCTGATAGGCATATCACATGATGGAGATAGCAAGTAACCCAGACTGACACATGATGAGAAATGATGAAATCAGTCAAAAAAGTTGTGTAAAATTATCCCCTAATTAGATAGTTTCATGATTTGAAATAAGGATTTTGGAATAAAACCATAAAATTAAAAGAGGTGCATATTATATCTTTTATGATGATATCATCACAATGAAATGCTTAACAATTTATAAAATAATGCAAAAAAATACTGAATAAGTGGAGCAAACCAGACTCATGAGTACCATTTTTTGTAATATGAAAGGAGAAATGATAGATTGACATTACCTAAAACTATGGAGAGCATCTGATATGCAACATTTCATATGGAGAGATGTGAAAGTGATGGAGGGAAACCAAATTACAATGGGAAATAATCCCATGAATTGACCTAAGGTGGGATTTAATCAAGATATAAGGTGGCTAAGGTTCAAGCAAAGGTGGGTAGTGGACATGGCATTGTAAACATTTACCAACACTTTTGTGAACTTTGAACATTTAAAAATTGAATTTTATATATATCAAAGTGAGCAGTGAAATTTTTATATGCAAATATAATTGCATGTTTATATGATTAGGAATAGGTATTTTAGTTATTTTTTATTAGTGGTCAAAGTGAATGGTAATTGGGCCAATAAGGAGTACATGATATGGATGTCCACTCTAAATGGTCACTTTTTGACCTTTCCACACATAGTGAACCTTCCCTCATTTTTGGAGAAAACTCAAAAGCCAAAACCATAGCTATAATCTATTAACTGATATTTAAGGAAAACCAAAACAATTCATGACAATACGATGTAGCATTTAGGATTCTAGGGTGCATGAAGTTAGTTATAGAGGCTATTGGGCCCCTTTCCCTACTATTCTTAATGGACTTGAGCCAAAATGGATGATCAAGGTTTTGATCCTTTTTTGTGGTAGTGGGGTTGGAATTGTTATGTACATGGTGTGTGTGGTGTAATAGTGATATAGGCTAATGATTCACATACAAAAGATTGATTGAATTACAAAAAATATGTAACTAATCTACTGAAATAGGTTGTAGAGAAGTAGAGTGCAGAGATTGAAGAACCTGACATTCAAATTTGAGCTAAATCTATTCGACCAGGAGTGTGGTCACCCTAGACTAGAAACATTACCTTTTAGGAACTTTGAATATATCTCAGTGAGTTACAATTTGTAGGATTTTTCCTCCTAGAATAAACTTTGTAACTTTTTATGTCGGTAAATAATTTACATTCCCCTAATTTTTTGAAGTAGGAAGCTTTCAAATTATTGATCTTATAATTAGGCCTTGAATATCCTTCCAAATTTTCTTCAAATTTGTCTCCTACACACAAGAAAGGAGAGAAAGGGTTGTGTCATATACGGGCTTGCCTAAGTTAACCCCCATTTTGTTTTTCCCACCTCCACAATGTCTACGATGATATAAAGAGTGCTTACCCTAGTTTAGACAAATCAATAATGGATAAAACAAGTGATAAATTGATAAGTGTTGTAACTTACCGCTTCAAAACTGAGTTCCTTGATGGGATGAAGTCATGGTTGACATCTCATGCAAGGAAAATTAGATTATTGATTGAAGGTCTTGCAAGTGTTAATACTCACAAAATTAATTGTGAAGAGACAACAAATAAATTTAAATTTATAAACATAAAAATACCAACAATAAATATTTATATTTGAGCCAAAGTAGGTTGGTCAAGGGCATGGGCACCCTAGAATAGACCTATTTGGGACTTTTGATGTCGTTAAATCATTTTTTAATATTAATTTTCATTTCTATCCTAATTTTCCAAAGATGACATTAAATAGACCAATTATGAGCATAATTAGGTCCAAGCACATAAGGGGGAGATAAACCTAGTGTGAAATTGTCAAGGGTAGACAATTTATGTTGCTATACCCAAAACTAATTTCTTGGAAGAACACTTGAAACCAACGCTTTAGAGGAATATTTTCTCAAATAAAATAGTCCTTTCATATACCCCTCACATACCACTTTCCCTTTACTATTAAGTACCTTAAAAGTTACTTATTCAAAAGTAACCTTCATTTTTTTGGCCATGTTTAGGTTATAACTAAGATTAAAAAAAAAAAATTCCTTGCAACAAGTAAGAAATTATGAAGAAATAATTTACCTTGTGTTAGAACATTGAGATGAGCCATTCAAATTCCTCTAACATGTAGTTGTGAATCATCTTCTAATATAACAATGTCTCTTGATTATTTGGTTACTTTTCTCAAGTTGTCAATATTACTAGTCGTGTGATGAGTAGCACTTGAATCAATGATCTAGACATCATAATTTTTGACATATTTGCAAACATCAATAAAAATAATTTATAAATTTTACCATCATCTTCAATTTCAAAATAAACCATCATACCTCCTTGGTTATCTTTGTTCGTATCTTTCTTCTTGAAGCATTGACACTCAAAATAACTAGGATGATTACAATTGATTAGTTGAAAAATGGATGCTCTTATGGTTTAGGACATAGAATATCACTTTTCTCCAACAAAAATTCAAGGATGCGCTAGAGATCTCAATCAAATGATTGGAATGGGAAAAAGAGATCTAGTAAGGGAGTATCCTAGGGTATGATTTCAGATTACAAGAGGGGTTCACCACCAAGTAAGAACTTGGAAAAGACTATGAAATGCAAAATGGAATGTAAAACCCTAATATGATGCAAACTTGAATTGAATATCCTAGAGATGTAAATGAAACAACACAAAAAGCTAATGAACAAAATGTGTGCACCTAGAAAATTGGAGATGGCTGGAAGGAGGTCTGAAATGCTAGAAATTCTAGATTTTTGACCTAGTGGGACTCATTCGCCATTCTAGGAGACTCGGTCCCAATTCTGGATTTTTGCACAGGAGTAGGTTTTGAACAAAAGGGTATCTAAATCTACAAAAATTTCTAAAAAATACCCAGTTTGGATTTTCTAGAACTTCAAGTTTTGAATCTGGTCTTCACTGTCTACTCTTTATATTCCCCTTTGTTTCCATATTTGAAACACTAATTTTCTAGGACTATAAGTGACATTTTGTGAAGATAGCAACCTTGTGACAACTTGATTAATTTCTCCACCTTTGCAACCTAATATTCAATGATCCTTCAAGCTCCAAAACACCTAGATCTGCAATCACACATGTAAAGAGGAGAAAAACTTGTTGATTGCTAGTGAATATGGATTTTCCTTGGTCAAACCACTTTTAGGTAATTAAACAAAATGATGAAACAATGAAAAAATGACATGAGACATGACACATAGGATATGAAACATGAACAATGATACCTTGAATGATGTCTTGTAAATCTGCTACTCAACATGAAATTGTCATGAAGGATGTAGATATTGATCTTGACAATAGGTGTAGAACAATGCTTGACTTGGGATCTTCAATGCTGCATCACAACACTAGCTAAATAACAATCTTGATGCTTGATATGCTTGACATGATGATGGATCTTGAAATGCTGCAACAATTGATGAAGAATTCTACCCTTGAATGCCTTATAAATGACCTTGAATGCACTCTTGATGTTCTTGTGAGGTCTTGGAATGTCTAACTCTTACTTGTTTGACTTAATATCATGAATTCTTTTCTTTTTTAAATAATGATTTGAAAGCTTTTTTATATAGGATATCCACTCAACTGACTATTTATTAGATCCCCAAGGCCGACATAGAAGAAATTTGAACTTAAAATCCAAATTTCTTGCTCAAAACCTTAAAAATATGCCAAATGGCATGACTCATTCGCCAACTTGGGTGAATCAATCCCACCTAGATGGGACTCATTCACCCAAAGTGGTGAATGAGTCCCATAAGAAAGTTTTTGGGAGTGTAAATTAAGTTTATATGTTGATATTATCAAGTTTTTGATTGAAATATTCCTTGGGATGCATCATATGGGGTCATAGGGGCCTATTAATGAAAATATAAAGGTCATAAATACAAGAGGGCCAAAAATCCAATGTGAAAGTGTAAATAAATACATCTTACAACATTAAATTTAGGAAAAATTGGGTCTATTTAGCTAACAAGTGTCCTAAATCCCATGTGAATGTGTAAAACACATTAAAACACTAGATTAGGTCCATTTAGTTTACAAACATCCTAAATTTAATGTGAAGGTGTCAATAAATACACTTTATAACATTAAACTAGGGAAAAGTTAAGTTTGTTTAGCTTAAACGGGCCCTAGACCTAATGAGGATGTGTAAAACACCTCACAACACTAGATCAAGGTGACATTAATTCCAATTTATCATTAATTATTTTGAATTTAAGTGTGAAAATGTACATGATGACATTTTTCGACACTACATTTAGCCCCCACTTTATTGAGAGGGTGAACTTTCTTCAAACTCACACTAAAGTAGACATTCAAGAGGGGTTTGAGCGTAGCAATGTGGATGGTCTAGGATAACAAAGATCAAGGAAGTGGTCAAGCCCCCAAGATCTAAGATCTTAAGTGAAACTGACATAAGCACAAAAGGATGCACACAAGGTGTATGATATGTAGGAAAACAAGATACACAAACATGAAATGTCAATAGCTAAAAGAAAGAAAAGAAAGTAAAAATAAAAATGAGGTGGATCATGCTTTGACTGTTTGTCCAACACAATGTGGATTAGATCTAAGCTATTTGTCCAAAAATTCACACTCACTCTGAGGCAACAAAATTCTTGGTTGTCTGCTAGGTGAGTAATCCAAGAGGGTGAAACAGATACACACATGGTCAGTATGTGATCACCACACACACACGATTGGCTAAGGGAAAGTCATGCCTCAAATCAGCTTTCCGCACAACCATACCAAAGTTATACTACTGATGAATTTGATAATGTGCCACGCAAAGATCAACTTTGAGCTCTGTGAGGCAAGAAAAGATTTGTATGCTTGAAATTCAAATGTTGTAGATGAAAAAGAGTGTAAGGTTTGTTCAAAGTAATTTTTCTTAATTCATGCAAGGTCTCTTCTTAGGGAGCATCATGCTTAACATCTCTAAGAGAGGACAAGTCAAAGAAATATCACATTCTTGGAGGTAATCAAGCCCAATGATGCCACCAAGAAAATGATGCATTGTAAGAAGAAAGAAGATCACACATTGAAACATGAGTGTCGCTGTATTCCCACACTTTAAAGTGGTTTCTAACACCATGATTGTGACTAATTGCTTTAAAGTAGAAGACATGAGAGCGTATTCTGAAAGCTTTATATGTTTTTGAATCAAACTACATCATGAATAACTATGTCACATGTGAGCCAACTTTTAAGGCATGTCATCCACATCCCAAGCTTTCTCTTATATGTACATGAAAGGTGATCAACTAGCCAAAAAGAGACAATGACAAGTGACATATGAGGACAAGGCTACCTAACCCCTTACCCCCACTTAGTGTAGGAAAAGGATGAGCCAAAAAGGATGAAAATAAGTACTAGTTAGAGGAATTAGGTGCTTTAACACAAGGAAGAGAACCATACTATGGGAATGATCCAATTTGGTGAATGAGTCCCATTTGGCCTATTTTGCTTGCTAAAGTGTCGGGGAGTGTGTAAATTAAGTTTATATATTGATATTGTCAGGTTTATGATTGAAATATGTCTTGGGATGCATAAAATGAGGTCATTGGGGCATATTAATGATGATATAAAGGTCATAAATGCAAGAATGCACAAAATCCAATGTGAAAGTGTAAATAAATACATTTTACAACATTAAATTAAGGAAAAATTGGGTTTATTCAGCTTAGAAGGGTCCTAAATCCCATGTGAATGTGTAAACAACATTGCAACACTAGATTAGGTCAATTTAGTTTTAAAGCCTCCTAAATTTAATGTGAAGGTGTGACTAAATACATTTTACAACATTAAATTAGGGCAGAGTTAAGTTTGTTTAGCTTAAATGGGCCCTAGACCTAATGTGGATGTGTAAAACACCTCACAACACTAGACCGAGGTGACATTAATTCCAATGTATCATTAATTTCTCTCAAATTAAGTGTGAAATTGTACATGATGACATTTTTTGACACTACAACAATAATATAGAAAATAATTCCTTTGCTTTGTTGACCATTATCTATAACATTCATATCTTGTTGATTGCTTACAAAATAAACAACTTGATGAGGATATAAAACTTTCACTTGGTAGGGTTATATATGTTTAAGTGGATATAGTGGACAAAGATAAAATTATTCAAATTGGTGAACTTTAGTCCCCACTTTGAAAAATCATATAGGCATACAATGTTATATTTTTTTAAAAGTATAATATATGTACAAGTTATATAGGTGTATAATGTCACATTTCAATAATACAAAATATATCTACAAAACTACCATAATACATACAACAAAGGACCCTAATATAATCAATTCCCTCTAGGGGAAGGGAAACGATCATGAGATACCTTTTACTATTCATTGGATTGAGAGGCATACAATGATAGTTGCTTTCAAATCCACTTGCTCAACCTCCTCTCTAAGATATTTTGAACTAAACATAATACAATAAAAAGTATACATATTAAAATATATAAGAATTGAATTATAGAATGACATATAATAGGATAATTAGTTACCACATACTCATAATCACTCTAAACCTTTTTTTTCCTCTTTTCATTCATAATAGGGGCATCTTCACAAGTTGAAGTTGTGAAGCCCTATTGCAAGCATCAAGATATAAATTAAAATACAAATGAATATTAGTCAATTTTTCACTAATAAGCATATAAAAATATAAAATATAATCTAAAATTTTCTAACTTACACCCTCATACCTCTATCAAAGGTATCAAAGATCATACTGTTATGAAAAAATCATACTCCATTGTGGTAAAAATACTATGAGACATATCAACTATTGTTATCATCTAAAAATGAAACAACCTTATTAAATTTCCAAAATATACCTAATATTATTTTACAAATATTTAGCAATTAAATCACTCAAGATTACCTCTTTCAGTATTAGCATAGTGTGATGGTTTAAATGTTGTGTTGTTCATGACACTAAGGTTCAAACCCCATTGAGGTGTTATTATTGTGTGTTTATATTGGGGATGAGGTCTCCCATTTGTGCCCTGACTAGTTCATAGATCTAATTCAAAATCATTTACCCCTCTACAAAAAACACTAAATCTTACCTCAATGTAAGATGTATGACCACTTTGGATGATAGGAGTTGATGCCAAAGGTCCAACATTAACCTGTTCAACATCCAATGGGAGTTTTAATATTAGTATTTATATAAGGTTAAACTATTCAGATGCTCTATATTTGTTATTTCATTATTGGTTACATAGCTATTGACTCAATATAGACATGTAAGAGGGAGGTGGAGGGCCACCATATGTAGGGTGAACACTTAGACCCTAAAATTTTATTACAATCAATCTTGCTTAATTTAGTTAATCTTACATTTCAAAATATAATATGATAATTTAATTTGACCTTGTTTGAATTTACATGTCTATCAATACCAAATGTTATATGTAGTAGCTCATTTATCATGTTAATTTAATCCAATATCGATGTTTCCTACTACTGCCCATGTGCATCCTATTCTTCCTCAGACCCATAAGCACAAAAGACCCATATTTTCCATACAAGTGAGGCGAAGGTTGAGACCTAAAAGTACCCATGTTAACTTGTTCTAAAGGCTTGTCATGCTATAAAAGGGCTTAAATGAGCAAGTGAATGGATTGTAATGTCTCGACCTCAACACCCTCCTTCACAACAGAAGGGATAATGACATGGTCAAACTTTGGTCTAGCAAGTGGGTCTCACTACTTGGTTTTGAACACATTGAACTCCCCCACTCTATTTTATGCTAAGACCCCATGTCTACCCTATAAATCTCATTGAGGAAAAACTCGCAATAGAATTAAATCTTCAAAAAAATGGGGGAACTCATTGTTATTTCATGGAGGATGGTCAAAAATCCCGCCACCTATCCAAAAAATTTGTCATTATCCCTTGGTGTGGCACCAATGAATAGGGAACCTCCTACAAGCATCATGTATGGGTGCATTAGTTCTAGGGTCAGTGAACAACACACACAAGTCATATTTCATTTTTTTTTTAAATTATCATAGGATATTATTTTGCCTAAATTGTCTTTGTTCCCCTCTCTTGTTTGGTAAAGTGTTAATTTTTCCAGTCATAGATACTATGTGAGACAATTTATTCTAATGAAATAGCAAGGGTAGACCTATGGGATTTTGTTCCTGATGGAACACTCAACCTCCCAATTATTCACTCAAGTTCTTTGTTATTGTTTTCAATTTTCCTTAATAAATTTTCTTGTGTCCCAAGAGGATGTTGAGGCAATATGGGAGGGGGTTGTTGTGGTTGTGCTTTAGGAGGGTTTTCATCAATCGATGAATGTGGATTTTCATCAACTGGTGGGGCATTATCAATTCCTAAAAATTAGAGAAACATAACTAAAAAATAGTTCTACCTATCTATTTGATTGAATTTTTACATTAAAAAACAAAAAATACTTACCTCTACAACTTTGGTGTTGTCATGGTAGAATTTTTGTGATGATTCAATGGTGATTCGATGGATATTCAGTAGAGAATGACCAATTAGACAATGTGAGCATGCTCTATAACCTTGCAAAAAAAAAGGATTTTTAGAGATTGAGCTCAAACTCTTACATTATTTTTTTTTAAAGAAAAACATAACACAAGAACTTTATGATATGCTCACATTATGTTTATTTGGGCAGGGGGGGGGGGTGGGGGGAAGTGGTGTGGCCACTTTTTGGTCTCCCATCTCCCCACACATATCTTATGGTTATGGACTTGACTTGGATAAAATTGCAACTTTTTAGCCATTTGGGATGTTAATTTATTTATTAAACTACATTAAAATCCTTTTTTTTCATATTTAATCATTTGAAATAGATTATTATGTTTATAAGGTTATTGAATTGAGCTAGATAAAATTGCAACACTTGCT
Source organism: Sequoia sempervirens (assembly GCA_007258455.2). NCBI lineage: Eukaryota > Viridiplantae > Streptophyta > Pinopsida > Cupressales > Cupressaceae > Sequoia > Sequoia sempervirens. Next base: position 352,775,537 of record VDFB02373365.1, read on the forward strand.
CAAAAAATGAGCTTTGATTGCAAACCATGTACAACTACAATTACAATTGATGAATTTAGATTAACAAATAAATCCATGTCATGAAATGACTAAAACATTTATAAATGAGAATTTATGATGTGGAAAAATGACAAAGAATCGTTCACATGTGACCTAGAAAACTTGTCATAATATTCATGTCATTAACTAAATAACACATGTTACAATGAGGAGGAACTTAAAAAAAAAAGATAAAAATAAGGATAATAGATGGATTTGTGGATGTTAGGCACCCTTGGAAGTTTGAAAATATAGCCAAGTAGCAATAATGATAGTAGTGACCCTTAAGATAGCCTTCCCCCATAAAAAATGTTTATTAAAATAGGAAAAAACCATAAAAGATTAAAATATTCTTCACCATGAAATCTCATATTACTTATAATAACCTAGAGTACAGACTTGATGGTTACACAACCACTACTTTCTCTTACCTCCATTTCTTATGATTTGAAATCCTCCATAACATATACAATAATAGCACTTGTTCAGCAAGACTCACTTAGAGAAAAGATGGGAAAATTGAAATTAATCAAGTATAAATCTACTTAAAATTCAGACATTTAGTGCCCACTACAAAATAACCATGTCATACCCTTTTAAATGTATGTGCATGATGAGTATTTGATACACTATCCAAACTTTTTGAGCTATACGAATCATTGGTGAGGATTTGTCTACTACTTTTACCATGCGATTCATAATATTTGTAGGTGTGTTGGGGATTGTTTATCTTATGTAAGCAACAACCAAAAATAGATTTGAACCAAGGATCTACTGAAGCCAACACTATCACTAGAGAGTAAACATTGCAATGAAAATAATAGTGGTAAATGATAACTATTTATGTACTTCACCTAATGTATGGATTGCATGTCCTCCTTAACATATACAATAACACTTGTTCAGTAATATTCACATAGAAAAAATATGGGAAAATTGTAATTAATCAAGTATAAATCTATTTAAAATTCAGATGTCTAGTGCCCACTACAAAATAACCATGTCATACCCTTTTAAATGCATGTGCATGATGAGTATTTGATACAGTATCCAAAAATTTTGAGCTATACGAATCATTGGTGAGGATTTGTCTACTACTTTTACCATGTGATTCATAATATTTGTAGGTGTGTTGGGGATTATTTATCTTATGTAAGCAGCAACCAAAAATAGATTTGAACCAAGGATCTACTGAAGCTAACACTCTCACTGGAGAGGAAAACATTGCAATGAAAGTAATAGTGGTACATGATAACTGTTTATATTCTTCACCTAATGTATGAATTGCATGTAGGGAGACAAATTGCAGTGAATAATGCATGTTGTTAGGGACACTAAGACCGTTAAACCAATTTTCTTTGCTTAAAATTTCATTCGTTGCCTTCTGATAATTTTCAACCTTGTTCAAATAGGAAAAAAGAAAGAAGACAAAACCCTACAACGACTTTCTGTGCATCATTCATGGTCTTTCGAAATGCCCATTAGTCGTGCTTGTCCACTTTCAGAGTAGATGGATTTTTCTAAATGTTTATAACATTCATCTGCAAGCGTTGGTTGTCTGTCAATATCCAGCAAAAATTTCAGTATTTATTCGTTCAATACGGTGGGTTTCTCAATCGAAGGAACATGCCCCACATTTCGTTCAATTCGGTGGGCTTTTGGGACTGGTGTTTACATTGAATGATGGGAGTTGAATGTACACGGGAGATATTTCTAAAGGGATATTTTCATGTAGAAAATACCCTTGACTAGTGAAGGAACCTAAGAACTACTCCCTTCGAAATATTGGAAAGATTAAAAATGGACACTGTGCCATTGTAGAATTACCAGGTATTCGATTGCGTATGAATTCATAATCGTACAGATATCTCTACCGTAGAACAAAGAATTTCAGACGAGCTTGGGTTTGGTACACCCCTGTCTACCTCGAAATTACTTTTGATGGAAAGAATTATCTGCTTGAATGCTCACAAACTTTGAATAAGAATATAGTTGAAATTTATTTTGGCTTGGTGTGTTTTTAATATATGATGGTTTGCGTGAAAAGCTGAAGTCCATTTGTATATGAGTGTAGTGTAGAAAAATATATTCCTTTATATTTTCACATTTTTTTGGGCTCTCCCTATTAAAATTGGGCTTTTTTATGCCTTTTTTGGTCCTATTTTGCATCCACAAGCCTTATTAAATGTATCTTTCTAAGGATAATCCCGACACATATTTAATGACTAATTATAATTTGGTGATTTTGGATTGTGTGTCCCAGATTTAGTCATCTCGGACTCATATGCTACATTAGGCGTATGGACCTCCAACCTAAGTTTCGAGGCCTAATCCTAAATTTGACATAGAACTTCAAATTTCTTGAAACTTGTGTCTCAAGCTTAGCCTACTGGGACTCATACGCCCCAACTAGCATATAAGTCCCGCTTAGCTTGATCCTATTTTGAATTCAATTCTTGGTAGGTTTTTATTCTCCTAGATCTGATGTCGGCTTGTAGTGTTGTAATTTTGATAAATTTGACATAAACAAGTATAAATACAAGGTTATTTCACATATTTTCTCCTAGCAAATTGATGAGAGTATTCTTATAGAAAATTTGTGATCAAGGGCACTTTCAAGAGCATTCAAGAGCTGATTATCAAGTACTTTGGAGTTACATTCAAGATTCAAGCATCATGTCAAAGTCATCATGCACCATATTTGTTTTTTATCTAACATTTGTGATGTAGGTATTTATGATTCAAGCAAGCATTCAAGTCAAAATTCATATCAACAATCAAGAGTCAAGATCTGCATTCATGCTAGCCATTGCATACGAGATTGCAGCCTTCGTTTCAAGGGTTTGGTGAGTTGCAACATAGCTTATTTGTCCATTCATCATTCATTCATTCAATTTCATTTCATTTCAAGGTTTCATTACCAAAACATGGTTTGACCAAGGCAAACCCCTATCCATAACAAAACAACATTTTTCCTTCTTTTTCATATGTGATTTACAGATTTACGTTGAAGATCCGTTGAAGAGCAAGATTGGAAAAAGTTGTCAAAGTTGCAAAATTGTCAAAGTTGTCATTTTTTTTGCACGATTACGAAAAGTCACCTATAGGTTAGAATTTAGAGTTTCAGACTCAAATATCAAAAAGGAGAGAAGCTACAAAAGATCATTAGAGGATACCAGAATTTCAAAAAAAATCTTAATACTGGGACTAAATCACCACCTTGGGCGTATGAATCCTAGTAAATAACAATTTTCAAATATTTTTTGTAGATCCTGGTTTACCAGTTGTAGATTCTAAATCTAGTCCAAATCCCTAAACTAGGACTAAATCACACCAATTGGCATATGAGTCCTAGTGTGCTTCTATAATAATGAAAAAGGTCCCCTCAACTTGGCCTTGATTTAGTGTTGTAATATATCTAACATATTCATATTAGGTCTTGGGCCCCTGTGAACTAGTGGATTTAAATGGTACCTTGCTAAAGTGTTGTGAAGTGTTGTAACACACTTTCACACTTTTCTAAGGTTTTATTAATTATTTGAGCTTAATGAACCTCTTTTTAATAAAATTAAATCTTAACTTTTCCTTATTTGAAGTATTGTAAAGTGTTGTAACACACTTTCACACTTTTCTAGGCTTGTCATTAATAATTAGGCTTTCTTATGCTTTAATTGGCCCTATTCTACATCCACAAGCCTCATTTATTGCATCTTTTCAAGGATAATCATGACACCAATCAGTAACCAATTATAATTTAGGTGTTTCTAGCTTGTGTGGCCCAAATTTAGTGATCTGGGACTCATTCGCCACCTTGGGTGAATGGGTCCCACCTAGTTTTTTGGGTCCCAAATTGGTTTTCACACATTTCTAAGCACTTTTAGTTTTCGGTCCCATATATTATGCTTGATGGGACTCATTCGCCACCTTGGGCGAATGAGTCCCGTGTGGCCAAAAATGAAATTTAATTCAAATTTCTGGGGATTTTATTCTCCTAGATCTCATGTCGGCTTGTAGTGTTGTAATTTCAGGAATTCTTACATAATTGAGTATAAATACAAAGCTCTTTCACTCATATTCAACACCTCACATTGAAGAGATCATTAAGTATTCACAAGAGTATTCAAGTGCATTAAAGATCATTCAAGGGAAAATTATTAAGCCTTCTAGAGAAGCATTCAAGTCTTAAGCATCATGTGGGTAAGTGTATGGATCTGTGACACAATTTTGGCTCTTAAGATGGCACTTTTTTTTTTTTGAAATCAGCAAAATTTGAATTACACGAGAAAATGAAGATAGTTACGCTCAAAATTTCAAGATGCATCAAGAACAAGAGTTGAAGCTCTCTGAGTTTAGTTTCTAAGCTACCAATTCTTTTTGAAATTAATGAAGATTAAGGGTCTTAAAAAGGGGGGCCCAAAATGGGTCCTATTTTATAAAAAAAATGAGCATAGCACTAAGCCCCCTTCCTTTTTGATTAATTTTTTTTTAGAATTTCAAAAATCTAAATGGTGAGAAATTAGCTAAAACCATGTAGTTTATCCTCATTCTTTTGGATAATTTTTTTAATGAATATATGATAATTTATGAATTTTCAAAGTGGACACATCCTGAAAAACTGAGATTTGAGCATGCTCCCCCCTAATTTTTTTGAAAACTAATCAAAAATTGAATTTTTTTTCATCATGTGTAGAATAGAATATATTTTAAAAAAATGTAATTTGTTTCACATTTCGATGAATGAGCAAAAATCTATTCTAAAACTAGCACATGTTGGTTTTTTACCAAAAATAGAGGCATTTACAAGAGAAGTTATGGATTAAAACCTTAATTAAATCAAAAGAAAATTCTTGGATTATATATTTAGATAGCTAAGTGAAAGGTTAACGCCATCATTTTTTTTCATAAACTTGCATTGAAAGACATGCAAACGTGATGGTGAGCATAGCCAAAAATATGTGAAATTTTGTTACCCTTTGAAAAAATCACGTCTTTTGCATGAAAAGGTTGTCCAAAACTTTGGTTTAGATGCCCAATGCAAAATCCAACCCATTGGGTTGGTATTTCCTAATGCAACCCATTTGGTGCTTTCCAAACTAGCTGCTTGTCAAATGGCTCATTTCATTTGGGTAGCACCAAATTTGGAACTCGCCAAATGTGATTCATGACTTTTGGAATGCATTTTTCTAAACTCTTTCATTTTCTCTTTCTTTGCCAGGGAAACTATATACATGAAATAAACATTTAAGTATAAGTTGACATTTACATATGGACATTTAATTTAATATATTTTAAGTTATATTTCATGTATATATAGGTAGCATGTTTGAGAGTGGTTTTGGATCTCTAGGAGTTATAATGCAAATTCTAGTTTTTGGAAGATCTTAAAATTTTTAGATTAAGTCAAATTTAAGTAATCAACATGTCAAATTTTGGTAATCAGGAGGTCAAATTTTAGTAGTCAGAAAATTGTATCATCTCCCTTACTTTCTCTCCACTCTCTACTCTCTTTCTCTCCACTCCTCTCTCTCTCTCCCTTCCTCCCTCTCTCCTCTCTCTCTCTCACCCCTCTATCTCCTCCCTACATTTTCCTCCCTCCCTCCCCTCTCTACTTCTCTCTATCTCTTATCTCTTTCTCTCTACATCTCCTCTCCTCTCTATACTCTCTCAATCTCTCCTCTCCCTCCCTCTCTACTTCTCATCTCTCCTCTCCCTCCCTCTCTCTCACCCTCCCTCCCCTTATTTTTGTCTCTCCCAATCTCTCTCACTATTTCTCCTTTCCCCCCTCTGTTCTCTCTGCTTCTTTTCTCTATCTGACCATTCTCTCTCTCTCACTCACACACACACACCTCTATCTCCCTCCATACCAATCTCACCCTCCCTCCCCTCTCTACTCTCTATCTCATCTATGTATCCTTCCCTACCTCTTTCCCTCTCTACTCTCTATCTCTCCTCTCCCTCTACCTACCTTTGTCTCTCCATCCTTCTCTTTCTCTCTCACTCTCTCATCTCTATCTCACCTTTATATTTATCCCTACCTCTCACTCCTTCCTCTCTAAATCGCCATTCTCTCTCTCCCACTTGCTCTCCTTCCCTCTCACTCCCTCCTCTCTAAATCACTATTCTCTGTCTATCCCACTTTCCCTCCTTCCCTTTGTCTATCTCACCTATCCCTTTCTACCTCTTCCTCCAACCTCCCTCCCTCTCTTTATCTCCATTTCTCATTCTCTCCTTACCTCTCCACTCTCTATCTCACCACTCTCTCTCCATCTCACTCTCCATCCCACTCTCCCTCCTATCCCTCCCTCTCTCCTTCCCTCTCTACCTACCTCTCCCTCCACTACCTACCACTCTCTTTACCTCTCTCCCTCTCTCTCCCTCACCCCTCTTTCTCTCTTATACTCTCCTTCCCTCTCTACTCTCTATCTATCCCCCTTCCCTCTCTACTCTCTTTCTCTCTCCCCCCTTACTCTCTCCCCCTTCCTCTCTCCCTTCATTTTCTCTCCTCTCACTCTCACTCTCTCTACCACTCACACACACTCACCTCTATTTCCCCCTTTCCTCTCCCTCCAACACTTCACTCTCTACTCTCTATCTATCATATCTCTCTACATCTCCTTCCCTCTCTATTCATCTTTATCTCCCCTCTCCCTCTCTTTACCCACCCCTCCCTCCATCACTCTATATATCAATAGTGTCTCCTCCCTACCTCTTTCCATCTCTACTATTTATCTCTCCTCTCCTCTCCCTCCCTCTACCTCTCTCTCTACCCCTTCCCTCTCTCTCTCTCATGCACCCTCACCTCTATCTCCTTGCTACCTGTCCCTCCCTCCCCTCTCTACTTCTCTCTATCTATCCTCTCTCTACTTCTCATTCCCTCTCTACCTATATTTATCTACCCTCACTCCATTTACCTACCTCTCCTTTTATCACTCTATATCTCACCTATGTTTCCCTACCTACGTAGGGTTGAGGGATTAAGGGTTCAGGGTTGGGAATTAAGGGTTCAGGGTTTAATGTATAGGGTAGAGCATATAGGGTAGAGGGTTTAAGGGTTGAGGATTGAGGGTTTAAGGTTGAGCATAAAGGGTTGAGGATATAGGGTTGAGGGATTATGGTTGAGGGTCCAATGTATAGGATAAAGGGTATAAGGGTTGAGGGATTAGGGTTTAAGGGTTGAGGGTAGAGGGTAGAGGGTTGAGGGTTGAGGGTTTAAGGGTTGAGGGATTAAGGATTGAGAGTTGAGGGATTAGGGTAGAGAGTTTACCTGGGTTTAAGGGTTGAGGGTAGAGGGCATTTGGTGTAGGGTAGAGGATAGAGGGTGTTGGATGTTGTCGATATGGTTGTTGATATGTGGTTGTCATTGATGTCAACACTATTAGAATTTGGTGTATCTATTGTTGTATATGTTGAGGATGTTGAGAAAATTGTAAAAGAAAGTATTTTGTGTTCCCAATGGAACTGTGCAGGTCAAGAAGGTTTTTTGTTTTGTACATTGAAAATTAGTTGATTTGGTTCAAAGGGTTTATTTTTTAATGTTTCTAGGTCATCTACCAAAATTTTTAGAGGTCCGTGTGAATTTTTGAGTATTTTGTGGTCTGACAGTGTGTTGCTAGTCTCTGGTAGTATTCCTGAATGAAATTTGTGTAATTCTTGTTATTTCAATTGTTGTGGATGCTTCTCTGTTATTTCTTGGTGTTCTATGGTGTCTCTAGCTCCTTCTCTATCTTTGTGGTGTGTCCAAATTATTTGGATACTTCATGGTTGAAGATCTTTGTGCGCATGTTTGGTTTTTCTTGTTCCTAGTTGACATGTTGTTGATAGCGTGTTGTGAATCTTCGTGGTGTAATTAATGTGAGTCTCTTTGCATTGGAGATGTTATTTTGGGTCTCCACTATGTTGTGGCTGACCTTGGTGGATTCAAATTGAAATATTATTTGTTAAGTTGGGTTGACATTGAAAATATATTTTATTTCCTTGGTCGTCAAAGTGGTGATGAAATTTCGTATAGCAAATATATAAGGGTGATTAGCTCATTGTTGAAGGTAGCACAAGTCGCGTGCTCCTATGTCTATATGTGCGAATATCATTCTATTATAGAGCAGAGAGTGAAGAAGAATGTGTGAAGTGTGAAGAAGTTTTGAAGTGTGAAGAAGTGTTGAGCTTAAGTGGAACTGTAATTAGTCTTAGAGAAGAAGCTATTTTCTTAGTTCACAAATCTTGGATGGTTTTAATCCAAACCCTATTGTTGGATAGTGAGTCCTCTTTTGTAATTGAGCACTGGGCTCTAGTAAATGTGCTTGAATGCATGTGCATTCCCTTTATTATTTTTGTTATACTTCTAGCAGAGTATAATCTTGTGGACTAACATCCATTGTGAGTTTTCCCCAAAAGGGTTTCCATGCAAAATAAAATGTGTTATTTGTCTCTCTAATGTGCTAATTGTTTATGGTTAATTTCTTATTCCTTAAATTTGAGATTTAGTTAAGGTTAAGTAGAAAAATTTTAGTATCTAATACAACTGATTCACCCCCCCTCTCAGTTGTGTGTCCTTGTTTTTCCAAAAATTGGTATCAGATTAGGTTCCTCTGAAGAAATTCTAATAGCTTGAGGTGATCCAAGATGGAAACAACATTCAAGGACAGTCCTAGATTTGATGGCTCTAACTATTCACTCTGGAAAGTTAGGATGCAACGCCACTTAATGTATATTGGTGATGCTAAATGGAAGATTACTAAAAATGAATATATCATTCCTCATAATGGTATCTCTTCTGCTGATGAGATCAAAGATGTTGAAAGCAATATTAGGGCTATTGAAGCTTTGGTGAGTTCCTTAATAGATTCAGAGTTGGCTAATGTGCTAGGTTTGAATACAACTCATGAAATATGGATGAAACTGGAAACTTTGTATGAAGGATATGCATAGGTGAAGATGGCTAAGGTACAAAGCTTGAAAGACAAGTATGAGAATCTGAAGATGGGCGAAGATAAAAATATCACTTCTTTTATGTAGAGTAAATGAGATAGTAATGGGTATTACATGTGCCGGTTGTTCTATGAGTGAAGATGAAATTGTGGCTAAAGTACTCAGATCCTTGCCTCCCTCCTACAAAATGAAGGATCATGCTATTGATGAATTCATATCAGTAAACAAGTTGACAAGAGATACGTTGATTGGGAAACTTGTTGCTTTTGAGATAAGTGAGTTTGGTGAATCCACACCAAAGATTGAAACTGCATTTAAGGCTACTATGTCCAAAATAAATAGACAAAGATATAGTCTAGGAGAGAGTTCTAGGAAGGTATCCAAGTATTATGAAGAATTGAAACAACTCGAAACAAAGAAAGAGAAGTAGAAGAACTAGAAGCGATGATTGCAAAGCAAGAAGGGAGAGGAAAAGGTAAGTATGGAGATGTATTACCTATTAAATTTTTTTCATGCAGTAAAATAGGTCATTTTGCATCAAGATGTCCTAAAAGAGTTCCTAGATCTAAACCTAAGAATTCTATATTCCCAAATAAATGCTACTTTTCTAAAGAAACAGTGACTGATGAAGAATCTAATAAAGATAATGGAAACGGAGATGATTGGTCTTTCATTGCTACCATTGAAAATAATCATGTGGCTACTGAATCTACTAAAGATGAAAAATATCTTGCAGCTCAAGTTGAAGAAAAGGATGAGTGGGTCATTGATAGTGGATGCTCACATCATATGACTAGTGACAAAAGCGAATTTGTGAGTCTGGAATAGTATGTTGGTGGAGTTGTAAGATTTGGAGACAATAATGCTGGTGTGATTCGTGGCAGAGGATACATTTTCCTTGGTGGTAAGGAAAACATTGATGATGTCCTATATGTTGAAAGTTTGATGCACAACTTGTTGAGTATTGTTCAGATGGTTCACAAGGGATATGATCTTTAGTTCAAAGAAAAAATATGCAAGATACTTGGAAGTTCTAGAAACTTGATTGCAACAAGCAAACAAACACAAGGTAACATTTTTCATTTGAATACTACTAGAATGGAAGTTGTTTGATTGCTAAAGTAGATGAAATTTGGTTGTGGCATAGAGGATTGTGTGATGTAAATTTTGACAACATTATCAAGATTAGTTATGCCCAAGCAGTAAGAGATTTGCCTAGATTAGTGAAGCCTACTAATATAATCTTCAAGGAATGTCAGATGGGGAAACAAACTAGAGTCTCCTTTTGGAGAATTTTTTTTCACTCAAGTAATTTGATGTAGTTGTTACATACTGACCTTTTTGGTCCCTCCAGAGTCAAAATTATTCATGGAGAAAGTTATTTTATGCTGGTTATTGATGATTACTCTAGAATGATTTGGGTTTCCTTTTTGAGAGAAAAATGTGAAGCTCTAGAGAAATTCAAATGCTTTAAGGCTGTGGCATAAAATGAAAAAGGTTTGAAAATCAAGTGTCTTAGATTGGATAGAGGTGGTGAGTTCATTTCTAAGGAATTCAATTCTTATTGTGAAGAGCATGGAATTAGAAGACAATTATCTTCTCCCTAAACCCCTCAATAGAATGGAGTTGCTAAGAGAAAGAATAGAACAATTCTAGATGCTGCCAAAACCATAATGATGGAAGGAAATGTGTCTCAGATGTACTGGAGTGAAGCGGTAAGCACTAATATGTATACATTGAACCAGGTAAATGTGAATGGCAATTCTACTAAGACCCCTTATGAGTTATGGTTTGATCGCAAGCCTACTATTAAGTATTTTAAGATTTTTGGAAGTAGGTGTTAAATCAAGAGAGATGATGATATAGGAAAATTTGATGCTAGAAGTGATATAGGGATTTTTCTAGGTTACTCCACTAAGAGCAAGGCATACTGGTGCTATAGTAAAAGACTAAGAAAAATGGTTGAGAGTGCAAATTTTAAAGTTGATGAGGACTCTATCAAATCATCCAGACACTACAATTATGATTCAAATGAAGAAAACACAAGTCAAGTAAAAAGTACTCAGACATCAAATCTACTTCAGATTATTCCATATGTTCTAGTGAAGCAACCTCAATATGTTCTGGTAAATCAAGTCATTCAGAAAGCTCAAACAAATGTAGAAGCACAAACTAGTGGAAATGTATAAGAAATATATGAAGAATCAGAAGATCAAGTCAATCCCAAAACTCCAAGGTATGTAAAGTTGAATCATTATAAAAATCAAAACATAGGAGATAAGAGTAAAGGAGTGCAAACTAGAAGAAAAATTGTAGAAGAATATTGTCTGATATCCAAGATTGAACCTAAGAGTGTCACTGAAGCTTGTCAAGATGAACATTGGCTGGAAGCTATGAAGGAAGAATTGACACATATTGAAAAGAATGACACATGGCTACTGGTTCCTAGGCCTAAAGACAAAAATGTGATTGGTACTCCCATGGTGACCGAATGTAATTTAATAAAAGATGATGATTCTCCCAAAGCTAATCAAACTTGGTACAGGTCAATGATCAGTGGATTGCTTATCTTACTCAGACTAGACCAAACATTATGGGTATGTGCAGGATCATCATGGAAAAAATAGACCCCTAAGTGGCAAAAAAATCAAAAAATTCAGAGTTAGGAAACTTGACATAAAAATTTGAATAAGTTATCTATATTATTTCAAAAATATGTAATAGAATTTGTAGCAAATTGAATGTAGTTTCTAAACTACTAGGTTTTCTTAAAAAAATATATATCTATTTGGTGAAAATTTGAAATTTCAATGCAATAGTACTTAAATTTTAGGGAAAGAATAAGAAGTAGGTTTTTGTTTGACCACCCTAACCACAATAAAATGAAGTAGGTTTTTGTTTGACCACCCTAACCACAATAAAATGATAATAATCAATGTCTCGATGTGATGCATATTGTAATTTTTTTCTAAGTAAATAATTAATTATGAATTTTTATTACAACTTTTAAAAAATATAAAAAACTCATATGTTTGACCACCTTAACTTGGTCAAAACTTCATGAAATTTAAATTTATTTTTTTTAATCCTATATTATGTGAAGCATAGAATGTGGCGCGTGTTTTGGATTCAAAAAATGCGATACCATTTGAAAGCTATAGATGTTTTTCAATTAGTCTATCAATCAAGATTTTAGTCATAATTTGAATAGAAAATGAATAATAATTACTTATTAAATTCAAAGTAAAGCATAATTTATATGGGTGGAAAGCTAAGAATCTCCTTTAAAATCCCTTTTCATTTCATCAATTTTGGGTAAAAAAAAGGTCATCATCCACATACCCATCATATTGCCACTTTTTGGCCCATCATGATCCTGCACATACCCTTATGAATGTTGTATGTATGGTGGCTAGGTATCAAGTTGGTCCAAATGAATCACATGTGACTGTTGTGAAGAGAATTTTCAAATATATGAAAGGAACAACCGACTTTGGACTTTGGTATCCAAAGTATGATGATCTCATTTTTTGTGCATACACTGATGCGGACTAGGCTGGTGATATAGATGACAAGAAAAGTACTAGTGGTGGTGCTTTCTTCCTAGGGAAGAAGTTGGTATCTTGGTTGAGAAAAAAGCAAAATTGAATTTCTTTATCTACTGCTAAAGTAGAGTACATCGCTACTACAAATAACGGTACTCAAGTGGTATGGATGAAACAGATGCTGAAAGATATCAGGGTGGTATATAATGAATCTATTGCCATATACTGTGAAAATTCAAGTGCAATAAATATCTCAAATAATCTGGTATTGCATTCCAATACTAAACATATATCAATAAAGTTTCACTTCCTGAGAGAGAAAGTGAATGAGAAAGAAGTCATATTGGAGTATGTGCCTACCAAAGAATAGATTGTACATATATTTACTAAGCCATTACTGAAAGATACTTTTGCATATCTTAGAGGAATGCTAGGGGTAATCACCCCTCTGATAAGAACTAAAGATGCATATATTTGCATCAATCTGAGAGCTTCATTGATATATTCTAATCCATATTGATGTTTTTGTGGCTGCTACTTAGGGGGAGTAGTCAGATTTGCAGATATGTAGTTCAGATTGTGTGACATTGTATAAAGGTCATAGTTACCTTTTCCATTGATGTCAAAGGGGGAGAAGTGTAGTGTGAAAAATCTTTCTAAGAAGAGAAGTCTTGTGGAGAAGTGCAAGAGAAGAAGTGAGTTGGGTTGATGGTGTATTTTTCACATCATGTGTTGCCATCAATGCCAAAGGGGGAGATTGTTGATGTTGTGGATATGGTTTTTGATATGTGGTTGTCATTAATGCCAACACTATTAGAATTTGGTGTATCTATTGTTTTATATCTTGAGGATATTGAGAAAATTGTAAAGGAAAGTATTTTGTGTTCCCAGTGGAACTGTGCAGGTCAAGAAGGTGTTGTGTTTTGTACATTGAATATTAGCTAATGTGGTTCAAATGGTTTATTTTTTAATGTTTCTAGATCATCTACCAGAAGTTTCAAAGTTCGGTGTGGAGTTTTGAGTATGTTGTGGTCTCATAGTGTGTTGTTGGTCTCTGTCAGTATGATTCCTGAATGAAGTTTTTGTAATTCTTGTTATTTGATTTTTTGTGGATGCTTCTTTATTGTTTCTTGGCGTTCTATGGTGTCTCTATATCATTCTCTATATTTTTGGTGTTTCCATATTATTCAAAGAGTTCGTTGTTGAAGATCTTTGTGTGCATGTTCATTTTTTCTTGTTCCTAGCTGACATGTTGGTGATAGTGTGTTGTGGATCTTTGAGGTGAAATTAATGTGAGTCTCTTTGCATTGGAGATTTTATTTTGGGTCTCCACTATGTTGGGGCTGACCTTGGTGGATTCACATTGAAATTTTATTTGTTAAGTTGGGTCGACATTGAAAATATATTTTATTTCCTTGGCCAACAAAGTGGTGATGGAATTTTGTGTAGCAGATATATAAGGACGATTAGCTCATTGTTGAAGTTAGTGTTCCTTGTGTTCATATGTGTATATGTTTGAATATCATTTGATTGCAAAGAAGAGAGTGAAGAAGAATGTGTTATGTGTGTATAAGTGTTCAAGTGTGAAGAAGTGTTGAGCTTAAGTGGAACTATAATCAGGCTTAGAGAAGAAGTTATTTTCTCAACTCACAAATCTTGGATGGTTTTAATCCAAACCCTATTGTTGGATAGTGAGTCCTCTTTTGTAATTGAGTAGTGAGCTCTAGGCAGTGTTCCTAAATGCACGTGCATTCGGTTTATTATTTCTCTTATACTTCTAGCAGAGTATAATCTTGTGGACTAAAATCCACCATGGTTTTTCCCCAAAAGGGTTTCCACACAAAAAGAAAATTGTGTTCTTTGTATCTTCGATGTGTTGACTATTTGTGGTTAATTTATTATTCATCAGAGCTTTGATTAAGTTAAGGTTAAGTAGAAAATTTTTAGTCTCTAATAAAAGTAATTCACCCCCCCTCAGTTGTGTATCCTTGTTTTTCCAACAAATGGTTTAAATGTTTATGGTTTAAGGGTTAATGGTTTAGGGTTTAGGGTTGAGTTTTTAATGGTTTAAGGGTTGAGGGTATAGGGTTGAGGGATTAGAGTAGAGAGGGAGAGGTGGATGGAGGGAGAGATGGAGGGAGAAGTGAGATAGAGAGATGTAGAGAAGAGAAGGGAGGGACATAGATAGATGAGGGTTGAGGATCCAATGTATAGGGTAGAGGGTTAAGGGTAGAGGGGAGAGAGATAGAGGTAGTGAGTGAGTGAGATAAAGACCTGGGAGAGGGAGATAGGGTAGGAGGGATAGACTTGAGAGAGAGAGAGGGAGGGAGGGTTAAGGGTAGATGGTAGATGGTTTAAGTGTTAAGGTTTTAGGGTTTACAATTTAGGGTAGAGGGGAGAGAGATAGAGGGAGTTACTGAGAGAGAGAGAGAGATAGAAGAGAGGGAGAGGGGTAGGAGGGAGAGGTTGAGAGAGAGAGGGAGGGAGTGGGAGAGATATGGATGGAGGGCAGGTTAAGGGTAGAGGGTTTAAGGGTTGAAGGGTTGAAGGTTAAGGAGAGGGTTTAAGGGTTTGGGCTGAAGGGTTAAGGGTAGAGTTTAAGAGTTAAGGGTTAAGGATACAGGGTACACAGTTTAGGGTAGAGGGAGAGAGATATAGGAGTAACCGAGAGCGAGAGCTAAGGGAGCGAGAGGGGGTAGGAGGGAGATACTTGAGAGAGAGAGAGGGAGGAAGTGGGAGAGAGATAGAGGGAGGAAGGATTAAGGGTAGAGGGGAGAGGGATAGAGGGAGGACTAAGAAAGAGAGAGAGACCTAAGAGAGGGAGAGGGGGTAGGGGGGAGAGGGTTGAGAGAGAGAGTGAGTGAGGGGGTAGGAGAGAGATAGAGGGAGGGATGGTTAAGGGTATAGGGTAGATGGTTTAAGGGTTTAAGGTTTAGGGTTTATGGTTAAGGGAAGAGGGTTAAGGGTTTAAGGGTTATGGGTTATGGGTAGAGTGGAGAGAAATAAAGGGAGTGAGTGAGTGAGAGAGAGAGACTTGAGAGATGGAGAGGGGTTAGGAGGGAGATATTTGAGAGAGAGGAGGGAGGGAGTGGGAGAGAGATAGAGGGAAGGAGTGTTAAAGGTAGAGGGTAGAGGGTTTAAGGGTTTAGTGTTTAAGGGTTAACGGCTTAGGGTTTAGGGTTAAGGGTAGATGGGAGAGACATAGAGTGAGTGACTAAGAGAGAGATAATTGAGAGAGGGAGAGGAGTTAGCAGGGAGAGATTTGACATAGAGAGGGAGTGGGAGAGAGATAGATGGTAGAGGGTTAAGGGTAGAGGGTAGAGGTTTTAAGGGTTTAGAGGTTAAGGGTAGAGGGTTAAGGGCTAAGGATAGAGGGGAGAGAGATAGGAGTGAGAGAGAGAGAGAGACCTAAGAGATGGAGAGGGGGTAGGAGGGAGATACTTCGGAGAGAGAGAGGGGGAGGGAAGATATAGAGACTCTCCCTCCTACCCACTCTCTCTCCCTCAAGACTCTCCCTTCTACCCCCTCTCCTCTCAGGTCTCTCTCTCTCTCACTCCCTCTATCTCACTCCCCTCTACCCTTAACCATAAACCCTAAACCTTTAACCCTTAAACTTTAAACCCTTAAACCCTCTACCCTCTACCCTTAACCATCTACCTTCAATCTATCTCCCACTCCCTCCCTCCCTCTCTCTCTCTCAAGTCTCTCCCTCCTACCCACTCTCCCTATCTTAGGTCTCTCTCACTCACTCACTTCTATCTCTCTCCCCTCTACCCTTAACCCTCTACCCTCTACCCTCTACCCTAAACCCAATGCAACCAATTTGGTGAGCACAAAATTTGGTGCTCACCAAATGAGTTATTTCATTTGGGTAAGTACACCAAGATGGTTCCCAAAAAGAGGGCTTAGGTGACCAATTTTTTTCTGAAATAAGGAAATACTGACCTTGGACATGAAATTGAGGATAGTTACACTCAAAATTTTGAGATGGAACAAAAACAAGGGTCAAAGTGCTCTAAGTCTACTTTCTAAACTACAAATTTATTTTGAAAATAGTTGAGATTAAGGGGTTCAAAAGAGGGAAATACACAAATTGGTGATGTTTTTGTCAAAAAAACGTAGCATAGCAACTCTTGTATGACCCTAGCACGGTAAACTTTTTTGTAGTATTTTTAAAATAGCTATGGTCAAAAGTTAGCTAACAATATGTAGTTGATGCACAATTTTTTTGATAATTTTTTAATGGATATTTTCTTTTTTACTAATTTTATAAGTGGACACTTCTTGAAAAGCAAAATTTTGGTCGTGCTACCCCTAAAAAATTTTGGAAAGTAATTGAAACCATTTTTTTAAATGTAGAATGGAGTCTAGTTTCTAAAAATGTAATTTATTTGAAATTTTGATGAACGGTTAATTTATAACAAAAAAAACACCAAACACTACTTTTTGGAAAAAAAGAGACATACAAAACAAAAGTAATTATGGGCCAAAGGCTTAACATTTTTAGAAAGTGAAAAAAATTACATTGATGGATAGCTAAGAGAGAACTTAACATTACACATGTGTTTGATTTTTTCGATATTGAACCATATGCAATCCTGATGGTGAGCATGAACCCAATTATGTGAAAAATTGTAGAATTTGCAAAAACACGTCTCTGGTCATTGGGAATTCCCTCCAAGCCTTTGGGTTAGTATTCAAAGGAAAATACCAATCCTAAGGCTTGGGGATTCCCAAAGCAAGATATAATGAAAGTGTGTTATAATGCACTCATGTTATATCTTAATATTGACATGGCTTATTGCTTCTCTGGGAAACATGTCAAGCTAAACATAACGTGAGTGCATAAAAATGTGCTCGTGTTATGTCCTCCTTTATGTTAAATGCCACTCTATTGAATGTATCTTGATATATTTGTATGTTTTTATGTGCATGTATGCTTGTGTGTCATGTATGTATGTATATATGCATGATTGTATGTATGTATATATTCTTATATGTATCAATGCATGTATATTGTATGTATGCTTATATGTATGTAAGATTATATCGACACATGTATGTATGTATTCTTGTATGGATGTAGGATTGTATGTCTTTAGCGGCAGGGAGAATTTTAATAGAGAGAGAGTTGTCTAGGTAGGGTGGGATGGGAAGAGGGAGAGAGGGAGAGAGAGAGGGGGGTGGAAGTGAGAGTTTAAGAGAGAAGGAGTGTGAGAGAAGGGGTTGGAGTGAGAGGGACTTAGCTAGGTAGGGTGGGAGGGATATAGGGAGAGAGGGAGAGAGAGAATTGAGAGAGAGGGAGTGAGAGGGAGAAAGGGGGGAGAGAGAGACAGTGAGAAAGAGAGAGTTATGTAGGTAGGGTGTCAAAGGGAGAGACTTGAGAGTCTGACGAGAGTGAGAGGAAGAGACTTAAGAGATAGGTAGTGAGAGGGAGTGAGAGAGAGAGGGAGAGGGTGTGGGAGGGAGTGACCTGAGAGAGGGAGAGAAATAGGGGGTGGAGTGAGAAGGACTTATCTAGGTAGGGTGGGAGGGACAGATAGAGAGGGAAGAGAGAGAGAGAGAGTTAACTAGGTAGGTTGCCAGAGGGAGAGACCTGAGAGAGAGGGAGTGGGAGGGAGATAGTTGAGAAAGAGGGAGAGAGAGAGTCTGGAGAGAGGGAGACGGGGTGGAAGTGAGAGCTTAAGAGAGAAGGAGTGGGAGAGAAGGGGTTGGAGTGAGAGGGATAGAGGGAGGTAGAGAGAGAGAGGGGTTGGGAGAGAGAGATAGAAGAAGAGAGTGAGTGAGAGAGAGAGAGAGAAAGTTGAGAGAGGGAGAGTATTTAAGTGTTAAGGGTATAGGGTAGAGGGTTAATGGTAGAGGGGAGAGAGATACGAGTGAGTGAGAGAGAGAGAGAATTGAGGGTATAGGGTTGAGGACCTATAGGCTTGATGGTTTAGTGTATTGGGTTGAGTGTAGAGGGTAGAGGGTAGAGGGTTTAACAGTTTAGGGTGTAAGGGTTTTTAGTTGATGTTTTAGGGTTGAGGGTAGAGGGTTTAGGGTAGAGGGTTTAGGGTTTAGGGTTGAGTGTTTAAGAGTTTAAAGGTTGAGGGTTTAGGGTTGAGGGATTAGGGTAGAGAGGGAGGGAGGGATGGATAAAGAGATGGAGGGAGATTTAAGATAGAGAGAAGGAGAGAAGAGGATGGAGGGATAGAGATATATGAGGGTTAAGGTTCCAATGTATAGGGTAGAGGGTATAGGGTTGACGTCCTATAGGGTTGATGGTTTACAGTATTGGGTGGAGAGTTTAAGGGATTAGGTTGTAAGGGTTTAGGGTTGAGGTTAGAGGGTTGTGCCATAGAAAAATGGCCCCTTGTCATTTTCATGGCCTTTTAGGTCTTGTTTCATGGTATTTGATATATTTTGCTCTAATTTTATGTTGTAACATGGCTTGAATATGCATATTTAGGTACTAAAATTCAAATAATGACATCTTGTGAAGGTTTTGTGAAGTGTTGTAAGACATTTATACATTCATCTAGACTCTCTTCATTACAATTTACCTAAAAATAACCTTTTCATCACTAAACAAGTCATATTTTGAAGTATTGTAAAGTCTTGTAACAAACTTTCACACTCTCCCAGGCACATATTCACTATTTATACCTGTGTTATGTTTTATTTGCCCCCTTTATGCCCTCATATGTCTTAATTAAGTGTATTTTTGAATATTACCCTAACAAACAACATTATATACAACTTAAATCCTGACACCTATTTTTAGGTGCTAGGTGGGACCCATTCGCCATGCGTGGAAAATGAGTCCCCCTTGGCTCTAAATTCAAAATATTTTAAATTTCCTTTTGGGTTATTTATTTAAAAACACTTGATGTCGGCCTATGATGAGATATGAATAGTTAACTAAGGCACAAGTGTGTATAATTATGTGATTTTCAACTCATTTTACATATCCTCAGTCATTCAAGCATTCCATCTCACATCTCAAGAATTCAAGCATCTTACAACATCAATTCAAGCAATATTCAAGCACTTTGGAGCAACCATTGACATTACTTCAGACTTGCATCATCAAGAGTTTGGTAAGTTGATAGAATTTGCATGTTATTAGTTTATCTCTCTCTTGCATTTCATTATTTTATTAAGGGTTTGATTACCAAAAGTGGGGTTTGACCAAGGAAAACCCCTATTTGCTAACCCTCAACCATTTTTCCCTGATTGCATGTGTGTTTGTAAACCTAGGTATGCATATTTAACAAGCTTTTTGGTGTTGAAGATTGGTCTACAATTAAACTAGGTGCTTCAAGTCAAATCAAGTCCATTTCAAGCTTGGAGAAGGTTTTCTGTTTGTTTCTCGTAGAATTGACTTTGGCAACCTGACAATTAGAGATTTCCAAATATGGTGTTGTAGAGTTGACTCCTAATTTTTCAAAATTTTGGGAGAGGACTGATTCACCACTAGTGGCGAATGAGTCCCACCTTAGGACTGAAAATCTGAATTCGGATGCTCCTCCTTAAACATTCTCCTTCCATGTGAACAACCATTCTCTCCTAATGAAAAGTATGTTAGGATCCCCATGGGTCCTCCTCCTCCTATTTATGAACAAGGAGAATCTAGCAACCAAAAATGACCTTACAAATTGAAGAAGCTCAAGTTTCCTACACATCCTCCACCTGAATGTGAAAGGAGACGTCAACTGCTTTTAAACAAAGGTCTTCTACTTTTACCACCTATGAATAGGTTGGTTATTTTTCAAAAAGACTAACATACCATTTTCCAAATATCATCAAATCCTTGGTCATCAAATAGAAGAATGTTGGGAATTGAAGGACATACTGAATAAGTATCACTTCACTAATACCGATTGTTTCCCCATCATACCTTAAAAAAATGTAAGCTACTTTGTCATGCCATAGTTGTAGAGTTTCATATTCTCAATATTGCATGATCCTTTCCCGTCACTCACCTCAACTCATTCTTGCCTTTACACTTTGTTGGGGGTGAGATGTTGTTAGCCTTGTCCTTGTACTACATTATTTTGTCTCTCAACTATATTATTCCTTTTTCGCTTATCCATTTAAGATTGAGAAACCAATAACTTAGTTAATGGTTGACTTAAATTTGCATTACTTATTCCTTTTAATTTTCCTTTCGTGTGTTTGATGTTCCCTCTCTTTGTACACTTCTTATATTCGTACCTATCTTCTTCTATACGTCATACATTGTCTTTTTTTCTTTTATTTTGTGTTTTCCTTTTGGGGATGATGCAAAGCATAGAGACACCCTATATCTCTTCCATGTTGACCCACTCAGTCCTTTTTTCTTTTTACTTTGTTTTTTTCTTGTGTTTTCCTTTTGGAGATGCTACAAGGCATTGAGACCAAAATGTCTCCTTCATGTTAACCCAAAAGCTTTTTCACTTTTTTTCCTTTTTTTTTCCTTCTTTTCGCTTGTGTTTTTCTTTTGGCGACAATGCAAGGAATTGAGACCACAATGTATCTTCCATGTTGACCCAAAACAAACTTTTTCTTTTTCTTTTATTTTCGCTCTCTTTGTGTCATTCTTCCAGTTCTATGTATTTTGGGGAATGATGATAGTTTCATGCTCTTTAATTAAAACATTGCAACAATGAACATACTAACCCCAAATCCATAGATCCCTTATGTGTTTGGTGTGCTTTCTTTTTTGGGGGAAAACTCCCTTTCTTTTTTTTCATTTTCATTGACATGACGCAGCCTAACTTTGAAACATATGACTTGGCATAGGGCTTTCCAAGTTGGCTCTCATGTCTTTTTTTTTGTTTTCATTTTCTCTCCTTCTCTACTTTGAAGTAATTGCTCATAGAATGATGTGTAGCAATTCCTTTAAAGTGGGTGGCATACATTACCATAATTCATTTGCATTCTTGGTTCCTAGTATAGCCTTATTGTTCATATGATGTGTTTGTAACTTTGTGGATGACATTGAGTTTGATTTCCTTCGTAAGTGTGATCTATCTTAGAATATTACATTCCTCTTGGTGTCTTGACATGATACACTACATCCGCTAAGTTATGAATATAATATTCTTTGATTGGTCCTCTCTTGGAGACATTAGACACAATGTTTCCTAAGTGATTGACCTTGCATGAACTTAACAAAAATCCTTTAAACATCTTTTACATTTTACATTTTACACTTTACATTTTTACATTTTACATTTTACATTTTTACATTTTGCATTTTTCCCACCTTGCATAATGCAACCTGCATGACTATGGTACCTTCCATTTTTTTCATACCATTTTCCTTATGGAACCTTGTTAAATTTATCATCAAGTATAACTTTAATATGGGTGAGAGGGAACCCACCTAGCGGAATGAATTTTCCCCATAGCCACCTTTGTGTTTGTGAGTGCATACCAACTAGTGTATGTATCTTACCTTATTTGGATTTCTCACCCTGTGGAAAACCAGAAGTTTTGTGGCCCTAGAGTGAGTACATTTGGTCCTTTTCACCTAGCATACCACTATATGTTATATCACCCCAGAGTGAGTACACATTCTCTTTTCCAAACAATCAACCTAGATCTAATCCACAACTAGTTGAATTGTCGATCGAAGCCTCATCCTAATCATTTCAACACTTGTGTGTTCCTTTATTCTTATGCTTAGTTCACCATGGGATCTTCATCCTGTGGGGCTTGATCATCCCTCTTTATTGTTTTTATTCTATCTTGCTAATGTAAGTACATTTGAATCCTCCTCTTGATGTTCATGGCTACTTTAGTGTGAGTTTGAAGTAGGTTCATCATCTCACTAAAGTGGTGGCTAAATGTGCCATAGAAAAATGGCCCCTTGTCATTTTCATGGCCTTTTAGGTCCTATTTCATGGTATTTGATATATTTTTCTCTGATTTTATGTTGTAACATGGCTTGAACATGCATATTTAGGTACTAAAATTCAAATAATGATGTCTTGTGAAGGTGTGGTGAAGTGTTGTAAGACATTTTTACATTCTTCTAGACTCTCTTCATTACAATTTACCAAAAAAATCACCTTCTCATAACTAAACAAGTCCTATTTTTAAGTGTTGTAAAGTCTTGTAACAAACTTTCATGCTCTCCCAAACACATCTTCACTATTTACACCTTTCATATGTTTTATTTTGCCCCTTTATGCCCTCATATATCTTAATTAAGTGTATTTTTAAATATTAGCCTCACAAACAACATTAAATACAACTTAAATACTGATACCTATTTTCAAATCCTAGGTGGGATCCATTCACCATGGGTGGTGAATGATCCCCCTTGGCTCTAAATTATTCAAAATATTTTAAATTTCCTTTCAGGTTTTTATTTAAAAACACTTGATGTCAGCCTATGATGAGGTATGAACAATTAACTAAGGCACAAGTGTGTATAAATATGTGATTTTCACCTCATTTTACATCTCCTCACTCATTCAAGCATTTGAGCATCTTACAACATTAATTGAAGCAATATTCAATCAATTTGGAGTAGCCATTGATATTACTTTAGACTTGCATCATGAAGAGTTTGGTAAGTTGATAGCATTTGCATGTTATTAGTTTATCTTGATCTTGCATTTCATTATTTTATTAAGGGTTTGATTACCAAAAGTGGGGTTTGACCAAGGAAAACCCTTATTTGCTAACCCTCAACCATTTTCCCCCTATTGCATGTGTGTTTACAGACCTATCTATGCATATTTAACAAGCTTTTTGGTGTTCAATATTGGTCTACAAGTCAAATAGGTACTTCAAGTCAAATCAAGTCCATTTCAAGCTTGGAGAAGATTTTTTGTCCATTTCCTATAGAATTGACTTTGGCAACCCAACAATTAGAGATTTCCAGATCTGGTGTTGTAGAGTTGTCTCCTGATTTTTCAAAAATTTGGGAGAGGATTGATTCACCACCAATGGAAAATGAGTCCCACCTTATGACTAAAAATCTGAATTTTGTTAGATTTTGGATCCTGATAATTAGAAACTAGTTCCAACAGATTTCACCAGAAGGAGGACTAATTCACCACCCTAGGAAAATGAGTCCCTCTATGAAATTTATGTGATTTCAGTTAGCATCCACAACATTCCAAAATCATCAAGCAGGGTGATCCCACAAAGCTGGTTTACAATTTTTGGGAGGAATAGATTTTTGCTGAAATCACATATTTTTAGAAAATATAATGATTTAAGCCTTAAAAATTTCCATTTAAAGCATTCCAATTGAAGAGGGTTTGATCAAACTACCTTAAATCAAACCCCCTTCGATAAAACCCAACTAGTTTTAAACCATATCTATAACAGAGTCTCCTTTACACCTATCAAAATGCTGATACAAAACCACTTTTGATTTACCTTTTGGGGGATCAAATGAATTCATTTAATTTATTTTTTTGTAAGTATGTATTCCTTATTATAAGCTTCTCAAAAAGTAGAATTATAAATAAATTTTATTTTATTATTATATTTATTTTTTATTTCTCGTGAATATAGGTTTTTCACCGAAAATCAAGCTCTATGTTCTTAACATGTGGAAAAATAGTATATTCTAAAAAAAAAATCTAAAAAATATGAGTGCACCAGATATTGAAGTCCTTAATCCAACAAAGAGAAACAAATTTAATTTTGAGACATACAAAAACATTTACAAGTTATACAGTTGCGCTATGTCTGAATTATAATTGGTTTGACTTTGAAACTTGATTAAAGAAAAAATATTCAATAAAACATATCTAACCAAGTGGAATCACTATATATTGGAGTTACGAATCTAAATTCAAAAGAATTATAATTTTATCCTTCATGGAAAAAAATATATGCGTTATACAGTGAGCGTCACTTTTTAAAAATGTTGTTTTCTGAAAAAAAAAATAGTTTTCGAGGGAGATGGAAAAAGAAGTGTAATCTGATTCCAAAAATTCTAAAAAATATATATTTAGAATCTATAGACAAAATTTCATAAAACTCTAGTTTGCATCATCTTCAAATTCCTCACGGTTTAGTCGCTATAGGTGTCGAAAGTGAAAATTTAGTTACAAAAATATATTTCAGTGTCCAGTTTGGCCAAAAATTGTAAACCACTATTGTGGGATCACTGATTGCCTAGGTACACTATGTTCTTTGCATTCTAAATTATCTCTTCATTTAATTCATTATTTTCATATCATGGTGTATTTTCAAACATAGTTCAAATGTTAGTTTTGCATTCATTTTTCAGCTTTTTAAATCAATCAATTGAATTTATTTTACTTCATTTACCTTAGACAACATACTTCATAACATAAATTTAATAGACCTCATTGGTTCTCGGTAAAGGCTCTGGCATCAAAGATCTCAGAACTCCATCAAATCAGTCCGGAAATCCGGATCCGTCGAGAAAATCCGGAAATCATCAGTAAACTCGGAAAATGTCCGAAAATCATCGTCGATAAAGTAATCCCGAATAAAGTCCACGAGAATAAAATCAGATCAAAAATCGCAAAGATAAAGAAATCGTCGGAAAAACAAACGGATCAGATCTCAGGAAATCTTTCCCTCGAAATCAGTCAGAAGAACTCCAGTCGATCAGGCAGGACGACAGATCAATCGGTCAGGATCAATCAACAAGATCAGATAAATCAAAGCGAGATCAAAATCAGGCTTTAAACATCATCACGAAATCAAATCCGCGAGATCCTCATCAGAAAAACTCAAAGTCGCATCTTTCCGTCAATGCATCATCAAAATCGGCTCATTCCGTCGAAGTCGTCGAGATCAATCGCTCAAATCCGAAAGATCAATCAATCAGATCAAAAATTTGGATCAGACGGATCCGTCAGACGGATCAGATCGGGATCAGATCGATTCGGATCGATCTCAATCCAGAGTCCAGCGAAAATCAAAAAGAAGTCGAAATCGTCGTCGAAAGTCGAAGTCATCAAAATTTCATCGGCGAAAAGTCAGTCAAGTCGAGAGATCAATCTGTCCGGTCAAAACTCGCGTCAATCATTTTGCGCAGAATCAATCGCGTCAGGCACGTCAATCGAGACAATCCGTCAAACTCCGGCATCGAGCATCCGGAACAAAATAAAAATAGATCTCAAAGTCCGGCATTTCCGCGTCAATCAATCCGCGTCGGAAAAATCAAAAGTCAATCAATCGTCGGAAGGACAAATCAATCAGGCTTTCAATCAGTTCAAAATCGAAATCGAAATCGAATCGAAAAATCAGCTGGTCAATCTGCGCCAATCAAGTCGACAAATCATCGATCAACGAAAAATCAGATTATAAATTATAAGGTTTAAGGGTAAAGGGTAAAGGGAGAGAGATAGGAGTGATAGATAGAGAGACTTGAGAGAGGGAGAGGGGATAGGAGGGAGAGACTTGAGAGAGAGAGGGGTATGTGTAGCATCATCATGGAAAAATCAGGCCCTTAAGTGGCGAAAAATTAAAAAAAATAGAGTTAGGCAACTTGATGTAAAAATTTGAATAAGTTATCTATATTATTTCAAAAATATGTATGAATATAATCTATAGAAAATTGCATGTAATTTCTAAAATACTAGGTTTATTTATTAAAAAACATCTATTTGGTGAAAATTTGAAATTTCAACGCAGTAGTACTTAAATTTCAAGGAAAAAATAAGTAGTTGTATGTCTAACCACCCTAACTACAATAAAATGATAATATTTTTTTATAATATTTTAGATATAAGTATAGGACTCATGTCTTGATGTGATGCATATTTTTTTGTAATTTTTATCCAAGTAAATAATTAATTATGAAATTTTCATTACAACTTTTAAAATTTATAAAAACTTGTATGTCTAACCACCTTAACTTGGTCAAAAATTCATGAATTTAATTTAATTTTTAAAAAATCCTATAGTATACAAATCATATAATGTAACACATATTTTGGATTAAAAAAATGCAATACCATTTGAAAGCTATACATGTTTTTCCATCAGCCTATGAATAAGGAATTTAGTCGTAATTCAAATAGAAAATGAATAATAATTATTTATTAAATTCAAAGTAAAGCATAATTTATATTGATGGAAAGCTAAGTATCTCCCTTAAAAACCCTTTTTGTTTCATCAATTTTGGGTTAAAAAAAAGTTGTTAGCCACATACCCATCATGTTGCCACTTTTTGGCCCATCATGATCCTATACATACCGAGAGAGTTGAGAGAGGGAGAGGGGTAAGGAGTGAGAAACTTCAGAGAGAGGGAGTTGAGAGATGGAGAGAGTGTGGGAGGGAGTGACTTGAGAGAGGGAGAGAAAGAGGGGGGTGGAGTGAGAGGGACTTATCTAGGTAGAGTGGGATGGATAGATAGAGAGACGGGAGAGAGAGAGTTACCTAGGTAGGTTTCCAAAGGGAGAGACATGAGAGAGAGGGGGGTTGGAGGGAGAGAATTGAGAGAGAGGCAGTGAGAGAGAGTATGGAGAGAGGGAG